>RQOL01000861.1:1618991-2266510 GCA_013076295.1 Sanderia malayensis
TCAACATAAAGCATACATTTATTTTTGGAAAATTATATATGCATGAGATAAATATGGTTCATTATCTTTTGATTATTGACAAATTGATAAATTATATGGTGAATAAGAAATCAGTGCTTGAATTAAAAGTATTAATTGTCCGTTATGTCCTTTCGAAAGCAACGAAGATGATAAGACTACAACACTGAATGTTTTTCACATTGTTGCAAAATTTTTCTTTGCACAGGGCATAAATGCAGTAAATTTTAGGAGAATCGTTTGCTTCCACTTCGAAGCTCTTTGTGATATATGTTATTGTATTGCTCACAAAGACAGCCTGATGCCAAATAAGTATATGGCAAATATGCATGTGATCATATGGTCATGGTTTTGGCTTGCGACTAAGATGTTGTGTGACCAATCCTATATTTTATCAAATTCAGTGATTATTTCTTTTCAAAAATGAATACTTGTGTTTCTTGTGACCTGTTTTGTCTCTCTTAATAGCCTGTCCCTGGTGACGTTTAGACACCTTCCAGTTTTTGTCACCAATATCTCCTGATACGCCAGAATTTTTGGCCCAGTAATTTGCCTGCTGCACCTGGTGATAGTTGGCGCTTGGCTGAAAACTACTACCCGACTTCTGATTATTTACATTATTTCCAGATTTGGAATTACTTTCGTTGTCATTACCCTTGTTTTGTTGATCGTTGTCTTTCGGTCCTTCACTTTCTGGCTTTTTAGTGTCACTGTCACCACCAAAATTTTGTGTATTTTCATTCTTGAACTGTTTATCGTTGCCTTGGGATTTTTCGTTTTCTGGTTTCTTGTTTCCATTGTTGTCCCCAAACTTTTGGTTCACTTTACGTCCAGAGTAAAGTCCATTATTGTTGCTATCATTCTTGTTTTGTTTATCGTTGTCTTTTGATCCTTCATTCTCTGGCTTTTTATTTTCATCGTTACCCCCAAATCTTTGTTTATTATTACTTTGGCTTTGTTTATCTTTTTCTTGAGATCCTTCATTCTCTGGTTTTTTATTTTCATCGTTGCCCCCAAATCTTTGTTTATCATTATTTTGGCTTTTTTGACCGTTGTCCTGGGATCCTTCATTTTCCAGCTTTTTATTCTCATCGTTACCCCCAAATCTTTGTTTATCATTACTTTGGCCTTTTTTATCGTTGTATTGGGATCCTTCATTTTCTGGCTTTTTATTTTCATCGTTGCCCCCAAATCTTTGTTTATTATTACTTTGGCTTTGTTTATCTTTGTCCTGAGATCCTTCATTATCTGGTTTTTTATTTTCATCGTTGCCCCCAAATCTTTGTTTATTATTACTTTGGCTTTGTTTATCTTTGTCCTGAGATCCTTCATTATCTGGTTTTTTATTTTCATCGTTGCCCCCAAATCTTTGTTTATTATTACTTTGGCTTTGTTTATCTTTGTCCTGAGATCCTTCATTATCTGGTTTTTTATTTTCATCGTTGCCCACAAATCTTTGTTTATTATTACTTTGGCTTTGTTTATCTTTGTCCTGAGATCCTTCATTATCTGGTTTTTTATTTTCATCGTTGCCCCCAAATCTTTGTTTATTATTACTTTGGCTTTGTTTATCTTTGTCCTGAGATCCTTCATTATCTGGTTTTTTATTTTCATCATTGCCCCCAAATCTTTGTTTATCATTACTTTGGCCTTTTTTATTGTTGTCTTGGGATCCTTCATTCTCTGGCTTTTTTTCTTCAGTTTTGCCCCCAAACCTTTGCTGATTATTATCCTTATTTTGTTTATCGTTGCCTTGGGATCCTCCATTTCCCAGCTTCTTGTTTTCATTGTTTCCCCCAAATCTTTGGCTGTCCACTTTAAGTCCAGAGCTGAATCCATTTGTGTTACCATCATCGTTGTTTTGCTTGTCGTTGTCCTTTGATCCTCCATTCTCTGGCTTTTTAGTTTCACTGTTTGCCCCAAACCTTTGGGTATATATTCTACTTCCAGAACTAAAATTATTGTTATTATTACCATCCTGTTTTTGTTTATCATTGTCTTTCAACTCTTCGTTGACTGGCTTGTAAGGCTTCTGCTCAAATCTTTGGTTGTTTACTTCCAGCATGGAGTTGAAACCATTTTTGTAATAGTTATTTTGTTTATCTTTGTCCTGAGATCCTTCATTTTCTGGTTTTTTATTTTCGTCGTTACCCCCAAATCTTTGTTTATCATTATTTTGGCTTTTTTGATCGTTGTCTTGGGATCCTTCATTTTCTGGTTTTTTATTTTCGTCGTTACCCCCAAATTTTTGTTTATCATTATTTTGGCTTTTTTGATCGTTGTCTTGGGATCCTTCATTTTCTGGTTTTTTATTTTCATCGTTGCCCCCAAATTTTTGTTTATTATTACTTTGGCCTTTTTGATTGTTGTCTTGGGATCCTTCATTTTCTGGTTTTTTATTTTCATCGTTGCCCCCAAATTTTTGTTTATTATTACTTTGGCCTTTTTGATTGTTGTCTTGGGATCCTTCATTTTCTGGTTTTTTATTTTCATCGTTGCCCCCAAATTTTTGTTTATTATTACTTTGGCCTTTTTGATTGTTGTCTTGGGATCCTTCATTTTCTGGTTTTTTATTTTCATCGTTGCCCCCAAATTTTTGTTTATTATTACTTTGGCCTTTTTGATTGTTGTCCTGGGATCCTTCATTTTCTGGCTTTTTATTTTCATCGTTGCCCCCAAATCTTTGTTTATTATTACTTTGGCTTTGTTTATCTTTGTCCTGAGATCCTTCATTCTCTGGCTTTTTTTCTTCAGTATTGCCCCCAAAACTCTGTTTGTCCATTTTATCCCCAGAGTTGAAATTATCTTTGCTGTTCTGAGAATTTTCATCACTCTTGGGCTTCTCACTCTTTGGCTTTTTCTCTGAAGAACTTTCCTCGAACTTTTGATGATTAACCTTATTCCCAGACTTTAAAAATGGACGTCCTTCACCTTGTTCGTCAGGTCTTTCATTTGAAGTTTCTTTGCCCCCTTTACCTTTTGTTTTTAAAACCTTAAAAGATGTTAGCAGCATACCGGGTGTTTGTCTTCTTGCTGCTCCAGGTATTTTTACTGAAACATCCTCATGTGAATAAGACCGTTTCGTTCCTCTTTGCCCAGAGTGGTGGCCTTTGGACTTCTTTGCATGCTTGCTTTCTACAAAACAAGAATATATTGTGCTGATCAAAAATAAAAGAATGATAAACATTTTTCAACACACTCTAATTCCAGCAAATGAATGCATTTATTTACAACTTAATTAAGAGAGATAAATCTAAACAATTTCAAGCTCGAAACATAAAAAGTGTGTGATGGCGTCAGCGTCAGCATTCCGTTCCCGCCAAAACCTCCCATAACGTGGAACCGAGCGATGGAACCCAGGCTTTCATTTATCCTGACTTCTGGTGATATTATAACTTCAACAACTAAGCAAGTCACTCATAAATTAATAGTTTCTAAAACCAAAGCCTATTTCCATAAGCATTTACATGCCACAATAGTATCAAAGGGTATAATGGGACTGCTTGGATCGCATCGTAAAAAGCTTGAAAAAGTTTAGTTATGGTAAAAAATGGTTTAAAATTTACGTGATAACCCCACGAGATAGGAAAAGTTTCACTTACCACAATGCCATACACAAAAGACCAGAGCCAGGAAAGTAGCCAAAAGAATATAGCGTAACATAATGTTTTTATTTGCTTTTCTGATCCTGAATGAGCGAAATGCACTTCAGATCAACATTGAAATACGTGTGACGTGATATGTTGTTTACAAATACTACAGTATTATCCGTTTCAACTAGAATGAAGAGATATCACACTCGCCTGCGACGTGCTATGTCAATTACGAAATAGCCAATGTTCAGTGAGTCTATACTAGTTTAATCTACGCTCAATAGTTTGGCAATACATGCCATTGATGTTCATCGAAGCATGTTACCAAACTCAATTAACACGTAATCGCGATCAACTAAAACACAAGTAAACCAAAACAGAACTGATCGGAACAGGTAGTTTTCTGCAAACAGAATATATCGTACAATAGGTTATAGTTAAAGGGCTCAAGGCTGAACCAGTGTAACAACATGGTAGTTTCTCTCGCAAGACTCGAGAGGTAGAGTGACGCGTGCTACAGGAGTTAAAGCAACACGTTTAGGTAGGAGCACGGCTCAACGATTTCAGAGCTAGGAACTAACCACTATGGTAGAGGAATAGATTTAATCTCAGCACAACATTCTAACAAGCAGAATTAAACAATGAAAAAGTGTTGTCGCACATTTTGAGACACGCAACCACCTGTCACGTGACGTAAATCACCGAATAAGCCCCTCTATTCCGAATAAGGCGCCCTCGAATAAACCACCATCCTGAGAATCATTTGAAAAAGTATTGAACAAAGTATTGAAAAAGTTTTGTGGTGAATGTCCCGTAAACGTATTGCAAATATCAGCAAGTTTAAACCAATAACTTTATTGATTAAAATATACAAGTTTGCATGTGAAACCAAGTAGTTCAGTGATGAAATAATTAACTTTTATTGATTGACTGCATAACATTACCTTTATAAAAAATCCAGCCAAAATTTTGCAAATATTTATTGAGGATTTACAGCATTCAAAAATTTGGCTTTCATCAAAAATAGTGGCAAATCTTTTCTGTCAGAAAACATTGTTTCACCCCCTGCCATCTTTTGGTATTGCTATTCAACAATGAAAACAAAAAGCTGGTATTCTTTAATGATTTCAGGTCATACAAATCAGAAAGCAAATAATTATATCTTAAATTTCATCTTCATCACTGGAATTCTGCAAAACCAAGTCTGCAGTTAACAGCTCAAGAGACACAGACTCTCTAGATAATTTTACATAACCATCTGACCTTGAGCTATGCTTTCTACATTGAAGATAACAACCTATAGATGTGAAAATTAAAAACAGGATTGTGCATAAAACAATTACTTTAAGGAGAACATTTTTATGTTCTATACTTTGTGTGTGTGTTGAATTTGCTAAGAATTGCTTGATATCAAGCAATGAGCCATTATTTGGTGAAGGCGTTATTTCAAGTATATGGCAGAGCATTTCGTAAATGTGAATGTTTCTAAAGGTTTCTCCGACATAGCCGCGTTTAAAAGCCGGACCCATTGCCAGAAATATCCCATGCATGGATTTTAGCTTCTCAAAATAGCCATGATTTCCAATTGTATGATTTATATTCTCCTTGCTCTGTTTGATGATGAAGCCTTCATCAGCGATTGCAAAGATTTGGGGAACTCTACGATGATTTTTATAATGAAGGTCATTGGGTATCTCATGTTTCATATATGTAGTTAAATGTGGTATGCCTTTCAGTTTACTGTATAGTTTGCTAGTGTAGTTCTTTGTTGGAATCAGTGTTGCATATACATTTACCTCAATTGGATTATACCATGACCGATCAATGAAATTGTCAAGCACAATTTGGTTCTGTGGTTCTATACTTGTCATTCCGTGGTCAGACACAACAACTATATTAACCTAAAAGAGAAATTGTACATTGTAAATGACCATCGGGTGTCACATGCAAAAGTGGACAAAAGTCCTTGGGGCACACACAAGACAATGTTGTTCTACCAATCAGATCATTGAGCAAAAGAAATATTGTCAATATTGTACGAGACTGTCTCTAGAGACAACATCGTTTGGGGGAGGAGGGGGTGAAGGATAAGTGTGAATTTGCAAAAGTCATAAGTGTCTCAGGACCTCTGTCACACCTATCACCTATTGCCAGCCAGTCCCATCATACTCTGCAGCAGCCTAGGAGCTCCACAGCCCAGCAATCTACCGATCATTTTGTAAGTTAGTACAATGCAATGCAACATGAAGTACTTACATGCTTCAAGAAGCCTTCTGTTCTCATGGTTTCCAAGAATTTTCCAAGCAGATTATCAATGGACCGGAGAGTTGAATTAACTTGTTCCGACTCAGGTCCATACCGGTGTGCGGTTCTATCAGGCTCGTCAATATAACATGCAAGGAAATTAGGAGGCTCTTTCTCTTTCAGCAATTTGATAACAAGCCGAAATCGATCTTCAGACGAGAAACTCGAATTATAAACGGGTTTATAATAATAAGGCAGTTTTCCATTGTATTTCACATTGGAACCAACCCAAAAAATAGTCGCACTTTTTCTCGCAACAGTAGCATTTGATGCCAGCTCGTTCTTAATCCAGATTGGGGTTGTAGCATTCCACCATTTAGGATCTGTTGTTGAAGAGTTAAATGTCTCGTTATATAAAGGGTCGTACATTTTACTTCCAAGAATCCCATGTGATTCTTCGTGTAAACCAGTTACTAAAGTGAAATGATTTGGGAACGTTTTTGTTACAAAGCTACTCTCAAGACTATTTGCTCTAACGCCATTCTCCATAATATACTTGAAGTTCTTGAGATTTAACCGATCCAGATAATCCCATCTGAACCCGTCAAACGAAATAAGAATCACTGTTGGAAACCTGAAAGCCTTTTTCTTGGTTGACTCAGGCCAAGAGTCGATGAAACTTAGGCCATGCAATAATTGATAAAAAACAACCCATTTTGTCAGTTGATGATACATATGGTGTGATTATTAATTTAGCCAGATAAACCCTTTAATTTCCACGATTATTTCATTTGTTATCTGCAAATTACTTCGTCATCATATTTCTTCCTTCGTCGCGAAGTAACAAGGCCTTGGAATTTGAGGTAATAATTGGCGTAGCTGCACAGGAGCTTTTGTGCTCCGCTGGTATTGTGAAAATGGCATTGTTTCTCAAGCGACAAGCAAATAAAATGCAAATGATATACCTTTACATGATTGTGATTTCACAAGTGCACAAAAAGACACAAAATGTTAAATGTTGCAAGATTGTTTTTCATTATAATCATAACTCAGTGTCGCTACATTCCTGCATATACTGAACTACTCTATTGGGTCTATCAAAACTAACCAATTTTAAAGTTGCTTGTTTACCAGACTAATGCTTACGTGCTTGCTGACAATAGCTGGAGACGAGAGATGAGACAGGTATATGACCATAGTCAGTGTATGCCAGGAAAGCTTTTTTCAAACTTTTTCGAAGAGTATCTGATTTGATTCTCTCTGTGCCCAGCTCCTGCCAATGTTTATCTGCGTCTCTTAGCTTTCCTCTTTGCATTCCTCGATAAAAATTTGTCGTGATGCTGCTAACCTATCGGGCAAGATTAAAGACAAAAAAGATAAACATCTATGCAGTAACACAGGTTTCTTATTATTCATTGAATAATAGTTCTCTACATGGCAGTAGACATTGAAATACAAGTAGAAATTGATTGAAGAAGAAAGACGGTTGAATAAAAAAAAGGATGGTAAAAAAATTATTAAAGAAAGTTTATTAAAGAAATGACTGAAATAAATGTGTAGGAAAGGATAGAAGAAGAGTGTTCAAAGAAGAACAATTAAGGATGATTGAAGAAGAAGTATTATTGATAAAGGAAGACTGACGAAAAATGATAGAAAAATAACTAAATGTTACCTGCTTTCTAATAAAAAATTGAATTAATGTTACCTGTTTTCTAATTGACTCCATATCATCAAAAGTAAGATCTTGGATGAATTTATCGTTTGCCCTGGAACCTTTGCCAACTTTTTTCTTTCTGTGTAACTCCTTTATTGTTTTCAATTGAGGCAGGTATATTCCAGCAGAGTTCAATCTTGACCGTTTTGAATACTTCAAAGATTTCAATTTTCCTTGATTGATTTCTTTGCCTATGTGTTTCTGCATGCTCTGAATAATAAAAACAAATTTCAGTCAGTCAACCCTGTAGTGTCAACCCTATATAGATTCATTGTGGTGAAATGCTGGTGAAGGGAGAGAGAGCCAGGAATAATTAACAGAAGAGGTTCCTTGACCTGAAAGCAAGTTGTACCACAAAGCAATTCGAGGGCCAGAACAAAGAAAGAAAGCCAGTCATAAGGGGGTTCGAATTGCAAAAAATTTGCATAAATAGAGGTCTATAGACTGATTTCTTAGTGATCCTTGAAGGGACGGAGGATTTCGTTCGAATAAAATAGTGCTTGAGTTGTGCTCACCAGAAACTGCAAATAAATCGAGTCCCTTCTTTCCTTGGGCTTTTCTTGCGCAACGCTTTTCAAAAATTTCAGTCGAATCCTTCCACGTTTTTCTCTGTCTTGCGCAACATTTTGCTGCAAGCTTTCAAGCTGACGAATCTACAAAAGAGAACATATGATCACAGAAATGGTGGTCGAAAAGAAATCTATAACGTCCCCTAATTCCAGAGACATAAAATAATCGCCCTTCTTCTAAACACCCTTTTCAATAGACGCCTCGCATGCAGCCTGAGTAATTTAGCTTAAACGCCCCGTCGTTTGTTCGAGATACTCACTTTGTTTCTCTGCTTTGCTCTGAGTTTCTCAGATTGAGTTTGCTCTTCGAAGAACGTGTCAAGCGATGTGACCAGTGGCTGTGCATATGGACTCTTGCTGTCTGATGTGATCTTGGTCAATTTCTTAATGTCTCTTTTCATTTGTCTCTGAGTCAGGCCAATCAGCCTTGCACCAGCTGTGTAATGCCCGATGATGTCATGGGGATTCGAATACCTCTGCGCGTTATTGTGGTAATACCTGTTTTACATGCCACACACAGGTAATGAGGATGGCATTTTAAAAAGTATATAAAAAGATGGCCCAGGAATAAAAATATACCGATGCATCAAAGAAGTTTGTTTAACCAAAGATAAATTGCACAGTCTTTGAATAGGGAAGTTAAAGTTAGTCATGTGTGAAAGACACATTGTGTCGAGGGACCATCACAGCATAACTTGAACTTTTGTCAGGTATACTAGCATGGAAATTCATAAGATCCGATTGCATTCCCCAGGGGAACATTTCAAGCAATCTGAACAAAACATCTCATCATACTTTACCTTACAATTTCATTGACGGAGGCCAGAGCTGACTTTTTCATGAACATTGCAATGGCATCGAAGAGAACATTTTCTTTTGGTATAGATTCGGCATCTTTTCCACGACTCACTGCAGACCAAAACACAAGGAGCATGCTATTATCTTGCTACAATACCAGTACAATATTGCACGTAAATATAGCCAAAACCGTTTGTCGATATAGAAATATCAAACTATTTATGTAATGGATTGTGGAAAGAATGGTTGAGAAGGAAAAAGAGAAGTATTTGGTTCTGAAATCGAAATATATTGAGCTGACAAATCTATACTTACTGATGGATTGAAGAAATCTTTCTGTGTTAGCAACTAAGCGTAAGAATTCGTCGAATTCTATTTCTCCACTGCCTGAAAATATATCGAGAAAGTCGATAATATTTAATGTGCAAGGTAAAGAACTAATATAAGTAAAATAAATAAAGGTTTCAGAATAATTGGAAGAAAGTATAAACAGATAGAAAAAGGGAATTGACTTAACAATATGAAAACTTTCAAAGGTAACTAACAATGAAAAATAACGATGGGTGCTGATAGTTAAATCAAAATGGATAAAGAATGAATGAAGATTATAAACTTAGAAGGGAAAATAATGCATACCATCAATATCCATATTGTCAAATATTTCGGCGACTTCTTCTTTGGATAAGGAGATATCAACTGAACGCAGGGCTTGGTCAAGATCCGAAGCTCCAATCGTTCCTCCGCCATTGCTGTCAAACATGTCGAAGATTTCTTTGAAAGCTGAGATAAAACAAGACCAATTTATCAATTGTGCCTTATATCAATGTCAAAGGTGGACAGTCTTTGAGCTAGCAGAGTAAAATTTGAAACGAGAAGTTGCTTAATTGTAGCTAATGAAAGAACTTCAATAGAAAACAAAAGTCCTGGGACACCAAGGATTTTAGCAAGTTTTACATGCATACTTCACCCTCTCCCTCCCCCCAAAACAATGTTGTCTGTGGATGCGGTTATTTTTAATATTGCAGAAATTCTTTTGGCCCCGTGATGAGAAAAGACTGGTGCACAAGACAATATTGTTTGGGGGGAGGGGGGTCGTATTCTGCCCACAGGGAACAAAGTGTGCAGAAACATAGCATTATCCAATGAAATTTTCAGGTGTCCCAGGGAATTTTGTCCTCAATTGTTGGTCTCCATAAAACAAACTTTGAAAGAAACAAAGGACAGCTGATGTAAATCGATGGCGAATTATCATTTGAAGCAACTTAATAGAATAAGAAAGAACTAGGTACATAGTTCGTTATGCGGAGCTTCCATGGTACTCGCATGACAATCTATTTATCACAGTTGAAAAGTGAAGTATAACCACTCCCAGTTACCTGCTACTTCATCTTCTGTCATATCGTTTCGTATTCTGGCATCCTCGACCTCTTCCTGTAACGTGTTTTCCTCTCGAGGCTCCTTCACGCCGGGAAACGGAGGACCCAAGGCGGGATCAGAAGGCACAAAATCTTCAACACTGATGGCTTTGACGAGCGTGTCACTAGCTGGACTGGCAAATCCATTTTTCTGACCTCTCCTGGGCAGGATCCGATCTTTGTTGTCCGGTGTTTTTGCGCCAGGACTAGCAAATGCCACTTTGACAACAGGCTTGAATTCAGCTCGATTCGTTTTCGCCTTAATCGTTTTCTTCTTCGGCGATGGTGTTGTCGCCGTGGCCCTCTCTCCGCGATTCATTGTTTTCCAAAGCACAGGAAGAAATTGCACAGAGAATTCAGAGATTCTCATTCGAATTCAACTGTCGACATAACTTGACAGAAACTTTGGAGAGCCTTCACTTTTCAAATGAATTATTTTATGTGACGTCAAATAATATCCTCCCTACGAATAAGCTGAATATGGCGTCACATAGCTAGTTTCATTACATAACCCCCTTGCTTCCCTGTGAAAACAAAATAACAAAATATAATCTTAACAAAATAAAATCTACCAATTATTCAAGACAATAACGTTTCTATGCATTCAAAATAATCAATTCCTATACGTTCAGAAGAAAAATTCAAATTCTCCAATAATGAGATAAGGTACTTATTTGAGCTGATTAGAGAGTTTAGCAAACATCCACTCTTTGAACGCAATTAGTATCACTTAAATACAAATTACTCATCTGAACTTATCAGAATCCTCGAGTGTCATTGTTGCAAAAATCCACTCCTTAAAAACATTGACATTTGAGTAGACGCCGTAATGATTTGGCATTGCGCATCCAGCACCCCAGCTGACAACGCCAGCCAAATGCCAATAACCATTCAAGTCTTTGCAAGACAATGGACCTGGCAAAGAAAAATATTTCAAATGCCGTAGACAATTCAAATGCCACAAACCTCCATTTTTTTTACCCCCTATTAACCCCATCCTCTCTATCGACCCCCTTTATCCCCCTTATCTCTCTTGCTCTCTATATCAGATCCGCGCCTATTCTCTCACAAACAGCCGTGCAATCATCATCTACAATCATCTACATGCAGTAGCACACAGAATAAGGGTAGAACTGAAAAATAAAATAATCTGAAACCTCCACTATCCCCTTGACAGGCGTCTGCACCACCATGTTTGTATCCAGCGCATATCATGCGACTGGTTATCTTGCCTTTGTACGTTTTCGTACTGTTGCAAATACTCGTAGGCACAATGGGAACTTTAACGTGATTGAGATCATCTGGATACGTTCCACCTTGAGCGATCCTTCCCCAACCACTTACATAGCAGTCATCTGGATTTAAAAGGAATCAAAGCATAAAATATTTAATCTACAATTTGGACAAAAGTCCCTGAGATAGAAAGCTACAAATTTCAGTTTCTGCACACTTTGTTCCCTGTGAGCAAAATGTGACCCCCTCCATTCCCTCCAAAACAATGTTGTCTTCTGGAGCAATCTTTTCTCATTACTGGGCCAAAGGAATTTCGGCGATACTGAAAATAACCGCCTTTAGAGACAGCATTGCTTGGGGGGGAGAGGGAGATGAAATATGCGTGAAAAACTTGCAAAAATCCTAAATGTCCCAGGACTTGTCCCCTACTGTAGCTCCCCTAGATTGTACCCAGTAATATAGAGATTGAAAGCATAGAGCTTGTGTCATATAGTTCAGAGCTTGTACAATTGTACAATACAGAGCTCGTAAAGTATAAAATAGAACTTAAGCGGTATAAAGAACCGTCCCTGTTTAATAATTCGATGAAACTCCAAGGAACATAACAAAGAATTTCAAGAAAAAAGACAACAGCACACAAATTGAGAATAATTGAGAAAATAAAAAGCTGTAAACTACCTGGATTGTAGCGATTTTCTTTGTCGAAGCAAATGGATCGGATATCATCAGCGATTCTGGCCTTTTGCTGCAACTTAATCAAAGCAACATCATAATCGTAACTGACACGATCGTATTTCGGGTGTGAAAACATTTTCATAATGTCTATTTTCTGTGAACCAGTTCCGCCGAAATATTTTTCCGACCCAAGCACCACCTGGAATAAATAGAAAAACATATCATACTATATACTATATGGGTAAGATATATTAAACTAATCTGCAAACGAAAAAAAAGACAACGAGTTGCAAGAAAAAAGTAAGATAGAAATGACAGGAAGAGTTGTTAGTTCAATAATACAACGATTATTGCCTTACCTTCGATAATGACGTCTTCATGGTTACTTCGTCTAAACAATGTGCTGCAGTAAGAACCCATTGCTCATTGATTAGCACAGCTCCACACACCAATTTGTCCATGTAATTAATAATCGAAGCCATCCAAGGCCAGTGTCCTTTTGACGACTTCCTCCCACCCACAACGTGCTTGACTAATCTTGGCAATGGCTGAGATGAAAGACCACACGTGGAATAACCTAAAATCGTTGAAAACCAATGCATAGCAGTAGTAAGGGTTTATTGCTAAGCTTGGAGAAAGATTGGTCTGCGGATCACATCTAAACAATGGACAGTTGACTCTCGCCATCTCGAACTCGCAAGGGAAATGGAAATTTGTTCCATATTCTATTCTATTCTACATATTAATCAGCAAAACCTATAAGGCATCACACTGATGGAGATCATCATGGTGGGAGCTCGAGACATCCGAACTAAATTCACCTAAATAGAGAACGGGAGGAAATGGGAATCTGTTCGAGATAACCGAGTTCGAGTGTTTTATGCTTTTTTTAAAGAAATGTAAATCCACATATTTTCTGAACAGTTATCATAATCCTGTTGTAATTTGTTGAAAAATATATAAAAACGTGGCTGGTCTTTTTACCTTTCCTGATAAAGACTTTGAGCTTGATGTCCTGGATTTTGCTGCCAGATTTGCTTCTGGTTTCTGCAGTCCAAGAAACTCTCTCAGGTCCAGAAAATCCGACAAATGCGTACAGCTTGTTCTTCTCAATTTCGAGCTCTGAACTGGCTCCGTACGAGCCAAGAGCCTTTCTTATCATCCAGTTGTAATCGGAGTTGCCACTTTGTGTGACGACAATGATAATTTTTCTACAAATGCAAAAAGAAACATTATTCTTAGCCTAAGGAATAACAATTGAGATTCCACAGCAATTCAAAGTCTGAACATTTGTCTTAATGATCTTACCGTTGTGGCAATGCGCTAAGCATTTTAGCTAAAATTCTGTTTTCTGACAACTTGTCGGCGGTACGAAAGCCCAATTTCTGTTCTACTAAACCTTCAAGGAAAAGAATAAAAACATTCAATACAAGGATAATGAAATCATAAAAAAATAATAGGGTATAAAAAGGCAGATTCATCAAGTCACTGATGATAAGCTTCTTTTAGAAGGCAGTCAGTATACTGGTAGATGTAGATGTAGTCAATTTACTATTACAGCCGGAAAATTTAAAATATTTTACCAGTATCAAAGTTGATAGTAACAAGGTTATGTCCATCAACATGCGGAGAAACATCCACTCCATTGAGCCAGATGTGGGACACTCCCTTTGGTTTGCTGTTGCTTTCATTACTCACCATCTTGCTTTCAATTTTGATTCTGATAACTATTTATAAAATAGAACGAAAACAAATAAAAATTGATGTATAAGTATAATTAGATTTCTAAATATTTAACATACAGGCTTAATAATCTTGAGGTGCTTGCCAATCTCAGTAAATCAGTGCTTCTAAAGCAAACAACATTTTGGCTTCACTATATTTGGCTTCACTATATTCCCATGACACTCAGATTAGAGGGACACAGGTCTTCGTTGATACAAAACACACCTTGCTTTGTACGAAGACACCAGGAGAATAGAATTCTAATTCTCGTCAAGCATTAAAGCACCTTGTAGTGAAACAACTGCAAGATCAGAAGCTATATCGTTACCTCAAAACCATGTACCTTGCTGGTGATATTATGAAGTCTATTATGAAGGAATCTCGCTCGTTTTATCATAGTTCTGTTTTAAGCAATCATAAAAACCTACGTTTATCATCCAATGGAACAACTTCTTCAATCTCACTTGGGCCTTGGAAGCTCTTCCGACTATTTTGTCTGATCCAGTTGACCCTGCCTGGACCACTGTAGCCCATCAAACAGTACGTGCTACAGAGGCTGACCTCGTATGGATGTGTTGCTCCAAATCTGGCTAAGAGTTCTTTGATTGCCACTTGATGTCTCGACCCATCTGACTGTACTCCCACCAATAACACCTTTCTGTAAAAATGAATGATATTTAGCTATTAGCTGTTTAACTCGCCAAAACAATGATTAAAAGTTTAATTTTTGGTTTTCAAGACAGCTACCGTGGTCTGACGTTCAAGAGAAACTCTTTCATTCTAACAAACTCCGAATATTTTGATGTGTCAAAAGAAATATTTCTCTCTACTTTGCCTGAAATAAAGAGACACCTTTATCAATATATTTCACTTAATCTTGTAAAACGCCTTGTAAAAGAAAAGATAAAATTGAATGTCGCAATAAATACCACTTGCACTTTTTTATATATCTGGTATGTTTTCTTAGGGACGTGTCTATTTGGGGGAAGGCTGCTTACGAAGTTCTCCCCAATGTCTCCCCCCAAATATCAACAAAAGTTCGAAAAAGGTTGGTTATGTAGCAAAGAAGCTTTAATTTTTTCAATTTGGACTTGAACCGTAATTCACTTACCTTCTAAAAAAGTTAATTACAAAATTAGTTGGAAAATTTCTTTTAAACGCCCCCACCCCAAAGCTAAATCGTCTAGTCACATATCTGTGTTTTCTTTCTCAATGGAGCACTAGTACTATACAGTACCATACACCATACATTCATAACTAAAACCATGCATACAATAATCAGCATAACCTACCACTAGCAATATCAACTATCACAATGTTGTGGCCTCGTTTGTGCGAGGAATAGTCGATGCCGTTGACAATAATATAAGCTTGTCCTTGGCTGCCAGTCTTATCTTTATCGTGACACCCTTCACTTCTCATGTAGATCTTCAAGGGCTCTGAAAAACATATAAAATAATAAAAACCGGCTGGAAATGAGTTCAACATGTGTAAGAAAATAAAACAAGGTTATGGCAGAGACAGAATCGATACTAAACTGCGCTTAAACAGTGTTTGGATGTAAATGTATGTTACTAATGATTTGACATGATTTGATGATTTGACAAAATGATTTGACAGTATAGCCAAACACTATAACCAAATAGGAGCACCAAGAAGCATCTAGCTACTTTATACTAACTTAACCTTTATTCTATGAGTATCTGACGAAGTAAATATTGCTTCTTATCAAAGTTTTCATATAAACATTCAACCGTAATTTAATAAAACACACCAACCAACTAACTTACTGGTCATTTTTGGATAAATTCCCCCTGAAGTGGTCACCGATTTCGATATTGGTGGAGAGCTTGTTTGCAGGGTTGTCACTGGCTTCGCAGTCGTATATAAAACAGAGAATGTTGCATTGGTGGCAGGACCTTTAGTTGTCGAAGAAAGCACTGTCTTTTGTGTGGTAGACGTTGTCGTTGAATAAGCAGAACTGGAAGTCCGACCTGTCGATAGGCTGAGCTTTGTCGTCAATGGGCGTCGTGTGGGTGCGGCTTTGTTGATCACTTTCTGCAGCGCTCTGCTGAAAACGCTGATTCTCGTGAAGAGCGAATGGCGAGTCTTGTTTGACGAACAAGGCAACGTGCTGTAGCTAAACAAACCCTGCAGCACCCAGCGTCTGCTCCGATCGTCATAGCAAACAAGTGGACTGCCTTTGTCAAAATGGCATCCTCCCGCTGTACTATTTGTATTTCCTGCACACATCTGAAAAAAGTCAATGGATTCCATGGATTCAGTTAGATCTGAACCCTTCATACAAATCTTCAGACCTGAAAATTTTGTATTTTGCATTTCTTATAAATAGTTTCTTATAAAAATTGGGTGTGCTATAACTCTCCAAAAACTGTAATGCATACTTCAAAACTCTTAACATTTAATAGACTCGTTACTTTGAAAGCACCAATTTTTGATGCTCAACCAAGGTTATTGTAAGTTGTTATGATAATGATGACTACAAGAAATATAAATCAAACAGACCTGACTATCTGGCAATCTTTTCTTGAGTACTTTTTCACACATGTCTTCGAATATGACTTGAAGTTTGACCTCTTGCAGTTTTCTTGCCATTCTCAACCCTCTACTTGTTTGTTTCACACCCCATCCTACGAAATAAAAAATCAGAAAACATAATAAAATTGTCTTAAGATTCATCAAGTATCCAACAAATCTCTTCATTACATTATTCCACATGTTATAAACCTATATTTCAAGATCTTTATTACTCGACAGTTTTCCTGAAGCTCCTGAGGCAACAAACTCATCGCTAAAAGTCGTTCGAATTAACAGTCTTATTCAAATCACCCTAGTTTTACTTGATAATCCTATTTGAGTCTCACATGGGAGTCATACTGAAGAGCCTCGCTCGGAAGCATCACTTGGAAGTACTATGCAGCTCGTACCTGTCATATAGCAAGAGGCTCCAGGCATTGTATAGTAGCTTGGAGCAGGCAGGCACACATAGTTGGTTCTACTATTCTGTGGAATGTTATCTTGTAGAATAACCAGAGCTGCAAGACAACAAAAAGTTGTGATCATTTCAATCCTGCTCAATTGAAATTGCAATGTTAATGATCATACATGAAGTTCATTCGTCAACATAGGCCTACCAATGTCATTCTTCAATGCTGTTTTATTGTACGCTCTGGGGACGATAACTTTCTTCACCTTGTGAAGTGTCTCATTTCCTTCGAATCGCGTAACGTCATGCTCACCTAACAAGAGACAAGTACGTGGAAATCGAGCACAAGTCATATTTAGCTTTACGAAATGCAAAAAATTCGGGTGGCACAAGATATTGAGCAAAGTTAGGTTTAATGAATGAAAAAGATTTCAAGCAGGAAATATAGCTACTTTACAAATCAAGCAAAGTCGTGGAAATAGTCAATGCCAAACACGTAAAAAGTATATAGAATGTTTAATATAGAAATGTTATTGTAACAATGACATTTGATAAATTAATTGATCAATAAGGCCTCAGCTTTGAGATGGAAGTATGAACGGAGAGAAATAAAACTAACAAACCTAGGAGAACCATATACTCTTGTGGATTAGTCGAAGGCGTGCACTGAGCGACAGTCAGAAGAATATTCGTCGAAACCAAAACACCACTGCAACTAAACAGGGTCGAACCTTTCTTATACCTACCATTTAAAACAAATGTAACACTTAGATCAAATGTAACACAGAATAGAAACTTAATACAATAAACATGGCATCGTATAGTGATTTGAACGCCTAATTGAGTTGCTTCATGGTAAGTAGAGATTAGAAAAAATGTTTTGGTAAAGGCCCCGGAAATATAGAAATAATTGTTGGTTCTTATCAAAGTACGTTGTGTAGATTGCATTTCATTCAATAGAGATCATACGTTGGCATTGATAGCATCTGATATAACGACATACTGCACAATTTAAAGTAAAATTCATTGGCGTAACGGAGATAGCCGAGATCCAGAAGTATTTATTTTCGACCCATTAAAAGTAAGATAACAAAATAAAATTTATGCTGAGCGCCTTGGGATAAGAGTTACGTTGACCCCAACCCATGTGGGTTATGCCACACAACGGTTCATGCAAGCTGAAAGTGTAGATGCAGGAGAGGAATGCAAAATCGTCGATGCCTAATACCTGATTAATGCATGCCAAGGCCATGCATGCATCTGGGAGTCACCTCCACCAAGAACTCTTTTGAATATTCTTCTCTTTCTCGGATTGAAGGCATCGTTCTTCGATGCTCGGCTGCCGGAAAGGCCACACGACACAGGCGAATCTGCAACTGCAAAAAGTAAAAGTTATAAAACTCTTGTTGTTATACGAAAACCAAGGAACCGTGGAAAATGAGCCGCTTAAAGGGAAGCATTTGCAGTAAGTAGCGTCATTAACGGTTCCTTGAAAACGTTATAGAATGTTTATCCAATGCAATAACAAAACGAAAGAGTTTCATAATCAGAAAAGAAGAATATACGAATGTTGTTATACAGATTGAATTAGGCATACCATCAACGCTGTAGCCATTAACTTGACCAGTAAGAGCAGCAACACATAACACAATTTGCAATACTTTTGACATGATGAGCATATATTGCTTACTGATAAGGAGAAGAAGATTCGTGGACTCTTTATCGCTTGTCAAAATAAAGTATTTATCTCGATTTTATCAAACCAATGAAAAATAAACAAAGCCAGTCGACATCTCTATAACTACGTCCACGTATCAGAAAACTATTTCGAACCGATAGGGCCTTTTCAAGACAACTAAAAAACCCAATGATGATTCGACAAACTGATTGTATGATCAATTAACTGTAACAATGATTTATAATGTTGTTTAATCATCAGATTTACATTGGTGTCGTGGAGATGGGAATTCATCCACGAGTATGTTCGTTTTAAGTAAATATAATAAGAAAATTATGATATCTATCCACATTGTTTTGATATCGATAGCTTTGTAAAAATCATGCAGTTGTTTAATCAAAAAGGCTGACTTTTTGTATTTGATAAATCACATTGAATCAAATTATATATATATATATATGTGTTCACGTTTAAGAAACTTACCACAGTGCTTGCTGTATACGTTACCTATCCCTTGCTTATCGAATTAGATTTTATTCAAAGTGGTAGCCACACCTTCAATCATTGCTGCAACAACTGTAAGGTGCTTTTTCAGTGCACCCCAATCCTTGGTCTTAGTCTCTACTTCATACAGCAAATCAGTTACGCCAGGGAATGCGGAGGAGCCGTAGGAAGCACGCGAAGGAGACGAGAACACGACATGTCTCAAAGATAAGAAAAATAAAGGCTCAAAATCACATACAGCCATTGCCAACATATTAATAGAGCAACTTGCTGCATGGAAACGTAGCATATACTTATGTTACCTTACAGTGGGGCGGTTTGGCAGCCCGGCTGGGATAACAAACCCCTTCTCGAGAAGTGAAAGTTGATCATTGACCATACGAAGGTTCATTGGGCTAAAACAAAACAACAAGTAAATTAGCAATTATAAGACTCGCTCCAGAAGTTATGCAGAAAACCAGATTACCCTTTATCATACAAACATACATATTTGCTGCAGCTGCAATATATATATTTGAAGAAAACGATGGAACAACAACTTACTTGGATGTGTCAACTTTCATTAAATTTGAATGGAATGTATTAGCAGCTTGAGTGAAGGTTGCAATTGCCTTATCAAGATATGCTGTAAAACATTAATTTTATATTACATTAGATGTACATGTATGCAACCATTTAACATTTATATATTGACATTCGTTTTCTTCAACGATTTTTCTGTTTCCATTGGCTTTCGCATCGCATAGTTGGTACATCTGTTATCTCAAGCATTATCTGCTTCTAACAAATCCTTACTTCCTTCGAGAGTTTGAGGTAGCGCTTGTTCACTGTATACACGAACGCAATTAATCAATTCAAGTCAATCAAAAGAACCAAACAGCACCAAACAATTCAATTCAATACCTGTTGACACGTTATGAGACATGACATTTTTCATTTTGAAAATCCGTTTGATATCTTCAGCTCCTTTTGACAAGGCAGTGGAGTAATCGCGGGGGTCAAGTGGAATAACATTAGGTGTCGATAATTTCAGTAGAAGACTAGCAGCAAACCGCGCGACGGCTCGGTGGACCAAGAACTTTGGATCAATAAACGTTTTCATCCAATAATACGTGTCGTAAAGAGAATGGTAAACGGGGTAGTATGAAGTTGTTCCGAATTTTGAATGCTGCAGACAACAAAAGAATAAAAAAGTATCATTACTGTGTTCAGTGGCAAAACGAACTGCCTTTTCATTTAGAAACATTACCTAATTAGGATAAAACCTTCTTGATTGAAATGAAATCAATGAAGTCTTTGACAAACAAGGAACAGGACCCTTGTGTATTATCTCAACCCCAACCTAATGGTAGCTAACCTTTACCCTAGCTATTGGCACATCTGTTACCCCATGCAATTGTAAGCAAAGGAATGGAATAGAACTTCTTACCACGTCCTTCATACCATACATGATATCAATCGCGGGTATGCCAGCCGTTTGGTAAAATGCATAATAGTCACTACCACTGCCAATACGTCCAATGCTGAAAGCAGAATATCATGGAATAAGCTGGTCCGGTAGATAGCAATACACAATCACGGAGAAACATGTGCAAGAAATAAGAAACGAACAGTAATAACAACGACAAAAAATAATAACATAAGAATGATTAACATACAATGGTTTTTTTGGATCAGCCTTCGAAGGGGAAGCTTTTACTGTCTTCTCAAACATCGACATGGTTGGCACATTAGGATCAGAAATCTGTAAGTGACGAAGAAGACAATTACAAAATCAAAACTAGATCTGAGCAAATGAGCAAATGACCACTGTTGCTACATGTTTCAATTTACAGTCTACGTTATAACATGTTTTGAGAATTACAGGGCTCCATGCATAGTACAGCCTTTTAATTAATCACTTTTTAAATGGGCTGAGCAAAGAATCTTAGATATCAAAGTAGAATCATTGAAGATTAATTAAAACCACTTACCTGTTTCAAGGAACGGTAAATGGTTTGGTAGAGCAAAGGGCTCCCGGAAAGATGAAAAGAGTAATTTCCTAAAATAACAAACCATTCCTCACTTGATAATTATATCACACTGATTGAATAATTGTCAGTGCCTTCAATTTAATTTGAAATAAATAAAAAACCAAACTCACCAAATACAGCCGTGTCAGTATTGATGTAAGCAATTGCTCTTTGCATAAGGAGGTTCACATTTTGCTGAATTATAAACAAAAACAAGATAATTAGCATGAGATAACACCAACACATCACACTCATAACCAAAACTGCACTAATGTATGTCAAAGCATATAATATTGCAATATAATTATCAACGAATCATCAAGTAAATAACTTGAAGTTTGTTATCTATTGAACATATTTCTGCATTATATAAACTTGATTTTATTTACGCTTTGTACAAGCCGACCTTACTTTAACTTTGACAACTCTAACGAATTTATAATCAATCAGTAAAGTGGGACTATATTATTAAAACTGTAGGTGTCAGATTCACACCTCGACGTATTCAATAGAACCAATTAGGCCACTCTCTTCTCCGTCCCAACTGCAAAATTTAATAGATCTGGCAGGACGAAAGCCTTGAAAAAAAAATCAAAATTAAACACAGAAATCGAATTTTTACAGTGGTAAGTAAATAGTCGAGCTTTTATATAAAGTGTAAAGTAGGCAAAGAGAAAGGTTGAAGAAAGGTGTTAAAGTCAATACCTTTTTTGGCCATTTCTCCAAAAACCCTGGCAATCTCAAGCATGATAGATCCCCCACTCGACGCATCAACCCCACCAAAGACCCAGGAATCACGATGATTACCTATCATCACATAACGATCTGAAAAAAATATTAACAAAAAAGATGTCAAAATTATGAATGAAAATTCAGTTATCAAAAATTATTTATCAGAGGAGAAAGATACGGTGCAAACAGAGTTGATTGAAGAGAGGCATAAATAAAGATAGATTAACAAAAACATTGGATAAATTAAGCCATTGCTAAGCATAAAGGTGTGTCGATACATTGATATAGAGGTTGGTAAATATACACAGGCGCAAAAAGAAAAGAATAGCTTGGGCTTGGAGAGTGATGTCCTAATAAAAAAAGAATAAAGAAAAAAAGAAAACGAACGAACAAAAGAACGAATGAAAGAGCGAATAAAATAACAAATAAAAGGATGAACAAAAGAACGAATAAAAGAACGAACAAACGAACGGAAAAAAGAAAAAAAAGAGGTAAAAAAAATAAAAAGGAAAAATAGTTCTTTAAACAAGACCAAACAAAAGTTGAATACCTGGTTCAATTGATCCTCGAAGTGTTCCAATTACATTCTTTATGCGCATCTGTTTCTCTTCATTGTTTATTTCGATCTTGACTTTCCTGCAAATTGTTCAATATAAATGAAGGACCTGACATCTATTCAATACAGCAAAAAGTATGTGTCAGAGCAGGTGTGTACACGACTAACTAATGATTAATGTCATTAGCCATGAGCAAAGTGCATTACCAAGCAGAATATGGGGAGCGGAATCCAGGTCCAACTCTATACGTCACATTCAAACCACCGGTCCAGTTCGCAAAACCAACATTTGGGCCATCCATTTTACTGAAAAATAAAAGCAAATTTCTTTTCAATTGGCAATCCAACATGACTGGATTATTAATAATCGATAATCCAGTAAAATCGATGATCAGAATATTACAGAACATTTTTCACCAAACCTCATGAAGTGATAAGCATCTTTTGCAGAAATCGGATGGCATGGGATTTTAGGCATACCAGGCGCTTTGTCAACAGGCAAACGATATGCACCGTCTGAAAACAAGAAAAATAATTCAAGCTCATCACAACACAGTATTAATAAAAACTTAACCCATTCAGAATTCTTGACCTATGAAGCTCATAATTAGTGCATAAACATACTTTTTATAGATAAATTTTGGCATTGAAATCATTATTGGTTCATGGTCCAAAGGTGGTCCTAAAGTTCACAGGTTTTCGTAATAAGAATAATGAAATAATGAACTGTTTCCCGGGACCTAAGGTTGTTCATCATAAATCCCCATTGCTTTTTGGCACCTTTGAGTCTCAGTACTTTTATAAACATTATTTCTGACAAAACAAAAGAAAACAGTGTGTGTTGTTTCATTAGTTCATAGTTCACGACTCAAAGTTAGCTTGCCGTAGTTCATACTTCAAAGGTCACATTTCATAGTCCAGGTGCGCCAAAAGCACGAAATCAGTGGGGCTGCGCCCATGCATAGTTCAAAGGTCAGAGTTCATTAGCTTTCCATGTGCAACTATCAGTGTGAAACCTACCACTCGAAGGCCAACCAGGAGTCAAGCAATCACCATCGCAATTTGAAATCGAACCTCGCTGCACCCCATCCGCAGGCATCCAAATTCCATTCGGGTATTTTTTCGATGTAGGAGCATAATTGATTGGATCGTTGTAAATCATGATACCGATTGCTCCATACTTCTGTGCATTGAATACCTGGAGGCATATAAAACATCATCTTCAATATTAGTGCGTCATTGTTAATAAAAATTGCTTACTCGATAATAAAGACTGAAAAATACATTAGGAATCAGACATGATGCAATACAACAATAGTTCAACCTAATGTCATGAAAATTACAATAAAACTCTCGGTGTAACAAGCTCGCTTACCTTGGCTCCTCGGAAATTTTTGCCATACCTTGTAATGACAATCTTTCCGCTGCAATTCACGTTGAAATGTTTTTGCAACATTTGAAAATCTTCATCTCTGCCGAAGTTTGCGTACACAAGGTCTTCCTACGAGAAGAAACAGAGAACTAGAAATTTATTTTTATAATCTCAACACCAAGTGAACCGTTTCGGACGATATGGACACTTTGGGACAACGTAGACACTTTGAAAAAAGATTATATGAGTGAACAGAATTCACATAGAATCCATTCGCAAATAAATGGAGCTTCTAAATTATAGCATTGCTACGAGATGTACAAGCAGAAATAAAAATGAAAGGGCTGGCATTCGTTATCATCTTAATAACATTCCATGCACATGACGATAGAACTTAATCTAAAATTAATGATTCGTTAATTTCGTATACCAAAGATTAGATTAATTTCGCATACCCTATTAAACGCTCACTCTCATGAAATTTCTAACTATTTCAACAACTGGATTTTGTAACCCTAGTTTGGCTAATATCCTTGGGAGGGTTACAAAATGATACGAAGACTCTTACAACAAGGAACGGGGCATACTCACAATAGCAATGCCAGCAGGTGAAAATGCATTGAATGGTTGTACGGCATCAGGTGAATTTTCATCGGGTCGTTTGCTTACTTCAATCAACTGTGTTTTGAATTGTTCTGTGTTGCTACCATCAAGTATGTACGCATAATTTGGCTTTGATTTCTGTGGGTACGACAATAAGACATTGTACTGTGGTGTCTCTACTTCGAGGCCATATTGTTTGAACCTCCTTTCTATTTCGCTGGCCAGCTCATTGTTCCGTGCCGAGGCAGCAACATGAGGCTTTTTGGAAAGGTATCTGGAAAGGAAATGCACTTTCATAATTTCATCTCATCTGGATCTGAGAATAATGCAAACAGTAAAAACCCCCATATACAAGAATGAGAACATCCGGGCTAAAAGTTCTTCCCAAATCAATAGAAGAAGCAATGCCTTATATTGTTTTTCAACAACAGGCTGGATGCAGAATCTGTAGGTTCTTGTACACGTTTTTTAATAAGAAACCTGGCTCAAGGCCTGGTAAAAAAAGTTTATTAATTTTTAGCAACAATTTAGTTCTAAACGTTTCTTAAAAGTTTCTATTCTTAATTTAATGAAAAAAAGTTGCAATGAAAACGAAGAATCGTCACGTGGAGCCGACAACGAACCGGTTTCTTATACTAAAAGAAACGTGTATGTGAGTTGTACTGGATGGCTATGAAAATATAATACTTTCGCGATTTCCGATATAATTGAGATGGTTGCAATTGGATGCAAGTCACTTGAAGCTGTACTTAGCGCTTGCTGCAAATCTCCCCCCCCCCCACGAGTTGTTCCCTGGTCATAAAAGGAAGTAGAAAAGGGAAGTAACCACGAGACGGGGGTGCACTTAAAATTATATTTTGTTTAAATATTTCCACACTGGCCTGGCTGTTGTCATCTGACTCCAATATAAAAATAGGTTGAAGAAGTCAATAAGTCATTCCTCACTTCATTCTAACATTTGTTAGGATTACAGCTATGTTTCTGGTTTTACAAAGTAGAATAAGCAGGATGGTATTGAAGCTAAATTTCTGGTTATCTATCACGTTGTGCGTGGCAATTTTGTCAAGGCCATCAATCGGGTTGAAATTTGTTAACGTTTCAATCCGGGGATTAGGCCAATGTCAAGGAGTACAAGAAAGAACAGTGGCTGGCAATGTTGATGTTTTCAAAGGGATTCCATTTGCTAAGCCTCCGATAGGCGCACTCAGATTTCAAGCACCGCAAGATACGTCATGGACAGGACTGTTGAATGCAACGAAATTCGGGCACATGTGTCCTCAGTGGAGTTCAAGGTCGAAGAGCCATGTTGGCCATGAAGATTGTCTCACTTTAAACGTTCACAGACCAAGCAATGCAACTTCTGCCGGGGGAGGGAAACTCACTGTCATGGTTTGGGTCCACGGCGGGGGCTATGTCAAAGGTGGCAGCGTGTTTGTGGCGGGAAATTTCCTGTCAGTGGCCCAGAATGTCATCGTCGTGACATTCAACTATAGACTCGGTGTTCTCGGGTTTTTCAATGTACCTGGCACTGATATAAAAGGGAACTACGGAATGCTGGACCAGGTACAAGCCCTTCGCTGGGTCAAGAGGAATATCCGAAGTTTTGGAGGCAATCCAAACGATGTTACGATTTTTGGCGAAAGCGCGGGAGCGTACAGTGTATCGTTGCTCACGTTATCGCCTCTACTTAAAAACGAGGCGTTATTTCACCGTGCTATCCTCCAGAGCGGCGTTGCAACATGTCCCTCCGCAGCGCAACAAGTATTCGACGATAAGACAGCGCTGAAATTCGGAAAAGCAACGGGTTGCAGTGAAAAACGCAGCATTGCAGACTGCCTACGAAAGAGGCCGCTTTCAGAAATCATCAAAAGCCAAGTAGGCATAAAAAACCCCGATCTCACCAGGCCTGTGGTAGACGGGTACTTTTTGGAAGAGCTTCCGTCAAAACAAGACGCAATGGGCAGGTTGCAATTTTCTGCAGATGAAATCCTGCTCGGTTTCAACCGCGACGAAGGCACATTTTTTGCTGGCGACCGAAAAACAGCGAGTAAATCGAATTTCGCAGAATTACTACGTAAAACAATCCGTTCCCAGTCCTCAGAGGGCGACACAATTCTACAGTCTGCAGCTATGTTTGAGTACAGCAAATTCACATTGAATAATTCTGCCATGGACTGGTTTTACAGCAAATCAGACTTTCTCGGAGATTACACATTTGTCAAGAACATCAAGAAATTTCCAGATTCGATCATGCGCAGTGGGAAAAAAGCCTTCCTGTACGAGTTTGTTTATTTACCAGAACATCTACGGAAGCCCTATTTGAAAGTTTCACATGTGCTGGATTTGGATTTTGTTTTTGGTTCACCTATGTCTGGTGATCGGTTCTACATGCTGGCCAAAGCAACCGAGCAGGATAAAAGGGTGAGCAGAAATGTCATGGAAATGTGGGCCAGATTTGCAAAAACAGGCAACCCGGGGAAAAACTGGCCTGAATATACAACGAGTGACAAGAAATACCTTGAAATTGGCGCGAATCTCACTGTCAAGAGGAGCTACACGACGAAAAGAGATTCATTTTGGAATGAGTTCGTACCAACAGTTCTCCGCGCAACATCGACAAAGCCGTGCAAGAAGAACACGAGTTCGAACCCCCGGCTTCAAGTGTCTCAAAGTACAATTTTCCTTGCATTCATTCTAGTTCTGTATAACACATGTTGGAGATTTTGTGCCGAGCTCCACCATTCTCCACTCTAATTTCACAACATTGATTACCATTTTAAAGTGAATACTTACAAAATATGAACGAAATCATCAAATTAATCTGTTTTTAAATCGACTTCTTGTTGACGCCACTCTTTTAATATTCCGGAAGTAGTTCGTGCCAGCCACAAAACAAAACAATCAGTCATCCATCATAATCCAATGTTTTTCCTTTTTTATGGAAACATTACATACTTGGGGTATTTCTAATCGCTTGACCCCACGACTCGGGGACTCTCGGACGCATGACTATACGACCTAGGGAAATACGACCCATGTCTTTAAAACTGCCAAATTTGCATTATTTTCACTGTAATTATTGTAGCAAAGTCAAAGGCACTGTTTTGAAGTATGAAACGCAGTTTGGTGAGCATAGGAACAGAAATAAATGCTTTTCGAGCAAGCAATTTTGTCGCAAAAAGCACGCTGTCGTTGCAAATCACTGAGGTTTTCATATCGTAAGCAAGGAAACTGTGGTGGCAGTAATCGAAATCCTGTGGAGCCACGACATTGACATTTGCACCGTAATCAAAATTCTACCCTTTTCAGAAGCGTTGCGCAATCTGAAACCACCGGTACACTCTTTTCTTTTTATAAGAATAAACTTTATAAGAATAATGAGGCTCAAAAATCGTGAAATTTAAGAATATTTTAAGAATATTGTCAGGCTCACGATCTTGTGAAACTATTATTTTTAACGGGCGTTTTTTATTTTTGAATTTGTGTACTTTTCACAGGAAAAGGTTTTAAATACACTCATCCAAATTTCGATGAAAGTTTCGATAAAATCTGTGCTACAAAAAATAAGAACTTATTCTGTTAGTCATTGTAATAGTTATTCGTTTTGGCATTGATGATAATAATAGCAGTGTAGTTGCCATGTCCGTGTTTTCTGCCGCGCTAAGAATAATTTAAGAATATTCAAAGGCTGAAAATAGGAAAAAATTAAGAATATTGAGGCTCAGCAAAAAATTAAGTATTCTTATAAAAAGAAAAGAGTGTAGTAAGAGAGAACAATTTTAAAGCATTTCATATAAATGCAGAGAGACTATTCTGCTATTGTAACGTCTGCGTTTGTTATCATCCATCAAATATAGCAACAAATCCATCAAATATAGCAACAAAATGTGAATATATCACAACATAATAACAGCTAAAGCAACGAAACATGGAAACCTTATCAACGTCATCATGCTCATCATTATGATCGTGATCATTTTTATTATTATTGCACCCTGCACCCTGCACTGCGCAGGTATATTGAGTTTTTTACCGCTAGAAAACACTTGCAAAGTTTTCTATGGGATGCAAAAGGGCCTTAGTTACCCGAGGTTCGAGTTACTCCTGGCCCGACTTATCATGATTTTGCTGTTTTTATGAATATTATTTCTTTTGGAGTTTACTTCATTTATCTTTATCAAGTAAGAACACATTCCACCAAAATATTCACAATACACAACTACTCAGATCTACTTCTTGATAAATGCAGACATACGAAATCCAAGCACGTTTTATTCTGAACACAAACTATATCGGCAACATGAACAAGAGAAGTATAACTAGAACTGGAAGCTGCAAGTTATATAAAGAGTTACAAATAGTTAACCTTCTAATCTGCAATGGTTTCTAAAATGTAAATATTTCTAACTGAGAACTAAACAATGTCTGGGTCAAATAGATCATTCGAGTCACTCCCTTACTTCCATTCAAAGTCACCACCTCGTTCTCAATCTGTCTCTTTTTCGTGTCAAGCACGCCACGATGGAATGTCAAGCATGCTGGCAGTGGTTTTTTCTAAAAGGGGGAACGGCAATTACAGGAATGATGATGATGATGATGATACTGATGATGACTGCGTAAAACCTGATATGCCAGATTAAGATAGCCTGCCTTTCGCAAGTCATTAACATACCAAAGGGAGGGAATATAGCAACTTCCCTTGTTGATGAGCGTCAAAGCAGATCACGCGATGAAAAACTTCCGTGCATAATTAATTCAAGTTAATATATTTTATATATTAACCAACATCAGATGCATTCCATCTTTGAGACAAAATAGATCTATCCTATCCATGATTCTTCTCAAGAATCTATCAAAAAATTTATAACTCTGTTTATGCCAAACAGAAATTGTGTCACAATGACATGATCTGAGACGTTGTGTATTGTGAATATTTTGGTAGAATGTGCTCTTTCTTGATAAAGACAAATGAAATAAACTCCAAAAGAAATAATATTCATAAAAACAGCGAAATCATGATACGTCGGGCCAGGAGTAACTCGAACCTCCGGTAACTAAGGCCCTTTTGCATCCCATAGAAAACTTTGCAAGTGTTTTCTAGCGGTAAAAAACTCAATATACCTGCGCAGTGCAGGGTGCAATAATAATAAAAATGATCACGATCATAATGATGAGCATGATGACGTTGATAAGGTTTCCATGTTTCGTTGCTCTAGCTGTTATTATGTTGTGATATATTCACATTTTGTTGCTATATTTGATGGATTTGTTGCTATATTTGATGGATGATAACAAACACCGACGTTACAATAGCAGAATAGTCTTTCTGCATTTATATGAAATGCTTTAAAATTGTTCTCTCTTACTACCGGTGGTTTCAGATTGCGCAACGCTTCTGAAAAGGGTGGAATTTTGATTACGGTGCAAATGTCAATGTCGTGGCTCCACAGGATTTCGATTACTGCCACCACAGTTTCCTTGCTTACGATATGAAAACCTCAGTGATTTGCAACGACAGCGTGCTTTTTGCGACAAAATTGCTTGCTCGAAAAGCATTTATTTCTGTTCCTATGCTCACCAAACTGCGTTTCATACTTCAAAACAGTGCCTTTGACTTTGCTACAATAATTACAGTGAAAATAATGCAAATTTGGCAGTTTTAAAGACATGGGTCGTATTTCCCTAGGTCGTATAGTCATGCGTCCGAGAGTCCCCAAGTCGTGGGGTCAAGCGATTAGAAATACCCTCTGAAAAGGGTGGAATTTTGATTACGGTGCAAATGTCAATGTCGTGGCTCCACAGGATTTCGATTACTGCCACCACAGTTTCCTTGCTTACGATATGAAAACCTCAGTGATTTGCAACGACAGCGTGCTTTTTGCGACAAAATTGCTTGCTCGAAAAGCATTTATTTCTGTTCCTATGCTCACCAAACTGCGTTTCATACTTCAAAACAGTGCCTTTGACTTTGCTACAATAATTACAGTGAAAACAATGCAAATTTGGCAGTTTTAAAGACATGGGTCGTATTTCCCTAGGTCGTATAGTCATGCGTCCGAGAGTCCCCAAGTCGTGGGGTCAAGCGATTAGAAATACCCACATACTTGAGGAAATGAAGATAATTTTCAAATTTAAGTCATTCTTCTCGCCAATTTCGCTATTTGCATTAGCATTATAATACAGTGCACAGGTTAGATTGATCTATCACCGCACTGGCCAAGGCTGAAACATCTTTAGGAAAACGCACACACAGCAATGTGCTGAGTTTGCAAAGCAAGCTTGGGGGACGTTAAACAAACTATTATCTTAAATTTGTATAAGGCCTCTCAATATAACGAGCTCAAAGTGTAGCTTCTTTATAAGAATCAATAGACCAAAATAAAAACATTGGTTTACTTACTTTAGATTGGCATCAATCTCTTCCGCCTTGATACCTGTAGTGATGGCCCACTCTGAAGGCGGGTTGTTTGTCGCACTCGACTTTGGTCTACATACTGGCTTATATACAGCACGTCTCACCAAATAGCCAACGAAAAATGCAAGTATAAGACCGAGGACTATAGCAATTGTGATAATGATGGTCTTACGGTGAGGGCTACGGAATTGCGCCATGTTGTCGTGTAGTGTTTGTGACTTCAGACTCGTCGTCTTCTCACTTGCCTTTGTGAATGAAAGTTTTACACTCTCGCCTCGCAGCAAGACAAACAGTTGTCTCTTGTTGTGAATGAATAAATGCGGTCAAGTTCAATTTTGCAAATTAAAAAACAGCTTGCATCGATTTCCGGCTTACTTGTATTCCCCCCTGACTGCGGTACAATGAAAAATCCAGACAGAAGTACAAACAAAAGAAATCCCTGGAAACAATCTTGAATGCACCAAGAAAAAATTTCATTATTTGGTTTCGAAAAATATCCTAGTTGGTATCAAAAAGCGCTCTCAACTTTAAATGTCAAATAAGTAATTAAATAATTATTTCAAAAGCTGAAATCCAAATATAAAAACGACTCGCTGGAGATCAGCTTCTACGCTCATAGGAAATTGTTTTGTTTAACTAAATAAATAAATTGTACCAAATTAATTAAGATTGAGCTCATTCGTTGAAGAAATATCATGTAAAAAAGGTAATTTAAAAATGAATGAATTCCTCGCAACTAGGACCATGAGGACTGGTCTTAGTCTCAAAACAAGTCTTTAATTCAACTATGTGCTCACGTTTAAAACATTTACCACAGCGCTTGCTGTGCGCGTTACCTATCCCTGGTTCATCCAATCAGATTTTATTCAAAGAGGTAGCGACACCTTCAATCATTGCTGCAACAACTGTAAGGTGCTTTTTCAGTGCACCCCAATCCTTGGTCTTAGTCTCTACTTCATACAGCAAATCAGTTACGCCAGGGAATGCGGAGGAGCCATAGGAAGCACGGGAAGGAGACGAGAACACGACATGTCTCAAAGATAAGAAAAATCAACACTCAAAATCACATACAGCCATTGCCGATTGCCAACATATAAGTAGAGCAACTTGCTGCATGGAAACGTAGCATATACTTATGTTACCTTACAGTGGGGCGGTTTGGCAGGCCGGCTGGGATAACAAACCCCTTCTCGAGAAGTGAAAGTTGATCATTGACCATACCAAGGTTCATTGGGCTAAAACAAAACAACAAGTAAATTAGCAATTATAAGACTCGCTCCAGAAGTTATGCAGACAACCAGATTACCCTTTATCATACAAACATATATATTTGCTGCAGCTGCGAAATATATATTTGAGGAAAACGATGGAACAACTTACTTGGATGTGTCAACTTTCATTAAATTTGAATGGAATGTATTAGCAGCTTGAGTGAAGGTTGCAATTGCCTTATCAAGATATGCTGTAAAATATATATTTTACAAATTTATATTACAGTAGATTTATATGTATGCAATTATTTAATATTTATACATTGACATCCGCTATTTCGACAGCCCTCTATCTAGAAAGATTCGCTTTCTTTTACAATTATCCTGTTTCCACTGGCTTTCGCATCGCATATTTGGCACATCTGTTATCTCAAGCATTCTCTGCTTCAAAAAAATCTTAACTTCCCTCGAGGGTTTGAAGTAGCGGGCGTTAACTGTGCATACGAACGCAATTAATCAATTCAACTCAATCAAAAGCACCAAACAGTTCAATTCAATACCTGTTGAGACGTTGTGTGGCATGATATTTTTCATTTTGAAAATCCGTTTGATATCTTCAGCTCCTTTTGACAAGGCAGTGGAGTAATCACGGGGGTCAAGTGGAATAATATTAGGTGTCGATAATTTCAGTAGAAGACTAGCAGCAAACCGCGCGACGGCTCGGTGGACCAAGAACTTTGGATCAATAAAGGTTTTCATCCAATAATACGTGTCGTAAAGAGAATGGTAAACGGGGTAGTATGAAGTTGTTCCGAATTTTGAGTGCTGTAGACATGAAAAGAAATAAAACATTGTTATTACTGTGTTCAATGGCAAAACGAATTGTCGTAAAGGTTATTGTTGTTGTAGCCAAAGAGAACGGATTTACGTAAACGACCACATGGTATATCGTATTTAACGGTAAATGTATAGCGAAAGTCTTTTTGCTTCAAATCAAATCGATGAATTCTTTATAGTTATCCGCGGGAAATCTAGGTCCACGAACCATTCCTCCGAGAGAGCTGGGAATTGTCTCAACGTGATCAGTAGGACCTGTTTAGTATAATTCGACTCCTTGTGAGTCATTTTTCAGCCTATTTCAAAATTTGATTTTTTGAGTACCTACTTCATGTATGATAGAAAGTTTAAATAGCTATCCGCGGGAAATCTGGGCCCACGAACCATTCCTCCTAGAGAGCTGGGAATTGTCTCAACGTGATCAGTAGGACCTGTTTAGTATAATTCGACTCCTTGTGAGTCATTTTTCAGCCTATTTCAAAATTTGATTTTTTGAGTACCTACTTCATGTATGATAGAAAGTTTAAATAGCTATCCGCGGGAAATCTGGGCCCACGAACCATTCCTCCTAGAGAGCTGGGAATTGTCTCAACGTGATCAGTAGGACCTGTTTACTATAATTCGACTCCTTGTGAGTCATTTTTCAGCCTATTTCAAAATTTGATTTTTTGAGTACCTACTTCATGTATGATAGAAAGTTTAAATAGCTATCCGCGGGAAATCTGGGCCCACGAACCATTCCTCCTAAAGAGCTGGGAATTGTCTCAACGTGATCAGTAGGACCTGTTTAGTATAATTCGACTCCTTGTGAGTCATTTTTCAGCCTATTTCAAAATTTGATTTTTTGAGTACCTACTTCATGTATGATAGAAAGTTTAAATAGCTATCCGCGGGAAATCTGGGCCCACGAACCATTCCTCCTAAAGAGCTGGGAATTGTCTCAACGTGATCAGTAGGACCTGTTTAGTATAATTCGACTCCTTGTGAGTCATTTTTCAGCCTATTTCAAAATTTGATTTTTTAGTACCTACTTCATGTATGATAGAAAGTTTACATATCTATCCGCAGGAAATCTGGGTCCACGAACCATTACCCCTAGGGAGGTCGGAATTGTCTCAACGTGATCAGTAGGACCTATTTAGTATAATTCTACTCCTTGTGAGTCATTTTTCAGTCAATTTCAAAATTTGATTTTTTTTAGTACATACTTCATGTATGATAGAAAGTTTAAATAGCTATCCGCGGGAAATCTGGGTCCACGAACGATTACTCTTGGAGAGCTGGGAATTGTCTTAACGTGATCAGTAGGACCTGTTTAGTATAATTCGACTCCTTGTGAGTCATTTTTCAGCCTATTTCAAAATTTGATTTTTTTTTAGTACATACTTCATGTATGATAGAAGGTTTAAATAGCTATCCGCGGGAAATCTGGGTAAACGAACCATTACTCCTAGAGAGCAGGGAATTGTCTCAGCGTGATCAATAGGACCTATTTAGTATAATTCGACTCCTTGTGAGTCATTTTGCAGCCTATTTCAAAATTTTATTTTTTGAGTACCTACTTCATGTATGATAGAAGGTTTAAATAGCTATCCGCGGGAAATCTGGGCCCACGAACCATTACTCCTGGCAGTGGCGTAGATACAGGGGGGGCATGGGGGGGCGACCGCCCCCCCCCCCCCCCACCAGAGCTTCCGAGCCATTTTGTCGGAAAATTTAAGATTTTGTCGGAAGGTTTTCGAAAATGATCTTAATGAAAACATTTTCAAATTGCTAGAAATAGCCTTGACTCTTCCAGTATCGTCAGTTCACGACGAACGAGCTTTCAGCTGCTTAAAGAGAGTCAAGACATATCTCCGAAGTACCATGAATGGAGAGCGTCTTTCAAACTTGGCGTGGGTCAGTGGCGGCGCCAGGGAGGGGGGAATGGGGGGGACTAGTCCACCCCATTTTTTCAGAAAGATGGTCTCTCAGACTCATGCAAATCCGATGAGAAAATTGGGGGGTGGGTAGGCCTACGTTGTGTGAATTGTGTCGCAAGATTATTTCAATGTAAAACACAAAAGGGTGTTATTTCAATGTATGCAGAAAGAGAAGTCAAAGGATCCTAAGCCATTTTGAGACCTCAAAAATGACAAAATCTCGAGAGCTTGTTTTCTGCTACCAGGGCACTGCCCTGGACCCACTGGGGGGCTTACAGCGCCCCCAGGCCCCCAGCTGTGTTAAGCAACGGCCTCCGGCCATTGCGTGGGTGCCTTCGGCACGTCATGTTTCCCTACAACAGCAAGACACAATTTTTAAAAACTTCTTGCCCGCCCGGGAAAGTCCCCCCCCCCACTTTTTTAGAGCTGGCGCCGCCACTGGCGTGGATCTCCATCAATTGCGAAACAGTGGCAAACCTGCCATTAAGAAAGATGCAAGAACCCTTTCTTGAAGCAAAAACAAGGAAACTTGTCAATTGAACTATTCATCAATTTGTTTTCGATGTTCTATTTTGGTTTTTGTTCTGTTGTAACCTTTTAAAAATGATAATCACCAAAACATTTCATTTCCCGATTCGTGTTTTTCTCAACTAACTGTCATCTTTCATGTTTATACTCAGTGTATATTCAGAAACGTCTTATCGAAGAATTTCCTAAATTCCGCCTTCCCCTAATGGACACGCCCAAAAGACACACCTTTTTGTCGGAAAATTTTGGTCTTTGCCCCCCCCCGCTAAATATTTCTATCTACGCCACTGACTCTTGGAGAGCTGGAAGCTGTCTCAACGTGATCAGTAGGACCTATTTAGTATAATTCGATTCCTTGTGAATCATTTTTTGTCTATTTCAAAATTTGACTTTTTCAGTATCTACTTCATATTAGAAAGTTTAACAAACAAGGAATGGGACCCTTGTGCATTACCTCAACTCCCCACCTGATGATAACTAACCCTTACCCTAGTTACTGGAGCATCCGTTACCCCATGCAATTGCAAGCAAAGGAATGGAATACAACTTCTTACCACGTCCTTCATACCATACATGATATCAATCGCGGGTATGCCAGCCGTTTGGTAAAATGCATAATAGTCACTACCACTGCCAATGCGTCCAATGCTGAAAGCAGAAAGGCATGGAATACGCTGGTCCGGTAAATAGCCATACACACTCAAGGAAAAAGCCGTGCAAGAAACAAGAAACGAATAGTAACAAAAGCGACAAAAAACTAATAACTTAATAACTTAAGAATAATTAACATACAATGGTTTTTTTTGGATCAGCCTTCGAAGGGGAAGCTTTTACTGTCTTCTCAAACATCGACATGGTAGGCACATTAGGATCAGAAATCTGTAAAGCCTAGTATCCATATAGTCGTTGAGGGTCGTTGAGGGTCGTTGGCAGTCTTTGGGAGTCGCTGAAAATTAGGATCAGCAATGTGTATCCATATAGTCGTTGAGGGTCGTTGAGGGTCTTTGAGGGTCGTTGAGGGTCTTTGAGGGTCGTTGGCAGTCTTTCGCAGTCGTCGAGAGAATGTGATAAGAAAACGCGCACAATAACAAAGTGGCGCCAAATTTGTACGTTTGAAACATGGCAGAGGCACACACGGAATTTTTGTTGTTGTTTTTCGCAAATATCATGTGTGTAAGAAGACCGAATACTTTTGCCATAAATTTAGACAAAATTAAGGCTCCAAAATTGCTATTTTTAGAGAGTCAAATATCTCGAAATATCCCCACGTGGCATTTGGCATTTGTACTTTGGCAAGGAAACATATCATATTACCATAAATCAAAGGATTCTCAGTCGTTTTATAGGTGTTGACGGTCGTTGAGGGTCGCTGAGATAGAAACTTTTCTATCTCGACGACCCTCAAAGACCCAGTCGTTTTGGGTGGCTGGAGGGATTAAAATCAATTTTTGACAGGTCTATGCAATAAGGCAATTATCTTTCGAACATTATCCCTGCTTAATTTTGGATTAACCAGCATTAAAATTTATTCTTATAAAGAAAAAGAGTGTAACGTAATTCAACGTAATTCAACGTAACTCAACGTACTCAACGTAATTCAACATAATTCAACGTAACTCAACGTAATTCAACGTAATTTGTCGCAAGAAATCAAAAAATGTTGTTTCTCGCGACAAAATATGACGAATTAAGACGAATTACGGTCGATGAATTATATGGTATTGAACAAGAAATGCTTCAAATACGTTGAAATACGGTAGCACAATCTCGTGGTCCCGCCCTGCCACAGCGTGCCCAACATCTAGTATGGTACGTCATGTTGTTTGTTGTTTCAAATCAAAAGTGAACGTTTGAATCTGAGGCATATACCTTATATGGGCAAAGTAAACAGAAACACAGACACAGACACTGACACAGCACAACATTTTTCCCCACCCACCAATATCTACTCGCTGGCGCATGGGCTTCGCGATTCAAAAATAAGTTGAAGAAGTCAATAAGTCATTCCTCGCTCCATTCTAACATTTGTTGGGATTGCAGCTATGTCTCTGGCTTTACAAAGTAGAAGCAGAATGGTATTGAAGCTAAATTTTTGGTTATCTATCACGTTGTGCGTGGCAATTTTGTCAAGGCCATCAATCGGGTTGAAATTTGTTAACGTTTCAATCCAGGGATTAGGCCAATGTCAAGGAGTACAAGAAAGAACAGTGGCTGGCGATGTTGATGTTTTCAAAGGGATTCCATTTGCTAAGCCTCCGATAGGCGCGCTCAGATTTCAAGCACCTCAAGATACGTCATGGACGGGACTGTTGAATGCAACGAAATTCGGGCACATGTGTCCTCAGTGGAGTTCAAGGTCGAAGAGCCATGTTGGCCATGAAGATTGTCTCACTTTAAACGTTCACAGACCAAGCAATGCAACTTCTGCCGGGGGAGGGAAACTCACTGTCATGGTTTGGGTCCACGGCGGGGGCTATGTCAAAGGTGGCAGTGTGTTTGTGGCGGGAAAGTTCCTGTCAGTGGCCCAGAATGTCATCGTCGTGACAGTCAACTACAGACTCGGTGTTCTGGGTTTTTTCAATGTACCTGGCACTGATATAAAAGGGAACTACGGAATGCTGGACCAGGTACAAGCCCTTCGCTGGGTCAAGAGGAATATCCGAAGTTTTGGAGGCAATCCAAACGATGTTACGATTTTTGGCGAAAGCGCGGGAGCGTACAGTGTATCGTTGCTCACGTTATCGCCTCTACTTAAAAACGAGGCGTTATTTCACCGTGCTATCCTCCAGAGCGGCGTTGCAACATGTCCCTCCGCAGCGCACCAAGTATTCGACGATAAGACAGCGCTGAAATTCGGAAAAGCAACGGGTTGGAGTGAAAAACGCAGCATTGCAGACTGCCTACGAAAGAGGCCGCTTTCAGAAATCATCAAAAGCCAAGTAGGCATAAAAAACCCCGATCTCACCAGGCCTGTGGTAGACGGGTACTTTTTGGAAGAGCTTCCGTCAAAACAAGACGCAATGGGCAAGTTGCAATTTTCTGCAGATGAAATCCTGCTCGGTTTCAACCGCGACGAAGGCACATTTTTTGCTGGCGACCGAAAAACAGCGAGTAAATCGAATTTCGCAGAATTACTACGTAAAACAATCAGTTCCCAGTCCTCAGAGGGCGACACAATTCTACAGTCTGCAGCTATGTTTGAGTACAGCAAATTCACATTGAATAATTCTGCCATGGACTGGTTTTACAGCAAATCAGACTTTCTCGGAGATTACACATTTGTCAAGAACATCAAGAAATTTCCAGACTCGATCATGCGCAGTGGGAAAAAAGCTTTCCTGTACGAGTTTGTTTATTTACCAAAACATCTACGGAAGCCCTATTTGAAAGTTTCACATGTGCTGGATCTAAATTTTGTTTTTGGTTCACCTATGTCTGGTGATCGGTTCTACATGCTGGCCAAAGCAACCGAGCAGGATAAAAGGGTGAGCAGAAATGTCATGGAAATGTGGGCCAGATTTGCAAAGACAGGCAACCCGGGGAAAAACTGGCCTGAATATACAACGAGTGACAAGAAATACCTTGAAATTGGCGCGAATCTCACTGTCAAGAGGAGCTACACGACGAAAAGAGATTCATTTTGGAATGAGTTCGTACCAACAGTTCTCCGCGCAACATCGACAAAGCCGTGCAAGAAGAACACGAGTTCGAACCCCCGGCTTCAAGTGTCTCAAAGTACAATTTTCCTTGCATTCATTCTAGTTCTGTATAACACATGTTGGAGATTTTGTGCCGAGCTCCACCATTCTCCACTCTAATTTCACAACATTGATTACCATTTTAAAGTGAATACTTACAAAATATGAACGAAATCATCAAATTAATCTGTTTATTAAATCGACTTCTTGTTGACCCCATTCTTTTAATATTCCGGAAGTAGTTTGTGCCAGCCACAAAACAAAACAATCAGTCATCCATCATAATCTAATGTTTTTCCTTTGTTATGGAAACATTACATACTTGAGAAAATGAAGATAACTTTCAAAATTAAGTCCTTACCAAGTTTGCTATATATTTACATTACAGTTCACAGGTTAGATTGATCTGTCATCGGCAAAAGCTGAAATAATATCTTTGGGAAAACACACACACAACACAGCAATGTGCTGAGTTCGCATAGCAAGCTTAGCAAGCAAACTATCATCTTAACGTTGTAGAAGGCGTCTCAATATAACGAGCTCAAAGTGTAGCTTCTTTATAAGAGTTAATAGGCCGAAATAAAAACATTGGTTTACTTACTTTAGATTGGCATCAATCTCTTCCGCCTTGATACCTGTAGTGATAGCCCACTCTGAAGGCTGGTTGTTTGTCGCACTCGACTTTGGTCTACATACTGGCTTATATACAGCACGTCTTACCAAATAGCCAACGAAAAATGCAAGTAAAAGACCGAGGATTATAGCAATTGTGATAATGATGGTCTTACGGTGAGGGCTACGGAATTGCGCCATGTTGTCGTGTAGTGTTTGTGACTTCAGACTCGTCGTCTTCTCACTTGCCTTTGTGAATGAAAGTTTTGCACTCTCGCCTCGCAGCAAGACAAACAGTTGTCTCTTGTTGTGAATGGATAAATGCGGTCAAATTCAATTTTGCAAATTAAAAACAGCTTGCATCAAGTTCCGGCGTACTTGTACCCCCCCCCCCCCCTGACTGCTGTACAATGGAAAATCCAGACCGAAGTACAAACAAAAGAAATCCCAGGATCAGGAAACAATTTTGAATGCACCAAGAAAGGTTTTCATTATTCGGCTTTGAAAGCTTCGAACAATATCCTGGTTGGTATCAAAAAGCTCCCTACCTTTGAAAATCACAAGAGTAATTAAATAGTTATTTCAAAAGCTATGAACAATTATTTCAATGAATTCCTCCTAACTGCGACCATGAGGACTGGTCTAGCTTTCAAAACAAGTTTTTACTTCAACTATTTGATGTATGTAACTCAAACATCAGGAAATGAAATGCAACAAAATCATCATCATCATCACGGACAGTTAATTAATCAAGTGAATAAAGGACAAAATAGCAATAATAATATAATAAAATGTTTCTTGTTCGCTTCTGTTCGTTGTTCAATTTGTGCGATTGTTATGGGCTCGAACCTCGCACCCGTCGCATGGCCTGGTCAGCATGTTGTGGTAGCAGCTCAGCTCAGGCTGTCCAACTTTCAGGCAACCATAATCTTGAAAGAATTTCAATGGCTCCGTTAGACTTGATCTAATAAGTACTCACTAGGACTCATGATAATGGCATAAGAACCAATGCGCCACTTTTCTGCTGAGAATTTAGCATGCCCCCTTTATGGATAAGTAGCAGTCATTTTCAAAATTAAATAAATACGTTTCATGTGTCACGCCCTTTTTCTTGTGTAATGTCCCCCAACTTTTGGTATCCTCGTATAACATTCATGTGAAATACCCAAGAGTATGCGGTTTTTATTTAATTTTTCATCTAGATATAAGTAGAATAAAAATAAAGTAAATAAATAAACTGAAATAACATAAATGAATAAACATCTAGAGTTCCAAGTCAACAAAGTGTCGACAACACTATGAATATGGAATTCATATGGTATGGAGATATGGTGTCAAAACCATAGCTACCATTAATTTGGCAGCATATCGTATAAAGAGCAAGGTCGCAAAGGGGCAGGTCTATTAAATAGAATTAGTTTTTTTGGAAAATTACAGTGGCTGGTCTCTTGGAACTCTTTCTGAACATTATGAACAAAATACCGTGCCCCAAGAAGTGATGTACCAATCAATCATCCAATGATGATGTCAGATTTGAAGCCTTTATCTGCCGCAATAATACATAATTGCTAAAAATATGCTTGTCATTCCGTTGATTTTATACCCGTCCTACCCCAATGGCTTCACACAGTAATACAGAAGAAATTCAAATGACAATGCTGCAATATTTTATTCAACTAAGAAATTGGTGATTTGATACACGAAGCTTGTCACAGCGAACACAGAAACCTATTAAAATTTTAAACTAGACACGCCATGAAATAAAACCATAACAATTCGAAAATAAAGTCCTACGTAATTGGGTCCAGACCCTTCCCCGATTGTTCTTCGCTTGTTGCTATGGTTTCTTCGAGGGCGATGTCTTCATTGTTCGCAGCACGTTTTGCTTTTAACTGAGAAAACAACACAGAAATATATGAGCAATTGAATGATAATTGAAGCGAAGCACGACACGAAACGACACGATACGACACGACACACGTCAAGCTGGACTCAGAATAGTTCTCCCACAAAACAAGAGAGATTCGATGCACTGAACCACCTAACTACGACAAGCTATCCCTCAAAGCAAATTGTTTAAAAACTGCACCCTGTGCTTTATCAGGTCTCTTATAAAGTGTTAAAGAACACCTCTATACAGCGGACAAAATTCAGTAGGTGTCCGCTATATGAAGGTCCGACTGTACTAATCCATAGGCTACTCACATTTGACAGAAGGGATTCATCAAAGGGCAGCTCTTTCCCAGAAGATTTTAGAAAATTGGATAGCTTTATGAGAAATGCATTCGTCATAATTGAATCGGAACTTTTCTTTTCTTCAAACAATCCCAAAGCAGCATCAACATTGTTTGCATTAACTGCAAAGAAATAAACGTGATTATAATATAATTATGATTTTATCAAATATCAATATGATATAATTATCATGATATAACTGTGGTATAAAATAGCTCAATCCAACAGCAACTAAATGATACCACAAAACAGCCGTGCAAAAAAGCAAAGCATTATGTGCAGTAAATTCTCCTTAAAGGCTCCAGGGGTTTGTGTTTTTAATCACTCTAAAGGGAGATAAGAGACAGGGCTTAATCGGAAGGGGGGCTTAATCGAGAGAGGGGGCTTAATTGAGAGAAGGGGGCTTAATTGAGAATTTGCAGCAAATGCTCGTGCTTTCACATTGACCATTTTGTTTCATCGATCTACATAAACGATACTGCTGTGTAGTTCTTACCATGGGCTGCTAGCAATGCAAGATCCATCAAAAAGTAATTCAGATTATTTTCTCTCAAGAAATCCTTCGCTTTCTGCAATAGCTCGGTCTGGAAATGGAGAAAAACAAGGTTGATGAAAGAAAAGAAATGCCGAAACAGACATGGAATTACTAAACAACTCATGAATAAAACAAAAAATATATAGTAATATTCACAAAAAGTCGTATAATAATAGAGTAAAATGACTTCAATAAAAAAGTCTTGATAAGTAAAGTTGGTAGAGTAAAAAGATAACTTGAAGATTTGAGACTGAAATATAATAAAATATAACTTTCAAAACTAATAATACTTGCATTATTAATGTTTTTTCGCAAGCTTCTCATCACAGCCCTCTGCGTTAGTTTGAAATCATCCTAAAAAGAAAATAGTACCCCCCGGTATAGCTCAGCAATCGATATTGAGATTACAGGCAATTGAACACGTCACAGGGTGTACTATATCTGCTAAGTTCATTACGGTAATTGAATTCAATTCATTACAAAGACATTGATATAGACGTTTTTACTGACTTGGCTGATAATATCCTTAGCAGCAGTGAAATTGTTGTCCTTGATATACAAGAATAGCAATATGTGTCGCAGTCGCTGCTCTTCCCAATCAGTGATGTTCTGTCTTCGCATCAGTGCAATCACTGTTTAATCACAATAAATCAAACAATCACTGTTAAACCACAACTAAACTAATCAACTATCGTCAACCACAATTTATAATATATAATGATAAATTATTGTATAAATAAACAAACATGCCAGGATAAAAATGAACTAAACGTATCGGGCATAGCCCTTCCTCAGTAGTGGTGAAGAAAAGAACGCACAGGGCGGTTAAGCAGCAGAAATCTAAACCTGTGCGTTCTTTTTTTCACCACTATTTAATTTCGTTCTTTTCTTCACCACAATTTAATTTCAAAACAGCTCGGCTTTAATGAAAGCCAATACGACGTCTACTACATGAGGTCGTCTGGGCTTTCATTAAAGCTGGGCTGTTTGGGTATATATCGGTATATATTGTACAATAACACACATGGTTGACGCCCCAGGCAAAATGCTAAGAAAAAATAAAGAGAATACACCGACAAACGAAATAGGAAGAACTGAATGGATTTAAAATCAACCTCTCTCGCAGTGTGGCACAGATGTTTTCTCCATAAATTCATCAACTAAGAAATTCATAACATTGTTTCCAGGTAATAAATTAGTATCAGTGATGCCTTCAAGAATGTCAACTGCCTTTTCTGGTTCGCCTCTGCAAATAAAAACAAACCTTTACCAGAAAACACTTGCGCAAATCTTAATAAATCTTCATTCATCTTAATATATCTTAATTAATGTTAATTAATTTTATATCATCTTGATTTAATCTTAACTAATCGTGATTGATCTTGATTAATCTTGATTAATCTAGATTAGTCTTATGCGATGTTAACATTGCAGGAAACAGTTGCAGTTACCTTTTGAGATAAGTCTTCGTGATTTCTGCATAGGATATTCGATTTAAAACGATTCCTCGTTCACGCATTTCATCCAAAATCTCACTGACACGCTCAACATTACCTTCAGGAAAGCAAAGACAACAACAGTAAAACTCAGTTCAATTATCAACAAACAAATTTTGCGATCCGCAAAGGAGCAAAATAAAAACTCAATGAAGTAGAAAGATGTTACAGAACAAGATGTTTGTGTACCTGCTTGTTTGTGAGCTCCGATTAGCTGATTATAACTAAATATGCTTGGGAAATTGTCAACATTCATTTCCTTCATTTCCTTGAAAAGTTCCTCAGCAGCTACGAAAGAATAAACATCAATGGAAATAAATCACCCAGCAAAATAAATACAACAACCTGTATAGAAAAACAGCAGACAGCTTGTACAAACACATTAATTTGTACCTTTTAACGTCATACCAAAATCAATAAAATCATCATTCGTCAGGATAGCATCCATGAAGAAAATTGATAATAAATATTCAGGGATAAATCAACTTGAGCAACTTACCTTCACTGTTTCCTTTCATTGCAAATGCTCTTAAGTATTCATTATAAACAGTTAACTTCCTCCAAGCAACACCACTGCCCAATGAGCTTGATAGAAAATAAAGTAAGCAGTAATAAATCTTTTTCTAGCTTTACTAATATTTATAACAGTCTTTGATCGGTACAGAACTTCAAAATTTCTTTGAAGTTCTGTAAAAGCTTTAGTATTTATTATGTTCCGCTATGTTTCCGACTTTCAAAGCAATTTTAATATTTATAACTATTTCATAATAAGGTTGTTGGCCCTCCTCAAACAGGCTCAAGGACCACATTAACCAAATATTCTTGCATAATCATTTGGATCAATTTAGAACTTGTTAATTTGTACCTTTTAACCTCGTTGGCTTCTTCAACTTGGCCGAATGCTAAATACGAAGTGAGAACCTGTGACACGGCCAACTCATGCAGTCTGAAAATAGGATGGAATAAAAAATTCAACATTTTTAAATGGCTTAAATAACTGTGTATTTCCACTTGAATCAGCTAATGATTCAAATATAAAAAATACTATTTGGATAAGGAGAATGCAGACATGGGATTGTCGAAGGTTGCTAAGACTGCAAAGGGAAAGAAGGCAAACGTGTTTAGCACATATCATAAGACAGTGGAATGGAAGTGTCGATAGAACATAGTTAAAATTAATTAAAAATTACAAAAATAGTTGAAAGTATGCCTGTCAAGCATGAATAGCATACATTTCTTGAAACACAAATTGAAAAAATGTTATATTATATGTAATATCATACTTCATTCCTGCAGCTTTCATTTCTTCATACAGTGTAAGCACATTCTTCACATACTAATGAGGAAGAGTCAATACATGAATATTTTTAATCAATTGTTCCCTTTAACAAACTCCAGCTCTAACAATGTATCACAATGTATCATTCTATGAAGCAACATTTACGTCACAATAAATGAAAAACATAAATGAAGTTGGAAGTCGCATCACAAATACAGTAAAATCTCAACTAAGCCCCCCAGGGGGTACTTATTCAACTTTTGAGATTCTAGAGAGGGCTTAATAGAGAAAGGGGCTTGATACAAATCCTAAAATAAACCTGAGATAAAAAATGTTCAAAACGTGTCAGAAAAATTACTGCAAAACAACCTATTGACAAATTCATGACTGTTCACAATTTCAAACCAAGAACGGGTCAATTCAAAATCTTCTTTCGAAATGGTGGCGTTGTTATAAGGGTGACTTAGTAGGGGTTCTACAGTAAACAACTACTCACTTGACTATTAGATTCATCAATAATCTTTCCTCTGCCTCTCTCCTTTCCATAAGCTATCAGCAAAGCATTGTACTGAGCTTCCGTCGGTTCGTGAATTGTCTGCAGATGAATAGACATTAAAATAATAATAATCGTCTTAGATTAAGGGGTTCATACGCCTGCGCACTTAAATATTTAGGCTTCAAAATCAAACTGCGCATGTGCAAAAACCTCAAAAACAAATAGGAAGCCCGACTCACCCGGAGTTTGTCGAAGCAGAACTGCGCCGCAGCACTGTTGCCAATAAGAGATGACATCTACAAACAAACATAAAAACTTTAGCTATATGATGATTTATTCATCAATACTGTCGTTGGTCTCGAACAACTGATTGCATGAAACAATTGTTTGCTTTCTCTGATTTTAACTTCCTTCGTATCTTCCCAAGATTTGAGCTTCAAAAGCATAAACAAATACAGCAAAACCCCGCAAATAAGACATCTTTAGGCTCATTTTGTTTGGGAAATAGAAAAGCAATAGGAATTCTTTGCACACAATGGGGCCTCAATCTGAAAAACTAGCTTCTTGATTGCGAGGCTTCACTGTATCCCCCGCTGGGAATGTTCTGATTATTGAATGATCATCGACCACAAATTTATTTCAGTAGTGAATATACATTAATCTATAGCATTGATAAAGCTATGGCAACCTTTAACATGATGAAATACTGTGCTTCGTTCGGCTCAATACCGTCTTCTTTCATTGCATTGACAACCTAAAGCAAAATAGACAACATATAAACACAATTGTCAAGACTTATTCTCAATAAAACAAATTCCTGCTGTAAAAAGGCTGTTCAAAACAAACTTCTAGTTTAATGAAAAAGATATATCAAAAGCCCTTTTAAGAAGAAATATATTTGGAAAGTCTTACTGTAAAAAATTCGTCCTTCAAATTGTTTCGGTATAACGTTGATAAAAGTGTTGTGTAGGAATAAGGTGTCAATCTCTTCTTTACATCCTGCAATTAAAGCATTTTAGAAATATGACACAAATATAGAAAAACTCTCTTTAGACACGTTTGCTGCCAATTTTAAGTAAGCAGACAATTAGAGCAATCATATGAACAAAAAATGCCAAATATAACGAGTAGCTTCATTACTTACGTGTTTTGAAAGACTTTGGAAGAAATCGAAAGCTTCTCTTGCATACTTAGCGTCGTTATTATTGGTGAATGATTCCAATATTTTGAATAAGATCCAACCTGGCGTAAAACAAGACACGCAACACGTTAAGTTGCGAGAAACAAGACACGCAACACGTTAAGTTGCGACAGTAATATGTTACAAGACACGCAACACGTTAAGTTGCGACAGTAATATGTTACAAGACACGCAACACGTTAAGTTGCGACAGTAATATGTTACGCCATATCGCAATTGTTGTCTGTTATATTGAGAAAATAATAGATAGTTAAACCTTGATAAACCAATCATCAAAACCTAATTTCGATTTAAAGTAAAATCCCGATAACTCAAACCGTCAAGGGACCGATGAAAAGGGTTAGAGTTCACGAATGTTTGAGTTATTGAGGATTACAAACTACCGATAAAGCTTTCAAGAGGAATAAAAATTGGTTCGAGTTATACAAGGTATCGAGTCATCGGAACTTCACTGTATTTACTTCCATTCGAAGTTTCACCTTCAATAACTTGAAGCCTCCTCAATTGAGATAAACTTCGTATTCACTTGTATGTTTACGAAAGCTTAACGTAATTTAGAATAGTAAATACAGAAATACAAACCTAGTCTGTAAACGTTCTTTTTGTCCAATTCAACAATCGCCTGAATAAAAAATCAGCACGTTCTTTTAGGCATCAATACATTCGGCAATTAAAGCTTATACTCTTCACAAGCATAACTTAAGTGGTATGCATTGCATACTACGTAATGCTAACTTGATTCCTTGATACAATTCAATGCAATCAATTCAACTCAATGCATTGAATTTCACCTTACCTGACAAGTTCTCTCTTTATCGAACGTTCTACAATAGAAGAAAACAAAATTCAAGCACATCATAGTTTTTTAAACACAAGATTTGCAAAAAGGCCATCAGACTAGATGAATCTCTAAAGAAATTAAACAATTATAAACATACCTGATTAAGAAATGTGCCAGGTTATCTGCATTTTCTTTCGTTCCAAGGACACCAACATTTGTACTCGAAGCTGGTAATAAAAAACATTCAGTAAACAAATCAAATAATGTTCTAATCTTAATGAAAAAGTCAGCTAAAATAAAAGACTAAACAAAAGCAGAAAACTCAATTATAGAGACAATTGAATGTCTACCATTGATTAATATTTATAGCTAATATATTTATATAGTTGCATTAATATTTTGTCGTAGTCACTTTAACAGACCAGGTAGCTTCAGTTTTGAGTTTTCGAGCTCATTTCAAAAACTAATACGCCAAGAGCGGATAAATCTCTGCGTATATAAAGAAATAAAAGGTAGAAACATGTACCAATATCTAAGAATTCTTGTAAATCCTCTCCTTCCAGTATCGTGCTTAAATTTTCATTCTGAGCTTCAAGCGGAATTCTGATCGACCTGTCCTACAAGACAAGTATTCATTTCGAAGTTAACGATGCTTTCATTTGGATAAGAGCTGAAAATCTGCCACATTCAAGAAAAATGTCGAATGATTTGAAAAAGAAACGAAGAGTACTTTTGCGAATTTGAGAAGTTCGTCAACTCTATTGCCATCTTCATGTTTGAACGCAGGCAGTGCAAACTTGAATCTTCGAATGAAAATCAAATCAATTACTTCACGCATGATACAGCAAAAAAATTAGTAAAGTGACAAGGTAAATGTACAGCGTGCAATTAAAGAATGTACAACAGGGGTAAATGTGAAACTTGAAGATAAAGATGTGTATGACACACATCTTTGTATGCATGTATGTACGGATGTGTATGTACATACACATCTTTGTAAGACGAACATGTGTATGTACATATCTTCGTTCAAAACTGTTATAAGACAGTCAAAGCTGTTATACTAACAAATTGGCATCAACTTTAATCTCGTTCTCGTTCAGGAATGTTAGCAGTTCCAAAATACCTGCAGTCAAGAAATACGGACCTTGAGTATCACAAAGTTAATTTAAATCTCGTCAAGATCAGAAAAAATAAACTGCTTGTACAACATCAGGGCAAGCTCAGGATATGCAACAACTCAAAAAATGAAACAACACACAAAGGTAAATGAGGATAGCGATCCACATTACCGTCTGCATCTCTCTTCAAGGCCATTTGAGCAACGATTGGGTAGGCATAGTGTGGTTTGATCTTCCGTTCTGATTCTCTCAGCATACGAAGCATGCGAACGGCATCATCTGCAGAAAAGTAAACGTTGTTTGAATCATCAAACATTGTGATAGCAAAAGATAGTTACACGTTGTAGTAAAAAGCCTTAAATAGAGCCAGCAATTTCGTTGCTGCATCAAAAACCTTTGGACCCTGTTGAATGAGGACTTGATTAAGAGGCTATGAAGAAGGCATGATGGCTTGAGGTCAGTAATGAACAGATGGCACAGCTTAATCAATGCTAGATTAATGCATTTAAGCAAGAGCTTACTGAATACTGCCAAGCAAGCAGTTCAAATGAAGTAGTCAGATGTCGAGCTTGTTAAGTTCTTCATGTGAAGTTCGTTATGTCAACATGTAGGTGGACTCTCCTTATAGACACAGCATGCAAGTATAAGAGATAGGGATATCAGGGATGAGATACAGTTACCAGAAATACACATCAAACTACACCTGTATTCCGTCGCTGAAAACATTGTTCGAGTACATCTTCCAGTGGAGTGCTCGTTATTTCGTGCAATCCCAAAACTTTCATCGCCTTAACATGTTCTTCTAGGGGCTGAAAATAGCAAAAACAACACACCATAAACAAGGCAAGCAAAGTAACTTCGAACAAAATCAAATAACAACAAGGATTCAAACTCCATATACAATTCAGTATTTTCGATAATTAAAACAACATTTTGTCTCTCCCTTTCTTGATTTTAACGCGTATAGCACACTATTCGAAATTGGCATTCGCAGCTCAAAACAACTGCAGCATGACATCACATTTCTACTTCACAACGAATGCTCGACACATAAACGTCCCATTCTATCGCAAAACATCCAACAACTGCGACCAGAGCACTTTTTAGCAACTATGCCCGTTAAACAACTAGACAGCCCTTTGTTTTCAAAATCCAGTGAGCAAAAGAAGCATACTTGAGATAAAGACAGAGTGTAGCAAATCTTTAAAGCTGTTAATTTACCTTGTTAACCCTGAGCAGTCTGTAAACAAATAGATTATACGGAGAGAAGTCATCCTGTCGCACCAAATCAGATGGCAGCCACAAATTGTTGTTTTTCGACAAGATCGCAGCACTCTCGTAGTCTCCGCGAGATATCAACCGTTGCAAGAAATACCTCAATTCTGCAAAACCAAAAATTGATATAATCACAGAGAGCTCAACACAACAAGCTTTGAAGGCTTTCGTGTAACAAGTAACACTGTGTTAATTGGGAATTTCCTAAAACTGAGACTATATAGTACACTATAAATATTTCAAAGTAGCTTAATCTGCAACATGTTACATGTTTAGTCTGTTAAATTGGGAAATTTTCTCAACGGGTACAAAAATCATAAAGAAACTTTTCTGTTATTGTGGATTATTGCGCCCAGCCAGTCTAGTGACTGTGTTCGCTTTACTTCGAACATCATATGCAAGTAACCTTAACATCGACAGGTCAGAGAACAAGTTATCAATAGCGAAATCATCCTTACCCATCTCTAAAGGTGTTTTGTGTTTAATTCGATCAAGTCCCTGAAAATAAAACAACTAAAATTATTCACTTATAACACACAAACACAAAAAACCAAACAAGGTCGTGTAAGTCGATTTATATGTAGGAAAGCTACAAATTGTGCATACATCAAGTATTAGTGATGAATGGCCATGTCTGCATAGAGAATCAAGCATATTCATGAAGACCAATGAATTCGTTTTCACATGGTTACTCTCCATCTCTTCCAAAACCTACAAAGAAGCAGATAGACTTTAAAAACCTTAATACTTTACTTCAATAAAAACCTCTCAGTCAGCCAGTTGAATGAAGAGGTTTTCGCCACATAGAATAACATGAATGCTGACTTACTTTGTCAACACTTTGCAGATCGCCTTTACCAGCATAGCCAGCAATTAATGCAGTATATGTGTCTACTTCTGGTTTTATACCATTTTCTCTACAATATCAAACAAGTAAACTGATTATCAGACAAACTTGCATCAACATAGAATAAACCTAAAGGACTGAGATAGCTGCTATGTTAAAAGCGTTCAGCACAAATAGAAATATCATCAAACCTCATGGTGTCCAGAACTTGACAGGCCCCATCCATGTCACTATGTAGATAAAAATGCCATTAAATAACAACATTTGTATACCTTATAAAATGCCTTGTATACCTTGCAAAATTTATACCTGTGCAGATATACCACCTTTTTATTGATGCCTCTTTATGACTTTTAATTTTGAAAGTTCATCAGCTAAAACTTTACAACAAATACAGCTCCCACTAACAAGATATCCACCCTCGACTGAATGAAAAGAACCAACTTACTCATTTTTGCTGTAACCAGTGACAAGAGCAGTATATATTGGCTCTGTGACAGGAATCTCTTGCTTGGACATAAAATCTATAACTCTCCTAGAAAATAGTAAAATCATGATCAAGAAATTTTGTTCATTAACCCACATTCATGTTGGAATATGGTGTTTTATGATAACTATAGAATATGGTGTCACAATTTCTTTTGGATTATTTCACTACATTTTTCAAAGAACTCTTGATGTGTTGGAAAAGAATGCATGAAATGAACTTTTGCTTTTATAATTTCCAAATTATTTTTAAACTGCTGATAAGAATGCTGAGCTTTTGAGCATGGTGATAGAGTAAATAGAATGTTGATACTTACAGAGCTCCAGACAGATCACCTTCTTGGCAGTACGCTTGGACAATGAGCATGTATGTCGACTAGAAAAGCAGAATGTAATACCAATACAGTAAAAACCAACACATAAAAACCTGCAAACCAAACCATTGTTCAAAAACAATAGGCTATTGTTTCTTCTATTGCTATGAGAAGAAATATCATCCCAAAGGTTTATTGATTCATTGGTTCTTACCGGGTTCTTATTAATCCATCTTACATCATAAAGGCTTAATTTATTGGCATTGGCATCATATTCAGGTTTTTATTGAATAAATTAAAATGAAGTTCGAGGAATTATTAGGGGACAGGGATACCCCAAACCATGGAAATAGACGCTACAGTCCTAAGTTGGAATTCAGCACAGCTTGAACTTCAAATGAATAAGAATGCAAAGGATCGGAAAACGTCAAGCTCACCTTATCAGGTTGGATTTTGTTTTCTTGCATTTCGGAAAGAAACTCCAGGGGAGAAAACTTGTGCCTGTTCTGAATGTAAACTGACAGCAAAGTATTATAGTGGATGGTCTCTAGTGTTATACCTAAAATGCAAAGTGAAAAAAATCCAAGTAATACACCACATCTTAACAATAGTGAGAGAGAGAGGAAACATTTTTAAATTTGAAGATATTATTCAAACTAAACTACAGTTGACTCTCGTTATCTCAAACTCGCAGGGGAAATGAAAATTTGTTCGACATAGCGGGAGTTTGAGATATCATAACAAAATTCACCCAAATAGAGAACAAGGGGATATGGGAATCTGTTAGAGATAACCGAGTTCGAGATTCAAATGTAGTGCCAATAATATAATTTGACTACCTTTTGTTTTCAATCTATGCCATATTTCATTGACTAAATTGATTCTGTTCTCAGGTGATTCAGCTGACATCTTATTTCCACAATTTCTGATGAACTGATATGCCGTAACTGGAGTAATTGCAGCATCTAAAATACAAATGATAATTTTGGTGAATTCTACATTTTCCTGAACGTTGTTAGCAGAGTGTGCATGTGAAATGAATACACCCATTTTTTATAAGAAACTATGCAAAAAATTTGTACCAGGGTTTCTTAGTTTCTTAAGGTTTCCTACCTAATTATGGTAAGAAAAGTTCTTAGCAAGTTTCTTAACATTGTTGAGATTTGTTACGTAAATCTGTGGGAATGAAGTGCGCAAGTTGTTTTTAACATTTTATCCCCTTGAAACAACATAAAAAGTTTATTAACTTTTTTCAGTAACTTAACTTAACTTTTGAAAATAGGGGCCTATGGTTTCTTATAAAGGGCTTCTTATAAAAAAAATGGGTGTATAATAGGATCTAGGAGGGTTTGCAAAGTTAAAATTAAATTAAACTGCCTATATTCTTACCATCCTTCAGAAACAGTTCGTCAAAATCCTTTTTAAGAGCTAAGGCAGTCGAATAGTCACTGTAGCTGTAATTTCTGAACCTGTGCTGTTTATCATGCGATGCAGATGTTGCATGACGAAATTTCGAAGCATCCACGTGCTCTGATGTCGCAGAAGAAGTAGGACTGTGACTACTGACATTAACATTAATTGGTGAAGTATTGGCGTGAGATTCGCTGCCTTTCTGGATTGACTCATCTTTTACAGAATCCTCTCCAGTGGTAGATTCACTAGCATTCACAGCCTGAAGGCCAGATGATATGCTGAGAGTTCTGTTGGGTGATGTCGATATGAAAGCAAGACTAGGCCGGCCACGTGAATAAGTCCACCATGTAAGTCTTGCATTTGCCGAATGCAGACTTCTCACGAATGAATTTGAGCACACGCTATTGGCATTTCGTAGTCTTCTTAATGCAGTAAACATGCTTTTACTGAATATGCTTCATTTGTCTGAATTAAGTTATTCTTGCAGTGCAGGCAGGCTGTCTTTTGCTTCAAATTTTAAGATTGCACACACGCTGTGCACAGGACAAGAAATATTACCTTTAGTCCCTGTGTCTTCTACATTCATTCGGTTCAATCTTTGCAAAAATCAAACGAAAAATTCACTTCAAGTCGGCAATATTTGTGTCTGTCTGCGCAAGATCTGCCAAATTCGTTTAAAAGGATGTAAAAAGAAAAAGTAAATCAACCTCAAATGTCAGCAATATGCAAAATATACGAATAAAGCAAGCAAAATCTAAAATTTTCTAATGACTAAAAATGTCACCATTACCATTGTCACAGACAATGCTTTTACCAAAAAAGTGAAAGCATGCAATACAAGCGAAGTGAATGCGTAAAACAGTATATGACAAGTATGCATAAAAGTTCAAAAATGCTTCAACACAATGAGGTAAGGAGGTATCAAACCATAAGAATATAAGTAAGAAATATTAGTCAACTACAAATGCAAGATGACATTAAAAAGTTTGTAAAACAGTATTGAAGATTATCCTTCATCCTCTCCAGCGCCTTCTGTAAACAAATCGACGCCTTCTGTAGACAAATCGACGTCTTCTGTAGACAATTCGACGTCTTCTGTAGACAAATCGACGTCTTCTGTAGACAACTCGGCGTCTTCTGTAAACAAATCGACGCCTTCTGTAGACAAATCGACGTCTTCTGTAGACAACTTGACGTCTTCTGTAGACAACTTGACGTCTTCTGTAGACAACTCGACGTCTTCCGTAAACAAATCGACGCCTTCTGTAGACAACTCGGCGTCTTCTGTAAACAACTTGACGTCTTCTGTAGACAATTCGACGTCTTCTGTAAACAAATCGACGCCTTCTGTAGACAACTCGACGCCTTCTGTAGACAACTCGACGTCTTCTGTAGACAAATCGACGTCTTCTGTAAACAACTCCACGTCTTCTGTAAACAATTTGACGTCTTCTGTAGGCAACTCCACGTCTTCTGTAAACAAATCCACGTCTTCTGTAAACAACTCCACGTCTTCTGTAAACAACTCCACGTCTTCTGTAAACAATTTGACGTCTTCTGTAGGCAACTCCACGTCTTCTGTAAACAAATCCACGTCTTCTGTAAACAACTCCACGTCTTCTGTAAACAACTCCACGTCTTCTGTAAGCAACTTGACGTCTTCTGTAAGCAACTTGACGTCTTCTGTAGGCAACTCCACGTCTTCTGTAAACAACCCCACGTCTTCTGTAAACAACTCCACGTCTTCTGTAAGCAACTTGACGTCTTCTGTAAACAACTTGACGTCTTCTGTAAACAACTCCACGTCTTCTGTAAACAACTTGACGTCTTCTGTAGGCAACTCCACGTCTTCTGTAAACAACTCCACGTCTTCTGTAAACAACTCCACGTCTTCTGTAAGCAACTTGACGTCTTCTGTAGGCAACTCCACGTCTTCTGTAAACAACTTGACGTCTTCTGTAGGCAACTCCACGTCTTCTGTAAACAAATCCACGTCTTCTGTAAACAACTTGACGTCTTCTGTAGACAACTCGACGTCTTGTGGTGGCTGTTCGACGTCTTCGTCCTCCAGAGGTCCTTCTTCGTATGCCGATGACCCAACTACGTCTTCTGAAGACAGTATTATGTTTGCGGGTATTGCATTTTTTACCAGAGTAGCTTGGCTTGCAAGAACATTGACCAGTAAAATCAGCACATTGTAGAGAGGTTGATCCTTTCTGGGAACATTTACATGGATTGCAATTTGGAAGTGACTTGCTACTACATAAAATATTAGCAGAGCCCTTCAAATAGTGATTGGTTACACATCTGACTGTAATGTTCATACCAGGAAGCATAAAAGGTTCTTTGCATAAAGCGTTGACAGAGTTCTTTATGTAAAGTTTGCAAGTGGACTTCTTGAGCACCTTCTCCTGTTCTGCAAGACGCCTCTTCTGGTACTGGCTTGAAATACTGTTCTGTTTGCCTGCAAAAGTTAATGCTCGCGCCCATACCGTGTAACCAAGAAGTTGAAATATTTCAAATTGGTTTTTATAATTGGTCATTGCATTATTGTACGACTGGGTGCATGTGTTTCCAGCCTTTGGCATTAACTCTACGAGAAGTGGCTTGTGATCGAAAAGAGGTTTGTCAACTTTTCCAACAAGCAAAGTGTGTAGTTGGAACAGGGCCTCTCTGATCCCACCTTTTGCTTGGAGTGCAGCCAATGCCAATTCTCTTCCGTTTCTTTGTATAGCTTCCTTGTTAGTGGTGTCTTTGGTCAATCTTTCAAATCGATAAGCAAAATATTCAATCGTTTGAATGGCATCTTTGTACATCGTGATCAAATTTGTCCATTTGAAATGATTTTTCATCTCATTCAACAACTGATGAAGTTTTCGTTGCATACTGGATTCGAGTTGACTGATTCCTTTTTGCAGATTTCCAATACTCGTCCCAACAAACCTTCTCAAATCTCCAATATCGAAATTTACGTTCCTCAAAAGAGGTAGTGTGTTTTTCAGCATCATGTCAATTGTTTTCGCCAACTTCCCATTCATATTCGTTTCACAAGTACTGCCAACATAAGACCCTTTACATACACAATACTGTATGCTGGAGAATGGGTAGATTTTACATTGGCCACCGTTTTTGCATTTTCTACTGCATACCACACCATTCGACCTTTCTTCTGATTCCAAGAGAACCACAACATTAAAGTAGTAGTAATGTCTATATCCACGATATACTTTTAACTTTTTTGCAACCCACGCACTTTTGGCGCCTTGGTAGTCAAACTTGTCAGAATGGTCTACTTTTCTTACAGCGACTGTTTGGACGTATTTGCGAACTTTTTTGTAGATGTCACGAACGAGTTTATCACAGAGACGCTTTTTGGAAATGGATCTATATCCATATTTAAAAGAACCCAAAGCTTTCGTTACTTCATCTTTTGGCTTTTTATATTTTCCATTTAGGTCTTCGATTCCGACAAGAAGGTTTCGCTTTCTGTCTTTTTGTGATGCTGGCATAGATAAAAAACCATATTTACTAATGATTGCATGTTTGCTTCCCCCGTATTGCTTGTAGGAAAATGCAACTGTACTTATCCATGGGTAATGTTGATTTAGTTTCTTTATCACCTTTTGATTTGCTTCTTTATTTGACGCTGACCCACTTTGATACTCGGTCTTCTTTATCTCTTTTATCACTTGAGATTGAAAGTTCTTAAAACATTTTGACTTGACTTGGTTAACTTTGTTACGTAGATTATTGACATTTTTTAACCAGTCAGCCATACTTTGCGATATGCTATGGTTGCTTCCCGTCATGATTTCGTGTGCAAAGACAGATTCCTGTCCTTTTAATGCCAGATAAAGAATGCCATCTGCAAACTTGTCTATCTCAGTGACTTGGCACTTATATCGGTCGCTTACCAGTTCCAGAAGTGGCTTGTCTCCAAAAGCGGGCACGGGTTTATAAGATGCGTGAAGTACGCTTTCCATATACAGTTTAACATTCAAGTCCTTTATATATCTTTTAGCAATTGACATTCTCTTTCTTTTGCAGTTCGGTGGGCTACACTTTAACTTGAAAGTTTCGTCCATAAATCTCAACAATTGCCTTTGTGCATGAAGAATTTTGTTGCTTGCAGACAAGTAGGCAGCTTTCTGACTTTCCAATTTGATGATATTTTCAAGGTTATCTATCTTAGCAACGACTTTATCGAGCTTGTGGTTGACAATTCCAAATTGCTCCTTCATATACTTGAGCTCTGCGGAATCTTGTTCCGGAAGGAATATCATTATCAGAGACACGAGACCACCAGCCGCACCAAGAAATCCTGCTATATTTCCAAGGTTGTTGATAAGGCGTTTGCCTAGGCCTTTAGTAAAGCGTTGTAACCTTTCGCTGTTCGCAAGTCCGGATGTTACGGGCTTGAAATTTGAAAGGCCCTCTGCAATTTCCTTTCCAGATTCAATGCCAGTTGTGATTGCCTCCTTTTCTTCCTTGCTGATTTTTGCATTGCATTGAAATGCAGCGATGATCCCCAAAAGGAGAAATAGAGTGGCATTTTTAACCCTCATGCCTTCACGTTAGTTTCTGGAAAATAAAAGCAAGACAGTTGTGGGTTCGGCATGTGTACTTTATGGTAAATACATGCCGAATTTCCTCTACTTAGCGCCCACCTCTTTTTAACCGCCCCTCCAATAAGCGCCCACCCTAACATCAAAAAGTGTGAAATAAGCGCCCCCTCTATTAACCGCCCAGGGCGGTTAATAGAATCCTTAAATTCATCGGGCCGTGAGCGTTTGGAAAATGTAATACAGTCAAGATCAGCAGTTGAATTTGATCTTGACTGCTTGATATTGAATAACATTCGGAACTAATAAGATTATTCTTTTGTTTTGATGCTGTTTGATTTAAAATTTTAGGACTGTGAAATAAGCGCCCTCTCCTTTAAGCGCCCCCTCCAATAAGCGCAAAGTGTTTAATAAGCGCCCGGGCGCTTAATAGAGGAAATGCGATATCTGTTGCTGGGTGTAATGTTGTGAAGCTTGTGTGTAAAGTTGTTTGCATCAACATTTATATTATGTACCATTGTCCTGCTGTTTATGTGTCAATTATATTTAACATCTGATAAATTCTGACAAACAAAATGAACAAACAACCTGACAAGCAAATAAACTGGCAAGCAAATTACGAATTGGCAGCCAAAAACCTTTTTATAAACGGAGAGTCGTAAAAATCAATTCATTTGCGGATTAGAAAGGTTTTGAGAAGAAAATTCCAGTAAAATCAATAGTAAAATCACTCTCCACTTTTTCACAAAAAATGAAAATTCAATTTTCACTGATCATTTTGGCACATGTTTTGAGTTGATTTGATCGCAAAAACTATATCAAACTCGGCTTTGAAATGGGGCACTGTACTTGCTGCAACGTGGTATGACGTTATAACATGACATGACACGTGAGGAGAAAACACTTTTGAAGTGGACAGTTGAATCTTGTTGTCTCGAACAGATTCCTATTTCCCCCCGTTCTCTAGTTGGGTGAATTTAGATCAGATATATCGAACACCCGCTTTGTCGAACAATACAAATTTTCATTTCCCCTGCGAGTTCGAGATAACGAGAATCGACTGTATAGAGAAAAAGTCATGCCGTGTCGTAGAAAAAGCTGATTGCTGCAAATACTCCAAAGGCAAAGTTATCTGAACTTCAACAAGAGACTGAGAGATAAAGGATTCAAATGCCTCATTTGAATTCAATTCAAATGTAGAATTTCCTTTGCATGCAATTTTCCACGTCATTGCTGCGAAGTGAAGCCGATTACAAAGAAACAAAGAAAAGATGCAGTGGAACAATTCCTCAATATTTTCGTGCTTCTCTTCTCGTGCGCTGACCGCTGATCTGATTCAACAATGTGGAAAGGAAGGTCAAAATCACAACAACTGTCAAGTTAAACGTCGAATCGAATCTTATTTGCAAATGTTTGTAAGTTTGAAAAAAGAACGAAACACCCACCGAAAATATTACTTATAGCAGAATTGGTCCATCATGTCAAGAGCATGATTGTTACTTAAGGCTTACTTTATACGGCTGCATTTTGGTCGCGTCGAATTTAATTTATTAAATTCGACCTAAATGCGACATAAGTGCGACATTCACTTTATACGTTTTTTGTTTGCCGCATTTAGTTCAATCCTCATATCATCGTGACGTAACAAAAAAGGATTGCACATACGCAGAGTGCTTGACTGGGCAAATATGACATATTTCATCATTATATCACATAAAGTGATATAAAATTTCATTTAAGTGCGACCAAGATGCGGCCGTATAAAGCCACGTCGCATTTGTGTCGCACTTGTGCATTGAGTTCGGCAAATTCTGAACTTAATTCAAGTTGCTGCACATAATTAAATGTTCACTTTATACGGCCGCATTTATGTGGCATTTAATTCAAATTATGTGCACATTTTTGTTTGAAAAAAGAACGAAACACGTAATGAAAATATTATTCATAACAGAATTGGTCCATCATGTCATGAATATGATTGTTTCTCAATGCGACATTTTGAGAGATGCTTCTCTTACTTGAGACCATCACCGAATTGAACAGACAAACAAAAACATATTAACAACAAAAATAGCACTAAGTAATAAATTTGGAAACTAATACTTGCTGGACTGAAAACAAGCAAGAACAATAGCCCGAATAAAATCCAGTCTTCGATTTTTTAATCAAAGTTGTTTAATCTTGCAACCAGCGAAGAAGGAGCAATTTTCTACCACAACTTATGCAAGCATATTTAGTCTGTTTCAAGCATGATTTGTAATCGTCGGTCGTGAATTTGAGGCCATCATAATCGTAAAAACTGAATGTAGCAAAAAAATGGACAGAACTCACCTGGTCTGATTTAACTCCAAAACTTCACACCAGATCTGGACTGGAGTGGACCGCATGAATCAGAGACTCGTATTAAGTCAACTAACAAACCTCCCGCTTAAATAGCCAATTGAACCATACGAAAGTTATGACTTGTATGTAAGTTATGAGGATGAAGAATGCAATTTCCACCTCGAAACTGAAACGCAACGAATAGAAATGTACATCTCGTATAACATGACACGTGAGAAGAAAACACTTTTGAAGTGGACAGTTGAATCTTGTTATCTCGAACTCGGTTTTCTCAAACGATTCGTTATCTCGAACAGATTCATATTTCCCCCCGTTCTCTAGTTGGGTTAATTTAGGTCAGATATATCGAACTCCCGCTATGTCCAACAAATTTTCATTTCCCCTGCGAGTTCGAGATAACGAGAACTGAGATCATTTTTGGTAATAAGGAATTGGATCTATCAAGGCTGAAAAACATGCGGGGAATTGTGCATGCAATGTTCAATTCTGTTAATTATAGTATATTTTGCATAAATTAACTATTGCTTTATTTTGCACATACGTGTTGAACTCCGCCATTTCAATTCTGAACTCCGCCGATCCATTGTTGAATTACGACGGTTGATGATGCGTACACGGCGATTTGCTGTGATTCACAGGGTGATCTGTCAAATGCTACTAATTTCATGATCTGCTGGGTTTTCTGTTCATGACACGACGACTCAACGTTCAGAGGTTTTCTTTCATTACGACAATCAAAAAACACATTACGACATACAGTACAATGAAATACGACATACAGTACAATGAAATACGACATACGATTCAATGAACAATGCATTTCGTTTTGGGATATTGAATACGTTTGGTTTCGTACGACGATTTTTGTTATACTTATACCCCCATAAGTACTGAGTACCCCTCCCCCAGTCTTGTGTTTGTCAACACAGTGAAGGTTTCGTCGGAAATGAAAAAAAATTGGGACTCTCTTGAGTCATTTGCTTACCGTATTTCCTCTATTAAGCGCCCACCCTCCAATAAGCGCCCACCCTAAAATCAAAAAGTGTGAAATAAGCGCCCCCCTCTATTAACCGCCCAGGGCGGTTAATAGAGTTCTTACATTTTCGCTATTTGGTTCAAATAATAGCGTAGAAACATGTGAATAGACATCAATTCCTTTCTTTTATCAATGGCAACATAAGCAAGTAGTTTAAGACCAAAGTTAGTCATTATATCTTAAGGAAAATATCCATTTTTAATGTTTGTCAATTCAATGTCCATGTGTGCGGCTTTACCATGCTGTGGCTTCTTCATTTCTTCTAAAAAAATGCTAACATAGCATTTTTTTAACGTATGTCAATAAATAACATTCAGAACTTTGTTATTATTGATTATTGTTATATACTATTATTGTTAATATAAGATTATTGTTTTGTTTTTGAAGATGCTCGATTTTAAAATTTTAGGACTATGAAATAACCGCCCCCCTCCAATAACCGCCCCCCTCTAATAAGCGCCCACCCAATTTTGCGAAATATTTAATAAGCGCCCGGGCGCTTAATAGAGGAAATACGTTACTTTAAATGATTAATAATGAGTTTTGAAACATAAAAAGCCAGCTGGAATGTATACGGGGGAAATGTGGACTGCAGTCTCCAGTAGAAAACTGTTCCAATTGACAAAGAAACCCACGGCGTGCGATAGCTACTTAAATTGCAAAATATGTCGGTAATAATTGCGACAAAATCCAAACAACAAATGCTGATTTACAAATGTGTATGGATCATGCGTACATGAAGCACTTTACATACTGTCTATTTCCCGCCAAATTTCCTAGCTTGTCTTGACGTTGACGTGATAACAAACACTTTCGTTTCGCCATTGTTTTTTTTTTCAATTTGCCATCTGCTTTTGAAAAACAAAAGAAGAACAAGCAAGATGTCTTGTAATCAAGAAAAAGAGAACCAAGAAGTTCTTCTTGGTGAGAATAGTGACGGTATACAATGCGTTGATAGATTATCGAAATGCAAAGATGCTGTTTGTTATCTCCATTTGCTTGACGAAGAAAATATCAGGTAAACATTTTATGTGAAGTTTACAAGTTGCACAGCATGCAAGGCCTAAAAACGTGCTGGCTGCTGGTGAATGGAGAACTTCCTTTGTTTTACAGACGTGGCACTGGTTTCTTTGCAAAAGTTCCCATTAAGGGGGAAGAATATTTGGCTATTGTGACAAATAATCATGTACTTCCGAGAGAGGATATAGCAGTTGGTGGGATTGCGAGATTTAATTATGAAGGCTCTAAACCTGTCATAGACATTGGATTGAGACCCGACCTCCTTTTTCGTACAGATCCGGTATATTTATTATTTTTTTAATTAGTTTTCTATTTTATTGGTTCTCGAAAAGCTTGTAGTATAGAAGCTCCCCCCCCCCCTTTATCAAACTCACATCTTGTATAAATGTCCATGTGTGTTTATTTGACCCTTTGTTGAAATAGTAATATTAATTTTTCATCTTTGTAGGTTCTGGATTATACTCTTGTTGGATGCGATTTAGGCATTACAAAAATTGGTATTACTCCACTTGAGTTTGCCAATGACATTGGCAAAATTGGCGACAGCATTTTCATATTTCAGCATCCAAAAGGAGAATCCAAAAAGGTCTCATATCACTGTATCACAAATGTGCAGAGACCTTATCTTTTTTACAATGCTGACACAGATGTTGGATCCTCAGGGTCGCCTGTTTTTCAGAAGTTTAGATTGATTGCAGTCCATAGTAAAGGTAGTGACAGTATGCGCTACAACAAGGGGGTGTTGTGTGATGAAATACTCCAACACCTGAATTATGGAACATGTAAGCCTACACAGTGATTTTTTTCTGTTGCTTCAACAGCTTTACTGAGTTTGCTTCACATTAGACATGTCCTTTGAAATATCACTGAATAATATACTTTTTTTGAAATATTATACCCAAAAATGTATTTTCTTTGAGATATAACTGAAAAATATGTCTTATTTTGAAATATTACTTAAAGATGTATCTTTTTTTGAAATTTCACTGAAAGCATTCTATTTTCCAACAGACACTGAGCCAGTGAAAGACCCACCTTTTTATATGCGAAAGCGAGAAAGTTTGACAAATGGTAAATAAAGTATCCATTTTAAATTATTCAATCATTGGCTCAATTACTCAAAGTATGTTATCTTTTATTTGTGAATATAGACCAACATCCAAATGGTTCATGTTTTATCTCTTTTTCTAATGAAGTAGGAACTGAAGAGAGCTCGCCTTCAAAGAAACAACGGACCAGCAGAGACCTTACCAAGCAACCAAGTGAAAAAGAACTACAATCTCTTGCAAGAGACATTATCACAGAGTGGAAATCACTCGGAAGGCAATTAGGTGTTCCCAACAAAGACATAATGAGAATTCAAAAAGACCATATTAACTATGATGATGTAAATGAAAAGGCAGTTGCTATGCTTCTTGCGTGGAAAGAAAAGCAGGGACAAGAAGCCACATTTGGCTGTTTAAAGGAAGTTTTGATGAGTTCAGGACTTGTTGATACCGCACAGAAGCATTGCTAGTTGTGCGGCAATATTGGCATCCGCACTGCTCACATGGATGTGCCATTATTTGTGCCACAAGGAACTAGCGATTCATCTGGAAGCTTGACTCACGAGACCACCAAGCTCTTCTGAACACAGCAGATGAAGAAGAAAGCTGAACATCACTATTTGGTCTCTTTTGCATTAGCACCAGATGGAGACAAAATGTTAAAGCCATTCAATGTTGTTTGAATAAAGCAACATATTTGAATGAAAATGGTGCTTGTCGCAAGCTGGTGACAACACACTCTTCCTTTCTTCAAATGGGATAAACTATTACCAGAACCTCACAAAGTAACACCATGCTATCTGATTCTTTCCAACACTCTGTGTATTACTTTTATTTAATTTTTTTTCAGAAAGTTTTATTCTATCATTTTTTATTTCATATTTTATTCAGAGGATTTTCAGAGGATCACAATTTTGTTTATTTAGCTTATTTTATTATTTTTATTGGTTTTATTTAGTATTATTACTTTATATTATGTATGAGTTTATTTTTACTTTTTTTAATTAATTACTTATCATTTTGATAATGACTTCATTCATTAAAATCATATATATTTCATGCATTTTATTCTGAAAAGATCTTCCTGGCATCTTATTCTGAAAACTGCTGAAATATGTATTTCAATTTTCAAGCTACTTGTCTATTTTCTGATTGTTTCAACACTCTTTACATACAATATAATTACATTTCTAACCACTCCTGCCTACTACATACATACACACAATCAAAGTTTTGTTGATTCTGGTTCAATTTCTACCTCAGATTCTAAGTTAGCAATAACCTCTTGAAACCTATTTCGTTGTTCTTCGTCAACTTTTTCTTCATTTTCTACATTAATTTTCTGCTCCTCTTGACCCCAACATTCGCTGTTAAATTGTCTTCCTTCATCACTGCAATCTGCACATTTTTCTTTGCCAATTGTCCCTGATTCCCTTTGGACCACGGCGCACGGAACTTGGCACACACTTACGGTACATTCTTCATTTCCTCCATCCTCGCTTCCATCCACCGGTGACGTAACCGTTTTTCGCGTTCTTCCGGAAGAACTGTTTCTATTGCAGTGCTTGAACACCGTTTTATCGCGAATATCAACATTGAACCTCAATTCGTTGACCCGAAAATTACCCCCCTGCACTGCAATGCCCCTATTAATACCCCCGTGCATTTTGTGACACGGGTATTGCATTAACACTGTGTACTTATTCTGTTGAACAACGGTGTTTGCACTGTCACTATCATCGCAAGTCTTTGTCCATACCTTGAAGCGGTTCCCACATGCAATCGTTTCTCTGTGCCCCACCTTGGGGATGCACGGAAGGTGTTCCGGGCTTGGCACAACACTGTGGAACTTATTGAAAGACGACGCCTTTAATGACTTTGCAATGTGAACTATTTTCTTATTGCTTAACAACGATGGTACTGCGGTCGTTTGGTCCTCCTCTGCGTTGGAGCGTTGCTGATGAAGTTGCAATCCGTTTTTCTTGCAAGCTCTTTTCCTCTTGCAGATATTTCGTGTTGATACCTCACTTGGGAGACTTCTGCTTGACGAAGTTGCAGCCGGCTGCTCCACGGAATAATAATCATTGTGGCAATAATGATTGTTTATATCAGTATGGTTGTTGAAGTTATTACCATAACGGGATGAATGAAATCGATGGTTGTAATTTCCTGTTGACGATGATAATAATAATGATGGTGATGACAAGAGAGGTAAATATTTCTCTTTCGGTTGGTTTAAAGTGGCCAACCTTCGCATGGCATTGTCCAAATTAGCCTGCTCGGTTCGTAGTAGGCTCTGGTGCATGACCATGGACCTACTGAGATATTTTTCTTGCTTTTCCAGTTGACTTTTGTCATCCTTGAACCAATTTTTCCCGATGTGTTGTTGTGTGGACGAAGATTGTTGTTGTGGCATCATGATTTTAGATATTTCATCGCAAAGACAACTCTTTGCATCAATACACTTTCTTCCAGAACGAGAGATAAAATATTAATGGTATAAACTATGACTTCTACCAGTATTGTCTTCGTTTTGTTGTGATTTCTGCTTGTGCATATGGCTTCCTTTGGCTGAGTGTGCATGACATGATTGATATTGAAGGCCTCGCTCGTACGCATGGCAACGAGACAAAGGAACAATAGACGGACACAAAAGAAGTCCCAAACAAACGATTAAATTGACAAAGAGAAGCAAGCGTAAAGCAACATAACAATGTTCATTGTGCAATTTGACTCCCACAAAGGTGATTATAACAAACTGAAGGTTATGCATGAAGATTGGGCCATGACTTGAAGAAAGGGATTTGGCTGGATTACAAGGAATTGCAAGGCACAGGACAAAGCAAAATTATTCATAGTCTACTATGGTAATTAGGATGTTTTATATTCTCTGCTAAGTTCACCTGTGCCTCGTCAATAGTCAGCTGATCACACATGAATTCTACAGAAGATTAACCCACAGGTAATCCATATATGGAACAATCAATTTTCAATAGAATAATAACGTGCCATTTACAATATCACAAATTAACATCCTGCTTAAAACTACCGTAAATTCCCTTTTAAGCCCCCCGGGGGGCTTATTGTTTTTCAGTACTTTAAAGAGGGGCTTATTAGAGAGGGGGGGGCTAAATTGAGAGAGGGGGCTTAATAAATATTTTGTATTATGAAAACCATTTTCAGTGGTGGAAATACATTAAATAATACATGAAATACATTATTCAATGAAGTCTGTGTGAAAAACGTTTATATCTACAATACTTAAGCCTAAATGATTTGAATTTGAATTTGTTGAGAAGTATTGAACGACCAATGAATAAAATGAAAATCTCAGTTGTTTGTCAAGTTTACTTATTTTGGCATCAGTGAAGATTGGGGGGGGGCTAAATTGAGAGGGGGGGCTTATTAAATTTTTCCTTCTGAAAAGGGGGGGCTAATTAGAGAGGGGGGCTTAATTGAGAGGGGGGGCTTAATAGAGAATTTACGGTATTACATTCAATTCAATGTATACTGATTGTTTCGATTTCGTATTTTCTCAGATATGTCGTGTTTTCGTATCCTCCTCCGTTTGCTTCCAACAACTCCTCCGCATTTCCTGGCTTAACTGATTTGCTGCATGAGATAGAGGCAAATACTGATGATTGCAACGCTCTGAAAAAGCACCAGTTGTTACCACTATTGCGGTTGCGGAAGGCGTGGCTACCTCTTTGGAAGAATTCTAATCATGTTACGAACTGGTTACTCGAAAGGAGAATATGGTAAGTTATTCACAATGGACTTTCTGCTTTGTCGAATGTAGTTCCTTACTTTTCACTGCTGTGATAGCTAGCTTTTTAAACTATTGAGAATGACGGATGCCTGACACGAGAAAACTAATCATCGTTTCAAATGGAAGAAAGAAAAACGTTATCTTTTCGCTTTAATGCTTATGCAATGTAAAAAATTTACGTTCGAGACAAAAAATTTCTCATGCAATGAACAAATATACTTCATATAGCAATCCTTCCAGCAATCACAAGATGGGGGCTAGAATTTGCCATTGTACTTAATCCTGGCGCCTAAAACAGAACGTGAATTTTTAAACAGAACTGAGAATAATCAAAACTTTCCCTCGTCGCTTTATAGCTAGGTAGAAAACGGACAACTTACCTTCTCTAATGCCAAAATGTGTCAGCTTTGTCCGGTAACTCCGAAGTTCTCTTCCACGAAACGTAATTTGTTGGCTGCTTGGGGGCACATCTCAGTTGCGAAAAAAATAAGACAATAGCATCTCAATGCTCTCAAGCAACTTGACACAAAAAAGTGAGTAATTATATGTTATTACGAGTTCTAGACTACTGTGCTACTAATGTAGATTAGAATTCGCTCCCAGAGCATATAGCCTCTAAGAAAGTTTAAAGCCAGCCTGCCAGCTAAAGCAAGCTAAATAATTGACAAGTGATTTGATTAAGCTATACCCCTCTGAGTGGGAAATTTTAAATTTTGTCTTACTGTGGCTCATTAAAGGTCTTGAAAACGTAACTCTGGCTTGGCGTGACTTTTGAAGTGTTTGCAAATTGATAAATACGTAGTTGTATTAATTCGAGATTTAACTATGATCCTTATGTTTACGCATCCCACCACCATGCATAGGTTAAGACAAGCCTTTTTCTTACCAGTGTCTAATTGAATCATTTCCTTAAGGTCCCCAACAGTGGTATCTTCTGTAACCCAGCATGTCATTCTGACACGATTCTTGTCTATAACATATATTTTGTACTGATCTACAATACAATGCATGATATAATATACAGTCAAATCTGCACTGCTCGAACTCGTGTAATTCGAACTCTATCCAATTCGAACCAAGTTCTCTGTCCCTTCAAGGATCACCAAAGAACCAATCCATATAAAACAAACCTCTATAACTCGAACTTTTTGTAATTCGAACATTTTGATGCTTCCCCAGGGTGTTCGAATTAGACAGAGTTAACTTTACTCAATTAAGTCAACGAGCATTAAGCAACTTCCATTTCTTGCAAATTACAATCGCTGCGCTGCAGCAGTGTTAGATACGAAAAGCGAAGACTGTGAGTAGGATACTATGACTAGTGTCCCCAATTAGCACAGTGTGCTAAATACATAGACACTTTAATAAATTGATAATAGTAATAAAAGGATGAGTTACGTAGCGAAGTTTATTCATTACTTTTTATCCCTGTTTAGAGTACGCATGTGCAAACAAAGGTATGTAACCACAGGGGGGGCGAGACTACCGTTAGAAAGAAGAAATCACAATCAGAATAGTCCTTTTGTTGCAGACCTTGAAAAGAATACTGCATTGCTATATCAGGGATGCGTTGAAATTAATTACATCATGAGACAATTTTGCCAAAGTCGAATAATATGGTTGTTCTGAATACTTCAGTATGTCGAATAAATTGTTTCTTCGAAATATCGAGCTTTTGCAACAAATTTTTCATTTCCCTTCGGATTTTGACATGGCGAATGTCAACTGTAGTTAGGTTAGTTACGAATGAAAAATCACTTCAGATAAGCAACTAGCCAAGTTACAAGTTAGTTTATTTGTCTAACATAGGCGCCGACTTTTATTTTTCCCAGGGGGGGCTCAAAATTGAAAAAAAAAATTGGAAAAATAAAAAGGTAGAAAAACTCCCTGTCACTTTTAATAACGTACAATATACATATGTATTATGTATAATAAAACACAAAATATTGCAATGAAACAAATATAACATCATGGTCTACAGTATCATCAGTTCAATTCTTTGATTAGTGTTTCTTCAATAAGATAAACATGTTTTTTCAGATCCCAAACAAAATTCCCAGGGGGGGCTAAGCCCCCCCAGAGAAATTTCCAGAGGGGGCTCGAGCCCCCAAGCCCCCACGTAGTCGGCGCCTATATTGTCTAATGCAATGCAATCCTTTTAGCATTTAGCATTGAAGGCAACCAAGGATTGCTTTTGCTTCGCTATCATACCGAGACTAACTACGAAGCCAATTAAGAGGAAATGCATGCATATTTCTTCATGCCGATAAATATCTCATAAATTAATCATAAAAATAATGCACAAAGAATACTAAATTGGTTACAACTCAGAATTTCACACTATTGAGATCATACGTCAATATAAGCTAACTCTGCCTACCATGGTATAGCGCACTATACTGTGGTAGGCAGATACATGGTATAGCTGAAAAAGACATTTCACTACATTCTTATAATAAATAGAGTTAGTTTGTTACCGGAATTGTACCAGCCCTCCTCATCTGAGCTTTCACGACTCACATGTGCAGGTGCCTTAAGTGCATACATTTTGAGCTTATAAATTTCAAGCACACAAACTTGCTATAATCAATAACTTCTTACCGCTGTCTTCATGAATTTAATTTTTAGTGCTGCAATGTTTCAGCTAGATGCTGAATTTTAATTTATATGCCATTATGCCAAAGGAACTTCCCAATTACTACAATATGTATTTTACGATGGTGAGGGATAGAAATTTTCGCGATATGGAAGTCATGTTATTGGGTTTGCAATTCTCAATTCGCGAGTGCATTATTTCGCGTTTACAGCGCTGGGAACAAACCATTGCCGTATACAGTTGCTTAACATGGTAATAATGCATAGGAATAAATTGCAATGGTAAAAAACCTTTGCCTTTGCCCGTGCATTTTAAATAAATTAATGGAACAAAGATATTGCTTTGCAGTCTGCAATGCAGTTGTAAAATCCCTTCGCATTTGCTCGTGAAATTGCTGATTAGCCTATTTGAATTGCAATTGCATGAACATTCTGTAATGCAATGGTAAAAAACCTTTGCTTTTTGCTCACGAGTTCTCATACATTTTCATGAACATTTCATCGTCTGCTGCAATGCAGTGGGAAAATACAAATGCCAAAGCTTATGACAGAGGTATTCCCCTTTGCCCAGGGATTTCAAGGATATAAATTAAAGTTGAGCTTTCAACTTTGCTGCAAACCATCTTCAAGTAACAGCAAGTTCATCGAAGTCACATTCAATTAAAATCAGTTTGGAATTCCATCGTTGAAGAATTCAATTTATTACAATATTGCAAGGTGAGGAGGAAATTAATCTTTTTTGCTACAAATAATTAATTTTCTTCATTAAGCGATTTTGTGAAGTAGTGCAGCTTTTTTCCTCAAATTAATGCAATATATTATTTTGAATTTTCGAGAATTCATTCATGCCATGAAATTTATTTTATTTCTTCAAATTTTCCTATAATTGCATTTATATTATTCAATCACCTATATGAATTAATCGATCTTAGTTGTTAAACAGCTTATCCTAATCTATGCTGTTCTACCTGTGTCTTATTGTTTGCTTGATGAGCAACAGGGAATTCCCTATGACTAAGACCACAGGGATATCGTGCGCAAAGGGATGTCCCCTTTGCTCTAAGCGATTTGACAAATGGAAAGAATACTGAAGACACTCCCTTTATTTTTTCATTTGTAGCAATTTAGATATCAAGAAGAAAAGCAATGGACAGACCAAAGCGACCAAGCAAGCAGGGTTTGAGCATATTGGCGTCAGCAACCGTTGTTAATGGTCCGAGTGGATATGAACCGCCTCCGGAAAGTTCCGAATAATGCTTAAAAAGGTGGGTCGTACTGGAATATAAAACTTTTGATAATTCTAATGATAAAATTCTAGATTTTGAATATCAAATACGAGATGCTAAGATAACTACCTCTTTTGCCCTCAATTCTGTGAGCTTGAATTATTTGAATTAAAACTTGTTTCACTCATTGTCCAAAATGTTTTATTCCAGGTTTTCTATGTAAGCAATAGTATGAGCGAGGTTTTTATTGGGTTACTGAGATGCAGTACAACATGGCCATGAAATTGTTTGCTAAACACGTCACTGTTGCTGTTGATTGCACTGCAAAGAAACCAAAGTCAGAATAAATTACGATTGTTATCGTTTTTGAAGCAATAAAGATGAAATGCAATATTTTTTCTACTTTGATGATGTATGTAAGAAAGCAAGCAAACTTCATTGGCCCTTCGCTTGATTTACTTTCATTTGGTCAAGTCATGAAACTTTACTTGGACTTACATAACAGCTATCATCAGAATACTTTGATAACTTGCATTTTCAAAAAGTTTCAAGTGATTAGAAATTGTACAAATATTTTTTCTATAATTTAAGAATTCCAGTGGAATGACTGGACGACATTTCTTTACTTGCCTTTGATGTTTCAGATAATAGTGCATTAATCATCAAAACGCTAAGGTGTTTTGTAAGTTATATAAATGGAGCAATAAACAAAGAAAATAAATGATGAATTTTTAACATCATGGCAGCCTTGCTAACGATATGATAACGAGACTGTAATAGAAATTTATCAGTTGTTTTATATCTTCGTTGATAAAGTGAAAAACCAAATAGATGATTTTAATTCGAATTAAATGAGATAAACAAGTCAAGAAAAAAGAGATGGCAAATACGCTTACTATCCTCTTAAGGTATTGGCATTGGCTTATGCGCTGAGCACAGAGGGACCATTGGATATCTGAAGGTATAGCCTGCATCACAAAGATTAAAGTTATGTGGGCTGGTCTCACGTTTGTTGTCTCTGTTTCTAGGGACATATTGTCGTGGGGCGGAACAATTTACGCAGGGAGGTGAGCAACTTGAATAGGGGGGAAGGAGAGCTGGCGGGAGAGGTGGCATTTTGGCGTTTTTGTTACGAAATTGGACGGTTTACTCAATGAATTCGCAAAGACAAACTCGACCTTCTTTCGACTTTGCCATGCCTTACATATACCAAGCCAGTTAACTATTTATTTTACTTCTTTGCTTCAGATCATAGACCATTAATTTATGTTCACAAAGTTGTATTCATCTTTTCTGTCTTTTATTTGCTAAATTTTTCACGTGTACTTGTTAGCATCCCTGGAGGCAATTAAACGTTTTTTCTTTGTTCACCCATTATGTCTTCTGATCAAGGGTTGCGAAAATCTTTAGAGCATGCTCTCAGTAAATTGTGTAATAACTACACCTATATCATGAATTTAAGATTTAGATATAATTACTTTGGAACAAACTACGTTTATTTAGTGCTGGGAACAAACGATCGCCGTGTACAGTTGCTTAATATGGCACGAAGGCGCAGGGCTAAATTCCAATGGTAAAATCCCTTGCCTTTGGTTGTGAATTTTTAAATAAATTTATCAACAAGGGTATTGTTTTTGCAGTCTGCAACGTGATTGTAAAAACCCTTCGTCTTTGCTCGTAAAAATTAATGCAAAACCAATAAATACCCTGTAATGCAATCGTAACCTTTTCTTTTTGCTATATTTCATCATCAGCTGCATTGCATTGGGAAGATACAAATGCCAAGGCCTATAGCAGGAAAAATTTCCCTCGGTTCAGGGCTTTAAACGTTATAAATGAATACGTACGCTCAACTGCATTGCATTTTGAAGTATCAGCAGCTCATCAAAGTCACATTTATTTAGAATCAGTTTGAAACACCATCGTTGAAGATTTCAGGTTGACAGTGCTGCAAGGTGAGAAAGAATTAATGCTTTTGTCTACAAATAAATATATTTTCAAAATTACTCGATGTTGTGAGGTATTTTGTGTTTGCATTTGCACCAGTTTAGATATCAAGAAGAGAAGCAATGGATAGACCAAAGGGACAAGGCAAGCCGGGTTTGAGCGTGAAAGCAACAGTTGTAAATGGTCCGAGGGGTTATGAACCGCCATGTCGAGAATCGGATTAAAAGTTTAACTTTGTTTTGCTTGATAACGCTTTGTAGACAGAGTAATCAATACACTCCTCTCCAACAAGACGTCTAGAAACATAGAGAGAAAGCATGCTTGATATAACTGGTAGGACCAATGAAATACTTAAGTCTACACAGTCAGCAGAAATATGGAAAAGTGATTTTAACACATGATGTAATCTACTGATTTTAAGATTACGCAATTATAAAATTTAGAATAAGTAGAGTAGAATTGTACTTTCTTATTATCGAGTAGTGAAATTCACTGAGATTGTGGCTCAATTCTGTGAGGCAGAGCAGTTTAAGACAACCCAAATGGTGAAAAGTGGGTCATACTGAAATATAACAAATGTGAATGGCTTTAGTAACTATATTTTAAATTTTAAATATAAAATACGATATGCCAAGTATTTTTTTATATAACTTCTATATTCAAAAGGTTTTCAATTATTGCATAAATTTTATAAGTAATTTTCTTGGAATTTAAGAATGCAAGTGGAATGACTGAAGTACTTTTCTTTAGCTTAGCTTGCCTTTGATTTATCAAGGCGCTTTTAATCTCCAAGACGCTAAGGTCTTTGTAACATGTATGAATCGAATGGGAGCAATGAAAGACAAAGATGACAAACAAATGATAAATATTGACAATTTCGGGAGCCTCGTTAATGATATGATAGCGAGGCTTGCCTAAATTTTTTACTTGTTTATTTCTTTGATAAAGAACCAAAAGATTAAATCAAATGGACGATTGTATTTCATTTGCATTAAATTAGATAAACAAGCTAACGAAGAAAGATCGCATTTCTCTGATTCACCAATGACAGGGAAAAGAAAACAACACAACAGTAAGTTATTAGAAAATTAGCCTCTAAAATTACGAGTCGATACGTTTAGGCCTAAAGGTTTGCTGAATTTCTATGGAAACGATGGGATTAAATTTAATTTTACAGCAATAAAGGCCATGGTTGGATGTCTTTCTGAGGTAGAAGATGAGTTGGAAGATAAAGAAGTTGATGTTTTGGTGAAATTATTCAAAAGCAACATCTTCAAAGCTTTACTGGAGGTTTTGTGTCGCCATGTTGATTCTTTTTATCTTCATGCAGAAAGTGAGTGGGTTTGTATACAGATCTGTTCTTACGCGATCGATTGTTATTACAGGCAAATAAAGCTGTCAGTATTGTGCAAGATGAAGCACCAAGGCCAGTTACTACAAAAGCACTTCAGGAAACAAAACAAGTAAGGCATACTGTTAATTTATCTTACATAAGGTTTATTTATCCCCCTCTCTATCAAGCCCCCACCTTTAAGCCCCTTTTTAGTAAGCCCTCCTTTGAAGCGAGGAGGCCTTAGATTAATTCCAACCCACCATTAAACCTTTGTGGGAACTTCTAAAATTGAGTAATTGGTAAGTCCTACATGTAAGCTAAATTGAATTGCTCTGATCACCCGCCATATTACGTTGTAGTCCTATTTATTTAGATTTCCACCTGAAGTATTTTCTTTGCTATTGTATTTGTAGCTTAAATTTTTGATGCAAAATCATAAACGATATGTAAAATATCATTAGGTAGGGCCATTCTTGCGACTTTGAAAATAAATCAGTCGATAAACCTTGAATGATAGCGGACTTTGAAAAGGTGGGAGAGTATAAATCAACAACATTGATTTTTGAAACTGGCTGGTAAAACGTGCATTTGTATGGTGTGGTTTAGAAAACATGTGATTGCTTTTGATCTATCATGCTTATTGATTGCTCTATCGATTCCCGTACAAATTCAGAATGGAAGTCTCAGCGTTTACTCTTTTGTTAGTTCAATTCTGGTGATGAAGTGGTTGGCACTTGTGCTTGCCACTCATGGAGTCGCGGATCGATTCCACTGCGCTTAGAGTGAAGTCGGGTTGAATTAAATGGGGGCTGGTACACCGAGGATATAAAAGAGAAAGTAGATCCCCGGCGTACCGGGACTTTTCGTCTTTCCGTGGAGAATGATTTTCCGGCACGGCAGAAACGCCGAAAAACCACCCGTGTATTCTACTCAACTACTAACTCTGTTGATACACCGGGGTGACGAGGGCCAACAGTGCCTAACTGTACATATCCAGCTACATCTGGTTGGAGGCTCGCCACCAATAGATATAGATACCTAAAATTACTATCTGGAATCATGTGCATGGACTTTCCAATTGTGAGCATTATTCAATTACGCATGCGCTTTCATGCCATAGTTACCCTTTGTCTGCATAATTTGAGTTGAAATTTTATCTGGTCTTTGCTATTGTGTTTCTAGGGACATAGCGTGGGGTGGGACGACTTACGGAAGTGTGGAGTGAATGTGTCTATATATGTTCTGTAATTTCTTGTGATATGTGAGTTTCTATTTTTTATCGTTTTTAAACTCTAGTTGTTACCAAGCTTGAGAAGTCAACAAAAGAAGAATGTTCTCGTTGAAACATTAATCGATGTTCTCGAGGATCCTCACATTCAGGTAACAAATTTGTCTTAAGTCGGGATTGATCAGATTCAAACTACATCGAACGATTCGAGTCTACGTTAATCCGGATTAATCAATCAATTGAATCTAAGTTAATTTGATTAATTGAAGATTGATCAGATTTGAATCGTATCGATCAAATTCAATCCATGTTAATCAGGCTAATCGGGTTTGATCAATCAATTTACCCGATATTAATCAGATTAGTTGACGATTGGTCAGATTGAACCAGTATTAGGCAATTCGGACCGATGTTAATTATATTAACTTGAGATCAAACCCGGATTGATAAATCCCACGAATCAGCTTGACCAAGTTTAATTAATGTTAATCAAATCAATATCAATTTTTATATTAATAAGGTTATTATAGCGTGCTTGCTTTGTGTCACCAACAGGCATTGCTTTACGCTCACGATATTATCGCGACAGAATGTTTGGTTCCAAGAAAGGCTGACATGACGAATGAAGACAAAGATCGGACGAGAGTAGTCACAATTGCTCGAAGTTCAGGAGAGACACTGGTATTTGGACCTTTCTTTCTTCTAGATTGTTCTTTCTTTCTTCTAGATTGTTCTATTTTTCTTTCTTTCTTTCGTCATACTTCATGGTATCATACAGGTTTCGCAAACATATTATGAAGTAGTTATTTAGTCTCTGTTTGTTATGTTGTGATTCGACGTCTTCTTGTTGCCATATTGTTGGTTAGATTCCACAATATATCCCAACCCGATATGTACGAAAGAATTGTTCTTTGCTCTACAGGGCGCTACTATTCGTAGAAATGAAGTCACAGGAAAGGTTGTCATCGCCAGAGTTTTATTTGGAGGGGCAGCACAGAAATCAGGTGAGATCGTCGGCAGTAGATCATATCCTTGATGTTTACACTATGTTTTAATATACGGCCAGTGCATCTAAGTCAGAATCAGTGTTGATCTAGCAGAAGTACTGCTAAGGGTAATTCATGTATTGGCAAAGTACTTGATCCTTTGAGTTGCTTCGTGATGCAGTTGCATTTTAGAGGGTGAATTCTCGATATAATATGTTATTTCAAGAGTGTTTCATATGTTATTTCAGTGCGATTCTAAGTGTGAGTCTCTTACTGTCGTAGGTCTTCTCTCCGCGGAGGACGAAATTTGCGAAGTAAATGGAGTGGATATCAGTGACGTATCTTTGGATGGAGTCGTTTCATTACTTGTAAGTTCAATTCGTTTCATTACTTGTAAGTTCAATTCGTCTTATTAGTTGTAAGTTCAATTGCTTATTTCCTGATGTTATATGGCACATGTATCAAGGTTTATTATGGCACAAATACTGATACAACTGGCATATGTGATACTTGCAAATAATGGGACATATAATGATATCTACATGCGACATATAATGATACATAAATTGTCGCGTGTAGTCCCCTACTAATACATGTTGAAATATATGTCGAAACATGTTAAGTGTAGATAATGTAGTGGTATATATGGTGGCGTTGCACATATTGTGGCACAACGCAGTGTAGGGGCAAAATATAGTTGCACATATAATGACGCGATCTTGATGCGCGTTTTGTGGCAAAATGTTGCACATGTTGTAGCACAATGCAGTGGCACATATAGTTGAACAATATAGTACCACATATAGTGGAATAATGTAGTGTTACAATACAATGGCACATATAGTGGAACAATGCAGTGGCATGTATAGTGGAACAACGCAGTGGAACATATGGTGGCACAATATAGTGGCACATAAAGTAACACAATATAGTGGCACATAAAGTAACACAATATAGTGGCACATAAAGTAACACAATGTAGTGGCACAGATTATCATGCGTGATTAATCTCTCTTATTTTGAAAGAGTCTTGATCCTGCGACAGTTACTCTGAAAATTCTCCCCAACCAAGACAAGCCTGATGCCGACGAAGAACGTTCCAAGGTATTTATGGCACTGTATCACGCTTGCAATTTATCACACCATCACCCTTCAATGCTCGGCACCTCAAACTACTCGTGTTTTTACAGTTTAAACTTTAATGTAGCAATTACCATGTTAATTGAATCACTCTAGATTTCAAACAATTTTCTGTTTTTTCTGATAATTTTGATATGATTTTGTATCTTCAAGCTTTTTCCTTGATTACTGAATTTCTCGTTAGTCTAAGCAAAATCCAATTTCTCCAAAATATGAAACTTATTGATATTCAACTGGATATACTCCCTTGTTGGCCCACTACTTAGCTTTTTCTTCTGATTCTCTTTCATTGTAGATGTATTTAAAGGCGTATTTCAATTACGACCCCTTCGACGATCCTCATATTCCGTGCAAAGATGCTGGTCTGAGTTTTACTAAAGGAGACGTACTGGAAATTCTAGAAAGTAGTGAAACAAGATGGTGGCAGGTATGGGTTTAGCGCCGAATATTTCAGGAATAGCATGATTCACTCGTAGTAATATTTGATTTTATCTGACTTGGCAAACAATATTTTTATAGGCAAAAAAGTATGGCGAGAAAAGCAGTAATACAAAGAGTGGTATTATACCAAGCAAGCGGCTTCAAGAAAAGTTATTTTCAATTTCAGTTGATTCTTACTAATCTTTTCAATTACCATTTTCATAACCTCTCATATCATATTCTATCCTCTCCTTTATTGTACAAAATTTTTTGCTACACACAATATATTGTACTACCTTTCAATATCCTACCCTGTTTACTCATATACTATACTATTATCATCTAACCCTTCTCTTATTTATTTTTATTTCTTTCCTATTCTGGTCTTACTTACTGCCTTACTCTACACCACGAACCTTAGCTATAACTGTCTTTGCTGGCCTTATTCTAATCAAACTTTCTGACAGCTAACTTTATCGATTTATTTCTCCACCTATAACTTTTATTCCAGACGATTGGCTCTGTGTTTGTGGAACCCATTTGATGGCTTCATGCTGCACGCAAATGCTTCTTCTACTGGTGAGTCCTCTAACTATCCAATTCCACCGTTCCAGATTTTATACATTATTACACTTTGGTCTGCTTTTCAAACTACAAAATCCATCACCCCTTCACAAGTAGTTTTATTGTTTTGGTAATACACCAAATTTCTGTTTTATTTTAGACAGTTCGATTTTGGACATCACGGTAGATGCTAAGTCCAAGTCTCCATTAAGCAAAGCAGGAAAGAAAAAGTCGAAAAAAGTCAAGTACCAGGCAGCAAGAAGTGAAAGTAAGGAAGGTTTTTATTTTTGCCAATGGTCTCCAGAATTTCTGGCCTTTGTTATTTATATCGTTTTTATCAATTTGCGGAGAGGAAGCCTTCCGTGTTTGAATCCCTTTCTTTGCATAGATTTTTTTCCATCTTGAGCTACAATTTCTCGATTTCTCGCAAATTTGAAATAAAGAGAGTAAAGCTGTATTCATTTTATTATACACGCACATAATCTTTAATTTATTATCGACTTTATTTATTAGTCGTGCTTTTAAAAGGAATCGTGTTTAAGGCCCAGATTATCAGTATCTCCTGAAGAACGATTCTTTTACGAAACTGATAAAATCTGTAACTTATTTGTTCTGTTTCCAGTCTTTATACACTTTACTTTTCTGTATTGAGCACTGTAATCAAAGGGGACGATCAAAGGATAAATTTCTAATTTTCATTGATCTATCTGCTTCTTATTCAAATATCCACGTTCATATGCATCTGACTTATTTATCGTATTTTCTTGAATTTTTCCAGAGTTTCATACCGAAGAGATCAGAATCTACGAAGAAGTCAGACGGGTGCGTCCTGACGTCGACAAGCCTCGACCAATCATCCTTCTGGGTTTGTTTCATTTTGCTATTTCAACCCTTTCCTGTTTGTAATACAGTAAATTGGAAGATATAAAAAATGTAAGAAATTATATGAGGAGGGATTTGTGATGGGCTTATGCAGCAAACATGACATTTTTTAAATCTATAGATTTTAGCGTTTTTAACATTATAATGATATGAATGCTAGAATGTTTTGCAATTTTTGGAGTTTTTTGTAATAGTTAATTTTAAGGGAATTAATTTTCCTTTACGCAGGCGCATCCGGTCAAGGCTGCGAGGAATTGCGAAGGAGGCTTGTCGAAACAGATTCAGAGAAATTCGCATCACCTATCACTTGTGAGTACATTTACACATTGATAATTTGAATTATTTTACTACCAGAAAAAAGTTCATCTGGTTATTGCACTGTGAACCTAGTGTGGTAGAAGGTATTTAGCCTCAGAGAAAAAGATAGCTGTTTGATTAGTATACTTTCGAGTCACATTTGAAGATGGTATGATACCAAAGTCTTTCATTTTAAGACAATTTTATTGCAAAAATATGATACATTATGTATTTATTAAAAATTCCGTCTCCGAAGCATGCAATGCGTCTGTTAGCCCTGTGGAAATATTTCGGAATTAAAACATCTTTACTCTCATTATTATTATTACTTGGTAAAAATAATATTAATTTGTTTTAATTAAAGGTATTGTCTTCGCTTCTAGTTACTTCTCGAGCTCGCAAACCTTACGAACAGGCAGATAAAGACTATCATTTTATTTCTCGCCACGAAATGGAAAAAGCACTGCATTCAAACCAACTTGTTAACATCGAAACTGTTAAAAACCACCATTTCGCCATCAACATCAATTCAATTGCAGATCTTCAAACATCTGGTAAAACATGTGTTATATCCTTAACACATGAAGTAAGTATATTTATTGTGAATACAGTAAAAAACCGCATATAAGAACCTGTAAATTTTCCTTCCAGCCTATTGTTCCAAGACAATAGGATATTGTTTTTTTTTCTATTGTTTTGAGCAGAAATATCACCCTGAAGGTTCTTAATCCATTGGTTCTTATATGTGGGTTTTTACTGTACACTCAATAAATTCTTTTAAGGCCTCCGAGAACGTGCTTTTCTCCAAGTGGAGCTTACAGGAGAGGGGGGTTATGGGAGAATTCACTGTGAAAGACCTTTCTACGATAACTTGGAAGATCTTTCACGGTGAAAGATCTTCCAAGTCTTTCTACGATATTATATTTAGTCACCCTAGCATATACATCTTTTATAATTAATTTATAATTGTAGAGAAATCATACTCTTTTTTCTTCTAGTATATCCGAAACATCTGTTCGACGGATTTAAACTGCTGTGTTATATTCTTGAAGGCTCCACATGCAGATCACATTCAAACGATATTACAATCTTATGCAACTACCAACTCGATTTTCCGCGATGAAACACACACCGTAAGTTTATCACATACGCTTCACCAGTTAATCCCACAGTTATTGAACACGGAGATTTAAATATACAGATGCATGCAGTAAATCTGCACAGTTGCTTTGGTTGAAGGTACTTCAGTTAAAGTTTCATTAGTTGAAGCTTTTTTAGTTTCATTAGTTGAAGCTTTTTTGGTTGGACCCTCTTTGGTTGGAGCTGCTTTACGTGAAGTTGCTTTGGTTTAATCTGCTTTTGTTAAAACGGCTTTGGTTGAAGCTGTTCCATTTGAAGCAACTTTCAGTGAAGTTGCTTTAGATGAAGCCAAAGCTTCATACTAGATATGGTACCACCCTTTCTTGTGCTTCATCAAAATCCGTCTTCGAAGATGCATGCAAAATCTTACAACGATTGAACATTTTATTACATTACTTTTTAGGAAGAAGAACTGGACAGGATCATGTTTGAATCATCTGAAATAGAAAAGAATCACGGTGACTATTTCGATTTGACGCTGATTCAAAGTGATCTGGAAACAAATCTCAACCAATTGTACCATGCAATAAAGAGAATTGAAAGCGAACATTTCTGGATACCTGTGCATGAAAACGCAACTGCATCCAGCCAATAGCAATTCCACACGCGAAGAACGAAGTTCATTGTCTGTGCTCGTTTATGGCAATGTTGATGCGGCTTTCAACTCCCTCCAAATACAAAGAGAGGTTTTGGGGCAGCGAAATTGTCTCTGTGGGACAGAGACATTGTCCTTACCCCAAGGATATGTCTATTTGCTGTGTTCCAAGTGGAAGAAACTGAGACAGAAAAGGGTACAGTATACCATCATACTAATATTTTACCTTTGTTCAAAACTGCAGGCCAGTTATATTTGATTAAATTGGCTCGTTATGTCCAGAGCTCGTTGCATATATATTAAGGGCAATTCCACAGAATAAGGAGACTTTTATTTTTCCACTCTGGTCCACGCATAACTCGTATCAGTAACAGTATTTATCTTTGACGAAGTAAGCCAGCAAGAAAGTTTTCCTTTTCCCGAAGATCATTGAGCTCTTCTGAGTTATCACTGCACAACTCGCCTAAAATTCCAATGGCTTTTTTTACGACGCTGTGGCACTTTTCAACCTGTTCAAAGTTAGGCGGTGCACGGGATTCATTGCATTTTGAAATATCACCAAGGATGACTTTGATCATCAAGTCTGACATTGTTAGCAGACCGTATCCAACCTCTGTACTCTTTTCGCCGTGAACTCTCTCGGTCACTTCAAGGGATTTTTCGAAATGCAACATCGATGAGCTGTACTTCTCTTGCTTAGCCAGGCATGATGCAATTTCATTGTGAAGAGAACCGATTTCTCTGTGATATTTGTGAAGTATTTGGCTTTGCGTTTCAAGGCATTTGAACAAATGTTGTAGCACCAAATCGGGTTTACCCATGAGGCTGGGATCTTGGGACCTCCGAAGGTGCACAATGGAGCTTTCGTGAAGAGATTCGTAATGCTTTAAATCAAATGGACGAGAACACGACTGACACTCGGTTGCATTCTTATCAAGCGCAGCCTCACAATGAAGGCATTTGTAAGCATTGCTAACATCGTTATGTCCGATCTCGTTTTCACACGGAGGACAGGTACATTGAAAGTAATACTGGCTCTTCAGACTATTAATTCTTTGGTCCTTGAATTTCATCTTCTTGTAATGTGGGCCATAACAGATTGATATTTCATCACCTGCATTCACGTTTTTAGCCAATTTTACTTTGATAATGTTCCCGTTGAAGGTTAAGACACAAGTTGGATCACAAGAATGATTTAACATGGAGGACATCGGGTAGACAGCAGTTCCGACTCTTTTTTGTTGGTATTCAACGACCGCTGAAGAGTTGTCGATACCACAGTCTGCCAACCCTGTTATGGCAATGGCATTACAAGCCATCTGATGCATGTGTTGACACAGAATGCTGGCTATAAAAAGCTGTGAATATGACAGATTAGTGTATACCCTTTCCTTCACGTGTTGAAATTTTTCAGAAATACCTTTGCATTTGGAGTAGTTAACAGCTAATGTTGCCTCCAACTTTTTCACCCATGGTTTCTCGAAATACTTGGCTCTTTGCAATACAAATAAGAGAAGAAGGGAATCCAAACCATATTCAATAATTTTTTCTCTTGATGCTTCACTTGCATGTGAAAGAAGATTATAAATTGCCGTATAGCCGGTTTCTGATGCTTCCTGAACTGCACACGGTTCATCAATTGATTGTGATACCACACTAAAGTGTTTATCATAGCTGTCTGAAATGCTGGTTGTAAGTACAATCCTTAGAGCCAAATGCAATATTCCAGTTTTATTAACCAAGAGCAGATCCATACACTCCATACTGTGATACCGTTCCCAAGAGTCTAGCCGGCATTTTACAGAGCAGTATGAAATCACATTACAATTACAACAAGGCAGAATTCTTTCAACTTTCGACAAGCAATGGTAACAGTGGGTGGCATAAAACTCTGGCAGCAACACAGATGCAAATGGTCTTTCCGAGATGACTGTACTACCTGATTTAAGTGCTGTCTTGGCAATGTAATGCCTCCCAGCTGCACTGGTATGACACAGTTCAATCCCGTTTTTATAGACAGACATAAGGTCTTTATTTCCCTTCGTTTCATATTCAGCAGCATTATGCATTTCCTCTTTATCACTTTGATTCTCATTAGCTCTTATTTTCGGCTTTGTCTTGGCAATAAGCTCCTTCAGATGTTCTGCAACATTTTTGGCTTCTATATCAGATAAGCTACCAGACGACATCTCAATAGCATCCACTGCCTCTTCTAAAGCTGCTACAGCATCATGCCATTTCATGAGCTTCAAAAAGCAATCTGCCCTTCTCTTCAAAAGTTTATGCCTGAGTTGCCTTGGGTATGGCAGTGAAAGGGACACTTCAATATCCAAAAGACAGTCTTCACATGCATTGTTATTCAAAAAAACAGCAGACCTATTTGCATATGCCTTCGCTAAGCCCTCTTTCCATTTGATGCAACTGTTACTGTCGTACCCACATCTGTTATTACATTTACTGCAATCATCTTGTTGACATCCAACGTCATAATTTCTTATGCTGTCATTGTACCGTGATATGGCTTTGTTGTTATCACCTCTCCTTGCATAGTGTTGATTCCCTTCTGAACGAGCCAGCTCTGCTTGTTTTGAGTTCTTCCTCAGGGTTTTAGCTACTGTCAAGTCGTATTGATTCACCAGGGAATTTTGCAATGTCTGGATGACAGCTTCGTTTGAGAGAAGTGTCAAGAGCACCCTTTCAATTGCATAGTCATTTGTTGTGGTGAGGTAATTGTCACTATCATCAGCCAATACAAGTCGGTCAATAAGTTTCTTCATCTCAATCTGTAATTTGGGCCAGCAGAAAGACATCTTTGATTTGTTAATATTTTGTTACGAAGAAGAAGTGAAGGAGAGACGCCACGTGAGGCCAAACATGCTTTCGCCCACCTCGTCTTTAACAACAACAGCAACTTTTACCGTAAATCCTGGAATGGCATAAGGGGGCGTTTAATCGAGAAAATACGCTATTTGTAGTAAAAGAAAATACGGTATTTGAGTACGGTATCTCATTGTTGTTCAATATTAAGCAAACTGGAAGCTATACGATGCAGCCAATCAATGAAGATATTGGTTTAAACTTGCTGTTATTTGTAATACATTCACTAAACAGCTTCAATGTCTCGATACTTGGGCTCAATATCCTTGCAAATGATTATCAGGATGGGGGCTTATTCGAGGGGAGGAGGGCTTGTTCGAATGTGGGGGGCTTGTTTGAGGAATTACGGTAATGCTGAGGCATTGGGGAGGAGAAGGGTAGCCAGCATGCGCAGTGGCGTAGTTATTGGTACTGTGCAGGAGCGCATATGACGTGCAGTGGCCCTTACGGCTGAGGCATTGGCCTTAGGGTTAGGGTTGGGTTAGGGTTGCGCTATGCGGAGGAAAAGAGTGGGCAGGATGCGCAGTAGCATAAATATTAGCCCTGCGCATGAGTCTATATGGCGCAATGGTGTCTTAATGACTGAGGCATGGCCTTAGGGTTAGGGTTAGGGTTAGGGTTAGGGTTAGGGTTAGGGTTAGGGTTAGCCTATGTGGAGGAGAAAGGTGGTCCGGATGCGCAGTAGCATAAATATTGGCCCTGCGCAGGAGTGTATATGACGTACTGGTTTCTTAATGACTGAGGCATGGCCTTGGGGTTAGGGTTAGGGTTAGCCTATGCGGAGGAGAAAGGTGGTCAGGATGCGCAGTAGCATAAATATTAGCCCTGCGCATGAGTCTATATGGCGCAATGGTGTCTTAATGACTGAGGCATGGCCTTAGGGTTAGGGTTAGGGTTAGGGTTAGGGTTAGGGTTAGGGTTAGCCTATGTGGAGGAGAAAGGTGGTCCGGACGCGCAGTAGCATAAATATTGGCCCTGCGCATGAGCCTATATGGCGCAATGGTGTCTTAATGGCCGAGGCATTGGACTTAGGTTTATGGTTAGGGTTAAGGTTAGGGTTAGGGTTAGGGTTAGCCTATGCGGAGGAGAAAGGTGGTCAGGATGCGCAGTAGCATAAATATTGGCCCTGCGCAGGAGTGTATATGACGTACTGGTGTCTTAATGACTGAGGCATGGCCTTGGGGTTAGGGTTAGGGTTAGCCTATGCGGAGGAGAAAGGTGGTCAGGATGCGCAGTAGCATAAATATTAGCCCTGCGCATGAGTCTATATGGCGCAATGGCGTCTTAATGACTGAGGCATGGCCTTAGGGTTAGGGTTAGGGTTAGGGTTAGGGTTAGGGTTAGCCCATGCGGAGGAGAAAGGTGGTCAGGATGCGCAGTAGCATAAATATTGGCCCTGCGCAGGAGTGTATATGACGTACTGGTGTCTTAATGACTGAGGCATGGCCTTGGGGTTAGGGTTAGGGTTAGCCTATGCGGAGGAGAAAGGTGGTCAGGATGCGCAGTAGCATAAATATTAGCCCTGCGCATGAGTCTATATGGCGCAATGGTGTCTTAATGACTGAGGCATGGCCTTAGGGTTAGGGTTAGGGTTAGGGTTAGGGTTAGGGTTAGCCTATGTGGAGGAGAAAGGTGGTCCGGATGCGCAGTAGCATAAATATTGGCCCTGCGCATGAGCCTATATGGCGCAATGGTGTCTTAATGGCCGAGGCATTGGACTTAGGTTTAGGGTTAGGGTTAAGGTTAGGGTTAGGGTTAGGGTTAGCCTATGCGGAGGAGAAAGGTGGTCAGGATGCGCAGTAGCATAAATATTGGCCCTGCGCAGGAGTGTATATGACGTACTGGTGTCTTAATGACTGAGGCATGGCCTTGGGGTTAGGGTTAGGGTTAGCCTATGCGGAGGAGAAAGGTGGTCAGGATGCGCAGTAGCATAAATATTAGCCCTGCGCATGAGTCTATATGGCGCAATGGCGTCTTAATGACTGAGGCATGGCCTTAGGGTTAGGGTTAGGGTTAGGGTTAGGGTTAGGGTTAGCCCATGCGGAGGAGAAAGGTGGTCAGGATGCGCAGTAGCATAAATATTGGCCCTGCGCAGGAGTGTATATGACGTACTGGTGTCTTAATGACTGAGGCATGGCCTTGGGGTTAGGGTTAGGGTTAGCCTATGCGGAGGAGAAAGGTGGTCAGGATGCGCAGTAGCATAAATATTAGCCCTGCGCATGAGTCTATATGGCGCAATGGTGTCTTAATGACTGAGGCATGGCCTTAGGGTTAGGGTTAGGGTTAGGGTTAGGGTTAGGGTTAGGGTTAGGGTTAGCCTATGTGGAGGAGAAAGGTGGTCCGGATGCGCAGTAGCATAAATATTGGCCCTGCGCATGAGCCTATATGGCGCAATGGTGTCTTAATGGCCGAGGCATTGGACTTAGGTTTATGGTTAGGGTTAAGGTTAGGGTTAGGGTTAGGGTTAGCCTATGCGGAGGAGAAAGGTGGTCAGGATGCGCAGTAGCATAAATATTAGCCCTGCGCATGAGTCTATATGGCGCAATGGCGTCTTAATGACTGAGGCATGGCCTTAGGGTTAGGGTTAGGGTTAGGGTTAGGGTTAGGGTTAGCCCATGCGGAGGAGAAAGGTGGTCAGGATGCGCAGTAGCATAAATATTGGCCCTGCGCAGGAGTGTATATGACGTACTGGTGTCTTAATGACTGAGGCATGGCCTTGGGGTTAGGGTTAGGGTTAGCCTATGCGGAGGAGAAAGGTGGTCAGGATGCGCAGTAGCATAAATATTAGCCCTGCGCATGAGTCTATATGACGCAATGGTGTCTTAATGACTGAGGCATGGCCTTAGGGTTAGGGTTAGGGTTAGGGTTAGGGTTAGGGTTAGGGTTAGCCTATGTGGAGGAGAAAGGTGGTCCGGATGCGCAGTAGCATAAATATTGGCCCTGCGCATGAGCCTATATGGCGCAATGGTGTCTTAATGGCCGAGGCATTGGACTTAGGTTTATGGTTAGGGTTAAGGTTAGGGTTAGGGTTAGGGTTAGCCTATGCGGAGGAGAAAGGTGGTCAGGATGCGCAGTAGCATAAATATTAGCCCTGCGCATGAGTCTATATGGCGCAATGGCGTCTTAATGACTGAGGCATGGCCTTAGGGTTAGGGTTAGGGTTAGGGTTAGGGTTAGGGTTAGCCTATGTGGAGGAGAAAGGTGGTCAGGATGCGCAGTAGCATAAATAGTTGCCCTGCGCAGGAGTGTATATGACGCAATGGTGTCTTAATGACTGAGGCATGGCCTCAGGGTTAGGGTTAGGGTTAGGGTTAGCCTATGCGGAGGACAAGGGTAGTCAGGATGCGCAGTAGCATAAATATTAGCCCTGCGCATGAGTCTATATGGCGCAATGGTGTCTTAATGACTGAGGCATGGCCTTAGGGTTAGGGTTAGGGTTAGGGTTAGGGTTACCCTATGCGGAGGAGAAAACTGGGCAGGATGCGCAGCAGTGTAAACATTGGTATTGCACAGGAGCGTCTATGACGTAATGGTGTCTTAATGGCCGAGGAATTGGACATAGGGTTAGGGTTAGGGTAAAGGTTAGGGTTAGGGTTAGCCTATGCGGAGGAGAAAGGTGGTCAGGATACGCAGAGCGTAAATATTGGCCCTGCGCAGGAGTGTTTATGACGTAATGGTGTCTTAATGACTGAGGCATGGCCTTAGGGTTAGGGTTAGGGTTAGCCTGTGCGGAGGAGAAAGACTGACAGGAAGCGCAGCAGCTTAAATATTGGTACTGGGCAGGAGCGTTTGTGACGTGACATGACCCTGTCTGTCCTTAATGAGCAGGCAAAGCATTGGGTTCTTTTGTTTTATGTTTCTTCGTTCTGTGTAGGGGAAAACTTTTGTTGTTGTTTTGTTTATGTTTCTTTCCTCCCTCCTTCTCTCTCGAGTTGGCCTACTGCTGATCCTCAAGAGCTATATTTTGTATGCAAGTCGAATGGTGTAATTTCCATCTAACACCAAGCAGAAAGAAATCTGAAGTAGCCGGTTCGGTTAGTTAGTCCATCTTCGAAAACATCACTCCAAAACCGATGTAAAATGTCAGGTAAATATTTTTTCTTATCTACTTTCGAATCCAGGGCGTTTTTATTATCAGCTCGTTACCTGTCGCTAATTTATCAACTGTCAAAATCTGTCAAACTTTATTTACCAAATTTGATTTTGCTACCTGGTTTATATACTCAGAATTGAGTGGTTTGACAAAAGAGCAAAAGAAACGACAGAAAAGAGCTGCAAAAAGTTTGCTCAAGAGGTTGGAGAATGGTAAAAAAGAACCGGAGCCAGTGCAAGATAAAGATCCCTTGGTTATTTTGAAAGAGAAATTAGCTGAAGCAAAAAGATTAGGTGTAAGTAAAACAATCTCTCCAACAGTGGCGTAGCTATAGGGGGGCAGGGGGGCAGCTGCCCCCCCCCCACCAAACGTTTCCAGCTGCTGTCGGAAAATTTACAACGCAAATTTTACGTTTGTCGGAATTTGTCCGGGTTTCGCTCCTTCGCCGCCAAATTGCAGCTACGCCAGTGCTCTCCAATGAACTAGCTTTGTGCTAACCATGTACTTATATACTGACATGTTTACAGTTGTTTTTACATAATATCAAAAATGACAATAACTTTATCTCAAAAGTTTATTTAAATAAAGTTTTTAATTTAAAAGAGTTAAATTCATAACTTATTTTATTTGATTGAGCAAAATGCTTTAAGCGATGCTCAGTAATGGCGTTAAAGTCAGCAAAATATTCATTTCATTCTTTAAAATCAAGTTAAAATATATACAACAAATAAAAAAAAACTCTAAAATAACAGCTCCTAAAACTATATTGACAAATTAAAAAGAAGAAGATAACAACCTAATAAAATGAACCCTTAAATAAAATCCCTAAAAACATAAATTACCTAATAACTGAATTAAAAATTGTTCGGGAACCTCTGAGGCATAAAAGAGCAGATCTAATCAACCTAAACGACATTTTAGTTCTTATACATGACATGACTTCACTATATTTTTTGTCAGTTTTCTGTGAAATTTTTTTGGCCAGAATTTTGTGAAAACTTAAGCATTCTGTCCCCATTGTGCCATTGCTGCCAAAAACTAATGGAGTAAACGTTCCATGTTCGATCTCAATCACCCTTTGATTATAAGATCTTTTCTTTTCACATTCAGCTCGGCGTAGGATGCGATCAGTTGAGAGGGTTCTATTTGACCTGGCATTCACGTGTGCGACTCTAATATAAAAAAATGCAGCCTGACCAGGTCTATAAAACCCTCTCGCCTTCACATCCAGCCGAGCATTATCATCAGTGTTAGCTGAGCAGAGGGCCATCGTTTCTCCTGTCACAGGCTGCAGCTTAGGTTCCACCTCCACGTCTCGGCATACTTCTGAAAGCAGATTTGCTTCCGATCCCTCAGTTGATCATGTCGGATATGTATGAAGCCTCCTTTTTTACAATCTTGTGCATGAATCAGGTCAAAATTGCTACCACATACACATTTACTTGGTAGCCCTGGCAATGACTTGTCGTATCTCAACGCTATTGCATTCCGGAACTCTTCAGTTAAAGTTTGTGGCATATTACTTATAAAGGGCTAGAATTATTGATAAACCTGTACCATGCACTGGTATTACACTTTGCTATTTTGCTGTAGACTCATTGAATATATATGTCTAATTTAGGATACTGAACTTGTGACAAAGCTAAGACAAGATGTTTGGGTGCTGCAAGATACTTTAGCTGGACATAAGTAAGTTTATGCATGCCAAACCTTACACCAGAATTTATCTTTTTCCATCAAAACATGCTAATCAGCAATTTGGAGACTTAAACAATCTTATTGACAATTGTGCAGACTTTTTGACATCTTTTTTACAGTCCATCTTTTTTACAGTCCATCTTTTTTACAGTCCATCTTTGCCACAGCATGAATTGGAATCATCATTAAATAGGATAGTGACTAACACTAATAGTAAAAGTAGAACAAAGAATGGAGAAGAAGATTCCACAAAGAGTTCTGTAGCCAGCAGCACTTTGAATCCTAAAGAAAAACAATTGAGAAATTTAAACAAGAAATTAAAACAGATCAAGCTCTTGAAAACAAAGTTAGAAAATGGTGAAAAATTAGAAGATACTCAGGTGTGTTTCAAATCCATTCTTTCTATCTTCCCTTCCACCTATCTTTTTTAATGTAATCTCTATGGTTATAAATGTGCTTTTAATAATCATTATTTTATCTATTTGCATTAACTTGTTATACCCAGTTGATTATCAGGATAGGGTTGTATTCAAGGGGTGGGCTTATTGATGATTTACAGTATACACCTTTTTGTTTTATTTATGGATTTTTAATGCATTTGATAACCCTCGCCCAAGAATCAAGTCTTTCTAAGCTGGTTAATGTTTAAATTGTTTTTAACTAATTTTGGGCAGATTGCGAAGATCAACACTGAAGCACAAATCCAAGAAGAAATTAATGATATAACCAATGAATTGTTATGATACTCTCACCACGCCAACTCGATCTCAAACATTTCAGAATGGAATCAATTTTATGAAAAACTTTATTGTACAGATTCTATGTTTAACATGATGTCTGACAGATCTCTTTGCATATTAAATGTGAATACATCTTTTAAACTTTTAATTCTGTAAACTGTCTTGTAAGTACACATGTTATTACATGTTACGTTTTAATTATAAACAGATTAATGTAGTTAGTAACTTGTTTTTCCCTTGTTAATTGCTTGGAATTGGAGAAGATTCATTCTTATGCAATTTGTTCATGACTCTGACTGAAAAAACAACTTTGTACTCTCAAATGACCTATTCTTCCAAAACAATGTTGTTAAAAGGGACATTTTTGTCCCTCACATATAACACACTGTCTGTTCCGCCCACCTTTCTTATAACAAAGTTCACTATCTATCATCGACCAATGAAATGACAGCTGGAAGTTTACTGTTCATGGAGTTGTTTGTTGCAAGCTGTTCAGTTTTGTGACCAAAATACATACGTATGGGGGAAATTGGAAGTGAAATGCCGGTTATCCATCATTCTAGAAAGAAATTTCGGAGGTGTATTGCTAGTTTGGTTGTTATTAGCTTCTGTTGTTTCCTTTACTACACGTTAAACAACCGGAGTTGGGCCTGGTACGTCGGCTCGAAAAAGCGTAGTTGCGCACTTCCGAAAGATGAGGCAGATGATCTGATTTCGCTGATAAAGGATACTCACGTTGTTTTAAATATGTTTGGTATCACACATGTGTTGGGTTACGGAAGGTAAGACTCTTCTTATTATTGTAAAATCCTACTGTAAAATTTTTGCAAATAGAAGGAAGATTTTATTTCAAAAGGTGCATTTAATTATTCACGCCGTGTAGTATGTACGAAAATCTTGTCCTAAAGTACCTCTTCTTTCCGCATTAACTGGATTTGACACAAGTTATTAGTCGACAGGCTCCCGGAATGGGCCTAAGTTTTTTACGCTATGAAAGCGAAGTAGAGAGGTTTTCTTATAGATCAGTGTTTTATCATTATCGTCCGTCATTACCTCAAAATTTTTAAAAATGCTGGTTAAAATAAATGCTGGTTTCGCTGGTGGACCTTCGTATGAAGCAAAGCATGGTTGTTGCAATGATCTAAAAATAAAAGACGCAAGCAAGTCCCCCAACGCTAGGATTGCGCAGTTGTAACTTACGTAGATCTGCCCACCTTTAGAGATTGACAGACACTGACACATAACGTGTTCCCAACTTCTATAGACTAGAACTACCTATCAAACGCCGGCGGACACGTTAAGTAATCACCGCTAATTAAAGTTGATTAAGTTACCATGAGATCACTCTTCGTCGGACACGCAAAGGAATACAATTTTATTTGAAATCATTCAACTCATCATACTTCCATCCATTCCCCGACCACATGATCCATGGAAGCCCCAAGTCCCAATTTGCATTCCAAGGTTTTTCCAGGTCCATAATGATGTAAATTGAAGCCCTCAACGTTGCATCCATTCCCCGACCACATGGTCCATGGAATCCCCGATTTGCATTCCAAGGTTGTTCCAGGTCCATGTTTTCTCCGATGATTTAATTTGAAATCATTCAAATCTTCAAAGTTGCATCCATTCCCCACAGCATGGCCCATGGAATCCCCTACCCCAACTTCCATTCCAGTATGGAAAGTGTGGCAGATTCACACCCGAGATTTTTTTTGTAAATTGTCATTGCACACTTGATAAATTGGGTGTGTCCGAAACATAAGGGCGTGGTCTTGGTAGCTTGACACCTCCTGAGACCAGTGTTTCAGTAATTTGCCATGAGGGGAAGGGAAATCTGCACTCGCGCGAAGCGCGAAAAATTTTTTGCACTTGCGAGTGGAGTGGGCCTACTTTCAAGTGCAAGTTTCCATCCTAAATTTGCGAGTTACTGCGAACAAATACAAACTTGGCAACCTAGGATATGAGTATATAAAGTTCATATTGCACACTTGAAGTACATATTTGTTGCATTGCACACTTGCACACTTGGGGTTTTAAGCTGCACACCCGAGATCTCGGCGAAAACTGCCATACTTTCCATACCGGCTTCCATTCTAAGGTTGTTCCAGGTCCATGTTTTCTCCGATGATTTAATTTGAAATGATTCAGATCCTCATTTCCATCCATTCCCCCACCATATGATCCATGGAAGCCCCAAGGTCCCATTCCATTCAAGGTTGTTCCAGGCCCAGTTTTTCCGCGATGCAAAAATTCGTGCACTTCAGAGTGTGGCAGAAACACCTCGATTCAAACGACACGGAGAGAAGCTTTGCGAATGAATAGTAGATGAGATTTGGGAGCGATATCAGAGAAAACATAATTCATAAGGTCCATTTAATTTCAGATTTTGATTGGAGAGTATGCAATATTAAAGTAAAAGTAGAAAAATAAGAATCAAAGTAAAAATAAGATAGTTCAAATTTATTTGATATCATTCCAGAACATATTGCACCAGATAAAATGTGATTGGTTATGGTTGGGAATCCAAGCGCGTATAAAAGGGTGTATGAACGCAAAAAATGTTTCCTCTGTTACTACTAAGAATAGCAAGGAATTCAAGTTAATAGTTTGCTTGGACTACTTATTTGGAGTCTTTTCGGTTGGTGGCTGAAAGTAGACTCACTACATTGCGTCCCTGTGCCTCGCTCGTTTTTACTCGCTTGCTTGAGTCCCTTGTGTTGAACGAGTTGCGAGTGAGGCACAGGGACGCAATGTAATGAGTCTAGGCTGAAAGTATTATCTGCGGGGGACTGATGGTCAAAAGGGTGTGATTGAAATAAGCTTTCATACAGTGTGTGGTCTCAGGTTTTGATAGCGTAATGTGGTCTTGGAACTTTTCCTCAGACACCGTTATTACAACTCGATTTGGTATTTCCAACCGTTTTGAACTTTTAGCAGGATTTCATTCATGATTTTTTGTTGTCCATTTTTTCTCTCGAGTTTGAGCAAGACACAGAGAATGTGAAATTTTGTTTCAAACTTTTAATTACTGGCGTTGAAAGGGCCAAAGATGTTGAATTTTTTTGAAAAGCGTTCTTTATTTCCAACTCTTATTTTTGCTAGCACGCACCATCTTGCAGCAAATTTTTTTTGCGCTTTAATGGCAGTATTCTTACTGGCAGTATCATATATAATATCGCCATAGTCCACACGCGACGTTTCAGAATTAATTTACTATACTTTTTCCAGTTTATTTGGAGCAATTCGTTACAAGAAGCCATTACCTTGGGATAATGACTTTGATCTATTACTAAGAGATGAAGAACTCGATACTATTGATATTAAAGATCTGGAAAATAACTTCAAGATGAAGGATATTAAAATGGAATACAAAAATTGGATGGGAGGCTATAGATTGACGAGAGGACGTTCAAGGGGCGATTTGATGATTTTTAAAGATTACGATGGAACTATGAAAAGAGTTGGATTAGAGTCGTATGCTTTTTTTGTTAATTATCAACATTATCATAATTTTCCTACGAGGCTTCTGAAAATACCGCTGCCCACCTTGGAGTTTTGTGGAATGAACTTCTCAGTGCCAAGAAATGGACTTGAAATACAAAAATATCATTATCCAGACGATTGGTGGCAAGAAAAAAAGCCAAAAGGCTGTTAAAATATCGAGTAGAAATTATGTTACTCTCTAATTATTTCTGTTTGACAAATTTTTCTTAATTAATTGTGAAAGCGCTCTCTTGCAAAAGCATTTTCTTTTTTTTTATTAGATCATCATGTAATATAATTGTTTGCTTTTTCGAAAGATGTATTTTTCGTTGATTTTACAATAAATTGCTTTGTCAAGTTTGCTTGTTTACTCTAGCATATTTTGAAGATCTTGTTTGTTTACATGAACAATCAGATTTATCGTTTTTTGAGATTTTGCGTTGCTTCTTATTCGGAATTATTCGAACTTTTGGTTTTATGGGATGCCAGGAAATTATTTCGCGTCCTTTTAGATATCCAATAGTTTGATTTTAAATAAAACATTTTCAATTCAATCCTCAATTTCTTGAACTCTCATCAAAATATTATTAAAGTGCTATACTTCATTTCAGATGTCTTTTGGTTCCATTAGTTACGCTTTCCTTTTGTTTACATCTCCGCCAGTAAATGAAAATGAAAATAATGAACATTGTTTATGATTAAATATGGCGCATATGTCTTTCACAGGTGTGCAAACAAAAAGTGGCGTGCCTATAATTCTCCTTGCATCACCATAGTGTGCCGTAGTTACCAAGCACTAACAATGGACTTCTTTGCTATTTTACTTCGATGGAAGGGTTGAAGTTTGCTCATAACTCATACTTGTTGATAATACAAGATGAATATGAAGAAAAGGGTGCTTCGTTTCATGGTATATCTATCACTGACTGTCTTCTTATTACAGATGATTTTTCTCATCAGGACGGTTATGAAGTCCAGAACACTCCAACCAGATAGTTTTTTTCCTGATTCTGCCAGTGAAACTAGCAGTGGGAATTTGCAGATCTACGTGCGAACGACATCGAAACGGGATCTTATTGATGGCTTGGAAAATTGGCTTCTTAGAAGCATGAAATTATTCTTTATGAAGAAATATCTCAACCTAGTTATCGCACTGGATAATGAGAAACCTTCGGATCATGTCTATGGTGATAAATTCCCGCAACTTCATCCGGAATTCAATGTGAGGGTCTGCTATATGCAGCCATACAAACACAACGTAGACCATGGCTGGCCTAAAGCTAGAATGTATCTTGATATGATGTATGCTGATTTGTGTGCGAGTAAAGAATATGTTGGACTGGTAGATTCTGATGCTGTTTTCGTGACCGCCGTCACTGATGATTTGTTGTTTGACAAATCAGGTAGGCCGGTCGTAATTGGTAAAATCGGTGCTCCGGACTTTCCGTGTTGGGTGAAAAGTGGAGCGCACATCCTCGGAGTCAAGCAAGTAATGCAATGCATGTCGTATTTTCCTCTCGTCTTCAAAGCATCTCACATTGCGGAGATGAGGCGATACGTCGAAACACTTCACGGCAAGCCATTTAACCAGGTATTCAAGGAAGCACCGTCAATGGTGAACGATAAACATTGTCCCACAGTGTTCTATTGCCACTTTAGTGTCATGTGCAACTACATGTGGTATCACCACAGAAACGACTATGCCTGGCACTTGCAATTTGTACCCGATGGAAATTGGGATGGAAGCAATGGTATTACGGCCATGGTTCCACGCAGCTATTTCCACAATGAAGTGAAGAGCAGTGAAAAGACTCCTATACCAAGATCGTCGATTCATGCGAGATTCATGTTTCATGAAGGTGTTTTTTACGCCGCCAGAGCACCAAAACCGACTGCAATTAATGATTTGCTTCGCGAAGGGCTTTGCCGTTCATTTGGGTACGAAATTTGTCCCCAGAATTGTCTCGATTTCAAGCAGAACTCTTTGCAAGAGAGTCTTTTTAAGTTCGAGCATCATAACTGGTTGTGGGATAAAAGATGTGCTTCGACTCAGAAAGATCATTATAAAATTGTGCATGAGATTGTGAGAAATGAACCTACAAGGTTTTTCATCAATTTATCAAACAAACAAAAAGTTTGTTCTATTCTTCAGGATCTCTTACTCGAAAAGTGATCTCTACTTTCCACCTAATCAGTCAGTCGACAATAAAGCTATGCTAATATGATCGTATTGAAATATTATTTGAATTTCTAATGAAATGTAACACTCACTTATCGTGAATAGTCTTTACCATGCTTATGTTTAAGTAATTGGTGGGAGGGACACCATTATGCTCGAACGCCATGCTGGACTGAAAATTGACCACGCGCTGTACTCATGCTTCGTCTTTCTCTTTTGTGGAGCCTAGTTTCCATATAGTCGCAGGTTATTTTAAGTCGCGCATTTTTAACACAAAAATCAATTGGAGAAAGCCCAACACAGCATAAAGAAATGCAAAATTGAGACGAAATATTTTACAAAAAAGGGAATTTTTATTGTCTAAACGGGAAGTATGTTGTTTTTGTATGTTGTATGTTGTATGTTGTATGTTGTATGTTGTATGTTGTATGTTGTATGTTGTATGTTGTATGTTGTGTTTTATTGTATGTTGTTAGGTTTTGTATAAACCAGTTCGAGCATTTTGCTAAATATGTTTCCAGACCAAATTTCTTATTGATAAATTTTTCTTTTCTGCTATGAATAATCACAAGTTTTTTTTTTAAATTGAGGTGACAAGACTTGTCAATTGATAAGAGACTATTTTGTTTGAAGACTAGTCAATATTTTGCAAGGAAGTCCTACAACATTAAACGGTGTCTCTTCGTTAATTATGCATGTCTTACTTTGTTAGAATTTATAATATGGTCAAAAGAGGGCTTCATTTTCAAAATATCTCAATCAATATAGGAAATTTTAATAACAATCCCAATCTTTAACTGCTTCCTTCGCAGCTCTTTGTCAGAGAACAATAGCTGGAGAACAATCGCCTTGCTCTATCCGACGTCACAGTGAACCAAATTATGGACATTTTATTTTTCCCAAACATTGCTGTAAGCCCTATATTCGGCAGAAAGCAATGGAAATGGCCTATCATTGTGCAGAAACATGGACTTTTAGCCACTGGAAAGATTCCAAAAAGGATTCAAAACAGATTCATAATAGTGCTTCTCCGATCTTTTTCTGTCAATTTCCGCAAAAAATAGACATTTTTGTAACTTTTGGCTGCATAAGTCTTTTAATGAAAAGTGTCATTGGAAGACCAATTTGCCCACGCATGCAGCTTTAACCACTTTTCCATTGCATCAAATAAGAATTTATTTCTTTACCTTTTGTATTGTATTTGGAGCAGTTCGTAACAAAAAACCATTACCTTAGGACAAATAGAAGAACTTTATACTGTTCATATGAAGGATGTGGTAAATGGCTTCAAGAAAAACATTAAAATCAGCTACAAATATGCAATGGAAGTCTGGCAAATTGAGGAAGGGAATTTCAAGGGACGATTTGATGACTTTTAAAGATTACGATGGAACTATGAAAAGAGTTGGAATAGAGTCGTATGTGTTTTTTGCTGATTATCAACATTATCATAATTTTACAACAAGGCTTCTGAAGAAACCACTGCCAACCTTGGAGTTTTGTGGAGTGAGCTTCTCAGTGCCAAGAAATGGACTTGAAATACAAAAATATCATTATCCAGACGATTGGTGGCAGGAAAAAAAGCCAAAAGGCTGTTAAAGTTTTTTATACTTGACCTACCTACTATTTTTGCCATTCTATGGAGTCGAAACTGTATTTTGCATGGAAGTTTTGAGTCTACTGTTATGTAGATTGCGAATTAGCTTTTCTATCCCCTCTTACGGTACCTACTGTACGAAAAATACACACTTTTATAAAAGTTCTTTGATTTTTCAGAGCCTATTTTTAGCTATTTTTAAAATCCAATTGTTTTTCGGCAATTTTCAGACTCAGTTATTCCAATAAACATTTTTCTTATGCCACGAGGAAAAGTGTGTACTCTATCAACTAAAAACACAATTGAGACGTTTAAAGGAGAGTCTCTGGAGAATGAGCTCGATCAAAAACATATAAACATATCCTCTTGTGTGTGATCTTAAAACTGGTTGGCATTGTCTCCACGTTTTCTATTTTTAAAGTTTCTCACTCACAACCTCTTCCATTTTTTATATTAGCAGGTATTACTTGGTCCTCTATTGGTAAGGAAGCGATAACTGACAGAGTTGTGGGCGTGGCACCCTTGTTTTCTACCCACTTGACTCGACATCTTTGCTAAGAGTAATATTGTAATTTCCTTAGGCCCGTTTTACATTATGCTAACAGAAAAGAAGTAAATGCAACATGACATTGTGGCCGTTTCGACACTGCGTCTAGACTATATAAATACCAGCACAATTTCGATACAGAATGGGCTGAATTCAGAACTTTTGCCGAGTTCTTCAGAATTGAATATCTCATGACATTTCCTTATTATACACGTTATACACACACCCGCTTAAACGATGTCTTATATTCCAATTGATTCATATGACAATTTCAATCTGTATTCGATTCATATTGTGAAAGTGTAAACACAGCTTAAGAATCCCCAAGCTATTCCAAACAAGGTAATTATTATGTACAATCTAACACGGTGTCCGCATTTCTCTAAAGGAGCCACTTTGCCCTCACAATGGGACAAGGCAAACATGCTAGTCAAACTGTCTGGACTAAGCCTCATACAATATCAATTATCAATGTGATCATATTAGCTCGGATGTTCTTGCGTGACTAATTACGTTCAGCTGAATTCTTTGCTGGATCTGCTTATAATAATGCCAACTCAACCAAATATATTTTAGGATAATTACGATTTGTCTCGTAAATAACAAAGCTATGCTATTCGCTCTTTATCGGCTTTGCTCTATTAATGATAGCTTTTTGTCTTTAACTGAATTGAGTGGGAAGATGTGTGCCTATGGCCACGACCTGTTCTGTTAGATATATTTTTTGAGAATGCACAGAGCATTTAATATTATTATATTAGCAACGTTTTTACGTACAAATTTCGCTCATATTTCCATCTATATACCGTTAACAATATACAATAAAGAGTTATGAAAGTATAAACAAAAAATTGCCTTTGTATCAAAATTTGATTAAACCGTGAGTTAATTACACCATTTAGCAGCTCAAGAGACCAGATGTCAAAATGGTTAAGTACTGTGAATTTCTTTGTAAGGTTTTTTAACAACATATTTCACCGCGAATAAACTTTTCTTTTGACACCTCAACCAGGCTCTAAAATAGAAAGACTTTTAACAAGTTTTGACAATTTGCATATTATTTGCCAATTTGCATATTATTTTGCATGTTATTTTAGTCCAGTCGAGGGCATTTGGCAAAAGCGAAATTGTTGCAGAACTCACTCATTTATTTCACCTATTTTTTACGTTGCTCAAAAGAAAACATGCATGTCTGACAGTTGGGTTCTCATTCTTGCAAAGAAAAGTCTTTTTTGGATTTGCAATATCAATACGCACACATTAAGGACACGAGCAAAGAACCAATGTTTGTTTAGTTGTGGTTTTACTTCTGAACGCTTAAACTCATATACGTCATGGCTTTTAAAAACAAAGCTGTTTTAACATGAGATTGTCTTTTTATATTCTTTTATCCCTGACATTATTCAAAAGGTTCTCTGATCCTTCCGTGCGGGTCAATTGTGTCTCCTATTGTTCGCTATTTCATGCCTGATTGAAACTATAGTTGTACCTGTGGCATAAGGATGTCCCCATTCATTTCCCGACTGCAGTTGGACACATAACAAGAGAGAAGTGATAGCTGGTTTACCTGACACACACACAACACGTAGTATAATCATATCAGTGAATGTGTATTGCACGTAATAGTTGAATTCGTGTTGGTTTGGTTGAACACACTCTCTGTGAAAACACCGCTATTCAGCAGCTTTGCCGAGCTGCTACAAAAACAACTTTTGAGAATAAGTAAAAATAAAAGATTATGGTTGATTGGGTGTTCTCAGTGGGACTCGACTTGAAATTTTCTGCTGCGTGAAGATTCAGTAGCTCAACACCAAGATAGAGACGAACTTTAACGTATTATTTTTACGCTGTTGGTTTAGCCCATGCCTACGACGCCGCTGTTGTCCAATAATTCATCGATTGTTTTGCGAATATATTGTATTTTGATTTGTTAAACTCGACAAGGAATCTTTCGCTTATTTGCTGTCGCTTAAGGTAAACATACGAAGGGAATAATTGGATCACAATGCCCATTGGAGCTAGGGGCCGATACGCTCCACAAAACACCTTTCTGGAAACACTTGCAAAGAAATTCGACGGGACAAGTAAGTAAACCCTTAAAATACACATTCTATCCTTCAAAATAATACTTCATCCAGCAATGTTTTTATCACGCGTGGCTTGAAACATGCCTCGAGCTTGGGTTGACTCATCCTTGTAAACATTTGTATTTTCGATAATATATTTTTAATATTTAACTATGAATGCACAAGGGATATTCATCGGAAATCGATTATTCCTGCTTGATCCTATTTGCCTCAACTTACGATATTATTGCGACAAATAATATCATCCCAAACGAAGGAATATTTCGAAGTTCGCGATGCATATTTTGATAAAAACGTTGCTCGTCAACCATGCGTTTACTTCGATATCGTTCGCAATCAAATTATGTCTTTTGTATAGGTTCTCTATTAGCCGTAAATTCAAAATTTTCTATGAGGAATATAATGGTAGTTAAAGCTAGTGAATGGGTTTGCACTGCTGCAAATTGCCGATATTTTTCACCACATGGCAGAGTACTTGTTATTCTTTCAACAAGAATAAATATTTGAATGTCATTTTCATCTTACGACGGAAAATAATGATTTTAAGACAGGTTGCTCATTTCATTTGCAATTTCTTATCCTGCTTCTTGTAAATATTTGCACATTATAGAATGGTAAATTGGTAAGCAATTTTCCACCAATTTCAACAAGTACAGCATTATTATTTCGTGGAAAATTATCTCTAATGAAGTTTTATTTAGTGAAACATTATCGGCCATGCAAATTCCCTCCGACATCTGAACGTTATATCATGACCAAGAAGATAATTGTAGATTTTTATTTTTATTTCGGAAAAACTCAGTTGAGTTTTATTTTGTTTTCTCAGACCAAATATTTGATCAAGCTCAATCGTTTTGTCAATTCAAACAATGTCGATCGAATATTTGCTCTAAAACTGTTTCGACTTATCACGACTTGTCCATTGGTGGCTGGAAAATCAGTCCTGCTAAATTAACCCTAAGCGTGATATTCTGACAACATGCGATGTTGTCTAAATTTTTCTCATAAAAATGCTAAAGACCAATTACCCACATATTTACTCATTTCGCTATTTCAATTGAAGACTTAATAAAAGCCTTATTAATGATAGAATTCTGTTGCAAACTTTACCTGTCGTGAACATATGGCTCAGATCTACTTTAGATTATGAAAATGTGTCTTTACTCTTGTCTTCGCGGGCATTTCTGCCTGTATACCTCGTCTATAACTTGTAGCCGCAGCTAAAGTTCGATATTGATGATATTTCCACTTTCATAGTGTGCATTTTTATTCACGTTTAAATTGCCAGTTGACTTTAGCGACAACAAATCGAATATAGTTTTACACTCTCTATAATTATTATCTTCTTGTTGTTTACACTTCGATACTGTGAAAACAGCAATGCTGTTTATATATCGAAAGTTGAAAGGAATTTCTTTCACAATTCACCTCAGGCTAATTATTATTATTTTGAAACATTTATGGGAACATTGTTCGGTCATCTTATCTTCATTTCCCGTTAATTTTTTTGGAACTTTGGAACTTGCACAAAACCCATGTCGAATTTAACCCATTTCAACAAACAAGCGAACTAACTAACAAATAAGCCAACTAACTAACAACCAAACTAACTTAGTAGGCTTCGTTGTTCTTGGTTTGTTTACAGGCAGTTGGTTTTGTGAAAAGAACAATAGCTTCCACTGCTTTGGATTAGAAATAAAAAATTGCCAAGCATATGGCCATGTATAGGTAATTGAGAAATTGAATGAACCGTAATCTTAATATCTGCATGTCTGCAAACAACATTGAAGTAATTAAACACCCATTAATTCACTGTTTTTCTTGCTTCCGATATCCAAGAAGCTAACATGCATCTTCACCTGCTTCGATGGGGTGATCGTTCAGCTTTGGGTGTGAAGGACATCTGGTCGCTTAGTATTTCTAAATTATGCACTCTATGTTTGCTGTCTTTAAGTTAAGCCTGCATTCTGCCAAGATGACTTTTGGAAAATCAATTTGAATATTGACTTCTCTTCTTTCTGGAGCTAAGTGTTCTGCCGTGAAGTTCTTCTTTGCCGCCCTATAACTGTGTCCAGGAAGTCAACTGCTTTACTTGTCGCAAGTATTTTTGTTTGACCTCAAGTTTGCCAAATAACACAGAAGATTTTCATGAAATTTTAAGTGTTCTTCATCGTAATCCCATTCCATGCTGGGACAAAAGAGGCAGCAAATCTTTCAAAGTTGCTCCGTTTAATACTTAAAATGTCGTTCGCGGGTGTCATCAAAGAGGCACATTTGCGCAAATCGAAAATACAGCCAAATCTGCATAGTTCGAACTCGTGTAATTCGAACCCTATCTAATTCGAACGAAATTCTCTGTCCCTTCAAGGATCACTTTGAACCAATTCTTATAAAAGAAACCTCTATAATTCGAACTTTTTGTAATTGGAACATTTTCACGCTTCCCCAGGGTGTTCGCATTAGACAGAGTTGACTATATGTTTGAATAAATCATTATATTGTATAACGATGAAAGTGTTTGCAGGGGCATTAGAAGCATGGGGGCAGTGGGGGCAAGTACCCCTCGAATTGCGTCCAGCGAGCACCTATGGGTGCTTTGTAATATAATAATGCATAGAGCATGTCATGTGAATGTATAGGCCACGGAAATATGTTGTCTGATGTGGTGTGTAAAACAAACATTCAAACAAACAGTACAGTTGCTAGTCCCAATCAGGTGAGAGCAATGCTTTGGAGCGGATACGTTATGATGGGAGCATGTGGTCGATACATATGGTGCATTATCATAGATCCTTAGAAAGGCACGCCACGGTGCCGTGATAACAGCGAAATCCCGATTTAAACGAACAGTTATTGATGAAATGACATTACATATATTGCATTGTTCTTTAAAACCAAAGAGGAAATTGTAGACTGTTTCTAATAGTCTAGACTGTCTCGAGAAACAGATGTTGGGTTCGTTATATAAAGACAGCTCGTTGTTAGAGGGGCGGGGGCTACTTGTTATGTTTGAAAGATGTTTTGATGTTAAAAAGGACTTGTTTACAAAAAAATTGAGCCAGAATGGCCAAAAATTTGCAAACATTTTACCACTAGGTTTAAGAAAAATTGAAAAACAGTTTCAAATCTTAAAGAATGGTCCTTTGACGTTATAAGTTGTGCATGTCATGGTCTCAGTAAGCATCTCGAATTTCGTTTATTTTCGTTTGGAGAAGATTGTAGTTTTTAGTTTTGATCTTCATGAGTTGTTTTCGTGACAATCTTGGGTCTATATCCACCCAATGATACTCAACTTGAAATCAATAAAGTAATTTTAGAACATGAAGCTAAGAAGCCAATCGAGGAACTGTTAGTGGGTTAGGGTTAGGGTTAGGGTTAGGGTTAGGGTTAGGGTTAGGGTTAGGGATAGGGTTAGGGTTAGGGTTAGGGTTAGGGTTAGGGTTAGGGTTAGGGTTAGGGTTAGGGTCAGGGTCAGGGTTAGGGTTGTACAACAGAGCAGATCAGTACAACACAAGTACTGATCCATCCAAGTTTTTTATAAAGAAAGAGTGTAACACCATTGAGGATTTGCATTGCAGATTTGCAGTCACCTGCATTCAATGCTTTCTTGCAAATACTGCTTGCTCATACCAGCGGTTAGTCATACTGCAAATAAGACAAAAACTATGTGGAAAGTTCCTGTCTGCCTGCATCGAATCTTTGCAGGTCACGTTGTATTCAGATTCCTTGCTGTTACGATTGTGATTACAATGGACTTCAAATAGTTTTGAACTGTGCAATTGAAGCTACCAAGGCCGAAACACAAGAACGGTTATGTCTCAAACAGTGCACGCTTTAATTAAGAAATCGTCAAAGGAACGTTGCTTATAATATTATCAAAGAATTGAATAACTTCATTCACGATGGTGTAATTATTAACGAGTTTTTTTACAACAAGATGTGGTATAATTTTGTTTCATTACAAGGCATTCGTATGCAAATATCTCATTGAAATAGCACCTGTGTTTTTGACACGGCTATCTACATTCAACTGGTGCCGACCCGTATTATTGCAAAAGGCTTTCACTTAGACGTGCAACACGTGCCTTTTAATCAGCTTGCTTTGACAGTTAAAATACAAACAGTTGCCGATTATTAAGCTCGTTTTATCAGTTGTTGCTTGTTGATGAAGATTGGCGTAATTAGTGTGGTAAATCCGCAATTTAATGACGGATTATGTGGTGGTATAGCTGGGGATTGTTCACGACACCATATTCAGCATCCCCCTCATGCAACAGGGCCAGAAAACTTGGCACTGGAAGTTTCTTAATTTGGCATTACAGTTTTGGCGTTCTAGTGCCAAACGTTTCTTAATCGAGTTCTTATTTTGGGATCTAAAAGGAATATGAAGCAAATAAAAGCAATAAAAATGGATTTTAAAAATATTTTAGTGCATGAAGAATGGTCTTCATTGTCCTGTTTGTTGATTTTCAGATCATGTTTTCGTCAATAATTGTCAATAATTTTTCGACCAACTCTGCATGAAAATCTCACAACATTGCCTTCAAACGGTGCCTGGTGTTTGAAATATTGCTTACAATATTATTCAACGATGTTTTCCCAGCATCGAACAGATGTTTATTTTGAAGGGAGAACTGTTTTCATGTTCAAATTCAACTATGCTGTGTATGCAGTGAAAGAAGTTATATAACTGGGCATCTCACTCTGTGCAGTGTACCTTTATGCCAATAGGAATCACCATGGTCCCATTTGTAATGAACTAATGACTCCTGTTACAAATGCTACCCACTTTAAACATGCATTATTATTATTATTATCTCTGAGTTTTCTTTGCTTCATTTGTTTTCTTCGTCATTAGCGCCGGCTTCAATCCCTGTTCTAGGCCTCTAATGGGCAGTCATTTTCTATTTAATTGACAATACTTTTCGAACAATATGGGCGGATCCTAGCAGAGCGATCTTTTACAGTTCGATGACGTTGATATTGCCAGGAATTTTGCTGATATGTTATTATTTCTATTATTACTATTATTACTATTATTATTATGTTTGTATGCATTTTTGCAGAAAACAGTGTAAGAAACAACCGTTTATTGTTTGATGGCAATTGCCCGTAAAGTCGAAAATGTCACCAATGCATTTGTATACAATTCCTCCTCTTTTCCAGTCGATTACAACTGCTCTCATGCATGGTCAGATAATTGGCACTGCTTGCTAGTTGCCTGGCGAATACCGTGTCCGTGTCCCCTGGCTAAGTGGGAATACTCACCAACATGAGCCACTGGATTAGCTTAGCAGCTATTTGAAAACTTTTGAGTCGACTTGAAGTTAAAGGGCAGATGGTTTTGAAATTATTTTTAGCATTCTGTTCTCTAATTCACTCGCCAATATTCATTTGTAAATGTGGAAATTATAAACTGCAATTATCTCGTGAGATTCCGCCCTCTGCACAATAACTCCTATAGAAATACTTGTTGTTGCTTCAGCAAGATAATACAGATTTGGACAGCACGATATTCCACCGGAGGCAGGTGCGCGATTGATTATAGCAGAGGAATTATAGCACAGGATACGCGCGATGGAGGCGGCTTCATGAAGTTGTTGTCATAGATTAAGCATAGAGTGCAGTAGAATGCTGGTGCAGCAAAGAAATCCATTAGTAGTTATCTTGTTATCTGATAAAATCCATTTAGAGATGCAAACACGTTTGAGTTGTCCGATTAGAGTGATTAGGCAGGTTACCTTTATGCACGCATACGAAATTAAAATTACCGGGATTACGCCTTGCTCTGCATAAAGCTGTATGGTATTATTGCGTAAGCTAATACCTGTTGAGGCAATTCAATGTTTAAAAGACTCGCATTTTCGAAACAACAGAATTCCATTTGGTGCTAAAAGTACTCATTGCCATTCTAAAAGAAGATGAAGGTCAGACGTAATCTAAGGCTGTCTGTGGATTAGTATAGCTACTCGGATTTGCATTGAAAACTTAAGGCAAGAAGATCTGTTTTAATTCCGATTCACAATACTGCCTTGATTGGAACAAAACGTTCTTGTTAAACCGCTTGCTAAACCGAGAAACTTGCTGAGCTTAAAAAGCAGTTTAAGGGACGATAGCTATATTTAGTTTGCTATACTTGCAGGCTTATTATATGGGGGGCTTTATACCCCGCCCTCCACACTGAGAATTCGTTACGTAAACCATTAGTAAACCATTAGTGTATTAACTTATTAGAGGCATTTTAAGAGTTAGGGTATAGTTCAAGTACAGTGAGTGAGGCGTAGTTTGAGTGATGTATAGTTGTAATATAGTTAAAGACATGGTTAGATCTATGTTATGTTTATTTAGAGATAGGTAGGGGGTGTGGGGCTTATAGGGGTAAGAGGTTTATAGCCAATCGGAGGTAGATGCGTGACAGCGAGCATTTTTAAGGGGGTGACAAACGTTTTAGGGGACGCTGAAGGGTTAATTGACTGAAGGACTGGGCAAAGTAAAACGTCCAACTTAGAGAGACACATCTGATATGTTCAAGTATTTATTGCTATTGCATCTCTAACCGATATGTCTTTTTCTTGTTTCAGTTAGCAACTTCGTCCTTGGCAATGCGCAAAGCAACAAAGACTACCCCATTGTATATTGCAGTGATGGGTTTTGCGATCTGACTGGCTACTCTCGCAGTGAGGTGATGTGCAGGGGTTGTGCTTGCAGGTTTCTAGTTGGAATAGACACCGATAGAGATGCCCAGTATAAAGTAAACAAGTCACTCCATGAACAAACTGAACTCAAAGTAGAAATCCAATTCTATAAAAAGAATGGTAAGCAATGTCATACGAATTTTGTTTTATCAGCTCGCATTAACCCCCCTCCACCAGCCTCCCCCGGTCGCACACAAAAGAATGCCCCTTGGATAAATGTCGGCTCAACTTGAAAAACATCCCGGTAATGTCACATACCTCACCCACCAAGTTTGAAGCACCCCTACATTAATGTTTACATGTTGTCATTCATTGTATTCTGGTATTTAAGTCTTCAATTTCAAATGAGTTATATGTTCTTGTAGTTTTTTGCTGTATGGATGCTCGAGACTACAATTAAATTTTGATTACTCTTCTTTTATGTGCGGCTCGTCGGGAGTAGCATATTTACCTAAAACAATTCTCAGTCACGAAACCACGTTTGAAAGGACGACGATCCATTAAGCGGGTGGTGCATTTATTCATTCTGTGAAGCAGAGATAGTTACAATATTAATTTCGAGTCAAATATGCAATGAAAAAATACGACTCCTTTGAGATATGCATTTCGTTTTATTTAATGATGCCGATAAACATATTTTCTCATGGTTGAGATTGCCTAGGCGAAAGTAAATGTCACCAAGGGACAACACAGAACTACTCAATAGATTCAAAATTGAACAAAATATAATTACAACCGCTCTGACCACCTGGTTTGACATTAGGACGTGGAGGCAAAAAAAAAACCATTTTGGGGAGGGGGGTTTTTCGAAGGAGGCCCAGTGAATTACGATATTTATAGACATCGTTCTGTACTTCTTCTGTTATTAACGCTCTGTATACTTTGTAAATAATGGAGCATTGCATGCCGGTAAAGACAATACTTCGTATGTGATATATATATGCGATGACTTTCGTTGATAATTCATTAATAGAAGGCATTGGCCTAATGGAAAAAGCCACAGTACTTTTGTTAGCTATACTCGGATCGAGGTCTCTTCAGAGTAACTAAATTAACAAGAAAAAAATGCTCCCTGAGGACTTTTAGTTTTAGAACTAAATGTAGCTATTGTCCGTTACACATCACTGATAGAAGATGGGTTTCTTATTTTTGGGCCCTCCATATTTTGCTCAAACATTGAGTTCTGTCCCATGCATTTGGCACGGCCAAAGCTGTAGGCATCCAATGCCAATTGCTTTGCAATTCGTCACAGATTGCTATTGCTTTGCAATTCGTCACAGATTGCTATTGATGTGCAAGTCTTTCTGAAAGAATTTATTGGCTTGTTTTCAACCAATGGGAAGAGACGATCTTATATCTTTGACTAAAACAAGGAATGTTTCTTGGCGGGAAAAAAGCATTTATTGTGTCCCATCCATGGCTGACAGACATTATTCGTTTTATTTCCAGGTGCGCCATTTTGGTGCTTATTGGATTTGATGCCAATAAAGAATGAGCTTGGAGAAGTGGTACTTTTCCTTGTCTCTCACAAAGATGTCACAAAAGACAAGCTAAGCGTATCGCAACAAAGTCTCAGTGGAAGTACTGGTATGTGGTAATAGATTCAGTTTGTCTATTCAATGATTGTCATGATCAATAAAGGTTTACCTTGTCACGAACAAGAATGCTTTAGGCTTGTTTAAGACGTCGTGTTAGCACCATGCTCGAATAGACTGCAATGCCACGCAGGGCGCCCACGCAGCGTCTGGAGCCGGCCTAAGGCGTTAGACGTTTTACATTCGGCGCATCAAAATCAACTGACGTTTGACCCTTCTTACTTTGCTAATGAGAGAAATATCTCTCGAAACTCGCGCTCATAAACAATCCTGTTCATGACATGATGGACTTCTGTCCTTATTAGCTCTAAACATGCTCAGTGCTAAGACGTTTCTCGTGCTTCCATTGATAAAATTCCCCACTTCTTTTCAGCATTACTCGACAAAATTTTATTTAATTCTAATTCGATTACAGCAGAAGATCATTCTAAAGAATTTTTTGCTACATGATTGCTCTTTATTTAACTCAAAATCACTACTCAGCATTCCTAACCAGAGCATTTTTTAGAAATTTCATCAAAAGCCTCCAACACAGCCACCCTCTTCCAGATACGCGAAAAAAATACGTTTTTCCACGTAATCATAATTTTATACAAGCATGGGACCCGCACAGGAATTATATTCTGCTTTCATCTCTACCTGAAGCCATGTTTAAATCAAATGAGTAACATTTGGGTCCTTTACTACTGGGTGCATTCTCTCTATATTACAAGGGGAAGGTGCTTCAGGGGGCGAATTTTCCAAATACAAAATGTTCACAATACTCTGTGTCTTCAATCTCCAATATATTCCATGGAGAGAGGAATATGGACAGGCGTTATAAAGCAAATCTTCACAACAAAATATCTTGGTTCTCAGCTTAACATGGGATCCAAGAATCAGACACGCTTTCCCCCACACTGGATTATATCAGCATATTCAGACATTGCTCTGGCGAAATAATACAGCGCTTCTGGTACCCTGGGAACTCCACACATGCTAGAGATAAGCATCTGGGAATTTTCAATTGAAAAACAAAGCGTGTGGACTATGTGCAGCGCGTAGGAAATGGCTAATCCCTGCTTATTTCTTAGATTATATCTCTGATCGAAGGAATGATGGAGCCGTCTTCTTCGTGTTTCTTGTAGATTGTCTTGGCAACGGATTCGCTACGGAAGCACCAGTGCCCCGGTTGAGAAAATTCAGTCGTGACATCCTGCTACACATCCAGCGACAATATGGGGCCAAAAATTCACTGCCTAATAGCCGGAGCAAGTATCCCTCTGGCTCTTCAACGGTATGTCACATTTATTACCCACTTTTGTTTGTCCGTTTGTCCCAGTAGAATATGATATTATATCGTATTAGTATTAGTATAGCATAGTATAGTATAGTATGGTATAGTATAGTATAGTATAGTATAGTATAGTATAGCATAGTATAGTAGAGCACAGTGTAGTATAGCATAGCGTAGTATAGTATAGTATAGTATAGTATAGAATAGTATAGAATCGTATAGTATAGTATAGTATAGTATAGTATAGTATAGAATAGTATAGTATAGTATAGTATAGTATAGTATAGTATAGTATAGTATAGTATAGAATAGTATAGTATAGTATAGTATAGTATAGTAGAGCACAGTGTAGTATAGCATAGCGTAGTATAGTATAGAATCGTATAGTATAGAATCGTATAGTATAGTATAGTATAGCATAGTATAGTATAGTATAGTATAGTATAGTATAGTATAGCGTAGTATATTGTGATATAGTGTGGTATAACATGTGCTGTGAATATCTGTGTCATGCGCTGTCGCCGCTGACCATTTGTAACTGGGACATCCCACAGAACATTTGACATGATTAATGCAGCGTATTTGTAATGATTGCTTCATTGTTCCTTCGCTCTATGATGTTTCCCACACTGCCCATGAATATCAGATATTTCCTCGTCGATTCACCGAGTGGTGGAGCGCCACGTGGTCAATTTGAGCTGTTTTGATGACGTTCCGCTGCGCTTGCTGTCGATAACCCATATAAGATGGGTCATTCGTACTAAGCCTTCGCGCATTGTTTCTGCTCTTTGATGATGAAACGACCTAAGCAGATCTTATCAGTGAAGATTAGAGCACATTTTGAAGCTTAATTCTTCTCGAGGAGGGCAAATCACCTTAAAATATCGCCCAACATTGCTTAGTATTACCCTGCGTGTACGGAAAAAGGAACAACGTGTTTTATATATAGCTTGATTCGAAATGCTACCCAAAACAACGAATTAAGTTGTTTATAATACATCACGCTTATTAAATTTGATTACAATATTTGCATTTGAGAGGATGGAAGCAACTAATTTCTAGAACTTTAGCTATAGAGGCTTGAACGCTTTTTTATAATAAGCTAGTCTATAAGAAGGTGGAACTAGGCTACTAGGTAGCTACTAGGTAGCTACTGGGCTCAAGAATAAGACGAAATTTCCATGCTTATAAAAATTTCATTGGCTTTAGTTTGGGTTTGGCATGTCCTCGGTAATTTTAAAGAATTTCATTAAATTTTGCTTGAAACAGATTGCAGTTTTTAATTTTGATTTTTGCGGGCTTTTTCGTAACAATCTTGCTTTATCCAAATATGCCAGCAACCTCAACAGAACAAAAAGGTTTTTTAGATCTTACAAACAAGAAATCGACTCCAAAGTTGGTATTCCAAACTATGGAGCCAATGTTGTTCATCTTATTATCCGATTTCAAATACATTAAAGTTTGTTAATTTTCAATGGCTTAAAGAAAATATTGGGGACAATATAATGGATGCCGGATTTTTGCTGCGTTTATCCTTGTTGTGATAATAGTGTGAAGCTATATTATATTTACCGTGATAAATAATATTTTGAAATTATATTATATTAACGCCACTACCAACTGAATAATATCACTTGGTTTGAGCACGTTTGAGATTCAATAAACTCTACGTATATCTCTGTTTGTTTACATCACTGATTATTGATAAACACATTGGAGCAGGTGTTTTTTTGAATTCGTAAACAAGCATGCTTCAAAGTTCCTGTAAAAATCATCAAAACTGTTTGCATTTTTTGTTCCGATAAAAGTTAACAATCATGATTATTTTGATCACCTTGATTTGGCGTAAAGAAATTAATGAACTTTTGCTGATCGCAGATTACGTTCATTGTTTATTGCATTAAAAATTCTTGCAGCGAAGAAAAATGATTAATTGTTTGTAGCTTGCTTTAATCAAAAGATGCTTTTTTGAAGTTTCTGCAAGGTATGCATGTCAATTAAGTGAAATGCCTTGAAACAGCTTTTACAGAAAAAGCAATTGCGGCTTTGAAATTTTAAGGTATCCGTTAAAACTCTTGCTTTAATCTATTGTTAGTTTAATAAGTATTCTTTAAAATATAAAAGGTTTTGGAAACGAAATCTCAAAGCTTAATTGTTCTTGTAAATTGGGGGATTTAATAGTTTTGCGTGTTGCTTCTCTCTGACATGTTTTTCTCTTTTACTTGGTCTCCAACCGCCAACACCCATCGTAAAGAATTTAGTATTTTCAAGGCACGGATTGAGCACAAACCTGTTTACACTATGACAATTTATGCACCGTTTAATATTTCAATCAGAACGAATTCTACCAGAACTACGCTGTCTCCATTTGCCTTCCTCCGTGGAGATGCTTTGTCCATTGTTTTTGAAAGAAAAACCTGGCGACCTGTTGTAGTTTGTATTTTATCTTTGTCTAGAAGTCGTCCTTTTTTAATTTCCTCTATGTCTGCACATATGTGTGTCTTGTGCATGTAGGAATATATCTGGACACGCGTATCAAATATGCATCAATATTACATGTGTTTTTGAGTTTTGCTCATGCATCCTTAACGCGCGACCTCGATGAATAAATGTTTTTGAAAACATCATTTATCGCCAGCTGATTGTCTCTGCTTTCCAGTTTTCCATCCTCGATAAGACTCTAACGAAGGTGATCAATGATGATTATGATGATTATGATGATTAGACAATTATGTGTTTGATAAATGAGCATAATGAACAGCATTTCTTCATTCATTGCATTAGTGAAGGATGAGATAAGTGGAAATTTGTCTTCATTGCCGGCGATGGTTTGGCTTTGATAGTCTGTTCTTTTGACTGCTGGTTTGTTGCAGGTTGCTATTGAAGGAGTTTTGATTTTCTTCGCACGAGTCCCGTATAAAGAAAGGAGATATTAGCAAGCAGGGTGCATAGAAAGCATTGTTCTTCGTCGACAAGATATTTGTTTTTCTGGACTGAAAGGGATATTCGACTGGCTTAGAGGCTGCCTTCTTATTCTCTCTACTGGCCTACGAACAACATCAAGCTTTTCTTGAAGACACTTTAAATCGCGCATTTTTGAATGTGATCCGAATCGTGGAACGATGTGCAGTGCGTGATATAGCATTACGAACATTTGTCGTATTGCAAGAACAGAAGAATATATGGTATTGTATACCGAACATATAAAAGAGTGAAACAGCTTGTGTTCTTCTCGCAGTTTGCTGCCACTTAGTCAGCGACTAGAATCTAGAAAGATGTTGTCGTACCAAGGGGCGAAGACCCGAAGAAAAGGTATGATATCCCAAGGTATCCACCATCAACTGGTAATGGGAACCGTTAACGTCGCAATGAATGGACCCAAGAAGTCTGTTTGGAAGCGATTGGCACGGCGTTCCTCCGTTTTTATTCCCGTGAGTTGAGTTGATATAATTGCAATATGCTTTGGCGGCTGTATTCTTTAATCACGAATTTATGTCTTGTGTGTCCAGTTGCTCTGTGATATCTTGGATATGCTAGTCAACTTCTTTCAACACAATCAGAGAAGCAAGTCAGGGGTTAGCAAATAGAAAGAGTCGAATCTCTGAGGAAATACATCTGAGAGAGAAGCGATTTCGAAGCAAACAAGCCCTGTCCTTATATATCCACTTTGTAATGCAAATGTAGGCAAACATATGAACAGTGATGTAAACAAACAAAACATCGTATATATTTTGAAAAACAGACATATTAAAAACCGAAATAAACGTAATTAAAGATACTATATAAACAAAATTGTTTCAGTCGGAATGGTAGTGGGATGACACGATTATGTCGATTGCAAAATTGCGAAAAAGCAAATTTTTTGTGTTGATAAGCGAATATGTCAAATTATGTAGTCGCGATTCTCTTAGCCGATAAGATAACTTGTCTTGTATCGAATGAAAGAATGAAGGAAGGAATGAATATAGATGATTATCTATCGAAATGGGTTTGAACAGGTTTAAGCAATTTACTTTGTGTGGAACACGAAGCGTATTTACAGCCAAGTGAATCGCTTTTAGCTTTTACCAAGATCAGAAAAGCAAGCCCCAGCGAAAAACCTGGCGCACGCGATTACAGAAGAGAATCCAGTGTTTTGAATTTAAGATTTGCGATGCAACTAACTTGTTTTCAAATGTTGTTTATTTTGCACGGCAAAATTAGCCGTAATGTAAATATCAATCGCTAAGAATTTTTCAAAAGTAGGGTTAGCAGCTTCTAAGCTCTTCAATGGGTATCTAAGTAGACGTTTTATTTCTTAATGGCTGCGATGAGTCCTTTGTTTCTTAATGTTCTTTCTTGTTCCATTGCTCTATTAGTTTTAATTATTTATCAGCCAAGTCTCCAGTTTTGAGTACAAAACAGCAACATTGTGCAAATTGTGGAAGTACAAGAAGAAACCACTACTTAAAATGTAACGAATCTGCTTCATGATATAATTTACTTGCGGTTCAACAACCTTCTAATGTAATACAGGACTTTTGTTTGGTCTCGAAGTTTATAATCTCCGGGAAGGGAGGGCACTGCTTTAAAAATGTACTCTTAAAATTAGCGCGAAATTAGAGGATACGGAGCCTCGTTTTGGTGAAAAACACGTTGACCAAGTTCTCAAGAAGTAGCTACACATATCGGCTGTTGCAATAACAATAATTAGCGACACAATTCAAGTTAAACTATTTTCAATACGTAATTATCAGTTTCAACGTTGTTTATCATTATTTTGATGCAAAATGAGAGCCGACTGAACTTGTAGCATCTGTTATCTCAGCGGTTTACGATGTTACGCGCTGTCTGCAAGATGTTTAACCGCAGATTTTTCAAATTATAATTGCTGTAAACAGATTTCGACTGTGATATGACATGAACAGAACACCAGTTACAGTTACAATTGCTACTGTTTTTCCATTAGTGAAACAAAAACAATAATCAACATTGATATTTAGAAAGTAGTTGAGACATGTAACGCTGATAACATCCACGTGGTTTCCCTCTTTTTTTACCAGAGAGTTTCTTTCAAAGCTTTACTCAAACTTTCTGATCGATTTCCCTATTTCACTACTAATACATTCATAAGATTTTTCGAGGACACATGGCTCGATAGTTTGCCTAAAGTTCTTTCCATATGTCCATCAGCCTAGGATTGCTTAGTTACACCGTTACATTTAACCACGTTGTTAATTAACCAATAAGCTGTATTCCTGTATTTTTTAGTATTAGTATGACGTAATTAATCAATTCTATGTTGAAAAAACACTTTTGGGTTTGAGTTTGAGGAACAATTGAAAAGTTTTACGCTGCCGAACACTTGCATTGACCCAAGATGAGTGCACTTTTTTTTATATAAGGAACCAGTTTATAAGGAACCTAGAACTATGATTTCTGGTAAACTACAATCGATTCTTTTGTTCTATTGTTTCCTTTAACAATAGGAAACAATAGAAAACAATAGAAAATTTAAGGAACTTTTAGTACTAGGGCTCGAGGTGAGGTTCTTTATAAAATAAAAAGTGTGTAACATTTTCAACATCATGCAGTTGTTTAGATCCGAAGTGCATAGTGCATCGTTACTTGCATTAGGCAATTTGATGAGATCAAAATCGGCATGAAATTGTACTCTAATTAAATGATAAATATTCTTTAGATAATAAATATTCTTCTTGCTCTTCAGGTCGGAGAATCTTCATCGTTTATACCTCAATACAAATTAGAGAACGCTAAGCTACCTCGCTTCATGGTACTTCACTTTGGTAGGCCACGACTGATTTGGGATTGGGTTATTCTCATCCTTGTCTGCTACATTGCCATCATGGTGCCGTTTTCTGTGGCCTTCAAGACGCACGACCACACGAAGGAGCTCATTATTGCTGACACGATAGTCGAAGTGTTTTTTATTATCGATATAATAATCAACTTTCGAACGACGTATATTGACAAGAAGTCTGGTAGGATCATCACAAATAAAAAACTCATTGCACAGCATTACTTAAAAGGATGGTTCATTGTCGACTTCCTTGCTGCTCTGCCCTTTGAGGCATTGTACTTTACTAATCATTCCTGGGTGAGTATCTGATTCTGACGCATGCTACCGTTTTGAAAGGCTTAGTTAATATGACATCACAAGCACTGTGTATACAGCAAACTGCTTAGTTTTGTATGCAAAAAATCTTGCTCCCTATCTACCAAAGAAACTCCCTATATATGGATTAAATATGGCCAATGCCTCTACCTACTATTGACGAAAGTCTATAGCTATATACCATTCCTTATTCATGACCAATGAGGGGTGGGGGCGTGTACTATTCTGCAAATCACGAAGAAGCCTATTTTATGGCTAAAAGCTACTCCTTTTGAGGTCAATGTTATACCTTAAGGTGATGCAAATTCACAGAGCACGCAACATACCATAAAATTCTAACTAAATTTAGAATACTAAGCTACATAACTTTATCAAAGTCTTGTTCATGGGTGTCCATAACAATTAAATTTGTCTCGCATAAACATTATATCTTTCTTCTTGTGGTGCTTTTCACTTTTTGGCACTTGTTTATGACAATCGGCAAGGGCCTGCAAAGAGCTGTATTTGGTAGGCCATACTTAATGGACCTATAGCATCTTGAATATCTTACAATGTTTTTATGAATCAAATCGATACAGTATAATTTTTTCATATTGATATATAATCCAATAAGCTTTTTACCATCACCAATCGTTCTAGTTTGTAAACTTTTGCTGATGATATAAATTTTGATGATAAAACTATTTTCAGGGATTTCTGGTATCGCTGTTGAAATGCGGGCGATTATTGCGCCTGTTTCGAATAGCCAGGCGAATAAGTCGATACATCGAGTATACAGCCGCCTTGCTTGGCCTACTGATGTTTTCATTTGCCCTTCTGGGCCACTGGTTCGCATGCATATGGTATGCAATTGGTTACGAAGAATTGAAGAATCAGGAACAAAGTGGCTGGCTCTACGGCCTGGGTAGGCCATTTATGTGAACTCTCTCCTTTAAGCTATCCTGGAAAGCGTGAATCGCATATAGGGATATCGGGTTTTAGGAAACCTTCAAGAAATTTCTTACATTGGGAGTTCCTTAGGCCGATGAGAAGTTATTCTTAAAAGGCCAGATCTCAACCTGCCTTTAGTATCAAGCATAAAAGCTTATTATAAAGCTTATATTAAATGGAATAAGATTCGCCATATCAAAGCTCTATATCATCCAGCATGGATTAGTTTTGATTTCAGCCTGGATTGATTCGTCGTGGTCGTTATTTCGATGTGTCTTTCTTTGCAGGTGACCAGATGGGTCGTCCTTATGTCAACAACAGTATTTCGACTGGTCCGTCTAAAGGAGACGCTTACATTAGCTCTTTATATTTCATACTCACGAGTTTTACGACGGTTGGGTTTGGTAACATTGCACCGAACACCGCTGCAGAAAAGATTTTCTCGGTCATCGTTCTGTTATTGGGAGGTGGGTGATTTTTGTGTAGTATTTTACTCTCTATAAGTGTCTGAGCACAAGTCCTATTCACTCCAAGTCTCCTCATACGAAATATCTTCAAGTTTCTTTATCTTGTGTCTCTGCAAATCTGTCTGTCTCTGCATCTATTTGGCCCCCGGCCCTTGGTCTCACTATGATGTTATATATGTCTTTCTTTGTTTCTCTGTATGTCTTAGTCGCGATCTAGTGCTTTCTCTTTCCGAGTGTCCTGTCTACCCCTATATGTGTCCTTAACTCCAAGTCTCCAATAATCCCCACCAAATCCTTTGCACAACTCGAGAACCATTATTAGCAACCAGAAGCAAACATATTGGCTTGAGACTTGCATATTGAACTGCCTTGATATGCCCTGAACTCTGAAGTTTTTTTTCATCCCCTGTAACTTGATGACACTGAATACCTGCTACAGAATTGCGTAAAAAAGTTCCGTTTGTGACTTCTAATGTGATCTGTATAATTCTGTTATTAATGATAACATTTCGGTCGTTTGTAGCTCTTATGCAGTCAGCCATCTTTGGCAACATGACGGCAATTATTCAAAAGCTTTATTCGGTGCGAGCTCGGTTCCACGCAAAGGCAAATGAAATCAAGCAATTTGTACGCCTCCATCGAATCGAGAACGATCTGAAAAGACGAATTGAAGATTATTTCCTCACGCACTGGTCTGTCAGCAAAGGTGTCGACACAGACGAGGTTAGGTTGCTTACTTTTAAGGTTGGGTTGCTTACTTTTAGCCAAGGTTAGGTTGCTTACTTTTAGCTAAGTTTGGGTCGCTTAATTTTAGCCAAGGTTGGGTTGCTTACTTTTAGCCAAGGTTAGGTTGCTTACTTTTAGCCAAGGTTAGGTTGCTTACTTTTAGCCAAGGTTAGGTTGCTTACTTTTAGCCAAGATTAGGTTGCTTACTTTTAGCCAAGGTTGGGTTGCTTACTTTTAGCCAAGGTTGGTTCGCTTAACTTTAGCCAGGGTTGCGTCGCTTACTTTTAGCCAAGGTTGGGTCGCTTACCTTTAGCCAAGGTTGGGTTGCTTACTTTTAGCCAAGGTTAGGTTGCGTACTTTTAGCTAAGGTTGGGTCGCTTACTTTTAGCCAAGGTTAGGTTGCTTACTTTTAGCCATTTCAAGCCTGTAACTCAGTGTTATCCACTGCAAGAGATTCATGTAATGTAGGCTACAACAGCAAAACTTTAGGAAGCTTTATAGGATTCGATTGAAGAGCGGGTCTCTCTGCACCCAGGTTGCCTTTGCAAAGAAATGTCCATTTTGGGGGAAATTTGGGACATAAGTAACTGCCATTGTATAGAAGTGCCCGTTAATCGTTACAATTGCCATTATAGTGTGTGTTAATGGCTACAATCGACTCATGTTTTCACTTCACTTTGATTGGAATATGTTTCTATATTCTAATGCAACTGCAATGATTAAAATATTATCTTTAGATGTTGGAGTCCTTTCCCAGTGAGCTGAGAGCAGACATCTGTTTACATATGTTCAAAAACTTCCTCGGTATGCAATGCTTCTCGGGAACGAGTCGAGGTTGTTGTCGTTTGCTGTCCTTGAAAGTCAAGCGAGTTTTCTTTGGCCCTGGGGAATTGATTCTCAAGGAAAAGGATGCCATAGACGCAATATTCTTCGTAAACAGTGGCACGATTGAAATTGTCCAGAAAGAGTGCATAGTTGCAATTCTAGGTATGCTTTACAGCTCCTAGATGCTGCATTTATAAATCTTTGATACATCTCAACGCTTAATTTAATACAAAGTCATTCTCTCTAGCCTCTTGAAATTTATAATACAAAACAATTTTGTGAGTCTTTCCATCTAATACTAAATCTCTTTCTGAAACGTTTCCAAGTCTCAAACTTAAGATTTGAAGTCAAGAATAACCATGTAAATATATGGTATTTTTATACAGTAAAAACCCGCATATAAGAACTTGTAAATTTCCATCCAGTTTATTGTTTCAAGACAATAGGTTATTGTTTCTTCTATTGTTTTGAGCAGCAAAATCACCCTGAAGGTTCTTAATCCATTGGTTCCTATATGCGGGTTTCTACTGTATGTACTTCTCTTCCTTATGTTATTGTTGTTTCTTTAGGCTCTGGAGACTTATTCGGGGAAGATGTATCTCGCAAATTGCCAGTTGGAAGGTCAAATGGCGACGTACGTGCACTGACATATTGCGATCTGCTCTACCTGACAAGAGCCAATATGCTTGGTGTTTTACACCTTTATCCTGATTTCGCCGAATCATTCTCTCAGAAGCTGGAAATGACATTCAATCTTGGCGCAAGAGAGGTCAGCTATTATTTTCCTTAGAAATATTTACTCTGAATGAGTGTTAAACGCATACCTACACACACACACACACACACACACAAACACACATACACACATACACACATACACACATACACACATACACACATACACACATACACACATACACACATGAACACACATACACACAAACACACATACACACATACACACATGAACACACATACACACAAACACACACACATTTACATACTAGATTCATATGTATACATGCAAGTTATTGGCATGTAAACAAGCGAATGTGGACCTCCTATTTAAATTGAACACAGATAACATTTAATGAGTCACGGGATCATGGGCTCAAATCCTTGGGGCTTGTTAAGTGTTCTTCGAGTCAATCAATCTCTTCGTGCTTCGTGTTTAGCTGAATGAATTACTTAATCATCATCGAAGCAAATTGTTTGCACGTGCTCTGCTATTGTGAAATGATACTAATCTGGCACTTGTTTTTAATTGCAGAGAGATTTATCAACCTGTGGTCCGCTGGACTCAATCACCGAAGGCGACGAAGAGGGCGAAGACGAAAGATCCGAATCAACAGAAGACGATGCCCTAGAAGAACATGCACTGTTACATGATGCGAGAATCAGCAATCCAATAACAAGCCCTCCGCTTCCCTTGTGGCAACGCAAGATTCGAAACATGGAATGCAATCAAAGCTCAGCTTCGCTTCAAGAACGACTCATGCGTATTGAATCTGACACTTCTGATTTAAGCGCATCTGAGGATAATAACGATAATGATAATGATAATGGTGGTGGATTTGGCCATGATAAAGCGGACAGTATCGAGATGGATTTTTTGAGACGTTCAAATGGAAGTCGAGAGAATTGTGATCATTTCTCCAGCCAAGAACTCATCGAAACAACAGATGGTGGAGCTAGTTCGTTGGATATTGACAATGATGCTTGCGACAGGCATGATCTAATGGCAGAGTCGTCTTTTATCAGCACACCACAATGTGATGTCAGTACACAAAGTGGAATTCTCACCAATAATCATCACGATAAATCAAATTGCGTAGCACTTGATCGAGGCTCTCTTCATTCTTCGATGGCACTGGATCGAGGCTCTCTTCATTCTTCGATGACAAGCAATTGTTCATCCACTCGTGAATTTTCCAATGATTCAAGAATCATCAAACCTGATAAACAAGGAGTCGATTTGTTGGAGGATGGCGAGGAAACCTATGTGAACTCACTCGTAAATCAACCCGGATTGGTGAATAAGAATCAAAGACGAACGTCTAAGTTTACGATTCATCCAGTCAGACTATTCGCAGATAGTTTAACTGAGCGTTGCATCGAGGACCTCGATTTGAGCAATAGGACGACTAATCATATTGATCAACGTTCTGTCGTTATTGACCATGATCGGGATTCAATGCATGTTAACGGTGATTTGCTGACGTTAAGCGACCAGACATTGGACAAGACAGTTAGCAACGGCTCCATGCGTGAGATGGAAGACATGCAATACTCGAAGGACAATTGGCGAGGTTCCAGCGACATGTCTTGGGACATGATGTGCGGGTCTTATGCAGGGAACCAACCTGATCTACTATTGAATGGAGAACATGAGGTCCATAATGTTGGTACAGTGCAGTCAACGCCGGGTACAAATCTTCTCGACTTGCCAAAACACAAAATAGAGCGATTAAGTTCTGGAGTCTTCTCTCGATTATCAGACTCGGAGTCAGATCTTCTGATTTCATCAGATGTTAGAACCAATATTCAATCTCCGACGCCGAATTCTCATGATTCACCAACAAACAGCACACATAAAGGATTGATTAATTCGCAGTTGCCCGAAGAAGAACCAGAAAGCTTGAATTTGAACAATGTCTACATTGAATCGTACTTGGCTGATTTTAAACAGGATTTGGTAGAGAGCAACGCAAATGGAGCAACCACAGATGTGTCTCAGTTTAAAAAGGTAGGCGATACACCAGTGCGTGGCAATCATGAAGATCATGCATTGTTCAAGCAACTAGCTAATGACGTAATCGAATCCAAGCAAGCAATTATTAATGTAAACAATAGAATGAATCGAATTGGTAATGACGTGGAGGATTTGAAAAAGGAATTGACGCTGCTAACTTCGATGCTTCGAACGCTGTTCGAGCGAAAAGAAAGTGATGTTCGAACTTGACGCCTTCGATATTCTCATTGGAACGAATGATGCAGAATAATGGTGCTCAAAGCTGGTTGTCATATTGTCCACAAGCGTCCATTGTCAATTTCACGCAAACGATGCAACATCGGGAGCAATTTTGATCAAGATGGTGAGGCAGGTTCGTACGAGATGCATAAATATTGCAAGAAACTACTGCCTCGTCTGAAAAGCTGTCTCGGTAATTAAATGATATTTCTATATTTCTTAATTTCGTGTACAGGGACTTTATACCCACAAATAGCTATGTTAGTAATAGTTCTTTAATATCACAGATTCGCGCAAAAATTTAATTCGTAATTGAGAAAGTCTTTGCAGCTTCGAAGCATTTGTTTTGATAAAAGAAAGAATCGAAACTCAGTTCTTGCTGAAGCTTCAAGCGCATGCGTATCGCAGCCTCGATTAGAAGCATGTTTTCGCTATGCTCTCGTTTGCATGACTGCGCTGTTGTTCGAGATTAACTTAAATGTATCTTCTTTGTATTTCTCCATCCTGTTCCAGTAATCAATGCAACTTTAAGCGACGTAGCTTAAAGTTGCATCGTGTTAAATTCCTTTTTTCACGGCTTTCCTCCGCATTTGTTTGTTTTTAATTATATGTTATTATACGGCAGAAATGGTGCTTTATTTATTTTATTTTAACTAAATATGTACATACATCTTTATCAGTAATGGTACCAGTCTGTCTTAGGTAGAATTTTTTAATGCGAGAAGATGTTGGCTCTCGGTTTAACTTTTTGAGAATATTAAATTTGAATACAAATACAGTTAACTATTAGAGAAATTGAAAACTGCACACATGTTTTATAAATTCTCTCTTTATTTAGCCTTTATGTCACATAACAATGCATTACAAGAATCTTAATATTAGTTGTTATCATAGTTTATTTAATTTTCTGTATGCTCTTATTTATTGCACAATTTTCCAGTTTAATGTTATTGTAATGTGTCAAGATGTAGTAATTGTGTTTTTTAAAGTCGTTTGTAATGTGTCTTCTTAACTCCTTTCAACAAAATGGATTTGTTTACACAACCTGCTAATGTCCCCTGGGCTGTAGCGTTGCTAAGGTAATATCAAGATATGCAGTGTCACAAATTTCTCCATGTTTTGAGCACAACTTCAGCTGCCTTCTGCCAACAAGGGACATCAACTATTGTACTTCGAAAATTCAATCTCGCTCGTGCAAATACTAATTTGATTCGCAAGGGGGCTAATTGCCGTCGTTTCGCATTCTGATTGGTTTATTCAATATTGATTAAACCAATCCTTGTCTTTGCTGCCTCATTCACGTGTACGATTGGATATAAAGCATTCACTGGCAGCATCCTCGAGTTTTTCCTTCATTCACACCACGAAGGCGTTGGAAGAGAAAAGCAAAGACTGTCAGAACAACATGGTTGGAGCCTTCATCGGCCTAAATCTTGGTAAGCTTCACTATAGCTGTACTTTGCATTCTATTCTTAATTTATGTATTGATTCAAGTAGAAAACATCTTAATAAACATGGTTATGCTATGCAATTAAGAAGCTCCTTTACAACTGTTTTAGAATTTAATGAAGATTAAGTAGCAATTGATGACCACACCTTGCATACATTTAGACCTCTTTGATTGAGGCTTGAACTTTTTGATGTGATCAATTGCTGTATTGTTTTTTGCGTTCTTTTTTCCAGACCCGAACGTTTCACCGAAAAACCGATTGTCTTGCTCCATTAAAGTGTAACATTTTTTAAGCCACATAGAAAGGTATTTGTTTTATATTTCATTTTTTAGCATGAAAACTTTCCTTCTTTTCTTCCAAGCTTTGTATTCAAATTTATTCTTCAATTCAATTTCGATTACCTCAATTTATTTGCATCCTCAAGATATTTTGCAATTATTATTTGTAGGCCTGGCGACTTCCATAACCCGCGATGTTCCATATCATTGAGGACAGGTTTCTTTGGTTTGCATCTCCAATTTTATCTTTTTCTGTCACCCGCGTGCGGTAAAAATTGCACTCGAACCTTTTTTAACTGAACTTGAACTCAAACCTGCGGACTTTATTTTTCGTAATATAAATTAACTGTCAATGGTGCATCCTTTTGCACTCCATCTGCATTACACTATGTGACGCATTGAATTTTGACCTTATGTTCATATTGTTTTAATTATTATCATCATTATTCTTGCAGATGAGGTGTCATCAAATCGCACAAGACCTCAGAAAGGACGTGAGCATGCCTGGCAGAGAATTTAATCCACGAACAACTTCGTTGTTTGGAACTGCATTGGTATTACATAATCTTAATTCCTGCTCTTACTATAGTAATCTTCTGTTTCTTCCTTTCCACGTTCTTTACTTATTTCCCTTGGGATAAACAACGAGAAAATAGAAGGCAACAAAGAGAAATAATAATCAGAAGACGTTCCATTTTTCTTTGTAATATATCTATTAACACTCATTTATACACAATGTTTTTATATTCTACATTTATTGATAACTATCGAATTAATTCTATTTTCTTTTTTCAGCTTCAATACAGAAGAAGAATTATAGATGAAGAAAGGGATACAAAAGCAATTTCTAAAAACTATCAATTTTGTTCTTAATTTTCTTTATCTTTTCTTCGCTACTTCTTCACTTACTCTTCGTCTTTTCTTCTTCCAAACTGAATATAAAAAGGGAAATAAATTAATGTAATAATAATCAGTACATGTAGGATGAAACATAATTGTGTATAGCCGGAAGATAATGGAAGCATAATAATGAAAAATAGAAAGTCTTCAATTATTTATTTATTTTTGTCTCGATCTTATCGCAACATTTAGAGTAGAAAAAGACATGTAAATTAAGTTACCTAATTGAGATAATGCAAGATGCAGTCATGGCTCATTGTTGGCTCCGTTTCACCTGTTGATGTCACAAATGCATCTACAATAAAATATATACAATTAATCATCAAAATAATATAAACAATGATCAAGGCATAAAGCAACATGAAGCTATTGGCAGTGAGATTGCGAGCAACGGGATTTCTGCATTGGCAGAATCGAATCCTTCACATTCCAGACTTATTTAGCGACTGTAAAGTGCACATGACATTTACCTCCCACATTTTGTAACATTGCGGGATGGTAGTCAGTCGCCAGACCTACAAATAATAATAGCAAAATGTCAGCATGTGTACAAATAATAATTGCTGCAAATAAATTGAGGTAATCAATTATAATTTAAGAATGGATGTAAATACAAAGCTTGGAAAGAAAGGAGAAAGGTTTTCATGCTAAAAATGGAATACAAAACAAATACCTTTCTACTTGGTTTAAAAAATTTTACGCTTTAATGGAGCTCGACAATCGGTGTTTCGGTAAAACATTCGGGTCTGCAAAAAAAGAAAGTTCAAATAATAGACGCCTGAATAACAACGCAAAAATCAATGCAGCAATTGATCATATCAAAAGGTTTAAGACTCAATCAAAGAGGTCTAAATGTATGCATAGTGTGGTCAACCATTGCTACTAATCTTCATTAAATTCTAAAACAGTGGTAAAGGAGCTTCTTAATTGCATAGCATAGCCATGTTCATTAAGATATGTTCTGATTGAATCAATACATAAATTAAGAATAGAATGCAAAGTATAGCTATAGCGAAGCTTACCAAGCTTTAGGCCGATGAAAGCTCCAGCCATGTTGTTCTGACAGTCTTTGGTTTTCTCTTCCAACGCCTTCGTGGTGTGAATGAAGGAAAAATTCGAGGATGCTACCAGTGAATGCTTTATACCCAATCGTACACGTGAATGAGGCAGCAAAGACAGGGATTGGTTTAATCAATATTGAATAAACCAATCAGAATGCGAAACGACGCCAATTAGCTCCCTTGCGAGTCAAATTAGCATTTGCACGAGCAAATTTGTGTCCTCTGTGTTTGCAATTCGTAAGAACAGTTTAATGAGCGCATGCGCTCTTGAGCAACTCCCACATGCAATCAATAAGGACGACTTGAAAGTGATTTCAATTGCATTGATCTATAATCATCATAATCAATATGATTGCGAATCTGTTGAAGGCGTCGAAGCTTCTCCAGGAGAAGTCTTACTGTTCAGCATCATGCTGAGCAATGGTGAAGACTTCCTCAAGAAGTTTCGCTTTGTCTTCAACAGTAAATTATTAATTGAGTCTTAAAATAAAAATAACTATTAAGAAAAAGGATCAAAGAAGATCTGGGACAACACCAGAGGGAAGAAAAAATTTCGCTAAAAAGCGAAACCCTCTCTTCCCAATACGGGTCAGTGCTTCCCCGTGTAAGGCTGCTACTAAACCCCCAATTTACTCATTTTGCCAGAGCACTCTCCCACCCAACAATTAACTCATATAACAAATGAGTGCTCTCTCCCAAAACCGAAAGTGTTGAAAACCCAGTAGCATTTTAACACTTAGGCCCGGCGACCGCCGACGGAAAGAACATAGACGTTCAGTCAAATTCATATTTGAACATTGTGATGAAACGGACGTGGGAATTCATTGCTTCACACATGCGTACATTACCTGCATCTGACGGTTGCTATCGTTCATCTTCTATTGTTTGAGAAACAAGCGAAAACAACTTCGAATATAACACTCTAATTGGTTTAATTAAATCTTTCCTACCTTTCTAATCAAGCCATCTACTTGTTCACGAAAACACAAATGCAATAAAAAAATAAAAGCAGTGCATTAATACGAATTACATAAAATGTGTTTAATTAATTTAGGGACGGTTTCAAAGCGAGAAAAAAATTAAAAGGAAGATCAAAATTACAAAATCACTTAGCTCAATCAATAAAAACAATCCGTAAGATCATATGTCTTGATGCAATTTTGAAAATGTAATAAAAATATATGAAATACCTGAGAGGGGGTATCCAAATGATGAGGTTTCATGCGTAGCTAGCTGCTACTGCTAGCTATTACTACTTCTACTAAAGTCGTCAGTCACATGTGAAGTTCAGTATACCCAATTAACAGGAACCCATTGAGTATCGGCACTCAAGGAAAGAATTTCGTCTTTCAACTTCTTGTAAGTATCTTCGAAATTCTCATTTACCATGGTCAGATCGAAGTAGTGCGAGTAGAGGTCGTACAATTGCTGACTTTCTTCCAGAGTCTCGCTCAACTGTTGATCCTGCAAATCGAAATAATCGAAAAAGATTAAAAAATAGAAAATTCGAGTGAGCCACTTAAGCTTGGTTCCCATGTAGAAGTTGAGGGTCTTTGAGGGTCGCTCAAAGGATTAAAATCAACATTTGACAATGTCTCTGTGTGATTTTTAGCCCTTTTAGCGACCCTCAACGACCCTCAAAGACTATATGGAAACCAGACTTTAGACCTTGAAAGATACCCGTACATCGTGATAATGAGTGCTCGCTAAACCGATGATAAATTGTAACATGAAGCAGAAGCACATGAAAGGACCAAATGTTTAGTTCTTCATACCGAGAAGTTCGTCACACTAGAGGCTTGCTAGCTCAGAGCCTCGTCAAAGCCCGTTGCTCAAGTCACAAAGTCAACTGGTTTCTTAAGCAATGAACAACTGAATGCCTTAACATTTTATTAAACACTATTGTATGTATATTTTACTCTAGTAATTTAGCTATTATAACTGAAGGGTCCTTCATGTATAAACAAATTGTTATTATTATTGTTACTATCATCATATAACCAATAAGCTGGAAATATTCAAATAAAGTTTGCAAAATAAGATTGCATCAAAAGAAAAGCTTACGGTGAATTTTTTGCCAGAGAAACTTGTTGTGTTTCTCTTCTTGAGAACATCCATAGGTGGAGCGGCAACGAACACAACAAACGGCATAAACTCTGCTGTTTTTAAAATCTTCAATGCCTAAAAAAGACAACATGTCCATTCACGAATTGCGTAGGCATTCCTCAACAATCCCTCTGTTACCTCATACGTCTTGCAAAGATAAATCCAAGCTTTCATATTAATCACAGACTCGTGGATAAATATCAAAATATTCTCTCTCTTTGCAGAGTAAATACAGTCAAATCTCGTTATCTCGAACTCGGTTATCTCGAACAGATTCCCATTTCCCCTCGTTCTCTAGTTGGGTGAATTTAGTTTGGATATCTCGAGCTCCCGCTATGTCGAACAAATTTTCATTTCCTCTGCGAGTTCGAGATAGCAAGAGTCGACTGTAATTCCATTTCACTTACTGTTGGGTTAAGATCAAGAATGCATATTTTCCCTGTTCTCATCACGTTTCTGACAGAATCGATCTTCGTTCCATAAAGTTGGCCTTCATACTCTCCCCATTCCACGAATTTGCCATCATCAATATCCTTCTGCATTTCCGCACGTGATACGAAGTAATACCCTTTACCATTCTCTTCTGTTGCTTTCTTAGGTCTGCTCGTATCTGGAGAAATTCAAAACAGAATTTCAAAAAATGAAATTCTAATTAATTCAGCTTCAAGCTGTTGAAAACAATATCTGCGAATCCAAGACATTTTACAAGTACTATAATATCTTCCAAGAAATAAAATAGCCCAAAGAAGTTTTGATCGCAATATTTGAAGAAATTCCGTGAAACGTTCACGTATTTTCTGTTATCTGTATCAAGTATACAGATAACAGAAAATAACTCGAAATCAAAAGAGATTGGAGTAGCCAAGAACAAAGCAAGTCCGATAAGGAAAGACAGAGGGGTGCTAGACACATTAAAGAGTTCGAGAAGTTTTCAGCTCATTAAAGTTCAGGTGGACAAAGATAACTTACAGTGGCATGCATAGCAGAAAAAAAAGAGTTTCCTTACGTGGTAAAGTAGATCCAAAGGTACTTGTGTCAGCCAGCAATCTGTTTTTCAGAGTTCTTCTTCCAACTCTGGGTGCACCTAAAATCAATAAAAAAAGCTCACAACAATTTAATTTCTTTATATTTGAAGCTTAAGCTGTATTATAAAGCTTAGGCCATATTCTAATGCTTAGCCCATATTCAAATGTTTAGGCCCTAGGCCATATTATAAAGCTTAGACCATAAACAAGGTAATAAAATGAAGGATAAAGATCGATAAAAGGAATAATTACCAATTAAGACCAAAGTCTTCCTTTCAAATGGTGGCATTTTAGCAACTTCTTCATAGATGGGAACATTGAGCCGGTCAAAAGCTGTCAAATTAAACAAGACATTCATTTAAATTTAATTATCATTATCAAACAGAGAATGCGAAATTCAAATATTACTTCAAGAAGCATTCTAAAAGCATTTCAAAACAGGATTTCCAGAGACATTTCACAAAGTGCTTCGTCGTAAATGGCAAGCCTTCTTGGTAGCTATGCTAACCAGTAAACAGTTGAGTATTGAATAAATCTACAATGCTTGTATCACAGCAAGATGTGTGTCAGGTGCTAATGCTATTACCTGCGTTGGTTTTGGCAGTGTACATGACTTTTCTTTTCTTGTTCCTTGACAACCTTCCACCACATCGAATGACTTCAAAAAGGCAAAATACAATGCAATACAGTACAATACAAGAGATAACTGAGCAAAGATTATTGGCTGTTATGATCACTATACGATAACATCCAGTTAATTAGATCACTATTGGGATTTTTATAAAGCTCTTTATTTGCAGTACAGTGTGTTTATTGGACGGGGCGTTCAAAAAGATGAAAGGTTGATTCAAAGAATCACAGCAAACAGGGTGATTCCTCCACTTACGTCGGGAAGATTTGTGTGATGGAGTGATCTGAGTTCTTCGGCTAAAAAAAGAAATGCAAATCATTAATTATAAGAAGCATCAACTGTGGTGTAGCTTAGTGGTTAAGGCGCTGGATTTCGTATCCTTGAATTGCAATTATCATAGGTTCAAATCCACAAATGGCCGGAACCACAAACTACAAGCTGTCAGCCAACTCAGCTGTCCATCCTTTAGAGGTCGGTAAATGAGTACTCAGGTTACTGGGGTAATAAATGACAGTGTCCCCAATTAACAGAAATGCTAAATATCTTTGACACTTAAATAAAGTTATTATTATTATTATTGTGATGAAGCAATCCTCTACAACCAGTAAAAATCATTGCTTGATAAATTACAATCAAGTAGTTATGTACAGTTGGCTCACGCTATTTCAAACTCGCAGGGGAAATGAAAATTTTTTGACACAGCAAAGTTCGAGATAACCGAACTAAATTTACCAAAATTGAGAAACAGGGGAAATGGGAATCTGTTCGAGATAGCGAGTTGTTCAAGGTAACCGAGTTCGAGATAACGAGACTCGACTGTATGTACGTAGCTATGTATGTTTGGTAGGATGTATAGCATAGCATAGCATTGTATAGTACAGAAATAGTATAGTAGAGTATAATACCTTTCCTCAAGCATTTGACTTGGAATGAGACCAATTTTACCACCATCAAATGCACGTGCCTCAGAATAAATTGATTAAAATTTCACAACCTTAATTTTAAAACAAAGTGGAATAATCACAAACATTAAACTATAGATACATAAATAAACCATCATTTGGACAGTTAAACCTCGAGCTATCATCAAATGGGAATTCATAAAACATTATCTCCATGCCTCAGATTAAAACTAGAATCCTCGTAGTATCGTCAGTCAAAAGAAATGTCAAACTCCTTTGGCTGTTCACCTCAACAAAGTACAGCTGCAGATAGTTAAACAAAAGCGAATTTGCAAATATACCTGCCACCAGTTAGCATCTGATTGGTCTACGATTGCGAGAATATCTCCCTTGGTGAAAGACAAACCAACTTCGTCACATGGCACCTTCTTGTCTTTAGTTGCATCATAATCAAAATGGGCCTTTACGAATATCTGAGAGATTGAAAACAGAGCATGCAGTGCTAAGAACGAGCAAAAACTCAAAGTAAAGAGTGAGCTATGGACAATATAAAAAAGCAACGTCTTTGCATTGCTTAACGAATTGGATATATGTTTCCTAAATGAGTAATATTTTACCTCACAAAGTCCGTGACTGTCTCTGTAACTTGGCACAACATGCAACGTGATACTACCAGTTGTATTTTTCTAAAATAAAACACAATTAAATCAAATCATTGCACAAATGATCGCTGTTTCGTGACACTAATTAGCAACTTTTAATAAACCATTAATAGTTAACTATAATCTTTCGTTTGCCAATAGTTAGTCTGTATTTACTTGTGGACTCATTTCTTTCAACATTACGTATAATAATCTTTAATAGTAGTAATAATATTTTGCTTACCAACAGTTAGTCAGTATTTATTTATACACTTATTTCTTTTAACATTAAGTGTGGCCAGTAATTAATCGTGGATTAAATAGACTTACCAGTTTGGCAAGAATTTCGTCAGGATTTCCATGAACCACTTCACCGTTAACTTGTTTAATAATATCACCAACATGCAAAAGACCTGCAAATAAATTTACTGACATCAGAAACTGTACAGTGGTGTCTAAGCCAAATGATATGATAATGAAAATAACACATACCTTGTTTATCAATCATGCTTCCATGGAGGATTCTGGCAATGAACACATTGTTTTCTTCATCAACAGACAGTGTAATACCCTAAGATAAAATGCATTGAGACCATATAGAGTTACCGTAAGGCTTCGATTAAATGCCCCCTTCTTTTAAACACCTCCCTCGAATAAAGGCCCCCTATTTTAAACTTTTTCAATAAATGTCCCCCTCTATAAACGCCCCATCGAATAGACACCCCGTTGTAGAGGAGCGTGTATTGTTGAGGAAGACAATGTTGATGATGACTTTCAACTAGATATTTAGATATTTTGTTAAATTATACTTCTGGAACCAGACTTTTTTCTGTTTATGTGAACTTCAACAAGTCAAGAACTATTTATGTCATGGGTATTCTCAAATACTGTCTGCCAAATAATTCCATCACTGTGTAAGTTAACTGTAATTTCTCGTAATTTAAAGTTTTAGGATATACTGTGCATTTTGTCAATTCTGCCGACACAAGGTTCAGCAACACATTGATTCCAGGAGTGAATGTGTCAGAAACCCAAGAATGGAAGCTTGTAAACAACTTTCAAATCAATAAAGCAATCCGTTTCATATTAGAAGCACACGTACCAACGGCTCACTGGATGTTTTGTACAACCCGATCACACGAATTGGTTCGCCTCCTGTTGCACCCATCTCGTCAGAAGTCGGAGACAGCGGTGGTAATATGTGACGCTGTGTGTATGTTTTAAACAGAACATTGTCATGTGCTTCAATCATACTCTAAAAAAACAAAACAAAACAAATGACAACAACAACAACACAACAGCGACAACAACCCTTGGGTTAATTAAAAAATTCAAATTTAAAAAAATAGCATGAGATGCACAAAGCAACAATGGATTTCTGTCCCTTTCCTGGCCATTCAACTGAACAGTTAATTGATACCGTAAATCCTCGAATAAGCCCCCAGGGGCTTATTTGCAAAAACAAAATTTTAGCTGGATTATTGTTCAATATTAAGCAAAATAAAAGCTATACGATGCAGCAAATCAATAAAGTTATTGATTTAAACTTGCTGTTATTTGCAATACATTCACTAAAAAACTTCAATGTCTAGAAACTTGGGCTCAATATCCTTGCAAATGATTATCAGGATGGGCCCTTATTCGAGGGAAAGGCTTATTCGAAGGTGGGGGCTTATTCAAGGATTTACGGTATTCTTAAATGACTCTGTCTGCAAATATTACAATATAGTGTGCAAAATGATTTGTACCCGAAAATGTGGTCCATCCATAATCTTAAGAAGCTCTTCAGCTCGGTCATCTCTTTCAGCATTATCATCACATCGCCTGAGAATCTTGAAAATGCCGAAAAGGAAATAATTAAGACAATTCAAACCTTAACAAGTCTATTAATGTTTAACATTCTTATAATGTGTCAAACACTTTTTTGAACTTTTTTGATTTATTTTGAGTGTGTCTCAGGTTTGAGCTTCAATAACTCAACTCATTGTCAACTCAAGAAGAATTAAATGTAATTTAAACAAAAAATTAATTGGCAGTTAATTAATTAAACTAGGCGGTATGAATAAGTGAATTAGGTAGTTAAGAAATTAATTAGAATTATACTAAATTTTAGCAAGAGTATAATATAGCAAACATAAGACTCGGGTGTTAAGACCATTTTCATTACTGTACTTACATCTTTGCAAAGTTGTATATGGTTACTCTCATTCAATTCCTCTCTGGGACTTTCCAACAGATCATGGGCCTGCAAAACATTGAAATCACATTATATTTCTTATTCATATTCAAAACTTTAAAACACCAACTTTGAAACCTCTGTCAACATCTGCAAATTTGGAGAATGCAGTAAGCAGTAAGCAAAGTTCACAATACAAGCAAAGAAAGGAAATGTTTACTTCTGTTAGAGTTGCTATGCTTTGGCTCGAGAGAAAATCAGCAAGAAATGATAAGTCTTCCTCTGTTTCAAATTTATCTGCATGATACCCGCTGCTGAGAGAACTGCAAACTATTCTCAAGGCATCTGAAAAGTGAAAAGTTGAGTGTGCTCGAAAAACGTTTGTCAACAATAATAAACAAATATCGTTTCAAATAAACACGCAACTATCTTTTTAGCGAAACGATTAACTCGAATCCTATCAGAGTTTAAAATGAAAACCATTGTTTCAATATATGCAGCCCTAATTAAATATATATTTATGTTGTTATTGGTGAGTTATTTCACATTGACAAAAGAGGCCTAATATCGAAGCTCAAATTCGTCAAAATCTTTTCTTTTATTTAGAGTTGTATAAATACAAAATATAGATTTAAAAAAAATAATGAGTCTAAGCAAAAATACAACTTACCAACAGAGGATGTTTCCGCAGGAACAGGCATTTTTAACCGACCCAATACCTATTAAAAATCCCGAAAGGGTACAAAGATATTACTGAGATTTCTTCTATTCTTTCCGGGCAATAATGGGCGAGGAACAAAAATTGAAATAAGTGGCAAGTCCTCAATGTATGGAAGTCCTAAGTCCCGAAATATAATTTTGGCATCCACCATTTACATAAATATGGAACCCCTATGCATAAAGCATGATGTCCCGAAATTTCTTTCCACATTCCTGTTTACCATTGGTTCCTAAACAGAACAAAAATTACCCTGTCTCTCTAGCATCAATACTTGGATAGCGCAAACCTTGAATCTAGCAACCTTGACATTACCTAAGCTAAAAATCTACAGTCAAATGACGACCAAGCATCTATTTTTGGGGCTGGGGGGGGGGACACATTTTCAAAAAATGTTCCGATTATTTTCGATATTATTATCGATAGCAACATCAAAAATCACTTCTTATTTAGATCAGTGATCATAACTGAAAAAATTCATGAATATTTTACTGGTTTAACAAACTATATTGCCAGAAAATAATCCATTACAAATTGCAGAATGCTCAGTAAATCAAACCATATATATCACGAAAACCGTCCTTAATTTAAAACAACAATTTTATTATTAATCGACAATTTCTAATTCATCAAGTTCTAAGTCGTCCACATCATCTTCAAAGAGACTTTCTTCAACCGGGATTCCGTCAAGAAGAATTTGATCGTTACTATCGTTTTCGACGACCTTAGCTGCGCATGCTTGTTCTGCTCCGTTCAAGTCAGCCGCTGGACGGCCCGAGGGCTAAAAAAGAAGAAATAGCAGTTGAAAATAAATAATGGTAAATTGAATTTTGGAGCAGACATTGAAATGTAACAAATATAACAGTCCTTTTTATAGGCCAGCTTAAATGTACAATAAAAAAGATAAGCAGATAATACTGAACACTTGACCGAGGGGATCTAATTTTGATGGCTAAAATATATGAGTTAACATATGAATTATGGATGCATATGGGAACATATGGATATGAATGGATTGTCCTAAAAGGGTGTCGTAATGTAAGAGCAAGCATGCTATGACCCAACAAAGCATATAGTCAACTTTACAAAGTCGATTCCTTAATAAAAAACACAGGCTGTTTACTTTCTTGCTCTCCATTAAAGAATAAAAAGCTGTATTGATAATACCAAGAAAATGAGGAATTCTATAATTAATTCACGCAGATTTTAGCATGTGGTATTGAAAAGTGTGGTAAACTCATACCTTCTCGTCCAAACTGGTGTTTTCATTTTTATCATGCGAATCTTGCGTCTTATTGGCAGATAGCGAGGTTGCTTTCGTACCAGATCCATCGGCCTGCTGTGCTATGGATGCTAATGCTTCAGTTGAAATTTCTATCACACCTGTGTCGTCCTCTTCCTACAAACAGTTGAATTGAATTGAAATATTGTGATGACATCATCAATAGATCTCTATCCATGCCTTTCTTACCAAGTAACGCATGCAGCTTAATATTATGATTATGCATATCTACGTTCTTCGCGAGGTATGAACTGCAGCTTTGAAGTGGCTTAAAAGACAAAATCCTCAGTTAGTTCTATTTCCGATAACTGTAGCCATGCAGCCAGCTTATCATAAATTATTGTGATATAACATGAAACCTGTTGCTTTCTTACGTGGCAATGTATAAAGATATTCTCACCACTTCTCTTTTGTATAAATTTGGATCATCAGCGGCCTCCTCGTCGTCATCATCAGCTAATTCTGGTTTGAACAAAAATAACTCCCTGCCGCTCACCTAAGAAATAAAACAAATAAAATTTATTTATCACAAAAACTCTTGAATACAAATCCAAGAATCGAGCTAATTTCACACAGTAAAGTTAACGAAAGGGCTTGAAAGAATAATAGGAACAACAGAAAAGAGTTCAATTTCAGAACTCAAAGAGCTTTTTATTAGAACCTTCAGTAAACGTTTTGCAGCTATGAAGAAAACATCAAATATCGAATTTCTTGTTTGCTTACTTTTCCGATCGATTTGCCTCTTTCAAAATCTTCCTTTTTCTTGTTGACTTCCTTTTCACGACTTGCCTTTTTCTCTTGCAGCTATAAGCAAACCAAATCATATACAATATAATACTTATTTCTCTCAAAAAGTAGAATAAATCAGGAACGATACAATGTGAGATTAAAATTCAAGTAGAAAAGCAACGTCTCGTTCAATCGTAAATATTAAAAAAAAAATCGACACCTTTTTCTTCTTCCAGACAAGAAATGTGTCCAATGTAACCGGAGTGAGGTCTGATCCAAGATTTTGTCTCTACGATTAAAATAAACAAACATTCATAAAAACCCATAAAAATATAGTCAGTAAGTTAGTAGATAACGAGGAGTATTCGCGTCTTGAGGGAATATTCATCTGTTTATTATAGTCGTTTATTGTAATAAAACGTCACCCCCACAAAAAACATAACTCTTTTTGGACCTTAGCTATCTTTTATGTATTATAGCGATGTAAAACACGCATGCTTAGCATAACTAAATAGAAACCGCTGAAATCTGAAGATGATCTCGCGACTATACAAAATCATATTTAAAATTAAACAGTGTTTCTTAACAATCAACGCTTGAAAAACGCAGGCATTCCAACAAAACTTCACACGAAAATAGACTACTCGCATTGTTTTATTAATAAGTAAAGAAAAAATGAAAAGCAGATGTGTTGAATTTTTCTTACCTCGTTCTCTATGAGTTCTTCAAGACTGATTTCATCACCTATGGGTTTGGCTACCTCTTTCCGTTTTAAAACGAATCCTTTTGGTAGGGCATGCTTGTAGATGCATTTCTCACCATTTGGACAAGACCAGAACCAACCATACAGCGATTTGTCAATTGCTTCCAGAAAATACTTACAAATCTACAATAATAAATACAACTGATTTTATACTAACAGTGGTGGTGTTAATTACAGTCCTCAAGCAGCAAACTATTTCTCCACAGAATATGCAACAATATTTCTGCCAAATAGCATGTTATATCTCTGCAATATATCATACTACATTTTTTGATGATATATCAAATCACATCTTCCCTATCTATGAAGATATTTCTTTGCCATATGTGTAACCTGAGCTTCACAAATATAAAGATAATCTTTGTTTAATATGTAGCCAGGCCCGTCAAAAGCAAGCTCGGGCCCTGGGGCTATAAACAAACAAGCAGCTGTTTTTAAATTGCTTTGCGTTGTATGTAGCTATATCTTTGCAGCATGCTACGCTATCATGGTATACCTCGCTAAAGCATTGCAACATGGCCGGTCGTCTCCGCAATTTGACAAACTTTGTCTCTATAATTTATGCAGCTAAATCTTGGCTAAATACAAACCCATAAGTTTACATAAAAGAAAACTTACAATACTTGTTTTTGGTTTTTTCTTTTCCGCCTCTTCGTGTTTCTTTTTCACAACTTCTTCCAATTGATCTTGACTCCAGTTGTCCATTCCACTATCTAAAATTCCAAAAAAACAATAAAAACAACAAGACAGTACACATTTTACATCTTCAGTATGACATAGTGTTGTATTGTTTATTTCTATTCAAACATCAGCCCACTCACTCAAATAAATTTCATAAAATTCTGTTTGAATAATGATTCGAAGGACTACCTTTTTCATCTTTTCGCTCATCAATATACACACTCTTCTTTTCTCCTTTCCTTTCCAAAGAGAGATCATGTGAGAATTTGCATTTATTTCCTTTTGTGCAAAGACCTTGTTTGAAGAATGCACAAAGAACAGACTTTGGATCAGCACCTACAAAAAATAACCTCAAACATCTGATCATTGCATACCATACACAAATTCAGGGTCCATTATCTAGTCTAACAAATATAGTATTAATCTAATATATAGTCTACTATAATCTATAACATACTATCTATTATTTATTGGCAAGATTAAGTCTTTAATTGTCACCTCTACCTCCAGGAATAGGGTTATGAAAATTATAGCCTTGACTGAGGGGTAACCTGAGGTACACCTTAACTTCTCCTTGTGCAATTGCATTCTCCTATACCAATTTGGATTTCATTTAATACTTTACCTGCAGATACTTTTTGTTGTGTTTGCACTGGTCTGAAAAGTTGATTCAGTTCATCTAGTTTACTTTGCTTTGAATCCTTTTTCAGTTGCTAAAAAAGAGAAAACATAATGCATGAGATTCAAGTATCAACTGCTAAAAAAACAACCTTCTGGACAAAATCCAAAGCTGTGAAAGACAGAAATTATGGAAGCTATTCTATATACCTTTTCCTGTTCTTTCAGTTGTTCAAGCTAAAAGAAATCAGACGTTATATAAATGCAGGTTCAATTAACATGAAAGTGGAAACTTGATTTGAATGAAAATTTCAAATATTATCAACTATTTTTACGTTTTAATTACCTTCCTAGCACTTGGATTTCCTCCATGTTTAACCTGTTCATGAAAAATGATTCGCATGAGTGAGGCAGAGACTGATAAGACAAATTGAATGGCTGAATTTAAAGAGATTATAAGTTGTCATTGTTTAATTGATAATAAAATGTGTTTGATGACAAACCTGATGAGTGACAGTTTTTATAAATTGTTGTTGTTTTTTACCCTTCTTATTTTTCAATCCAAAAGTCTTATCCTAAGATTCAAAGAATTAGACATCAATAACAAATATTGTCAATCTCACGGTGCATATTTCACGAGAAAATAAATTAAGCAATGCTTTCCATATCAACCTTTCCCAACCCAAACCAAACAGGCCACCACAAGACGTGAAAAGACAATATTGCATACCAACATTTTGTTATTGATTTAGCAGCTAAACGCATTGGATAAAACCCATTACCTCTATTACTCTTTCCTTGGCTTTCTCTTGAGACTTCTTACTAGGACCATCCTTCTTTTTAGGCGGCATCTTAACTAAAACTACTTAAGACACAAAATTTTTCATTTAGGCCAACTTTGAAGCATGTAAAAAGAAGGATTCGTCGATATTTCCACTGTGACGTCATGCCAAATATTCAAACCGAGGCTGGTCATCAACATCCGAACTTGGGCTCGAACGCGGTCAAAACTCGACGATACGAACCCAAGCCATATATAAAAGACCAAGAAAAAATTAGAATAAATATCTGTTTATTCATTCAGCAGCTTTATTACTACAGTACATATAAATACGCATTATTGATTATCATCAGCTTGAATCTTCACACTGTTGTTCGGTTAAAAATGATTTCACAATCATTTTCCTATGCATCTAAAGCCGGCAAGACTTTGCCAGTACATTCACCGAAGCCAACTCTAAAGCCATCTCCTTGAGCATAGCCTGTCATGACAATGGTATCGTTATCTTGTATGAATTTCCTTGTCTTGCCGTCACCCAAATCAACAGTCTTTGAGCCTCTCCACGAGAGCTCAAGCATGCTACCATACGATTCAGGCTCCTAAAATTCAATATTCAATACATTATTATTCACTATACATTATACCATACCATATATTCAATACAATATACAGTGGAGCCTCTATTAACGGACTGGAAATTAATTGTATTGTGGATGATAGTTGACTTACTGGGCCACTTATTGTTCCAGAAGCAAGAAGGTCGCCTGGTCTCACATTGCATCCTGTGACGGTGTGATGTGCCAATTGTTGTTTGGCAGTCCAGTACATGTACTGAAATGAATGGGTGAACAATCAGACGAAAGATGAATATAGAGTTAAATAAAACACAGACAAATGAAAAATAAACAAAAACAAAAACAAAGAAATAATGAAAAAAATGGAAACAATTAAAGAAAAAAATAATAATAAGCACTGAAGAACAAATAAAGAAAAAGCTAAATGAGATATTTCACCTTGAAGTTTGATTTGCAAACAGTTGATGGTGCAGACATGTCTGTTCCTTGAATTCCAACTTCAAGATTGACATCAAATAAATAAGGATCGTCGTGTTTCAGATATGGAAGCGGTTCTGGATCCTTGAAATGAAAATCAAATTTAGTACCAAAAGTTTCTGAATCGGTATTTTATTGTTTCGCAGAAGTTAAGCACTTTTCGATGGATACAAACGCAGATCGTCACGAAAAATTGCGTGCCGATCAAAATTAAAAATTACAATCTGTTCCAAAGAAAAGTTCACAAATTCTTGGTATTAACCGAGAAACTAACTGAAGTCAATAAAAATGGATTCTTTTTGAGAATGGAGATGGGATGCTACACTTTCTAAGTTAATCTTGCACCCAGTTCCAAAGTTTTAGCTTCTTATAAACCAGTTTTTATATAAAAAAAAACGTGTAGTTTTGCTACAGGCATATTTTTATTGCATATACATAGCAATAAAAATAGCAGGAGGTTGAATAAAGAAGTCGCAGAATGCCTTGACACGTTCGATAAAATAAAATAAGTCGTAAATATGACGTTATTACCTGTTTGGAGCCTTTTGTGGCAAACGGAGCCAATGCATCCATGGTAACTACCCATGGTGAAATAGATGTTGCAAAATTCTTAGCCGTGAAAGGCCCAAGTGGGATATATTCCCACTTCTGAATGTCTCGAGCTGGAACGTAGATAGAGACGAGATATATTGCAAAGAGGAAACAACACAAAAAGAGCAAAGTTATTGTACATCTCTGAGAAAAATAAACACATATATCTACACATATATCTGAAATTGCTACAATAGGCGACAAAAGTAAAGGAACATTCACAACTGTCGCAAATTTTGCACACATCTTTTAAATTCTGCAAATAATGTTGTCTCTAGAAACAGTTTTGTTGTTTCAATAATGTTGTCTCCAGGGAGAATGACGAGTTGAATAAAAAAAAGTTGATAGTCATTGGTAGCATTTTTACAAGTTTACCAGTTGATAGTCATTAGTAGCATTTTACAAGTGTCCCAAAACTTTTGTCCATTATTGTGGTGGGCGAAAGTATCATTTACGAATGAACGAACAAACAAATAACAAAATAAAAAACTAAAATTAGACAAGCACGCAAAAGTAATGAATAAATAAAGAATGCGACGTACCACTCCAGTCATTCATCAAAACCATTCCAAAAATATGATTTTGAGCCTGTGAAAATTAATAAAACCTTCATTAATTCAAAAAGTGAATTTAGAAAACGTGAATTAGAAATAAGAAATAATTCAATATCAAATAATTAATTATAACCATCTTAAAACCATCAGGCATCAAGAATAACTTACAGAAGATGCTGGAATCGGGTGTCCAAGATCATTTCCTTTGCCAACGAAAAACGCCTGCAAAGCAGATAAATAAAGATTTGAATGCTTTCCAGGTATATTTGAGATGATGCAGAAGAGAGACATCGATACAAGCAATATACACGAGTGATAGTGAAATCACTCAACGATATGTATATACGTACCATTTCCAGCTCAAAGTCCATAATTTTGCATGGCTGAAACACTGGTGGTTTTGCTGCAAAATAGAGACAAAAATATGCTGAGAAGAAAGCCCGTCCATTGAAATCAATTACAAATTAGTGTGAGGATGTTGAACTTGAAATTGGATCTTTTAGATCCCTGCGAATGAGACCCCAAACGGGAGACAATGCAATTCAATTCAATGATTCCCAAAGTTGACCTACTCTCGTCAGCTCGTGATTGTCCCCATGGTCTTCTAACTTCTGTTCCAGATATAACAACAGACGATGCTCTGCCGTGATAGCCAACAGGCAAATGCAACCTGTGAAAGAAATTCACCTGATAAAAACCAATCTGCCTGATGAAGATCTTGAATGTCTTCGAGAATTCTATCAAAGACATTCTAACCCAATCTGAATAAACACGTGTATACAAACCGTACTTTCTAGAAAAGGTGCCCAGGGCGTTTTTCAAATATTCGATAGTTTTTTGGGGGGAAGGGTGCATTCTGAGGGGATGTTTTTCAAGTGTGGTCGCCTTTTAAATATTTTGCCATTTCACATAGTCGGTTTTCTGTCAAACGTTAGTTCGAATGAAAATAATTATCAATTTAAATGTTACTTAGCACCTTGATAATCGATACAAACAAACATTCTTATCCCTCCTTTGAAGAAATACGGTATTCTGTCTCCAACCAGTAAACCTGGGAATGGGGGGCCTTTTCAAGGGAGGAGGCCCATTTTCGAGAAAACACGATAGCACTATGCCCAACTCATATCGCCGTTAATTCATAATCGATATTGACGTCAAAGCATCCCCAACTTCTGCCACCATACAGAAATTGAAGAACAAAAAGTTGGGATGATATTCTGCATGATAAAAGAGCACAAATAACAAAGGAAATAATCTTACCAATTTGGCATGAGAGCATTCTCTTTACCTCTGAACATTGTACCAACATTTGTGGCATGATCTCGAGAGGAGTAGAAATCAGTGTAGTCACCTGTGGGGGAAATAGAAACAATCATTACTTTCTTTCATATTACTTTATTATATTATATGTGATCATAGTAGTAGGAGATAATTGTGCTTTACTTGTGTACCTATTTCAGCAGGTAGATGCATTTGCACAGAGCTTTGGGGGAAAAGGCACCTGATTGAAAATAAAACATACAATTAAGATCCATATAACAATATGATAATTTTTGCATGCATCAATATGCATAATCATTTCTCATACGCATTGATTAAGACACATCCATACCTCTTTCGCATTTCAGCATCATCTCTTAGAACTCCCTTTAAAAAAGAACATACACAATATATGTCGTACACAAGAAGTACACTGGGGTTCCAAAAGTATTGCAACGCCTGATGAAAAATGGCGTCTAGAAGTGGCCCTAGGCCTGAGCAAGAAAATTTACATTACAATTTAAAACTACGACGCGGGTTTCAATAGCGAATTTCTTTAGCAGAAATTAACTCAAAATTTCATAAATTTTCAAATGAAAATATAATTTAAACTATATCGTATTGTTTTACAATAATATTAAAAGAAAACTGCGAAAAGGTCGCTTAAAAAATGTTTACGACAATTTATCGAAGTGGCGTAATTAAAACGCCGATAATTATAATTTCTTTCACTCAAAGCCACGCAAATTCTCTCTCATTTAAAAGAGAATGTTTTAAAATTTTGAAAAATATAAGAATTATTTATGTAACTGTCTTGACCTTTACAATTCACGGTTTAAGTCTTTGTTTATCATTTTAGGAATTTGATTTGACAAAAAACCTATTTTTCCGTAATTTTTTTCCAGCGTAAAAATAGAAGATTAAGCGCCATAACAATAAATCCGACATGGATATTCCTATAATTTGTTTCAAATATTATAATTTGATATAATTTTTAAGGGCTTAATATTTGTAAAGGTCAAGACAGTTACATAAATAATTCTCATATTTTTCAAAATTTTAAAACATTCTCTTTTAAATGAGAGAGAATTTGCGTGGCTTTGAGTGAAAGAAATTATAATTATCGGCGTTTTAATTACGCCACTTCGATAAATTGTCGTAAACATTTTTTAAGCGACCTCTTCGCAGTTTTCTTTTAATATTATTGTAAAACAATACGATATAGTTTAAATTATATTTTCATTTGAAAATTTATGAAATTTTGAGTTAATTTCTGCTAAAGAAATTCGCTATTGAAACCCGCGTCGTAGTTTTATATTGTTATGTAAATTTTCTTGCTCAGGCCTAGGGCCACTTCTAGACGCCATTTTTCATCAGGCGTTTCCAAACTTTTGCGAGGGGAGTGTATGAACATAATTGTCATAATTTACCCCTGGTTTAAAACGCCTTTGATATATCAAAATATTTTTTGGATCCCTTCAAGGTTTCAAGTTTGGAATTTTATTGCAAAGTGCAGTCTTCGTATAACGGACACTTTACAGGATTTACTGTCTGTTTTAGGGAGGTGCCTGTTCATAGAGATTGCTTTTGTGAACATATTTAATTTTGAGATAGGGGCTTTTATAATTTTTGAGGTTCCAAAGGGGGGCTTGATAAAATCTTAAATAAACTTCAGAAAAATACCAACTGGATAAGTTTATAAACTTGATCAAAATATCTTACCTCGTCAGCTGAAAGGATTCTCTGCAAAGTTTGTCTGGCTTCTGTCCAAGATTCTTTTCCAAGGTTCATAAAAGCATTCAGAGATGGCTACAAAGAAATAGATTCAAGCGTTGCTCAGATGTTGCTTCATGTATCACATTAAAAATCACAACTTTTGCAAAATACTCACTTGCTGGAATACGGATTGATTGCTTGACAAATGTGGGCCAGTGAAGAAATGTTTGATGGCAGAAAGATCCAAAACATATTCACCAATGGCAACACCAATCCTGCGCGAAGGCTATCAAGAAATAACATTATATCAAATTTATCAGTTATCAATTGAGCTACATAGTTGACTTGGGACACTTCGAAAATACGATAAAAAGACTACCGCCCTGTAAGCTTCTTTTTGTGGGGTTTATCCAACCCCCAACCCCCATAAAACAATGTTGTTCTCTCAATCAGACCCCTGTGCTCATAGTGCAAAAAGAATTTTGTTGATATTGTATCAGACAGTCCCTGAAAACAACATTGTTTGGAGGAGAAGTGGGGTAAAAAATAAGTACAACATTTGCAAAAAACCCAAGTGTTCCAGAAGCTCGGAGCTCGCATATTCAAAACGGGCTTATGGCAGACTAGGTTAATATAATATTTTGAATAAGTTGCTAAGTTGGAGAATACGCTGCTCAAAAAAAATATTTTAATTAAGCAGAGAAGAAGGATTACAGTGTCCCCAGGACAAGATTCGCAGGACAACATTCAGATTCGACCAAAGTCAAATTTCAAACGATGATTAAGGTATTTAATATTAACTTAAACGAAACCAAACACAAATTACACGTTAGGTATACCAATAAGCTTCAATATAGGTCAAAAACCGAAATTAAATTCCAGGTAATCTTCACGAAATTAGAGCCCGTATGCCACGATGTCAGTTTACGTAACTTGACTAGGCCCTAAACAATGGCCCCCAGTTTAAGAAAATCAAAAATATTTTCAAACCAAACAGCAAATACATGTTACCTATTTAAATTTGCTACAATTTGAGCTCAAAACCGTTCAAATATTCCAGGTAATCGCGTCAGAATTAGAACCCGTATTTCATTATGTCATTATACAAGACCTCATGTGGCCGCGGAAAATGACCCCCGTGAACCATTTTCTTTAAAATTTTCAAATCAAAACCCAATTACCCAAAAGAAAATTCAATAAGCTACAATTTGAAAGAAGAACCGTGAAAATATTCCAGGTAATGGCTGCGAAATTAGAACCAGTAGGACTGGATGTCAGTGCAAAAAAGTTAGCTAGGCCGTAAATAATGACCTATTTCAGATGTAAATTCAAAAATATTCTAGATCAAACACCATTTACCCGCTAGCTATAGCAATAAGCTGCTATGTGCAACAAAAATGTTGCGAATATTCCAAGTAGTTTTTATGAAATTAGAACCAGTAGGTCTCTATGTTAGTGCATGAAAGTTGGTTATGCCGTAAACAATGACCTCTTTGAGACGCAAATACAAAACATTTCTAAATCAAACCACAATTACCCGTTAGCCATAGCAATAAGCTGCTATGTGTAACAAAAATTTTGCAAATATTCCAAGTAGTTTTTACAAAATTAGAACCAGTAGGTCTCTATGTCAGTGCATAAAAGTTAGTCAGGCTGTAAACAATGACTTCCTGCACACATAACTTCAACAAATTTCTGAATATAATACTAATTACCGGCTAGACATAATAATAAGCTGCTATTTGAAGCACATTCTCTTAAAATTTTCCGGGTAATTTTTGTTAAATTGCAAGCAGAAGGCTCCCTTGTAGTCAGAAAAATTTGCATATGGGATAAATGTAATAAAAACGGCAATAAAAAATAGGCAAAATTAAGCTGAGATATGTAGCCCCTTGCCGAATTGAAGTATTTTCAATTACAAACTGTAATATAGATTTCTAAAAGCAACTATACTTTATCAAAGTTAACTAAAGACTATAAGCAACATACTCTGTAACATAAAAATATTAAATTAACATATTATATATAAAATTCCCTTCCTGTAGCTTTGGAAAACACGATAGATAATCCCCTAAGAAAAACACTTTCAAATCAAAACCCAATTACTTGAAAGGTAGAAACTTTCGCGGGAAGAAACGCTTTCGCGAAAGTTTATTGCGCGAAACTTTCTAAAATATGAAATTCGCGAAAGTTTGTTCTTGATAAAAATTTCAAAATTGGAAATTCGCGAAAATTTATTCTCGCAAAAACGCTATTGTGAAAAACTGAATATTTTTTTTTAAATATCTATTCGGGAAAGGATCTTAATTACAAACTTTGATAATGATCATTTAATTAGTATTCTATTCAGAAATTTGTTGAAGTTATGTGTGCAGGAAGTCATTGTTTACAGCCTGACTAGCTTTTATGCACTGACATAGAGACCTATTGGTTCTAATTTTGTAAAAACTACTTGGAATATTTGCAAAATTTTTGTTGCACATAGCAGCTTATTGCTATGGCTAACGGGTAATTGTGGTTTGATTTAGAAATGTTTTGTATTTGCGTCTCAAAGAGGTCATTGTTTACGGCATAACCAACTTTCATGCACTAACATAGAGACCTACTGGTTCTAATTTCATAAAAACTACTTGGAATATTCGCAACATTTTGTTGCACATAGCAGCTTATTGCTATAGCTAGCGGGTAAATGGTGTTTGATCTAGAATATTTTTGAATTTACATCTGAAATAGGTCATTATTTACGGCCTAGCTAACTTTTTTGCACTGACATCCAGTCCTACTGGTTCTAATTTCGCAGCCATTACCTGGAATATTTTCACGGTTCTTCTTTCAAATTGTAGCTTATTGAATTTTCTTTTGGGTAATTGGGTTTTGATTTGAAAATTTTAAGGAAAATGGTTCACGGGGGTCATTTTCCGCGGCCACATGAGGTCTTGTATAATGACATAATGAAATACGGGTTCTAATTCTGACGCGATTACCTGGAATATTTGAACGGTTTTGAGCTCAAATTGTAGCAAATTTAAATAGGTAACATGTATTTGCTGTTTGGTTTGAAAATATTTTTGATTTTCTTAAACTGGGGGCCATTGTTTAGGGCCTAGTTAAGTTACGTAAACTGACATCGTGGCATACGGGCTCTAATTTCGTGAAGATTACCTGGAATTTAATTTCGGTTTTTGACCTATATTGAAGCTTATTGGTATACCTAACGTGTAATTTGTGTTTGGTTTCGTTTAAGTTAATATTAAATACCTTAACCATCGTTTGAAATTTGACTTTGGTCGAATCTGAATGTTGTCCTGCGAATCTTGTCCTGGGGACACTGTAATAGAAGAAGGAAGGGGCCTAAACTTATCTGGGTACAACAATCAAAATTGTCATTTAAATTAACCACTCATAACTTCTCCCATACTTACATTATCTGCAGTTGAGAATATACCATATGGAAGATTCTGAATGGGAAAGTGGCTTTCGCTTGATACTGAGATGAAAGACATTTCGTCGCTGTATTCTTGCAAGATGTGGATGAGAAAGCAAAATAAACCCGAAGAGAATCTTTGGAGCTTGGCTCGTGTTTTTATTGAAAACTTTCTGCGGGTGGGCCGAAAGGGGGTGTGTGCCTGTCCACGTGTTAAACAATCATATCGAACATTGAGTTGAATTTAAAATTTCTGGTCCTTGTTGTTGCTTGCTTTGCTTCAATCGTTCGTTCGACGCATATTTTAATTATATAGCCGAATGATTTGCTGCGCCGGCCAATTTCAAATGTGGCATGATACATGAATGTAGAGCGTAACGGTAGATGACTGATATTAACGGGTGAAGGATGGATGAGTATATGTATGTCTGTAGTGCGTTGACTCCTTTGGACCTTATGCTATTCTCATGTGGTACCATATATGGCCACTGCGCAGGAGATTCTATGACGTAATAGCATTCAGGACGGTGGATGATGGGCTTGGGGTTAGGGCTAAGGTGAGGATTAGGGTTAGGGCTAAGGTTAGAGTAGCAGTAAAGGTGGGTGTGTATGCGCAGTAACATATATAGGCCACTGCGCAGGAGATTCTATGACGTAATAGCATTCAGGACGGTGGATGATGGGCTTGGGGTTAGGGTTAAGGTGAGGATTAGGGTTAGGGCTAGGGTTAGAGTGGCCGTAAAGGTGGGTGTGCATGCGCAGTACCATATATAGGCCACTGCGCAGGAGGTTCTATGACGTAATAGCATTCAGGACGGTGGATGATGGGCTTGGGGTTAGGGTTAAGGTGAGGATTAGGGTTAGGGCTAGGGTTAGAGTGGCCGTAAAGGTGGGTGTGCATGCGCAGTACCTTATATAGGCCACTGCGCAGGAGGTTCCATGACGCATTAGCATTCAGGACGGTGGATGATGGGCTTGGGGTTGGGGTTAAGGTGGGGATTAGGGTTAGGGCTAGGGTTAGAGTGGCCGTAAAGGTGGGTGTGCATGCGCAGTACCATATATAGGCCACTGCGCAGGAGATTCCATGACGTAATAGCATTCAGGACGGTGGATGATGGGCTTGGGGTTAGGGTTAAGGTGAGGATTAGGGTTAGGGCTAGGGTTAGAGTGGCCGTAAAGGTGGGTGTGCATGCGCAGTACCATATATAGGCCACTGCGCAGGAGGCTTTATGACGTAATACCATTCAGGACGGTGGATGATGGGCTTGGGGTTAGGGTTAAGGTGAGGATTAGGGTTAGGGCTAGGTTAGAGTGGCCGTAAAGGTGGGTGTGCATGCGCAGTACCTTATATAGGCCGCTGCGCAGGAGGCTTTATGACGTGATACCATTCAGGACGGTGGATGATGGGATTGGGTTTAAGGTTAAGATGAGGATTAGGGTTAGGGCTAGGTTAGAGTGGCCGTAAAGGTGGGTGTGCATGCGCAGTACCTTATATAGGCCGCTGCGCAGGAGGCTTTATGACGTAATACCATTCAGGACGGTGGATGATGGGCTTGGGGTTAGGGTTAAGGTGAGGATTAGGGTTAGGGCTAGGTTAGAGTGGCCGTAAAGGTGGGTGTGCATGCGCAGTACCATATATAGGCCACTGCGCAGGAGGTTCCATGACGTAATAGCAATCAGGACGGTGGATGATGGGCTTGGGGTTAGGGTTAAGGTGAGGATTAGGGTTAGGGCTAGGGTTAGAGTGGCCGTAAAGGTGGGTGTGCATGCACAGTACCTCATATAGGCCACTGCGCAGGAGGTTCCATGACGTAATAGCATTCAGGACGGTGGATGATGGGCTTGGGGTTAGGGTTAAGGTGAGGATTAGGGTTAGGGCTAGGGTTAGAGTGGCCGTAAAGGTGGGTGTGCATGCACAGTACCTCATATAGGCCACTGCGCAGGAGGTTCCATGACGTAATAGCATTCAGGACGGTGGATGTTGGGCTTGGGGTTAGGGTTAAGGTGAGGATTAGGATTAGGGCTAAGGTTAGAGTGGCCATAAAGGTGGGTGTGAATGCGCAGTACCATATAGAGACCACTGCGCAGAAGGTTCTTTGACGTAATAGCATTCGGAACGGTGGATGCTGGGCCTAGGGTTAGGGCTAGGATTAAGGTTAGAGACTTCTATATTAAATAAAGTAAAATTGTAAAATATTAGAGTGACTGCTCTTGCGTGTTTTTGTCTTCTGCGTTTTGAAACATGGGAAATCTTAACAGTGTCTAAATGATGGAAGAACTCAACAAGGTAAAAGGAATATACGCCATTTGCGTCATGTCGTCTCTTCTTTCGGTAACTCTTTATAACAAGTCTTGATGGAGCAGTTAGAAAAAAACAAAAGAAGGGATAATTTGTCACGAAGATATTATATAGTGCAAAATTAATGTTCTTTGCAATGCCTTGACTTAACGATGTAATATTTCAGTAACAACAATACGTGCAAATTATGAAGAAATGTAAAATGTTATGGGTATTAATGCCCGTCTTTACTTTAACGACAAGTCAAGAATATATAATGATGAGAAATCAGCAAGTACAGCCAGAAAACAAATGTTTAGTTTCTTTTCTTCTTGCTCTCCTAAAAAACAATGCAAATCGATAATCAGTATTGAATTGAGCTGAATTGAATGTGTATCGAATTGAATTGAATGAGTATTGAAACATTCGTGATTGGTAAATTATAATAATAATAATAATAATAATATTCGAATATTTTTACAGGATAACCTTGTTACAGGATTACAAGAAATGGCGTAAGAGAAATTTAAAAAAGCTTACCTTGTTTTCTGCAAGAATTATCATGAGACGACGGAATATGTTGATGAAATCCATGAACAAATCAACTGAATGCCTAAAAAGTTGAAAATATATGATATAGTCGATAAAAGTATTAAGCAGGAACAAGCATGAGAAATATTTTCTTTATCTAATATGCAATAAGGTTTGCTTCAGGCAACATCAAATAAATTTGTTACCAGATAAAGTCATTATCTCCGTTCTTTTTCTTTTCAATGATCAACTGGGTGTCGTAGAGTATAAAGACAGAAAATAGGACCAATCCACCATACAATTGGATCTAAAAAACATTAATTATGTATATATTTGAGAGAAAGTTGTCCATAAGGGCATTACAATGCTTGATACACAATGTGTACAAAGCACAAGATCTGACAAATGTGCAAACATGAAACTCACAGTTACAGCAACCATCTCAATTATAAACATTTATAATATCAATAAGAACAAAAAATGTGATTTAGATCAAGGTTCAATATATTTTCAACGTGTTTGGCTTTTCAAGCGCTCGTCAAAAGAATAACTATTTTTTACAAGTGTTACACTTTCTCTGTTGTGTTATTGTCTATATCATTATATCTATCAAAGGTCTACAAATGAACTTTTTCTATAATACTCACGGTTTATTAGATCATCAATTTACCTTGTATATCAAGTAAGATCCGAAGAAGATATTGGCCAGACCAAGGACGCACATCATGGTCAAACTTGACATCAAAATGCCTGTAAAAACACAGATATATCACAACTAACATAACTAGATTGTGATGAAATAACTTTATCACTCACTATGCGAATGCACGAAATAAGTTCACATACCACCAAGGTAGAGATAGCTTCTCTCTTTTGCCCACAGGGCACTGAGAGTGAAGCAGGCAAAGATGATGCATGTTCCAAAGAATGCTGTTGGCACAATGCTATGAAAACAAAATGAAAGTAGAAGTAAAAAATATCCAAAAATATCAAAATATAAAGATAAAACTACAATTTACACCAAAACTCTGAGCTAATTATCCTCTTACAATCAAATGGTAAATATACAAACAATAATATATAATCATACAAACTTGTGAAAATGTAAAATGTTACCTTGGATCGATTTCAATAACACGATCCATCAAAGGACCAAGACCAAGTCCTGGGTAAAAAAAATGAAAATATGAAACCTCCAGTAAAGTGATCTACATATGGCTGCTTTTTCTTAAATAAGTTCCAACTTGTAGTATCGAGGTCGAGAAACACCTAAGTAAACCTAAGTAAGTAAGTATGACATCTGAAAATAAAATTTAGTATAATGTATTATAAAATTAAGTAGGTACCTGTAGTGAAGGCAAAGCCACTCAGAAGACCTAATGAAAAAGAAAAATGTGATTCTTGTCATTTTTGATATGAAATTGCTCATAGAAGTAAGCCATAGTGAATGTGAAAAGGACAAATAAGTTGACATAGCCTAGTGGTTAAGGTACAAGCCATAGAACAAGCTATCAGCCAGCGTGGTCAGCACAAGTGAAAGGCTGACATCAGCTATACAGCAGTATCTCACCAAGCCTTGGATTATACCATTACTTGCTTTGTGTCAAGATATATTATGGATATAGAATAAAAACTTACCCAGTCTCATAACTTGGTTCTTGGGTTCATTTGAAGTCATTGCCAAAGCAACCAACAAGCCGAGACTGAGAAACAAGGACAGAAATCCTCCCTATGTCAAAGAAAAACAGTTTGCTAAGACTAGCAAAGTGATTACGATACACAACAGTACCTATTGCAAAAATATATGGAGGTGGAATGCAGAGTATACTACTCTAGATGGGTATCTTTCTATTGTTCTGTTCTATTGTTCCATTGTTCATATTGCATGTGCAATGGTCTCTTCCCATTGTTCTATTATTCATCCTGGCTTGTGCATGCTATGCTGTGCATTACAAGCTTATATCTCTGGAGTAAGGTGCTTTGTACTGTAGGTGCAAGATATAAAGAATGAAATAACAGTGATTTGATCACCTTCAAAACATTTGTAAACAAATGAACGCCAGCTCCACCAGCTGCTAGCAATGTTGATAGGGAGAGGGCTGAGTAAACATTTTTAAGATGGTTTTTCGTTTCTTTGTCCCTGCATTAAACACAAAAAGATCGCATTTGTATTGGATTATTTAAAATATTTCACCAAAAGGAATATTCTATAAAATTATGGAAAGATTAGGGATATGAGAATTTCAAAAACGAAAGCTCCGTGATGATAATTCACGCAAGATATCCTGAAGCTTCTTGCAATTGCAATCAAACAAGTTGTGGTTTACATTTGGAGCCAAGAACAAATTATCTAGAAGAAGCCCAGCTATTTAGACCCCAAAACTAGCCACACTTTATGGATAGGATAAGCTACAAATACAAAATACAAATAGGACCTTTCTTCTCTTAGAATAATAAGAATTCCTTGAAACTGCTGATACGAAACGGCCTAAAATTACAGTTCGAACGCCAACTAAGGTCGTAACTTACAGAGATGAGAAATCTTTCAATGCTCTCAAAGAGATTGGTCTTTCACCAAATATTGCATCCATTTTCAATTATCAAAAGTAAAGTCGTCTTTCGAAGAAGTTGTATTCACGATATTTTCCTGTTTCACTATTACTTTCACAATGTCTGCATAAGTGACGAGTCTTTCACTCGAAGGTCGTTGTGTTACGGAGCTTGCAAACAATGACGTAATTGAAGTACAATCGAACGACCTGTTGGTTCCTCCCACTTTTAATGTTTTCATCATAGTCTTTTTTCGTGAGAGATGATGAAATTTCTATGAAAATTTCGTTGATTTAATGAGAATATTGAAACTCAAGGAGTTTAACTTATTGTTTTGCTGTTTGGTTGTTAATTCATCATAGTTTCGCTTTTTCATCATTTGTTAGTTAGTTTAGTTTACCCGTGTTCTCTTGAAATGTTTCCAACTGTTGCTCATATGACCCAAATCCCAAAACAGTTTTCTTTCAAGCAAAAAACATATATTTTGCGTTTTGGATGTTGACTGATCGGTTATGGATAGCCTATTACATTGTTTACAATGTTTCTGTGTTTCTGTTATTTAATTTTTTGATCCAATGAATGAAAGAAAAAAAATAATCGGATGAAGGCACGTGACATTGTCTAATTAAATCCCTCCACATTGCAGCTTTTGAAAGAATCGGGAAGAAAAAGTACACTACACGAATGTATAATTTATGAAGTGTGGATGAAGAAATATTTTGTTTTGAGCAACTAATCAAAATAAGAGACAAATTGAGATGAAATACTATTGTCATAACGTGGAATTCAGCTAATGGACTCGATAAAATGAAATAAACTTTATCAAAGGGATTTATTTGTACAGAATGTATTGTAAAGCTTGCTTCCTCGTCTCAATTACAAGACCATTGGATAAAATTTCACGGTTTGTATTCAAAAACAAAAGTAGCAAAAATTTCACATCAGAAAGGAGCATTAAAGCACTCTGAGCCGGATATATTAAAATATAAACAACGGTGTTTGAACGGAGAAATACAAAATATCGATATTACTACTGGTGGCATTCAGAAATCTCAGGTAGGCCCTCCTGCTGCAAGTTGAAAAATTTCATTGTTCGCATTGTCTAAAACCGAAGTGTCTTTTTTTAACGAATTGTGTGTGATCTTGTTTGAAATTAAAGCACAATTTTCCACTACAAGCACCTGTAAGAGCAGAGCTAATAAAGGATCTGTAACAATGAAAGTTGAAATGGTGTTATCGCTTTGGTTTGTTGGTGACCTTTAGGTTTCTCTTGACATTCCTGACGAGTTTTCACTCAGATAAGAAAGAAAAGAACTCGCACATGCTGGAGAACTTGCACGACAAAATAAAATTAAAAAATATTCCCGTTATCGATATCTGATATGTTATTTTCCAGATAGCAAAAGCGAAAATGTTTCATGTCTTTACCGATGGTAATACAGTGCAACCAACAGTTTGCGAGTTTTGTGGTGGAATTGTTTGGAATAAAACAAAAAAATGTCGGGGTACTATATTGTTTATTTTTTATTTATTGTTACCTGTCTGTGTTTGCTTATATCCTAAGTACATGCCCGTTTATTATTTATTGCTTTGTATTTACAAATTCCGTTGGATTTTTCTCGTATTCTCCAGTGGTACAACGCATCAACACATTTGAAAAGATAAATGTGTTTTATATAAACCATTTATTTCTTAGCTTGTGGTTTCCAGTGCCACAAAGATTGCGAGTCATTGGTAGGTCTTGCTAAATTAACTTTTAATAGTTGCGGCTTAAATTTTGGTATCAATTTAATATTCTTTCAAGAACTCGTAACTGTCTCTGAAAACCTCAAAAGGACTCATGAGTGAATTAAGGCCATAACAGCGATTTATTTTTTAAAATCTCTACTATGTACTCCATTATAAATTGTTGTTCATCTGAAATTCGCTGTAAATAAATAAGCTATTGTACTGCATATTTACGAACAGCTTTGTTTTACTGTTTTCCCCTCACATATTTTTGTTTTAACTAATTAATAAAATATAATTTTATCATTAGATTGTAACATTTTGCAGCAGTTGGTCGGGAATCATGAACGATTTTTCGCCAAAGGTATGCAGAATATTCTTTGTCAACATACATTACATTCTTTAATATTTACTTGACAAGTTGTCATTAGCACTCACAGCTTTTTATTCAACTTCCAGAATGAAACTTCTGAATAAAAATTGCTTATTCATTTTCTGATCTAATTTTGTTTAGAGCTCTTTGAATAAAACACAACAGCCAGTAGTTACGGTGAGAACAAGAGATTATGATTACTATTATGACGACATTGATTTTCGGTTATGATGATTATTATGTTATTTTGCAAATGTAAAATTATGGTAATGATGATTTTATTTTTCAGACGAAAACACCATTATCGAAGAATAATGTTATGTCACAAATAAGATACCAAATTTCAAGGTTAGTTTAGAGAATATAAGTAACTGAGAATCATATGTGTCAACTTTGTACTTTTGATTCAACTTCTTGCTTATCTTCTTCGATATTTGGTTTTGTTTTGAGTAACAATTTCAGCAAATTCGAACATCGATGCCTTTTGCGTCCATATGTTCCGTAAAACAGGTTCTAAAATAAGGAACTTTATAAATTAGGTCTTGATGTAGGTTTTGTATAAAAGTGGAGTCTCCAACGAACTTAGCACAATAAGGACTCCCATCCCAATATGACAAAGCATGTACGAGTCCCCCCCCCCCCTTAAGGCTCGTTACCTCGTTATTTCACTGTGTTGCAGAACTGTTTTCTGAACTCTTATAAGTTTTATTGGAATTGTGCACAAACTATTTCTCCTGCCAATGAATATTTTATTGCTTTCGTTGAAGAGGAAAAGTAAGACACGTGGATGACGCATTAGATTTGGATTTAACCTATATCACTGACCGAATAATTGGTAAGAAATAAATGTTTATGTTATTTCTATTTTTCTTTCATTCGTTCATTTGATGTAACTCCTGTTGTTTTAGAGAGCAAAGTTGAGTGCTTTGGTGTTCTTGAAAGTCATTGGGTGGGCGTAGGATTTGCTTCTGAAAAGCGTGCACAATTTCTCAAGAATAAACAATGAGAAATCGATAAAAATCAACATCACTTACCCCGCCTTCCTCTTGTCATGAGCACACCTTTTAAACCCACGAGATCGGAATTCCGTACATCTCCCCACTCCATGTAAACAAGTAAACATCCGTTTTTGTTGTGATGTAAATCAAAGCTAAATAGATGAAGCTTTTATATTGACTCTCTCCCAAATCGTGGCTACGATCTTAAACGTCTGTTCTAGATTGTAGCCAATTGATGTGTCTCAGCTTGAAGTAAACTACACGCGTTTTATTTTATAAGCAAGTGCTCTATATGCAAGTCAATACTCGGATGGGCAAAAACTTAAGGAATTCCCAGTACTTTTTATTAGCGGAAAGAATCTGTATGAGACTAGTTTATATCCTGTCAACATTAAACAATTATCAAATCAGTTTCAGTAACCAGAAAATTGTGTAATTAGTGATTTGTAGTGATATATTCAAGCATTGAGAAATACAAAGAAAAAGTTAAGGAATTGCTAAGGAATTTTGAGTACTCAATAGACGAACTTGCTTATAAAAAAATGCGTGTATTTACTTTATATTGCCAATTTGGAGTCATATCCCATTTCAAACACTGTATTCTTCTAACGTGACCCACAAATCCTCCCATAAAAACTTTAGCAACTGCATTGTTAGCATTAGCTATTAATATCAAGATGTATCTGATGGAATTAAACTATACCGACCTTATGTTGACATCTTGAAGCCGTCTTATTTTGTTTGATTATATACATATTCGTCTGTTAATGTATTTTTAGTTCTAGTTTAATCTTCAGTTTTAGTTCAGCATTGATTGTCAAAAACACACGTATTACAAAATTGTAAAAAATCACGCTTGAGCCTGGCCTTATTTTTCTTAAATTTTAGAGAATTTGAGCCCCGATGTTCTCATACATAGCCATATTAGTGTTTACCAACTGATGCAGCCAATTAAATTAGTGATGTAGCCAATAAAATTAGTGTTTACCATTTGTTTACATGTATAAAGGGACTTTCTTCCAATCATAGTATGATACGATAATTAATGACTTTCATTTGTCTGTTTGCAGCAATGTCTTTTCCTGCGAGTGGTCTGGATGCAGCATATCGCAACAGTTCAATCGATATTGCGATAATGTTACAAGAGAAACATGGCAATAATTACAGGGTGTTCAACGTATCCGAACGACGATACGACATTTCCAAACTCAACAATCAAGTAATGTATTCCACTATCGACCATTTAACATTATTAACGTCAGTGCGCATGTCCAATAACGTAAAGTAATAATAATAATACTGATGATAATAATACGAATGTTTTTGTAAACTCTTCAATTGTTGCTGAGAAAGCCTTAAGAAAGATTTATACAGTCAAATCTGCATAGTTCGAACTCATGTAATTCGAACTCTATTTAATTCGAACGAATTCCCCTGTCCCTTCAAGGATCACTAACGAACCAATACTTATGAAACAAACCTCTATATTTCGAACTTTTTGTAATTCGAACATTTTCACGCTTCCCCAGGCTGTTCGAATTAGACAGAGTTGACTGTATTCCTAAGAAAGTTTGAGTACTGACCTGAAAATGTTCTTATAAAAACGTGTTTGAAGCGATCGAGAGCAGATGTTGTTGTTGTTGTTGGATTCTTTTGATTATGTTATCTTGTGTTTCAGGTCTTGGATTTAGGCTGGCCAGACCACCTGGCACCACCATTGGAAAGATTAATAAGGTACACTTAGTGTTTGTTGTTTGCTGTGATATTACCTCGATGTCACGATCGCCTTGCACGAGATTGTCAATGCCCCTTGTGCATTGCCCTTCTGCCATATACATCGATAACCTGTATTCGTGTATTTACGCCAATTCTAGTTACAATGTTTAATTAGTTACTTTATATTAGTCACTGGGTGGCCTTCACGTTGCTCGCAATGTTGCATCACTTCAGCAGTCCCCAACAGCAACGATATTACTCTAATAGCCTGCATTGTATTGCAATATGTCTCGTATTGTAACCGCGTGATTCCAACCTTAATTTGACCACTTCTCTGTTATTGCCGTGCTGGTCAGCGTATATACCATTATCATGCAGATACCCACAAGTGACGCAACATTATTAAGTGACCATAACCAATACGCAATATTCAAGGCCGAAATGTGCAGACAATGTCGTATTGGTTGACTTGTATTCTGCAGCAATTAACCGACTAATTTGATCTTATTTTACAGCATAATAAACTCGATAGACTCGTGGCTATCTGCGGATGATCATAACGTGGCTGTTGTTCATTGCAAGGTAATAAACGACTCAACATTGTTTAATATACTATAAGCCTTTTATGCCCGGCATGGTGGAAAGCCCAGCAACAAACAATACCTTTCTGCATGTAGTAATATACAATCCGAATCTTTGTTCTGCGATGGTTTGGGGAAGCGTTCTTTCTCGTGGTTTAGATAAGAAATAAGAGCATTTGATTTTCTTGTATTTATTAACCCGTGTTCTTTTGGTGTTCGTCATCAGGGTGGCAAGAATCGCACAGGCGTCGTTATCTCTGCGTACATTCAATTCAACAAGTTTTGCCCAAGGTAGGTGATTATGGTAGATTTTCCATCGCGCACAGCAATCTTGTTGTAATTGCTTTCACGTCCTTGTTATCATCGTTTCTTTCCTCTTGCAAGTCTACATAACCACTGCCAATGGGAACCTGAATACAGGCATTCTTTCCAATGATTAGCAAGCCGCGATTATGAATTATTCAACAGCCTACCAGCAATTTCGTCTATTCTTCCCTTGTTGTCTTTGCCGTGGGATTACTTCACTCATTCACCAGTTGTATCTACCGATGTACATCAATGAATTTCATGCCTCATCTCACACCTGTATTTGCTTCCTTCCTTCAATTACAACACAACCACCACGTTCTGGTTTCCTTGATGCCAGAAAAAACGCATTCTTATTGCATCCACGTTCACGCTGTTTACCTGGCTATAAAATCTTATTCAATCTGAATTTTGTGATTTGTTTTGCAGCCCTCAAGCAGCGCTTGATTGGTTTGCATTGCGGCGATATTACGATGCTAAATTCGGTGGTGTTACGCAACCATCTCAAAAAAGGTATATGTATTCGAAATATTTTATATTAATGCTTTAATGTCAATATTTATTCTCGTTTCATCTTGCTCTGTTCATTATCTTGATTTTGTGTTCTCTTATTTATTTCTTATTATTACCATTTATTTTCTCGCAGATACGTGCAATACTTTGGAGATTTTTTGCAAAATAAGCTTGCAATAAAGAACAGGCATGTTGATAATTACTCATTCAATTTTGCCTTTTCAAGTTCTATAATCTGTTTTCACATCGTCAGACAGGAAACAAAGAAATTCCAGCTTTCTTGTTTGTTTCCTGTCTTGTTTATTGGCTAATTTTATTACCAGCTACCGACTTACTGACCTTTAATTGCTTTAAACCTGCTTACCCAGCTAGTTTGCTCGTGTTTTAACTAGCTTTTCATGGAAGCGAGCTGGCGTTCTTTCCTTGCCTCTCAGCGTTCGTTCCTTGTTTCTTTGCTAGCTTTCTCTCCAACTTTCCATCCAGCTTTCTTATTTGCATGTTTAGATTGCGTGCTACTCCACTTCGTTCCACATCCCATGGTATCTGCGGGTTTCAACAAATTTTAAATTATTAACCTGTATTCCTTTTTGCGCAGAGTAATGTTTTTGAAACACATTATCATTCATGGCATTCCGAATTTCGACGGAAAGGGAGGATGTCGTCCATTCGCACGAATTTACCAAGGATACCAACTTGTTCACACAAGCCCAGTATAGTAAGAATTCAAACTATTGTAAAGGCTCTCCTAAGTGAACCTCTCTATTAAACCAACCTCTCTATGAAGCCCCTTCTTTGATAAGCTTTCTTTGAAACGAGGTTTCGAATAACGCCCCCTCTCTATTAAGCCCCTTCTTTAATAAGCTTTATTTGAAACCATATTTTAAGTTCAGCCCAACCCTCCTTCTTCTTGAAACTGGGAAAATTAAGATTGTTTGAACCGTAAATACTCCTGGATGTTTGCAGTCGGACATTCTTCTGGACTTTATTCAAGATTTGTTTAAGCCCCCCTTCTTATTGAGCCCCCCTATCGACTAATGCATTGGTAGCCCGATACAGGACCCTTGGAGGGCAGGAGAAATACTTCATTAAACCAGCACGAGTTCTGCAAACCCACGGTGGTTAATTGTAGTATGAATCAATTCACGGTGCTTGATATTTAGTTTCTTTTTCCCTGAAATTTGTTTTTATGGGCACTCTTTACATGAAGCTTTCGCGTGTATGAATGTTTCGATCTTTGCTTGCAGTGTTGCCAATTCAAAGTCTGATAGCATCGTAATGAACTTCCATCGACTGGCGTTGTCCGGAGATATCATGGTAGGCGTATTCAATTTCTTCTGCCTATATCTAAATATAGTTGAATTCGGAAAAACCTCTTCTGTTTGCGGAATGTAAACTCAATTAGTTTGGCCCATTGATAAGGCAAAACACAGAGCAAATATTTTGTTATTTATTAAGTTAAAACGATAAACACATTATAGAACAGTTTCATTTGTTTAATGAGTCTGTTTTCCCTCATGCAATGATTAGTTTGGGAGATAAATTTAGAAATTATACGGACGCATAAATTGAATTTTTCCTTGCTCTATTGGCTTAGCCTGGACTGGCTGGCAAAGGTCGAACATGTACACAGTCCATTATTTCTGCTTTAATATCGTATTTAACGTTCATATTAGAGATATTTTGATCAAAGATATTTTTGCATTGGCAGTAAAGAGGTATAGAAGATTCTCTTTCATAGTGTTTAGATAACGATCTCTGCTCTTCGTATACTGTCTAGTTTTGTAACTTATCTCTAAATGGGAGGTTTTTCGTTGTTGATGTTTTGTTTATTAACGAGTATTCATGGTATACCGAGCCTTAAAGGCAACCAATTTCTCCGCTATCACTCATGTACGTTCTACTATTTAGTTCTAAGTTCCAGTTTTTTATGAACCAGTTTCTTATGAAGAAGTAATGCGTAGCTTTTTGATTCTGCACAGGTAAAATGCTGTCAGAAGGGAAGTATACCAGCTCTGCAAGACACGGTATTCCGATGTCAGTTCAATATAGATGCCGTCAATGAATTCAGATTGGTTTTGCAGAAAAAAGATCTCGACGAAGCATACAAGGGTAATTATAATAAATATGAAATCATTTGTGATACTCGTGTTTGATCACATTCCTTTTACGGGTTGTCCTTGATGCAACAGGTTCCGTTGGCCAATTTCGATCCTCTTCTCGGTATAATTTTTCGTTAGGTTTTCATTTTCGTTCTCTTTCTGACGTACTACTCTGATGAGTGTCAGACGAAAAGCTTTAGTATTTATTATGTTTCGCTATGTTTCCGATTTTCAAAGCAATTTTGAGGTTCCTCTTTCTTTTTGCAAGGGACGCCTTATTTTTGCAGAATTTTCATCCTCTACCTCTGTGCCGCCCCCCTCCAAATTGAAAGGGTCCCAACGTCCCATTTTCAGAACCAACAACCTTTTTTCTCCAGTCCCGAGAATGGCCTGAACAAATTTCGAACTCAGTTCTGCATTTCTTATAGACGTACCTCTTGTTATTATCAAGTGTATTATGAAAGGGAACTTTAATTGTTTATGAAAGGTTTTAATAATGCACGAAAATGTCTGGTCTGGCAAGGATGTTTGCTTGTAATGGGCTTTCCAGTTCAAGTGATAATGGTTTCAAGGTTAACTGATAATTCTGTTATCTTTCGTTTGAATTCAAGATTATGGTTCTTAATTATTTCTGCCGTTCGAAGAACGTCCAAAACGATAGAATTTCTAAGATAAGAAGGTGATATTTTTCATCTGTGTGGTTGCAGTAATTTTTCTTTTACATTATACGTGTTACTTCTATTTCAGATCGAAGATTCCCAAGTTGCTGTTCGGTAGAGTTTATCTTCGCTCCTGAAAAAGGCGACGAAATTTCATCGCAAGGTACTTACATATTTTCTGAATATCCAACTATAAAACTGCTATTCGTTCTTGTTTTTTAAAAAAAATGCCTTAATTTTTGCTGAACCTCGACCTTGTACATTGTTCTTCTTAGCTTTCATTGTTTTTTGGCAGTATTTTGAGCCTCAGTTTTCTCATTAGCGTTATATTCTCATAAATAAAAACAACAGTGCCTATATAATCGAGAATTCATTAAACCAATGTTAAACCAGTGAACTCTATATAAGAAGTATTATATAGAGTTCTTATATAGATAAGAAGTGAAGTCTTATATAGAGAACTCTATATAGGAAGTCTTATATAGAGTTCACTGTGTTAAACCGGCGGTAAATCGTATATACCACAAGGCAGTTCCAATACTTCGTTATGTCCGGAGCCATTTAGACGGATACTCATTTCGTTTTCACAACATTGTATTCACATTCTTTTTTTTCTTCAGAAAAACACCTCACTGCAGCATTCAATTCGCTGATTTCTGAACTCGACCAAGAAGACTTGTTTTCATCGCCAATGCAAACAACTTCGACCTTCGAAGGTATATCCACTGTTTGATATTTGGCCTAATATTTGACCACTCCAGTAATCTTCTCCTTCTCACCATACGTGAATATGAGCCACCGCAACCCCTCCCCCCGCATTGTTATCCGCTTCTGAGGACGGACACATCTGATGAAATCCGGAAGCGATTACGACCAAGGAATCCTAATTAGCAAACCAGAAAGAGAATCAGGAAGCCACGAAACCGAGCGTAAAATACTCCACGAAACAGATCAATGCATATACCTCTAAAGCATCGATTGGAACCTCCATTAACGGGTACCTCTGTACAGCGTACACCTCCAAACAACGGACAGATAATAGAGTCACAAAATTTCGTTGTAAATGCAAGCTTTATTCCACCGTACCCTATAATCTGATTGTTGATAGACTGTTAACCCTGCTGGGGCGGAGCCGATCCAAAAAGGCAATGTATCAATTACGGCGTCATTTGAGCCAGTAAAATTCCTCTAACTGCTCTATTTACCAGCGTAAAATCACGCGCTTTGAGCCATAGTATTTATCTTTATGTTCGGCCTAAGCAATTTTGGTGATTTGAGTGTAAACGCCAGATAAAACCAGATGACGAAGCGGAATATTTGAACCAGAAACGGACCAAGGAAACCAAAGAACCGAGGGTAAAATGTTCTGTGAGAGAGATCAAGGTATAAAGAAGTTTAGTTCGTTTTCCGGGACGTTTATTGTGAATGAGTTGAGTGGGCTCAGAATTGCCATTAATAACTGTATCATTTTGTGAAAGAATGTTCACAAATAAACATTGAGAATTCGCTTTATTTGCAAAGGAAAGCCAGTCTCTTGTGTTTCATTAAGCTATGTCGATCAATAAATTGGACAATATTAAACCCTCTCTCATCGTAGAATCAAATGGATATTAATATAGTAAATCCATTTAAGTTAATTGTATGATTCCAGTTTTAAGTCGCTCTCTGAGATGAGTGCAGATGGAACCTTTGTAAAGTCTGATAATAAGACATTTGTAATTTATTCTTTAATTCATATATGAACTTATCTGTTTTCGCATTTCAGATTCATCAGCTCGTATTGTCCACTTGGAAGACAACTCGTTCAAAGGTATGGTGGATTTTTTCTATTTATGTTATTATTTAATATTTAAATGTGTAGATTGACCTCGCCCGGGCAAGGCTAATCTGAAAAATGACAAGTATCCATTACTACGTCACTCTTCGCACTGTTTTATTTACACGCCTCTCAGGCCACAGATTTTGGCGATCCGAATGCAAACTGCAGATAAAATAAGTTAACCACCACCCAGAAATTATTGAGTGATCGACTACAACCTCTTTATTACGCCTTCTCTTATTGCAAAATCATACTGAAAAGATCCAATAATAGATTTATTATCATTTTGTGATAATAAAGTATAGCTAGAACCTTTTGAATTAGGCCAGTTCAATATGTTTTAGTTACGAGTATCTTGGTTTTGTGATTTTATCTTTAAACTTGCATATATCATACAGGTGTATTGACTTGCGTTGGCAAACTTTCCCATCGTCCCGACGATTTCGAATAAACGCGATAAACGCTCCAGATCGTCACGAAAGTAGCGATGCAGATCAAAACCGATCAAAACCAACATCACAACCTTTTTTAAACAAAAATTCACAAAATTTTATATTCACCGAAACCATGCCGAAGCCGTGCACAAACAAAGGTCAAGAAACCTTTTCCAAAATGAAAATTTTAAAATGTCTTTTTCTCGAGCCCGGTACTAAACTTTCTTAAATTTTTGGCCGCCCCAGCTCTTGTTTCTTATAAACCAGTTTCTTACAAAAAATGCCCGTAACGTCCATGTTTGGTTGTCATTTTTTCCAGTTTAATAACCTAAACATGGAGTGATAATTAACAACGTTAAGTAAGCCCATATTTGGAATATATGCACATGCAGTGAGGCAAATATATTTTGAAATTACAACAAATAATATCAGGGCCTTTTTTAACATACAGACTGGGGGGCCTTGGCCCCCCCAGCCCTCATGGTGGCCCACCCAGTCAACAAAAGTGGCCCCCCCAGTTAAATATTTTCAACTTAATTTCAATTTGCAATCATGATGATTCAAATGACTCGTTGTGTGTGAAAGCTAACTCCGCAGTGTTTTCAATGGTATCTTCCGCAAAGTATCTAACTTGCTTCGAGTCCTATTGATATCATTTACAAGTGTAGTTTGACTTGTTGATTATATCAATAATACACAAACGAGTTTTTTGCTGTTCTTTCTTCAATTTTGAAAAACTGTGATCCGTTCTGTCCGTTATAACCGAATGTAGAAATACTAGGGGCGCACATTAGGGAGTGTGGGGGGAGACACTCCGAATGATTTCCGAGTCGGTCCACAAAGTTGGTCCCAAATTAATATTAAAATCAAACCTGCCCTAAAAATTGTTTTAAACGAGTCTAGCTTTACGAATTTCAAACAATAACATTCAAGTTCAACTGGCTGCCTAATTTAACGTGGTATCAGCCACTAATAGTAGATTTGTGTTGTAGCTCTTGGAAAAAATGTGGACCGACTGGAAAAATAATCTTTGGAGAAAAGTTGATTATAAAAAAAATACATTTTTCAGCGATATCTGAGGCACTAAATTTGTAAAATTTCCCCCTTCGGCGGCAACCATGGTGCCGCCTCAGGTAGCAAAAATTATTTGAATGTATGCAAAGAAATGTTCATGCAAAAGTCGGTCCCAAGTATGTCAACACCCCCAAACCTTTTTTAATGTGCTCCCCATGACCCGGCCGTTTCTCTGAAAATATAGGTCCCTTTCAAATTTTGGCCCCCCCACTTGAAAATCCTTAAAAAAGGCCCTGAATAATATGGTTGTAATCCACAATTTATTGCTGCTGAATTAGGCCAAACCAATATTGATTGAAATCATTGATTGAAATTATGTGGTCACAACGCAAGATTTTGGGGTACACACCCTGAGAACCCATAATTTGCACCAGTCAGATTTTGGTCTGGATCCGCCCCTGCTACACATATCAAAAACTGTTTCTTTCCTTCTGTCCTTTATGACCATGAATCCTATAAAGTTAAATTCTCCTCCCTTGAAAATAATTATTTCCAACGGTTTGTTATTCTTATTACTCATTGTGTGCACGCATATTTTGAAATTATGAGCAATTTTAATTAAGTTTGAAGGATAGCACCATCCGTTGAACATCATCTCTATTTGTTATCGTTGGATGAATATTCATTGGAGCTTAACATTCCTCGGCTGTTGTGGTGTTTTGTGCGGGATTCGTGGCTTTTCAGATATTCCTGTTCTTATATCTTCACTTATGCGTCTGATTATTAACTTCCATAATTAGACACAATTAGTTCTTGATACGAGGAGTAAATTTGTAGCTACGTTTTTATAACATCAAGAAACACCGAGTTTAAACTGTGTTGAATCTGAATTATCGTCTAGTTTGAATCTGTGAATGGTTGTTGCTCGGTTTCTGGCTGTCGCGATCTCCATGATCAATTAAAATGGAAGGTTTGTGTTTCGTTTTGTTTTTATTTGGCTTAGTAGTTGCATAGAAATGTCGTTAATACAGTTGCTACATTTCAGGAAACGTATAGCATTCACTCTTCATCCTTTATACTGACAAACAGTTTATACAATGACTGAAATCTACAGGGACAATACAGTTTTTAAAAATTACAGTCAGCCTTTTAAATGTCCACTCTTTTCGGTTTGGTGCTCTCAAATGATTTATAAACCATTTTGTTCCACACATCCAAATGCTTCGCAGCGCATTTGTAAACAAATCAGCGTAGCTGGGGAGGCGTGGACTCAATCCTCTGCAAAAATATGCTTTTCATTTCCTATTGAATTGGTCCACTAAACTTTCGACGGGGGACTCGTTCTAAAACAAACGATTAGGAGCCGATAATCCTTTTGTGTTTTCTCCAAGCTGTATTGAATGCATTATTTTGTATTGTCGACTTGAGATTCTCCGATGCTTATCATTAAGAGACCTTACACAGGAATTCGCGTGAATGTTATGTTTTGAATAATTCGATTTCTGCAACTGTACTTGCTGGAAAACAATAGGCCGGGCGGAGTATTTAGCGAGGGCGCCCTCCTGGCTGATAATTCGTTCTCAACGTGATTTTGACAGGATTCAATGTTGGCATGGAGCGTGTTGTTCTGGAGTGTTATCTTGCTCTCTTCTCTTGTCTTTTGCAACTTTCAAGCTGTTTTTCAGTCCACGATGGTATGAAAAATAGATATTTGCATGCTGATTAGGTTAAAGAATACCTTGCAGATTAGCTGGTAAATCCTACGATAAAATATTGCAACGAAGTTGGAGTTTGTGATACAAAACTACACTATTCTACAGCAACATATGAGACAGTTTTTCGTTGACTTGAATCTTGTGGAGGTTCTAAATTCCTCTTTTGCTACCCTCTGATTTCAAGTTGTTTACTTTGAATTAAAACAACAACAGCCGTTCTGAATTCGATATTAGTGCAGTCAATATATAGCTGGAATTCTGATTGTTAGTGTGTTTTGCTAATATGGTAAGTTTATCTGTTTTCGCAATTAAAATTTCTTTGAAGAATATTTATGGAAAGGAATTCTGAGGGGCGTCTAACGTTGTTTGCGTCACAATAACATTGCCCTGACATTCCACGACATATGTTTATCTAACAAATTTTTATTTATTTACTTCATTGTTTCTGTATCATAAATAGAAACATATCCGACATATTTTTACCCACTGAAAGCTGAGAATATCGATGTGAAAGCAAAAGTATTCATCAAATACAAATTCTGACCATTATTTGGTCAACGCAACCAAGACCTTTAGCATTTGAGATTCCAAAAACCATCCCCCCTGCCGAGTGACCCGTCCTGCTTTACCCGACGTTAATGGCTGCGGGCCATCAGGGGGGAGGGTTGGTGTTGCTTATCTTTATTTCAATTCATTCTCACCCAAACCACAATAATGAAAATATCTGCATGCGAATATCACTGGTCGACACATGTTTTGTTGTTAGCAGAATTTAAGGAGTAAATTCATCGAATTTCATCGAAAATGCTCTTTCCATTGTGTGTTAAATGATTTGATAATAAAACTGATGGATTTCTCTGCGTTTTTAGGCTTGCAGAAATGCCACATGGCGAGTCCAAGTCAACATGAAGGCTGCGTCAAATCTTTTGCAGGTCAGTTCGCTTTGACCTTTCTTGTTTTGTCCTACTTTTATCATAAAATACCAATGTTTTTATTTCTTTTGGTGTATTTGTAAATTCGAAGCAGGTTTCTTTTGGCGTAAACCGCTACCGGGACTTTCAGGCTGTGAAGAGCTATGGATTTTATTAATTTCTTATTGAGAATTCAATGAAAGAATTCCCTGGGATCTCTGGTGTTTTGATGGGTGGATTTTGGGTAACAACATGTGAGATCTCGGTGGAATTTATGTATTTGTGCCAGTGCGGGTTGATGTAAATACAAAGGGGAACCTCCAGCCATATATCAAAGCCCAACATTTTGCGAAATTCCCAGCGTAACCAACTCCACAAGTGATCTCTTGAACTTTTACATTACGCTCTGTTTGAGGAGGAAGTCTTGTCATGTAATATGAAGGATCTTAGTTGGGCATATAATGCCTAAAGGATGTGTATATCGGGAATTCACCCTTGGTTATTTAAATAATATTTTGAAGAGAGCTTGGAAAATGTGCACGCAAGTTGAAGTCACTGAAAGTTTTCCTATAGGAAGAATTTCGCGACAAAGAGTTTCATATTTAAGTGAAGTTGGCGGTTCATTCAATTCTCCTTAGGGTTTTATCCTGCACACATAACAAAATCCATGTCTGCATTTTTGTGATATTATAGTTAGACTATGCAGTATTTGAAAAGGATTTTTCAGCTTATTTCTAGTGCTTAGCTAAAGAAGTGTAAGTTAATTAGATTAACGATTTGAATTGCGCATTGGAATTTGAAATCTATAAACTACACTGCATTGTAAACTACTTTGCATTCGTAAACGTTTGATGCCATAATGGAAAACATTTTTAAACATTTCACTGCTTTATTACACTGTCTTGTATATTCCTGAATGCCAGACACGCAAATGCAACGCAAGACTGCTATTACTTCATTACTAAATGCCTTCGCACTACTTGCATCGACTTGCATGATGTAATATTTAATCAATGAAAATTATGCGAGGAAAACAATTGGTAGAAAACACGATTAGTTAGTGGAGACAAACTCGATTATTTTGTTTACCAGGGTCCTTGTTCCTTTGTCGATATGCCGTCTTATGAGATTGCGAACATGAACAGGGTAAAAAGGGGCTATTTACTTGTTTTATTGTTGTTTTATTCGCTTATTTACATCGTAATCCTGACTTAACGAACATTAAATGCTGCATAAAAATTTATTTGCGTCGGGGACTTGTTGAACTTGGAGGAACTGCACGATAAAGCATTTGGCAGGCACCAGATGTACAGTTTTTTTATGCCAGGAATTTTATGTCGAAATTAAACTTATTTGGTGAATGAACATTTGTTTTTATAAATACACTTCTTAAATTTTCATTGTTCTTTCGCAATTTTGAGTCTCAGCATATTTTTCTAAAAATAAACGGTGTATTTACTTCTAAGTTTGGTTGTGACTTATTTTGTTCTGAAGTAATTCTAATTTATTCATGCTCTCATTTGGTATCGGTTCAGTGATTATAAATCGATTCTTATCTCTTTCAGCTCCAAATCACATTCCTGGCCCAATAAATGGAAATCCATACGCATTAGTAGACAGAACATTATTTAGTAAAACGAAGAGCAACAGAAACAACAATAAGAGCAAAATGATGCATCAAAGCCAATCACCAAAATCATTTGATCTATCAAAAGGAATCAATGATCTCGATAACCTGCTCAGTGATTTGGGGTTTTTGACTTCATCATGCAAGAATGAAACATCGAAATCAACAATGATGAATAGGGATGAAAATCATAACATTCAACATGATGGCAATAACGAGAATAAGACTGCTAGTCATCAAACGACTATTACATCCAAACTACCTACTATCAATGTTGTTGGGACAGAAGCTATAACAAAGAGTGCGTCAGTGTGTTATCATGAACCGAGTGGGCGGCACGAGAAAGAGGCCCCACAGAAGCCTAGTTTGCCTGCGAGGACGAGTAGTTTCGGAGCAGTGGGTCGTCACCATCATAATCATCGGTCGGGTAGTCTAGGGCGGTCGGATTCGTCTGAAAACGGATATTCATTGGCGGATTCGCCGGGGAATCCTCATCCGAAAGTCTACCAATCACAGAGCAGCGAATCCGATGACGTGTTCAGGGTGGATGGCCCGGTTTCGCCGACTGTCGCCGAAATGCTGAACGAACTATCGCAGTCTCCATTGTCAACCGAGTCGAATTACTGGCGCAACAAGCGCACACGACATTTTACGACGAAATACGACAACGATAGCGAAAGTGCGGCGAGCGAACTTAGTTGCGACAAGACGGCAAACGCAGATGGCGCTGGTGGCGATGGAGAGTTCTACCAGGGGCGGGTCAGGGACCATGTGAAACAATTTAACAGGATACTCTCTGCGCCCGACCCGTCCAAAGTTGGCACGGGCGTACCGATGCCAGGCTTGGTTCAAGGTATCGATTTCGAAGAGAAGATATCAAAGTTTAATTATCGCTCTTTGGCCCCCGGCCAGTGTGGGCCCGTGCCGGAGCGTTTATACATGGCTGGAGGTCCGCCGAAGAAGATTATATACGAAGCTGACGAAGAAGAACATGTGCCAGTAGAAGCTACAGTGAATGAGACGAAGGCTGACGAGGCACTGTTTATACCGTGCTATGCAGATCGACCTGCTGCATACTATCTCAATGAGCATGAAAAGGCGAAAAAACGAGGTGAGTTTGCCATTATTAATAAACCAAGTATTATCAGCACCCTAAGTTCTCGAATTACCCCCCACGCCCCCTTAACATGTTGATTGAGGACTCCCCTCATGGTATATATTCTAGGCTATATCGATATGATTCAATATAGCTTTATATAAGTTATAATATGGCCAGTCTCTCTATCACTCTTTGCTCAGATCTATTGCCCTCAGATCTACTCAATTTTCATATGCATCATATTGCTTTATATTTCCCATCCCAATTGTATCAATACAATTCCAACGTGCCTTTCCGCATTATCCAGTATATTCTCTTTCTACATAACATCGATATCTGAAATATTCTTTATAGATTAAATATATGAATTTTATCAAATCTCTCCAGTCTATCTGTTTTATTTCCATCCGGCATTATCTTTCGCTAATAGATTTATACATTTTTTTATCTTTTATTTATACATTAAATTTATTTGATTTATACATTTCTTTATATTTCTTTTTTTTATCGTATCACGCCTTTCTTCTTATCTTCTTCCATTTGATCTCCACCTAGCTATCTTTTTTTAGAATGTATTTCTTTATATCATTATTATTGTTAATGGTTATTATCATTTATTTTTGTTTCTTATCTTTCTCGTATTATCACGAGCAATGTGCGGATACACTTTCGATAACTTATCAATGAAATAGATCGTTTTGAATCTATTTTGTAGCTGAATATTGGTCCACATGTCATACTTCTGCCTCCCCATCTACCGCATTATAGATTGGCTTATTCAAATGCGCTAATGGCATTTATCTTTAAACCGGCAATTGTGAATATCGTTTTGTTCGTGCTCCCCCGCAGGTCGTGTTTTCAAACGGAGGTCACCTTGAGTGTGCCTCATTAATCAAAGAGCATGTTTATTTGTTGTCATGTGCGTTGGTGAAGTCTGTCGAACATTGTAGATTAATTTGCAACTTTTTCTACGTGTGCATTATCAACGATATATCTTTTCCTGTTTGAATTCTATTGAGAACGCTAGCCCGGAATGTCTTCGAATATAAATATGACATATTTCTGAATACATAGCATTCTGCCTTCAATAAATCGGAATCTAGCAATCTTTAATACATTATTTGCTGTCACATGCGTTGGTGGGGTTTGTCGAACATTTCAGATTAATTTGCAACTTTTTCTACGTGAATATATTGCACCGCCACGCCAGCGATATATCTTTCTCTCTTTGAATTTTATTCAGAAAGACCCGCTCATCACGTGTTCGAGTATAACCATGATATATTTCTAAATACATAGTATTGCACCTTCAAAATATCGGAATTTATCAATTTTTTTTCGTATAGTGGCAGCATTGTCATGAAGCGACAACCCAAGCATATCAATCCATCTCTTGCTGATTAAATTTATAATTAATGATCGCAGCTTGTATCCATGCTTTACCCATTAAAACGCCCTTGGTATTGAAAAATGCAATGCAACTCACATGCATTGTGATACGAAGCTTTTCCTAACATGATTTGAAGCTTAACTCGCGGTTTGCTCTGTCTGCCTGTTCTGATTAGATTCGAATGGGAAAATACGTCACTGAAAACCCAAGGATCGAGAATTAGACCAAGGGTGCTAGGGTCAACCTGTGGTGGGGTAGGAAAGGTTATTATCAGGACACATTTCATTTTATTGCTTCCTCGGGATGATAGATTATATCAGTAAAAATCATGCTGATCTTATTGATTTTGATTATGATCAGTGATTGATTATGGTATCGTTTGATCAGTGATTGATTATCGTACCGCTTGATGAATGATTGCTAATGGTTCGCTTGATCAGTGATTGCTAATGGTATTGCTTGATCAGTGATTGCTAATGGTATTGCTTGATCAGTGATTGATTATGGTATCCTTTGGTTGTTCGATTTGATAGTGATTGATCACTGATCGCTTGATTACGATGATCATTTGTTTCATAGCAGTGATGATCAGTGTCGACTAGCGAATCGGCCGTGTCGCTTTAGCATCTCCTCGCGGCGTGTAATTGCACGTTGATTCATATTTATATTTCGTATTTACCCGTGCTTCAATAGAAATCAAAGGAGATAAACTACACCGCTTAAGACGTGTTTATTTGCAAATCCTGAAGCCACAACAAAATAATCCTAATGAAAGTATGCGAAGAGACACCGAAATTTGCGAAAAATATCTTCACGAACCCACGTTGTCGTGCAAGGCAGTCGCTCAGCAGATGTTAAGTTTTAACGATATAAATAATGGTATAATTCTATCCAATTCGTTTCAGGCATGAAGTTGAGCAATGGAAACATCCATCATCATAATCATCATCAACACAGCTATCATCAAGATGCCCGATCGGAGGAAATCGCTTCGAACGAACCCCAGCTTCATAATAACAATCATCTATTTATTGAGAATCCTTGCGAAATCATCATCAACAACAACAAGCCACGGTTAGTTCGAAAACTGTTTATCTTATTTACGTGATTTTGTATTTCCCAGTCTCCGTGACATTACCAAACGCTCTTAAACATAACAAGTTCCCCGCTATGAAAGTTAAATCTCCTGTTCTTTTAACTTTCTGCGCCGTGTAATACACCCTTTGCCACTTTTTGCTTAGTCTCCGTGAACCCATTACATAACGCATTAATTTATGGTTCAATTCGATGTTCATTATACTTTCACTGTGTTTATTGCAACAAGTAGGCGTTGTTTTTCACCCAATGAAGCCTTTTGCTGTCGTTTAATCGAATTCAGAAGGTGATAAGCCGCTTTGAGCTTCACTGCTTAGGCCATATTGTCATAGCTTACTGCAAAATGTCCCCTTCCTGATTTTGAAATTTACGCCAGACGATGTAAACCTGTCCAGTTTGTGATGCAGTTTTAAATCTTTTCCACCATATCACCTCGCCCCATTTCGCCACACAACATGTGGACCAATATTCAGTTACAGAATAGATTCAATATCCGATTTGAAGCAACGAGAATGCCAATGCGAGATGCCATTGTTTTCCAGCTTTTCCAGTTTGCAATTCAGATCCTATTCGTATTCTTCAAGCATTAGCTTGCATCCTTATTTGTGTTTCCCTGGGATCCGGTAGTTGTATCATTTTGTCCCATAAATGCACATGGTAATCGGGACATCCTCTCTTAAGATCCTTGCTAAGTCTGCTCGGCACTAACTGTCAGAACGATAACTTTATTCAACGACATCCTTCAGAATGCGTACTTAAACTAATACCGCCTTTCGCTTTTAAGAACAGCATCGTATTTAGCGACATCCAAGAACAACATGTACTAAACATCCTAAAATAACCTTTTCTTTTGTGTTTTCCACAGAGCAAGAGCTGGCTCCGACTCCGCGTACGAGGACTCGATACGAAGCTCCTCCGTGGCGTCCACTTCGCTCGCCTCTACCACGCAGCCAAAATGCCCGCGAAACGAATTGAGTAAGTCGTCCGGCAGAGGCAGTCATACATCAAGTATTACAAGCTTCGATGATGAGGACTCATCTGGCTATGCGAGGATCGAGGATTTTCCATTGGTCAAAGAGAAAGCTAAGAAAAGGTAGAATAAGCGTATTTTATAAACGCCCTTTTCTGATAGACGCCGGATAGTTTTGTGTGACAAGTTTAATTATCGCTCCTGGTTCTTATTCAAAGCAATGCTGCTAACTTTGCTAATCAAACATGCATTTCTAATGAGGAAATTAAGTTCCGACAGCTCAGTTAATAGCTTGGTTGGACTCCATTACGACGATTAGATGTGAATGGGGTGGCAATAGCTAGTGGGCCACGCCTGATGTTAATGCTGTGTGTAGTACTCGATGAAGCAGTAACAGACACCAGATGCGAGGGGCTTAATGGATACTGCTTTTACTGTATCTGAAAGCAGTTTTACCTTCACCAATATGGTACCATGGTCATCATTATCGTTATTATTATTATTATTATTATTATCATGAAACTCCTTCAGTTGATTAATAGACAAATAAATAGATCTATATATACTTAATTACAAAAATAAAAAACAATACTAAAACTGGTCTACCAAGAGGTCATGTTTGGGTTCCATCATATTATCTTGCCTCCACCAAGGCGTATTTTTCAATGAAGGTTCCGTGCCATGCCATTTGTAATTGCTATGAACTGAGAGATAATTTGTACAATGCAACAATTTATCTCTCTTTATTATACGTATGTTAAAGTATCAACTTGTAAAGCGCAACTGAGTACTTTAGTATGGGGCCGCTATCTAAATTATATATTATACATTGGCTCCCTGTATGTTGCGATACGAAGGACACGTATGTTGTATTTAGGGATGGCGTGTTACTCCGAATGGATTAAAATTACGTCCACCACTTTATGTCGTCAATTTGTATGCGATCCTTGGGACGGGACTATATTGCCTTTCAGAGTGAGATTCACGAAGCAACTGATGAATTTTCACTTTGTGCTCTTTTTTAGCCCATCACCGACCATGATTGAGTCCAAAGGCGTGATTGAAGACGAAGTAATTGCAGTGTCGCACACTTTACCACAGCAATGTTTACCAAGCAGGCTGAACAAACAATTGCCTGAAATCAAATCGAAGAAAGACCTCTCCTTGGCCGTCTATCAGACCAATTATCTCCCTGGTCTCACAAACGGACAACCAACAGTATTGTCCAGTAGTCAAATTGACATCGAGGATGAATCGTTTCAAAGCGAGGCCACTTCCCCCGCTGTTTCGCCTGCGCAAGACAAGGCCTATCTGACATTGAATCGGTGAGTTCCGATTTTGTTTTACCCCTCCCCCCTTTCCAACAAGGCTTTCCAAATGGATAGGTCCTGGTACCAAAAAGTATTAGATCCAACCCTTCAGGAAGACATCATTGTCAAGTGTTTAATTTCGAACAAGGCTTTCCAAATGGATAGGTTCTAGCTAACACCGCTATCTCGCTACGCTATACTACAACGTGGTGTCCCATATTGAATTGAGAAATTTCGAGTGTTTAATATTTTCTATTCATCAATCCACTTGTTTGTCAAGTTGTTTACTGTGTGTGCAATCATCTCGTCTAGAATATTCCACATATCTAATGACGTAATAGCAGCTCTGTGTCTTGATTGGCTGGTCGTGATGGGCGTCACCCTCAATTCGAGTGTGCGGGATACATGAATGAGGGAGAGGCTATTTTTTGGCTGCGTCTTTTGATTCGTGCGTTTCGGTCAATGTTGAAGATCTTATCTCGATCACACAGCCAAGACTGGATGAATTGATTGGATTTCGATAAATTTCGATAAATGTAATTTGATTGCCTTGTAAACAAATGTTTTGATGTTAAGATTAAGATAAGACGAATGCGTCCGGACGTTTGTGTACCATTCTCTTGGTCTTGGCAAATGAGCCTGCACGGGATGAAATAACAGTGAACATTCATTCATTCCAAACTACGATTCAAGTCGTGTTTGAACTCAGGTTGATTGCGAAATTCCAGTCCCCTTCGTATAATGGACTTTATTGTGAACTTCTCATGCTAAAAGTTACCGTTGATACACGCATATAACGAATTGCAATGAATGGCCCGACACATTGAAATTAACGAGATCAAATGATAAACCTATTACGTTTTTCTGGATTAAAATAACCCGAAGTGAGAGACAGGTTGAAAAATGGTTGTTTTTAAAATCAAAACGCAATTGTGTCGTCATCAATTGCTGGCAATTAAATTTCCCTTTTTGCCTTGCATTAATCAGCATGATAATACCAGGCTCGACAGTGCACGTCGCACACAAATAGGGCAAGGATCCGTTTAACCACTTTTGACTGCCTTCGACGCATTCCTATGGGTTTCCGCTGTACTTAAACGGATTAGAACGAGAGGACATTGCTCATTCACAAACGCTAATTGTCAACGCGAATATAAATTCGCACCGAATTGGCCCTGCTGCCATTTCAAATCACACCACAACGCGACTACTACAATTATACAGCGAAACATTAATACAAGTGTTGCAAATTTTATTTTCAATCGATTTGGATAAAAGTATTCGATCAGAGGAGGTTTTCGAATTTGCGTATTGCGGTATTCAGCATGGTTTTAAATCAAGAGATTACGCAAATTGAGAATATATCACAGAATATTTTATCACTCATCAAAGATCTTCAAACTGATCAGAGTATCATTGTGCTAAGGTTTGTGTCTTGAAATTTATGTTTGTGTCTTGAAGTCTATGTTTTGCTACTGGGTTGTTGCATTGGTTGGCAAATCCACTGTTGTCGGCTTTAACTTTTGAATCGGTGGAAAATTGCTTTGAACAGAACGTACCAAAATGTATCGAAGGCAATTTTCAGATGAATACTCGGCATCGCAAAATATCATATGCAGTGTCGTGAGTGCTGTGCTGCACTTGCATTTATTGCATAACAGTCGATATGGGTTTGAGCATTGCCGTCTTGATGTTGACATGACCTAGACTTTTTTATGAGCTACGAAGACAGCAAGAACATGTCACCAAATCTGGAAATTTTCATAGGTTTTTCATTACCCATCTTGATATGATTAATGGCGATAGCTGGGAATAGTTTATTTATCGACCAAAATTATTCCTACCCCATGCTTAAGCATGCATATTGCCCGATCCAAAATTGAAAGAAAACTTGGTTGAGAAATATTTATCGATTTAATAAATGTGCAAGTTTTTTTATAAAAAAAGTGCCAAATTTATTTTTGCTTTAAACGATTGTAGTTGTGTACGTTTGTGAGGTGAAATTGTTTGTTCCAATGTGCGCGAAGCATTAAACTCCCACTAGTTTGTTTTCGAGTAAATAAAAGGATACGAGGATGGTAAATGACTTACTCAACCTGAGTAAATGTTGAGTTATATATATTATTAATAACATTGATGCCAAGCAACCGCAATTCATGCAACAACGACCCAAGGACAACAATTAACCAACTCTAATTAACAAACTCTAATTCGATACATAACCTCCCTCTCTTTACAATTCGTTTCCGTCAGGAATCGAAGCAAATAAAACACATATTGTTGAGATTTCAAGATAAGCCACATTACGTTTTGTAAGATATCAATTAAAGTTGTTGTGTGGTGTCGGTCTGTCAAGCAATCCGAATGCGCTGTTCATTCATTGCTTCGCAGGAAATAGTGCTTACAAGGAAGCAATATTACCACGTCATTGTTGTAATGAATCCCTTTTTATACGGCTCATACTAAAGTACGGAACGCGAACGGAAAGGAGGAACGGAACGATACAGACCGGAACAACCTTCACATAATGTGGGTGTGTGAACATCAACAATGATTTCAGTTAGAATGAAACCAAAAACAAGCCATCAAAAAACTTGCCATGCAAAGATTCGCCCGCAGGCGCGTTTTGTATCATAGTACACTCTTTTTTCATAAGAACCAGTAAATTTTTGCCGAGGCTCAGATGTTCTTATTTTTCCCATTGTTCTAAACAATAGACTATTGTTTTTTCTATTGTTCTTCATTTGAAATCGAGTCTCAGTGTTCTTATAAAGTATGTTCTTATAAAAAAGAATGTAATTGCCAAACAGGCGCATTTCGTATTATAGTAATCGTTCCTTATTTAAGAACTTTGTCATGCTCTTGTTTACGTTATCGTTTCGCATTTAGTAATCGGTTCGCCGTTCCGCTTTCCGTACTTTAGTAGGAGTCCTTCATACCATGTTATCATGTCATTATCAGTTGTCCTGTTCTTGCCGCACCCTATAAAGATTTAATTTTCAGTTGATTACTTTCTCACGCCCTCATTAGAGCTTGTAGATTAATTATTTAGTCATTTCTTCCTTATTTATCCATGTACATAATGTATAATTGCATAATGTCTTCAATAACACAATTCCTTCCCTATCAGGGACAATAAAACTGATTAGCTCCTTCAACTGCATATGATGTCATCTTACGTCATTGGGTGCACGATCTGTGATCCTTACGTCATACCTGACGATATTTCTTGTTTGTATCGGGTTCGTTTTCGTGTCACAAGATTGCATGTGAAACAGCCCGTATTGCCCTCCTGTCCTAGTACGGCTTCTGGTGCACGTATCTTTTTTATTCGTTCCTCTATCAAATTTATACACTCGCTGACGGCATTTTCCATACGCAGTTCTTTTCATAAGAGCAGCTAGGCTCGGAGTTACCAAAAAGCAACCGAAATTTACGAATAACGATTGGGAATATTGGGGTTTTTTCAAAAGCTTGTGTATAACATGTCCACGCTTCATTTTATGAGAGTATCGAGGCTTAAATTCTCTGAGATTGATAAATAATATTAAGAGAAAAGCCAAGCTCGACCCCACTGATCAAGTTTAGTTGGCGTTTACAGCCACGAGGAAAAGCACGATTTATGATCATTTTGCTACGATTACTTTGAATGTGTTCATATGATCATTATTGACGTTATCTTTCTTTATTTCCAGCAATGATTTGTCCGTGAAAACGCAATCAGAGGGCACATTAGGCCCCGGGATACACGTGGTTGAGTCCCCACCAAGTCCTTGCTGCTCTACAAGGTCCGACTCGTCCTCCCAGACACCAAGTCCAACCCGACAGACACTCCGACATCGTCTACGACGTTCAAATAGCAGCACATCTTCTATCTCATCTTCAGGTACGTCCAATTTTTCCATTTATTCAATTCAAATAATTATGTTATCTGAATTGAATATGAGTGCGAGAATATGTTAAGAGAGTGCGAGACCGTTTTTGGTTGGTACATTCCTCTAATTACTGTCCAGAGAAACAGAATTGGCGACCCAGAGAGACAGAATTAGCGTTCAGAGTCCCTCAAAGTAGCTTGCTAGTTTTGTGCGCGGTGTTTTTGTTTATACATTTATTATTTGTTTGTTATCATTTTGCATTATACACCTTTTTTTATTGCTTTCATTTTTGTTTCATGCTCCATATTTACTTCTAATGCCTTATTTGTTTCCTTTCAATCCAATTGTTTACCTTGGTTATTTCTTTAGTTTTTAACTGCCTTTATTATTCGGTGTCTTGGATTCTTAAGATATATTTGAATTGCTCTGTTCTTTCCCATTCTGAGCTGATCGTTTTATTGGCTATGGATTGTGATGATAATCACGAAATCCCAGTGATCCGAGATTAAAAACGAATTATGCGCATACCTCAGCTTTTGTTCTCAAAAAAACAACCAAACATGCACAAAAAGAGAACGAATCTTTTTATAAAACCAAAACTTTAGATGTAGTCTTCCACGATTCGATTGTTTGTTCAAACTTGCACCGAACACTGTCAGAGTTTTCATTAAAACGATTTGAAAATGACACTTGGAATTGGTAAACGAAACTCTATGTTCTACGTGAAAACATATGTTTCTGTTCTGTTCAGTTGGCCAACGCCGATACATGTTATCTCTGAAAAAGGTATTATTGTTGTTATTATTATTAGTATTATGGTTTGCTGTTTATTATTGTTACCGTTCTGCGAAGCACAGGATTTCTAAACAAGTTTTAAGAGTCGCAACTTTTCAAGCAAATTCTTTGAATGATGTAAGCGTATGACATCATTGAAACTTTGAGTCATTTAATTAGTTAAAGGTCTTTCGGTTTTTAATTTTGTTTTGTTTCGAGATCCTCAGGAAGCAATTTATTCAAACACTTTTACGACTCCATGAGTCATTTGACATTGGATTTCAAGGCGTGTACTTTTCCCCTATTGAGAACCCTTGATCTTTTAATGCTTTTACCGTTTTTTCAATAAAACTCAAACATCCGTTAAAAATATTGACCAAGGTTGGACTAGAATTTTCTCGAATCATGAACTCAATCCCCGAATATTTGGCTGCTGTGCTGTGCTGGTGTAAACTCAGTTATAACCAGCGCTCAACGATGTCCACTGCTATTTTTCCTTTGCTCGAGATTATCCTTGAGTTTATCACGCTCACGATATCACCCTCGGCGTGTAATAATGCCTCTTTCAAATGAACTTATCTAAAAACGGCTTCCTTTTATCGTAACGCATTGCTCGAGCTTAGCCCATGGCGCTCAACAATAGCAATTCCTCGCTTTTCAAAAATGATAAGTATATTTATCTGCCTGTAGTCAATGGAACATTATTACACCTTCAAAACACACCGAAAACCTTAAACTCATTAATGTTGTTGTTTATAAGTAAACATTTGAGCATATAATAAGATGTTTGGTCATAAATAATCTTATTCGGACATTTATTTTTGTTCATTTCATCTTCTTTGAATGTTTAAGCTTCCTTTCTATTATATGTTTTCTTTTCATTACTTACAGTTTCTTGACTATATGATCGCTTTGTCCTTTTCGCAAACTTTTTGATTTCCTGTATTATCACGATAAGATTAAGTTGTAATTTAGTAAACTTAGCATTTTCATTAATTCATGCATCAAACATCAAGCAATCCGATTCATTTTGTTCTATTTTATTCTATTTTCTTCGATTTTCTTTCATTTTACTTAATTTACATCTATTTTTTAGAATTGTTCCCTGAAGTACTGCGCTATCCGCATGTCAAATTCGACAAAGATAATCTAAAGTACTGGTATAAACCATCAATTACTCGAGACGAAGGTATGTGCGTTGAACTTCTTCTCTTGATTTTGTCAATAGAATCTAGCCACGATAAACTGACTACCGTAATTCCTTGAACAAGTCCCCGGGGGCTTATTTGCAAAAAATGAAATTTTAGTCTGATTATTGTTCCATATTAAGCAAAATAAAAGCTATACGATGCAGCCAATCAATGAAGTTATTGGCTTAAACTTGCTGCTATTTGCAATATATTCACTAAACAACTTCGATGTCTGAAAACTTGGACTCTTGTGTTTCCGATCTTTGGTTAAGTCTGAATTATGTTTCCTAAGTGATGTGATATTTTCTTACAGCCATCGCACTCCTGAAAGACAAACCAGCCGGTGCATTTGTTGTAAGAGATAGCCAGTCATACGAAGGAGCATTTGGTCTAGCAGTCAAAGTATCAACTCCACCACTAGGCGTCATACAACAAGCTGGCGGTGATCTATGTATGTTTCTATTCACTTGCGTCTGTTTCTAATTTTTCCATATTTTTTTTCCATATCAATAGTCGAACCTCAGTAATTTAACTATCATTGTAATCAAGTACCGAGTAGGTATCTCGCACTTATGCGTGTCCCAAGGTATGACCTAATACCTCGCTAACTGGAACAAGTTGAACATTTTTGAATGAGGCTCACCTCTACCCATTGCCTATTTACTAGTCAGTTATGCTTGTTTGCTTCTATTTCTTTTCATCCAGTTGTATTTTTAATTCCCAATCAATTCTCAATGCGACTCTTGCTTACTTTTCAGCTAAAATCAACATGGAAAGTGAATTAATACGGCATTTCTTGATCGAACCGTGCAAACAAGGTGTCCGGTTAAAGGGTAGCAACAACGAGCCAGCGTTTCCAAGTCTTGTTGCTTTGGTATTTCAGCATTCGGTAACGAAAATGGCATTGCCAATCGAGCTAAAACTACCAACCCAAGGTATGCTCATTAAATGTGGATAACATTTTTTCCAACACTTCTTCCACAATTTGTGTTACCTGAACAAACTCATTGAAAGGGGCATAACATAACTTGGGAGATTAGGGGCATGCCCTCCCCCAAAGTTTTGGAAAGCTAACCCAAATGTCCCTGTTTTATTCAAAAATATCCTTTTCATCCTGTCCCTTTTTAAGGATAGCCCCTTCCCCTAATTTCAAAATGCTTCTGATATTATTGCTCTTCTGGTTGTGTAAAGTAGTTTGTGTCTGCTGTTCATACATCTAATTAGACGCTTGGGTTTCTAATTTATGCTATTTTATTTTTTTTTGCTTTAGATATTGAAAATTCCGATTACGTGGACGGTGCTCCGTTGACAGAGAATCAAGTGTTGCAAAAGGGTGCTGGTAAGTTGTGATTGCGATGGTTAATGGGATCCAAGCTGTCATATGGTGTAGTTGGTTGTTCGCGATTAACCGTGACTCTTTTTTCTTCATTCTAGCTTGCAATCTCGTGTATTTATCGTGCATTGATGTCGAAGGCTTGACTGGCGATGGTGCTGTCAAATATGCAATCAGTAAAACATTATCATCCAGTCAAAATGTCAAATCAACAATCGTTACGATCAAAGTCAATCGGGATGGCGTCACGTTAACCGACGACGAACGAAGGTCAGACTCAGATTCAGATTCACTATTGCCTTTATCTTTACCGTACAATCTTCGCGCATCCGCACTGTCAATCCTGTCTACATAAAGTAGTCCGTTACTTTTATCCGTCTCTCTTTATCGAACGAACTTTTGCATGACGAGCCAAACCTATAATCAGTTTATTTAGTCCTCGATGCAAATAAGTATTTTTCTTATTCAATTTCAATGCTCGTTTTACTTTGTGTGTTCCAACGCATGTTGTGGCTAATTTTTCAATTCACATAGTTTAAAATAGTGTTTTAATCCTGTTTTATTTATTAACAAAGTTGTTGCCTTTTTTAGATTATTCTTCAGAAAACACTTTTTAATAAAAGATGTCCTTCATTGTATTCTCGACCCCAGAGGCCGAAGGTGAGATAACTATTTATGTTAAATTTACCTCATACTATTACCTCTTGTTTTGTTGTATTTTGAAGTGAAGCAAGCTAAACTCTGAGACAATTCATGTTATTATTTTTCAGGTTTAATTTGCACGATGTTATTCCTGAAATTAACCGCGAAGCTCCGTAAGTTAATTAACTTCGTATTTATTATTCTGCTCTACTGATTTGATATGTACTTATAAATACATGTTATTTTAGTCCGTATATACAAGGCCAAACATCATAGCATGTACTTTTGCTAGCGATGCCTGATGTAACAGTGATATGATTGGCTAAAACGTCCCAGACTCTTTATTGATTGGTTAGTGGGACGGCCCTAATCGAAGCCGAGTAATTCATGCGAATCAGCTACTTTATACCTGTGTGTCTTTTATTGCAGTTGCTTTGGTATAGTTGTGAGCAAACCCCAAAGGCCCCTGGAACATGAATGTATCGTATTCGCAGAAATGGAGCCATCCCAGCCTGCAACAGCGGTAATCGATTTCATCCAACGAGCCATGAAAGTCACGAAGAAGTAACATTAGCCACAATCAGACATATCATCGTGCCTTGTCAAGTGCATCTGTGTATTATTTAGTCAGCAATTAGCTTATTATCCTTGGAAAGAATTTAACAAATAAGAATTATTGTTATTATTATTTTATATGCATTGTTTATGGTTTGTTAGCTATGAGATTTAGCTATATAAGTCGACTAGTAAATTGGCGTTTTCCCGTCATATTTAATTCTTGTATCATAATTCTAGTGAAACAATCGCATTTTAAATAGCTTCAATTTTATATTAAGAAACGTAACGTGAAAGCATGGATGATGTTTTGTAATACTGTAATGTTTTAAATCAACGTCCCTTGTTGTTAAACCCCTAAAATTGTCCCCCATTTTGATACTTTTTGATTTTGTAAACCCCGTGGCCACTTATATGAAGCATGAAGATCAATTATTTTTATAATTTTCACCATTCGTGTGTGCTGATGAAGAACATTTATTCGCAGTTTTTATCGACACAAACGTTTAACGCCATTAATCACTCAGTCTGTTTGTTTACAGTCAACTCATTGATATGATTGGTTGTTCCCTTTTTTACCATCCAGCAATGAGCATTTTTACGATAGACTTGTTAAATTAAGATATACCATGTAACATTATTGGGTGCAGCTCTCTAACTATTTACTCTCGAAGCATATTATGTAGTAAATAAACCATTATTTCCAATATTATTATTGTCGAAGCACTGTTTGGAGTTGTCATTTTAGGAAGCTCGTACTTGTGTCTGTATACTAATGATATTTAGATCTAAGTTTTATATGAAAGTAATTTTGATGTGTATCATTTCCTAATCTGAAGACTTTTATATTCGAGTTAATCTATACCCTCTGTGCTTCAAGTTGAGATGAAATGTTTCGGGTGGGAATGGTGCAGTTTTCGGGACTTTGGCACCAAAGGTCTTTGGAGAAGGACCGTTTATAACCAACAACGACCATATCTTAAAACCAATATGGTGCTGTGAATGAATGACCATTTCATTATCGTTCACAATTTTAAAAGCAAGGGGGATTTGATTTAATTCAATATTTGTCTCGGAAAAATGCTTCATTGTGCCATCCTCCGTGTCACCTGATTTCAACTGTTGATATCAATATTCTATGAGGATAAGGAAGTTCCTAGGCCATTGAATAACTCAAAACCAAAAGCATTTGTTTTTGTTTTTAGAGTTTACTTAAAAGCTTTATTAATCTGAAATCATGTAAGCAGACTCCAGACACACGATGTCAAACACTTCAATTAACAAGAGAAGTCAGAATCTGGCTGGAAAAGATGAACAAGGAAATCAAAACGAAGTCTGCGATTCTGATGTGCATTGCTGGAAAAATCAAGCAAATTGCTGTTTACGTTATTGTTCAACGTTTGGTGGCATCAGCGTAAAATTGCTTGCTCTTGGATATGACCATGGCCTGATATTGTCAAATAATTTGAAGGTCTATTCCGTTGGTAATAACGATTTCGGCCAGCTTGGTCTAGGAGACAGAAGTGACAGAAGTGCACCCAGAGAAATTGGATTTTTTGCAGAGAAGAATATAAGTGATGTTGTTTGTGGTTCGAGGCATAGTTGCGCCCTCTCGACCATAGGACAGGTATTTTGTTGGGGAGATTCAAGACAGGGACAATGTGGACTGGGAGAAAAGGGGATCTTCACAACACCGTGCAAAGTAAACTTTGCAAACAGGAGCCACGATCGATCGCAAAGCTCCATTTTGCCAAAACCCATCAGAATTGAGAAAATTGCTTGCGGAGATGCTCACACTATTGCGATTGACATTCAAGGGGGACTGTGGAGTTGGGGGTCGGGAATAGCGATGGGTCTAGGAAAGAGCACTGTGGAGGCTCTTACTCCTGAGATTGTTTCAGCCATGAGCAAAAGACCCGTTAGTGACATATCTTGCGGTAAATATTACAGCATAGCATTGGTACGGGACGAAGTTGATCCCATTAATAACAGATTGAGCAAATTTTTTGAACATCTTGTGATTGGTAGGTCTTCTTCGGAGGTAGATGGTGCACTTTTGACAAGAACAGAAAGTAACGTCACCCAGAAAATTCCATTTCTAGAGAATGTTTTTTATGTGGAAAGTGAAGAGGAAGCTTCGCAGCCGTCATTACAGGATTCTCAGAAGTCCACAAGATCTGATGCGATGCCTGTTGGATCCGAATCTGAAGCTACTCTCCAAGACACTGATTTGGACAATGAAGGAAACAATGTAATTGTTGAAGAAATAGCTGGGTCACATGAAGATGTGGGTCAACCTGGAATGTCAGAGACAATTTCAGCTGGAAGCAATCAAGAAGTTAGAACCAGAGCTCGAAGCAACACCCTTGAAGGCTTGGTGGGACCTTTGGTATTTGAAAACAAATTTTACGATTCTGAATTAGCAATAAAAAGAAGAAGTAGTTGTCCGACTTTGGAGAAGACCCCTGGCATTATTATTGAAGATGTAGTTAAAGATGATGACAAAATAGTTGATGATTTGTCAACGGAGGATAACAGAGAAGTTAATGAGAGTTTATCTGCAGGCAGAGTGGTTTCTGCAACAGAGATATTCTTTTCTGCTATTGATATTCCATCATCAACACAGCAATACTCACTGGATAATGAGAGTTCTGGAAGCTCCTCCTCAGACACAAGCTCGGAGGCACCAAACGAAATGCAATCATCATCAAGAAACCCTCTGCATCTAGATAATGAGATGCAGAGCATGATAACGAGTCAATCTTGTCCTGTTGTGTACGACGAGTCGGCAAAAAAGTTGCCGGCCGAGAGCGCAAGTAGTTCAGTGTTCTCAGCAAAGTCATCTATTGATCTGCACGATGTCGACAAGATCGGGTCGTCATTAGAAGTGACCAACTCGTGCCAGGTTTGGGTTTGGGGAGAAGGTGACCATGGGCAACTTGGACTTGGCTCAACTATGAAGCGGAGGTGAAAATTTTTTAAATCTTTTTATCGTATTTGGTGTAAGATCAGTGTTGTCAGTATTAGCATACAGTGCTCAATGTACAAAGTGGAGAGCAATCATTGCAATAGTGCAGACTGATTCTCTGTGACTCTGAATTTTGTGCCAGAGCATGTTTCTATATATGCGCAACCACTTGCTTGCAGCAGTTCTTTCGCAAGCAAGCATTAGTCTTATGGATCAGTGTCTTTGCAATCGACCTTGCAGTCAATAAAACCAGAATGCAGATCTGCTCCCTCGTTGCTTGCTTGATGAAAGTTACGCATTATCTTTCTGTGTTATATATTAATGTCATTTGTTGATGCAGTTGGTATTTTTTCATTTGTTGATGCAGTTTATTTTCTTTCTCTAGTTGTAAACCCATACTGCTGGAAGCATTGAAGGATCAAGCCATAATCAAGATATCAACAGGACAGAACCATGTACTAGCTCTGACTAGGTCTTGTCAGGTATACACGTATATTAGTACATACGAATATTTTAGGACATATGTCATGCCAATGCATCTTCGTGCTTTGTTCTGCCAACTTTAAACGATAAAATAGCAAATCCCACAGTTGAAATACGCCCGAATCTGATTTCTGGTTCCTATTAAACCAGATTTGTGTTACTTCCCTATTTATCACGGGGAAGGGGAGCTGGATACTTCGACTTTGAGGGGGGATTACTTTTGATTACTTTAATTGATGTTTGCTTTTCATAGGTTTATGGATGGGGTGATAATTCCAACGGACAGCTGGGTCTGAACGAACGTAATATTCCAGAACCAAAGATAGTTGACGTAATTATATCATTTATGTTTACCCTATTTTTTCCTAGATCTTTTCTTCATTCAGAATATCAACCGAAGAATGTCTTCGGTACCATTTTGTTTTAAAAATACGTCTTCAATCGTTTCGCTTTTGGATGTTGATTGCCCAATCCCAGCTCAATATTTCGTGGTTTCTTTGAAGTAATTAACACAGCGTAATTCAACATCATTATTGTTAATTTAACATGATTTTAAAGTAGTGAGAGGCAGATTTCAATTGAAGCACTTTTTTCAGGTTCTTCATGGCCTTCGCGTTTGGGACATTTCTGCTGGGTGCAATTCGTCGATTTTTCTCGCCGATTTGGCGAGTGATTCTTGCGACTTGTACCACCTTGGCAAAAACGTTCAGTAAGTCCATATTCTTGACATCAAAAGCCACCATTACCAGGGTGTGGTTAAAAATCATTTTTCATGTGGATTTATTGATAAAATTATGTTTGCTTTATACCACACTGTATCTAGCAGACTGAGAAATGAGAAATGCCTTCGATTTATCGAATTTCCGAATTTTTGAGGGTCTTTAAACATTCCCCGAACATTAAACATGCTTGAGCACTTTAAACGTGTTAGAAGAGACAGAAAAATACGTTCTTTAAGCCTGAAACTCAACTTAAATGGCAATTGAGGCTCGACTTGCTCTACTTATTTTACCCGACTCGTTTAAATCAAAATTTATTTTACAGCGAATTCAAAGATGATTTTGCAACAGTTCTCCACACACAGACCAGCAGCAAAAGAAAAGGCAGCAGTAAGAAAAAAAGACTTTCATTTAATAGAAAGCGGTCTTCCACTGATTCCATCAATTCTGAATGGTATATGGGCACAGAGTTGCACAAAATGAATCATTTTGACAAGGCAAGCATTTCATTGAACATAACTGAACTTTAATGAGCCAACAACAATGTAAATCCATGTTTGATGTCTTTATTTTCCCTTAATAGTTTTATAATTACTTTTTTAATTTATAGAGCCTTGTTCTCAGAGCTGTAGTTGGTTCTGATGGTCAATTTGCCTGCATCAGTGAAACGTAATTTCATTAAGTCACAATTTATTACTTGATTAAACCTATATACTATTGGATGCATTATGTGAAAGTGACTTTGATGATCACATTGCTTTTAGTAACCATAATCAACTGATGAAGATAATGCACAAATTGACAAGCTCAGAAAGGAATTATTATCATCAAATTGCGCTGATTCAAGACTACATAATGACGCCACTGATAAATACAGGTATGACACATAGAAGACGTGTAGAAGCTGAGTATTGAGAAACATCGAGTATAGTCCGCAGCGCTTGCAGTGTCCTTTTGCGATCTGCAATGTATGCACGTATCGTTTTCTTGCAGAAACCTGGACCTCTGTTTTAAAGCTTCCCGGTGGAGAAGCATTGCTGCCCCTTTTGGATTGTTTTAATGACATCATTCATAGTATCAGAATTGGACTGTGGCAACTGACTGATACAGTGAAAAAAGGCCTGTCGATAACAGATCTGTTTTCCTTCTTTTTCTCCGACAGTTTCAGAGCTGTTTATGACAGGTTTGCACTCGATGTAGAATTTTACAAAAGTGTTTGTTTTCTTACCAGAACAGTAACAACAATCCATGAGTGTCTAACTGATACTGCATTGCTTGCTCTAGAAGCTTTTTTTGGTTTTTTAAAGACGTAGGATTCTAAAAGTTGAGGTAGTTGCTTTGATTCTCATTTGTTTTTCAGGTATTCGAAGTGCTACTGCGACACGTTGGCAGTTGGTCATCTCCATTCCCTGTCAAAGACAGTCGGGTACGAACTCTGGATTATTTTCAATTTAATGCCCCCTTCAAAAACTGTTTCAATATGTCGAATTTACCATTGTAACGAGCGTACCATTGTACCATTGTAATTCTGTCCCTTGTTGAATTGCTTTACATAAAAATTTAAAAAGCTCTCTGAACAAAGAAGTATTTTTTGTTTTCTTTAAATTTGTTGATATCGGACAATTATCTTATTTTACAACTGTCTTTTGAAACTTCATATCTATCATACACTTTCCATGATTATTTCAAGCTATTTTCTGTTTAAATATATTTTAGATAGCTATACACCCTTTTGCAGGCACATAATTTCAAAAACAGAAGAATCAGTAAAGACTATTTTGAACGGAATTCATTTGGTAAGCTTTTTTTAAAGAATAGAACAACATTTCTCACTTTACTGATAATAGCTTTGTTTCATTTTATCATCATCATATCATTTATGCACTTAATGTATGGTATACTAATTGAAATTTTCTCTGATTTTCTTTCGTTCTTTGGTGGAATTCTACCTCAAATGCTTTGCTCCATTCTTTCATTTTTGGTTATTTACATAATTCTTCATTTTATAATTTATTCTTGTCACTTCATACACATGACTCTTCTTAATAAACCTCCATGAAAAACATATATTTAACGCTCTAAACCTTTTACCAATGTCTGCATTTTGCTTTTGTGTGGTAAAATGCAGTAAACTAAAGCATTAAATGTTGCCTTATTTACCAGATAAAAAGCGAATGCGTTGATTGTCCTTCATGTTTGCTTTAACTTCATTGTCGTAGGAACATGATGATTTTGCAGCTCTGTTGAAATTGCCCCTGAGAAGATCAAGTTACTACAGCAAATGTGTGGAGAAAATAACTCGATGCAAACGAGTAAGTTGCTAATTCAATCCATTGTTTACCAAATCTTTCTTGCAATTTTTTTACCCGTCTCAGATCGTAGTTTGACTGGAAGCGTCTTCTTTGTTTTACAGACCATGGTGAACTCGAGTGAAGAAGAGATTAACCAATTGCTACAAGTTGTTCAAAGATGGCAAATATTTGCTGACGAAACATCGAAGCGGTTGGGTGATGCATTTCAGACGAAAAAGTTTTGGGATGAATCCTCATCAAAGCTGAATGTAATTTTCTTACATTTTTATCTCTCTTTATTTGAAATAAAAAATTAGTCCTTTTCAATCTATGAGTTAGTAAATCATAAAATTGCGATTAACACTCGTAGGAAGCATTGAAAGACCCACACAGGAGACTTATCAAAACAAGCAAAGATACGTCTTTAAATCTTGCCAGAGCATCACGACTAACAAATCATTTGTTTATTCTCTTCAACGATGTGTTTGTCCATTCACAGGTAAATCATTTCATTGCCTAACGTATCTAATGATTCCTTTCAATCATTAATCAACATAATAATTGAATGATTTACCAGATGATCAAGTGGACTATTGGCATGCTGATTACGTGATTAATTTGATTAATCAAGCATTAATTTTTCTTAGAACTGATCACATATTTCTTTATTTTCAGTCAAGCAAACACTTTCAAGTTTTCCCTCTTGTCACCCTATGGGCTGAGCCATTTCTTGATCATGATCAGTATGGGTATGAACTTATTTCTTTGATTAAAGAGCTGCAATAGATGAGGAAAGTCCTTGGGACGTTTATACAAACACGAAAAAAGGCCATCAACCCGTTTGTTGGAGGGCTTAGTCCCCCCCTACCACCACCACTCCCCCTAAAATAATGTTGTTCTCTCAATCAGACTCTTATAGTCACTATTCAAATGGATTTTTGTCGGTATTTGATATGCTTTTCTTTAGAGACAACATTGTTTGGGGGGAGAAGGGGGGGTGAAGGATGCGTGCAAAATTTGGAAAAGTGTCCCAGGATTTCTGTCCACTATTGGGCCCATTACAAAACAGTTATAAGACATGTCTTATACTATATCTACTATATATATACTATACTATATATACTATATACCATGATCTATTGACTAGGGGAGATTGTATGTTTGTTATCCATTGTTTGATCTCTGCCTAGATGTGCACTCAAGATCACAGCCCCAGAGGCCTCTTTCATTCTTACAACAAGCACTCACCATGAACGGGTATTTATGATTTTCATCTCATCTTTTAATTCTTCTAATAATTATCGTTTATATCTGGTTTATATCTGGTCCGGTTTATATCTTCTAATTAATATCTTACATTGGAACGCGTGTATGATACCTACCATTGCCAATTTTTTTACCCAATTAACTTATTTTAATTGAGAAGGCCAACTTTTAGTAGATAAATTGATCATGATAATTTTTATTACTATTATAGCTTCCTAACTTGTTTTATAATGATTATTTTTCAGACCGAGTGGGTGAAGGAGTTGAATAAAACCATTGCCAGATGTCTATCTGCCACTTCTTCGCACAAGTAAATCGATTATGGTTTGCTACATTTATATTCCGGTTTAATCTATCATGTTACAGCGACCTGTGCTTTGCTCTATTGAGTTACCCAGATGGGCAGTCAGGGAATTGTTTAAGGAAATTTGACTAGTGGGCCAAGTCCATACGAGAGCCCACTCCTTCGCGACCAGAGCCCTTGACCCCCTCCCCTGACCCCTAAAGCCACTAAAGCTACGAAAACGAGTATAAGCCAGAGAACAGCAAACCCATTCATAAATCATGACAAGCAGCAGTCCACTTGCATACGCCACTGTGCCACACTGTGCCACTATGCCACACAGTGCGGTTGGCACTTATAGGTTCAATGACTTTGTTTGCTGTGGAGATGTGTTCGTTCTACAAAATGTTGCAAAAAGATGACAAATTTTGTCATTTCCTGCGACGTAAATATTGGTCCGTGGTTTAGATGTGTCCGCTGAGGTCTCAACAATCCTCCTTATATAAGAAGGATTGTTGAGATTTTGCTTTTTATGGCATCATTCATCAATGGCTATTGTCGTTGTTGCAGGATAACAGTTGATTCGGTGAACTCGATGTCTGGAGAGTTGAGTGCAGCAAATGCAAGAGAAGCCTCATATTCGTACATCAATCATCAGAAATATAAAGAAGCACGTTACACTGGAATGTGGATGCTTGGCCTACCGCATGGAAGGTATGGTTATGATCGTGATTGTGATTTGTGATTTGTGATTTGTGATCGTGATTGTGATTTGTGATCGTGATTGTAATTTGTGATCGTGATTAGGATCTTGATTATCATGGTGATTTTGATTTTCAATTTCACGCAGCTTGAAATTATTAGGTTACTGAGTTCATTTTGGCTAAATTTGTTTCAAAGTACAGTTAACTCTCTTTGTAACGAATTTTGGAAGAAGCCAAAAATTGCTCTAATTGTTTTAAATGCTCATTAAACCAAGAGTAATTCGTAATACTAGCCGTTAACATTGTTAAAATGAGTGCTGCTGTGATGTAAAACCAATAATCAGACCGTACTAGTGGTTTTCGCTTAGAAATAAGAAACAGAACTTTGACCTTATGATATTCTCTTCTGCTAGGAAGTGCTGCTGTAGACTAATGGTAACTTACCTGCAAACTAACCTGAAGAGTACCGGTTCGAAACCCGATGAGGACGTTTAGTTTGTGTTTTGATCAATTTGTAATTTAAATTTTCTAAAGGTTGGCGTGTATGCACAGTGCCATATATAGGCTACTGCGCAGAAGTATGCATGATGTAATGCTACTGACAGTGTCTGGTGTATCAGGTCAGGGTTATGGTTAGGGCTTGGTTTAGGGTTAGGGCTTGGTTTAGGGTTACGTATTGTGGAGGAGAAAGGTGGTGAGAATGCGCAGTAACGCTTTAGCTGGTACTGCGCAGGAGCGTAGATGACGTAAGGGTGTCTCTATAGGCTGATACATTGGCCTTGGGGTTAGGGTTAGCGTTAAGGTTAGGGTTACGTCATGTGGAGGAGAAAGGTGGTCAGCATGCGCAGTGGCCCATTTATAGGTACTGCGCAGGAGCATATGTGACGTGACGCTGGTGGATGCATTGGCCTTAGGGTTGACGTTAGGGTTAGGGTTACGTCATGCGGACCAGAAAGGTGGTCAGCATGCGCAGTGGCATATTTACAGGTACTGCGCAGGAGCATATGTGACGTTACGCTTGTGGATGCAGCGGCCTTAGGGTTAGGGCTAGGGTTAGAGTTACGTCATGCGGAGGAGAAAGGTGGTCAGCATGCGCAATGGCATATTTATAGGTACTGCGCAGGAGCATATATGACGTGCCGCTGGTGGATGCAGTGGCCTTAGGGTTAGGGCTAGGGTTAGAGTTACGTCATGCGGAGGAGAAAGGTGGTCAGCATGCGCAGTAGCATATAGACAGGCACTGTGCAGGAGCATATGTGACGTTACGCTTGTGGATGCAGTGGCCTTAGGGTTAGGGCTAGGGTTAGAGTTACGTCATGCGGAGGAAAAAGGTGGTCAGCATGCGCAGTAGCATATAGACAGGCACTGTGCAGGAGCATATGTGACGTTACCCTGGTTGACGATTTATTGCGGAACGATGGACCTGGCCTAAATTTATTGAATTACAAAATACGTTGTAAAAATTTTTACTTTTGGATCTACTGGATGATATGTATGGTTAAATTAAAGGTAAGTGACATGGTTTTGACATCCCACAAGCTTACTGAAATATTAGCTGATGCGACACGGGATTTTACTGAAGTATTCCAGAACTTTACCAAAGTCTGAAGTTTTAACTTATGTTACACCGCACGGTTTTGCTTGCTGAAGGTTCCACAACGAAGTAAATCAATTTTCTTCAGCCTAAGTGACTTCAAATATGTAACGGAATATCAGACCGCTACAATTCTTTGAATTTATTCAGTTGTATAAGGGATAGGTATAATATTAGTGATCTGCCACCACTGCGTTTCCTTTCCAATTGGAGAAGTGTTGTATTAGCTAATATTTCAGTAAGCTGTTGGGATATCAAAACCCTGTCACTTACCTTTAATTAGAGCTCACATGTTATATCTAGTACATCCAAGATTTTTAATTCAACAAATGTTTTGGTCATTCGATTAATTTAGGCCTGTTGCATCGTTCCGTAAAAAATAAACAAAATACCGACATTTGAAACGTTTTTTGTCATTCTCGAAATTTTACTAGTATCCTCATATGATATGCCCTGCAACAGTATGCATATGTCAACCTTGTTTATCATTGTTTTCCTCCAAAGCGAACATTTAACTTTGCACTCATTGGTTTACAAAAGCTATTTGCCCTTTTCTAAATGGCCGCCAGCCAAATGATATCACTGTTGTCTGCACGAATCGTGCAGAGTCAGGTACCGTATTTCCTCTATTAAGCGCCCAGGCGCTTATTAAATATTTTGCAAATTTGGGTGGGCGCTTATTGGAGGGGGCTGTTAAAAGAGGGTGGGTGCTAAATAGAGGAAATACGGTTGATGTGCACTTAAAGGTCATATACAATATACATTATACTGTAGCTTGCATAATATGAATTTTATTACTTATTTTAGAGGGCAAATAAAATGGAAGACTGGATCTACATATGAAGGAGAATTCGTGAATGGATATTTTCACGGGTAGATAATCTTTTTGTGAATCTCTTTTGACTTTCTATTATTCTTATTATTGTTGAATATAGCCCTCCTTCAGTCATTGGTTAAAGCTTCTGTCATTGTTCTCAGATATGGTATAATGACGTTTTCAAATGAACCAAATGGCGAAGAACGCTACGAGGGAGACTGGGTCGAAGGCAAAATGCATGGATACGGAAAAATGACGTAAGCAATTTAATGAGCGCAACCCCTGGAAATATAGTGTTTTTAGTTATTTATCAATGCCTCGGTGGACCTTCCAGGGGTGACAGTGTGAGATAATATATTCAGACACTGGACCTTCTGGAGGTATATTGCTCTACGCTTCATTTGAAAATGGTTATGCAGTCATTTCTTGCATATTTCTATGCATATACTGGATATTTTGCATCTTACGAGGCAAAATATGCAGTTCACCAATGCCAAAGGTTGCAGGAATTTCGTATCATGCTTGGCAGCTATTTTGGTTAAATATTTTCAGTGAACTTGAGAAAAAACTCGAAGATATTTTGAGCCACAATTTCCAACTATTTCGAGCCAGAGTTTGAATGACTCATCATTATCAACCCCTAAATCCTCAACTCCCAGCTGCATTACTCGTATAAACCCTGGCATCACTTGTTTTTGTTTTGTTTCATTCAAGCTACCGTGATGGACACGACTACGTGGGACATTGGGAAAACAACATGAGAATTGGCCATGGAACGTATAAATCCATATCAAAGGATCGTGGTTTGCAAACTATTTACGTTGGTAATTGGTCAAACGACCAGAAGCATGGATATGGTGTTCAAGAATTCATTGCCCGGTATATTCATTGATATATACAATTATTAATTCATTATGGGATTTAATGCTTCACTCTTTTAACGCTGTATACTTTGAATTCGTTTTTAGACTCTCTCCTTCAGTTTTTAAGGCTTTATTTTTTCAAGTTTGCATATACAGTCAAATCTGCACAGCTCGAACTCGTGTAATTCGAACTCTGTCTAATTCGAACGAAATTCTCTGTCCCTTCAAGGATCACTAATGAACCAATTCTTATAAAGCAAACTATTATAATTCGAACTTTTTGTAATTCGAGCATTTTCACGCTTCCCCAGGGTGTTCGAATTAGACAGAGTTGACTGTAGTTCATATTAGTTTTTTCATCATTTACTATTATTTCAGTCATTTCTTTGTGATTTTAATTGAGGTGACTCTTTCTTATTTCAAAGGGGGGAGAAATACATTGGAATGTGGTTGAACAACCAAAGACATGGCTACGGAATTGTGGTCACTGTGGATGGGGTTTATTGCGAAGGAAGATTTGTGCAAAACAAACTTGTTGTGAGTATATCAACATCAGTTGTATACCTCACTCGCCTCATTTCAAAAGTTGATCTGTGGTGCAAGTTAACTCTTGAAGTAGGGCGTAATTAGTGAGGTAGTTAACAAATGAACTAATATTTTAGTTCAAATCTGTCAATGTCACAGATTTTATACGTTGCTAATGGGTTATGTAAGCTCATCGCGGCCTACTTTATTTTATTTTACTTTGTTTTAGTTTTTACTTTTATTTAATTAAGATTTAATTTAAATTTATTTTTTTAAAGGGCAAAGGTCTTCTTCTGAGTGATGATGATACGTGTTACGAAGGAGAGTTCAGCGCAGATATGCAGCTCAGTGGCAAGGTAGCCTCTATACAGTACTTTAACACCAGGTTTCTTGCTTTTAAAATTAGCACAATTCATTCAAGGTTAGCAACCTATCGTTATCTTGTATAGGTTGCAGGACACATTTAGTAATTTATGTCAAAATAATTCGAAAGCAATGACTTGATTTTGTTGAAAGTATTTTGCATATTTTTAGGGTGTACTTACCATGCCAAATGGCGACTATTTTGACGGACAGTTTTATGGAAATTGGGGAGAAGGAATCAAGATCAACGGAACATTCAACAAATTCGCAAATCTTGATCCAGCAATGACGGCGGTTGGAGAAATTGCAGCAAGTCAACTCTCGTTAGTTGTTTTTATGAGGAATTCTGACTTTATTCTAGATAGATTTAACTGCTGTAAATTCTTGAATAAGCCCCCACCTTCGAATAAGCCCTCCCCTCGAATAAGCCCCCATCCTGATAATCATTTGCAAGGATATTGAGCCCAAGTTTCCAGACATTGAAGTTGTTTAGTGAATGTATTGCAAATAACAGCAAGTTTAAGCCAATAACTTTATTGATTGGCTGCATCGTATAGCTTTTATTTTGCTTAATATTGAACAATAATCAGACTAAAATTTTGTTACTTATTTTCTGTGACTAATGTTATTGTTTCTCGTCCTTGTAGCTTGACAGATTTCAGCATTCCATGTGGTGTGAAATGGAAGTCCTTATTCGACGCCTGTAGACACGAGTTGGGTGGAGAATCTGAGCATGTCGAAAGCGTATGGAAGAGCATCAAGAGTTCAGTCATCAAAACTCGATCATCAGACATAAGAAGGCAATCAATGCGAAGAAGGGATTTGAATCAGGAATTCTCTCCAATCGAAGATCCACTGAAGCAGTTCAGCGTTGACGGCATCAGACGATACATAACTAATGTCAGTATCATCTCTAGACCCACTACATTGCGTCCCTGTGCCTCGCTCGTTTGAGGCATTGTGTTGAGCGAGTTGCGAGCGAGGCACTGGGACGTAATGTAATGAGTCCAATCATCTCCACAATGGGGCTATTGTTAAACTGCAAGCATCATGGTACGCATGTGTAATAATCACATAAGAACCATTGGGATAAGAATCTCCAGCTTGATATCTCTACGCATGACAAAACAATAGCCCATTGGTTTTTAGCAATAGGCTATATCCAACATTTGCTAGTTCTTATTTGCGGATTTAATTTCAATTCTTTTACATTGGCATTTATTAGATTATATTTCCCCACAGGCTATAGACACATTTGGCCATCCATTGAATATTCTCGTGGAAGCATTGGTAGAAGTTTACAGGGCCACTTACGTAGGTGTAGGAGCACACAGGAGATTGCTATTGCACGCAGTTGAAGAAGCTAAATCATGTGTGGCTCGCCTTTTTTCCGTTGTCAGGTAATCCAATTTATTAGCATTTGATGTCAATAGTTACTGTGATCTGTAATGTAGCTACTTAATGTAGGTAAGCGTTCGCGGACTTTTAACTTATACTTGTGTTAGAGAGGTGAAATTGGTCTTCACTTGATTCGAAGATCCTAATTAATGGGATTAGACTTCATATGAGTTATATTTCCATGTTGATAAAAGCTGATAAACAATGATTTTAGACATTATTTATATGACGTTGTTTTTTCAGGCTGATCTTTCCGAGTCTGCCCGACGAAGACCTCATAATTTTATCACACAATAAACTAAGTGGTGAAGAAGATAAACAAATAACAAGTTCTACGCTATTCTTCCCTATTATTCTTCCGAGACTATACCCCATGCTTTTTACACTTTACGCACTTCACACGGAGAAAATGGATGCTCTGTACACGGAACGATTGCACCAGTTGAATAAAAGAGGGGACGTGGCTCTCATGTCGTTCCTTGGAGTTGATAGGTATTGCTTTCTCTTTGGTGTCATTTTATTCTCTTGTATCTCTATAAATTTATTCTTAGAATAGAAGCAAGAAAGTAGACTAGTTCTTTGTTACCCGGAGTTTCATGTTTTCGCAATCATCAGACAGATTATAATCTTTCTCATGATTGCGAAATTATAGTCTGTCTAATGATTGCGAAAGCATGAAACTCCGAGTAACAGAGAACTAAGTCTGCTTTCTTGCTTCTATTCTATTATTGCTCTGTACTTCTGTACATCGAGCACTGTGATGCCAGTGTAGACAGTAAGAATCTATATTTTCCTTGTTCTTCCTATTGTCTTCCTATAGTTCTTTGTATTCCTGGTGTGTCATACCACTTATTCCTTTTATTAGTTTTTGTATTCCCAATCTTTAAGTAATAATCAATTTCAATCTTCTTTACAGCAAGTTTTTGTTGGTTGATTTTAATGAAGAGACGAAACTGGTAAGCTTTATAAATTTAATGCATGTTGGACACTATCTCTACTTATTTATTAAAAAACTATGAAGGCTGGTTCGCTTTGCACCTCCCTATAGTTGCCTTTCGATGGAGTGGAACAGCGATGCTTAACTCAAGTGGGGTTGGTTTACCATTTTTATTGTCTCTTATCTGAGAGGAACAGCGATGTTCCACAAATCTGGGCCAGTTTTTCTTGTGTTTTGGTACTTGATCTAAATATGACGAGGTCATTTATTCATTCATTCAATTTGGTCCTTTTTTATTTAGTTATTTAATTCTTTATTTCGTTGTTGTTTACAGCCAATAAAGACAGCCACTCCTCCGTATGGGCGTGCTATCAATGAGTTAGGAACAATCAGCACTATGTATAGTCCGATGGAAAAAATCGAAGTTCTTAAAAAGACTTTCACTCAGGTTCACAAGGTGAAGCTTCGTGTCTTTTCCTCAAATGTTGCAGCACGCTTTAACATTTTCTGCGATACTCCTAGGCTGTAATAACAAAAAATTAACAATTGCCACATCTTTATTACAGGCAGTTGATGAATTTTGGCATGGAAAAGTAAAGCTGATGGCGATGGACGATTTATTTCCAGTTTTTCAATACATTGTTACACGAGCAAGGTAGTCGAAACACTTGCAACTCACTTAACAATAACATGAATTGTTTTAAACAGCTAATACAGTCAAATTGGTATAGTTTGAACTCATTTAACTCGAACTCTATATCATAAAGAAAATATATCTCCCCTCAAAGATTACTAAGAAACCAACCCTTATAAAACGAACCTCTATAAATCGAACAAACATTTTCATGCTTCCAAGGTGTTCAAATTAAACAGAGTTGACTATATCTCCCTTTGTCTGGCGAGTTCACGAAATAACCATGTTTACGGGCTATTTCCATTTTTAGTTACACGAATAAAATGAAATGTTTCTATCTGTCTCAGAGTACCACATCTTGGCTCGGAAATTCAATTCATCGAAGATCTCGTAGAAATGTCAATTCTTGTCGGCGAAATGGGACACATGGTCACAACACTGAAGGTTGGTTGTTCATATCACAATCAAAATAATCGTATACAGTAGAGCCTCTATTAAGGAACTAAAGGTCAACATTAGGTGGTCTAAAGTTGCATTAATAATAAATTTTCATAATTGGTAAGGTTCCAGAATAATTTTGATGGAATCAGACGACTTAAATTGGTCAGAGCCACGAACTACAAGCTGTCAACCAACTCAGTTGTCCATCCTTCTGAGGTCGGTAAATGAGTACCCTGAATTTCTGGGAGTAAGGGCTTATACCAACTGGACCCGACCCACATTGATAACAGCTGTCATAGTTGAAGTGGCCATCCAGTATAAATATTCGTACTTTTTTATGAAGAAACACCTAGAAGTACTGAGATTTCGGGCTGTAGGTTCATAACAATGGGTGCTTCTTGTATGAGGGTTTTTACTACATTGCTTTGCAACAGGCAACTGCCACCTTTTTATAACAGACCCCTGGAGGTTTCACTGTATCAATTTGTCCCCAAAGTATTGATGTATCATGTTTGTAATTTACGAGTCTCCACGTAAGGAAGATCAATGGAAGCTTAAACTAAATTGTGGCTCTTTTATTGACATCCAGGAAGCAACTAGAAAGAATTCATTGAGTTGATAAGTTCGACGTTAATAAACTGTTTCATGTATTGAATTATTTCATTTATTTTCAGGCTTGCTTTTTTCAAATCCAGCATGAACAAGATCGCGAATAATAAACAGTAAACGTATTTTTACATTATTTCTAATGCGTGTTGATGTACTATATATATTTATAATATTTTTGATAATCATTTTTGCCTGGGCACAATTTTAGAATTTGAACTATCTTTGTTGTTAATGTAAAATCTCATATTTAACTAAAATATTCGAATGTCGGCACATTTTTACTTGTAATCATTTCCTATTTTATCCATCATATATTAAAATAAGAAAGGTAACAAATTAAGACACTTGGGTAACAAAAGTCATTTTCACTTGATATGATATTCTTAAAGTAATGAATCAGTAATATTTTTGGTAATATTGATGAAATTCAGCAATAAACTTACAATAGGTTCGGTACAATATTCAATCTGCAAGATCAGATACAAAAACCTGCAATTTATTAATCCAGCCAGCAAGCGCCGGAATTTTAAGGTCGTTAAATGTTGTTTACTTAATAAACTCATAAAATAATTACAAGAAAAATGATACATAATACCATAGAAACAAAACATAAGTTCACCATAAAAATAAAGCTAATTAATGGATAATATCTAGTTAAGGCTTTCCAAGAGGGATAAGAATTGAAATCGCGTCGCCAAAAGGCCCCCAACTTGCTCTATTCAGTTGAAAGACAGTTATCCAAACGGCCAAACCGACGATCCAAACTAAAGTTCCAATTGCAGATCCTGCTACATATTTCCTAAGTCCTTTCTGTTCTTCAAAATGTTCGGTAAAAAATGCATCTTTTAAAAACCATATCGTGTTAACTAGCCAAAGAAATGGTAAGAAAGCAAAACCGCCGTAAAAATATTTGCGACAAAGTTTCAGTTTCTCTTCCGCAGAAACTTTTTTCAAATCCATCTTTTCCAAGCGCTGTTATTAATATCTAACTTTGAAATCTCCAACGATAATAAACAAACCAACGTGCAATTAGTTCGGGTAAATCTCGCGATACGATGATACGGAAGGCGTCGATAAAACAAAAATAACTTTCCTCAAATGACAAGTAAAGTTGAAAAGGCCAAAAGAACACAGTGCAACTTCCACGATATTTCCACGTTGAAATAAGGTATGGACTATGAATTTACCATAATCACGATTCTCATTCTTTAATTCAATTAATAAATCATACAAACAGCTACTATCAAAATGTATCACTTGAATATATCTCAAAAGAAAACAACTTTCGTAAGTTCTTAGTCGGACGCCATATTTGAGACTCTTTCCGCTTGCAAAGAAAAACAAGAAACACGCCCCAGAATGCAATGCAGAAAAGCTTATTCTGGAAACGAGGATTGTTTTTCCTGAATACGAGGCTCCAGAATGCTTGTTTGCGGTAACCGGCCTAAATTTCTGGAATGCCAACTATTCGATAAATATAGGTTTTATTTGTGCATGATATTACGTTTCTTGAGTATTTAATTTACATGTCGTAATCATTACATCTTATATTTTGCATTGGAGGTCAAGTATTGGCAACGTGAATATTATCAGATAATCGTTTCCACAATAGACAAAACTTTATCTTAAAGTCAAGGCCTGCGTACCAGAGAGATTTTGGAAATGCCACTTCATTTAAACCGTGATATCTTGCACAAAGGCGTATATAAATCGGACAAGACTTACGCAGTTAAAGTAAAGCTTCTGGATAACACGATTGTAAATATAAGACTGCCATCAAAGTCGAGAGGAAAGGATTTTTTGGAGAAAGTTGCTCAATCATTGGAGCTTGTGGAGGTATTTTGTTGTTGACACTAATTTCTTTTCTGCTTTACGTCACACTCGTGGCTCATCGTACCCATCCACCACCCCATAGACCCCCTATAATGCAGTCCTGCAAAAGAGTAGACCACGGGGAGAGAACCAGATAATTGAAGCATTATTTTTCTGATTTTTAGACCAATTATTTTGGGCTGCAATTCATAAATAAAAAGCAACAAATAAGATGGATCGAACTGAACAAAACTTTAAAAAAACAACTGGAAAGAAATGCTTTGAATAATGGAAAGGATGATATTTTGATCTTCAAAGTTCACTTTTTTGCATCTGATTGCAAAACATTGAAACAAGAAATTACAAGGTAAGTTTGGCAAATTATCTAGTTAATTTCACAAAGTATGATGTATGTAAATAATTGCAGTTATTTGATATTATCAGTAATTTACTTTTTGTAGGTACCTTTATTATCTTCAACTTAAGAATGATATAATTGAAGAAAGATTGAAATGCAAAGATGACATTGCTTTCAAACTAGCCTCATTTGCTGTGCAATGTAAGTTGCAAAGTATCGCAACTAAAATAAGTTTTCAATAATTTTTTCAGCTGTTAAATTTTTACTACTTTGAATTTCTATGCTATCCATTATCATCTTTATTTTAGCTGAATTCGGAAATTTTGATGAAGAAAAACACACTCTCGATTTTATTGAAGATTTTGTTCTTCTTCCAAAAGTTACTACTTATTTCATTTATTGCTATTTGTTACTTTTTGCATACTCATGTTGTTTTTCTACTCTCAACTATTTCTTCCACGGAGATATTCTTTCCCTTTAGCAATGTTTTTCTATATATATATACTGGATTCAACTCACTACATCTTTTTTTATTCTTTAATTACAAATTCAGAATATCAGCTTTTCAATTTTTTGATCTCTACTTGATTAGTTCTCTTTTTGTGTAGAGAGTTGCAAGGAACTATACTTCACAGGAAATTAACGAAAAGGTAAGTTTTTGTAACATATTTTAAACTGCAGAATAAAGAATTAGTATAATGAATATTATACCTATTATCATTTCAAGAACAGGAGTGTTCATCAGTTTCTCATTGTTCATCATCTCATTATTGAATTATTTGTTTCTCATTGTTCATCATCTCATTATTTATTATTAATAGATCTCAAGGCTTCATCAAAATAACTGGTAATTATGAAATTGAAATCTGTGTTCCTGATTCTGTGATATTCTCATTCCATTATTTCTTTTTGTTGTTGTGAATAATTAAAGTCGTCAAATTTTTATTTATTTAAGTGAAATGCTTCCAAGCACAGCTGAATTGGCGTACATCACTCTTTGTCAGCAAATCGATGGATATGGGGTAGAAACATTCTCTGCAAAGGTAGTTAGCATATTTACAGTAGAATTAAGATGCCTAGAACCAAAATGTATTTCACTATGTCTAGATTTTGTTAAATAAAGAGTAACTTCTATCATGAAGTGACCTGATATTCAGTTATTTGTTTAGTAACTTTTCTTACAAATTTGTGTAATTTTTGCATGTGAGAAAGATTTGTGGCTGAGTATTGATATTGATTTATTCTCTTATTTCCAAGGATAAAGATAATTGTGAGCTAGATATTGGTGCATCCTTCATGGGAATAAAAATCAAACCTTCAAGCAGCCTTCCTGTTGTTTACTTCAGGTATTACCCTCCTACAATAGGTGACAAAAGTCCCGGGACACTTAGAACTTTCTCAAATTTTGCATGTATCATTCATCAAACTTCCCCCCAAACAATGTTGTCTCTAGAGGCAGTCTTGTGCAATATCAACAAAATTCATTTTGGATCATGATCACATGGGGTTTGATTGAGAGAGCAGCATTGTTTTAGGGGGAGTGGGGGGCTAAATAAACCCCACAAAGAAGACGTTTACAGATTGATAACCAAGGACTTGTAATTATGTTCATCAATGTTTGGGATCTTAGCTCATTTTGTCACAGCATCCCAGTATCTCTATGCTACTATTGTATTAACAAATTTTCATTTTTCACCAGGTGGCAAAATATTGCAAACATGACATTTGACAGGCAGTACTTTTGTATTGAAAGCTTAACAACTGAAGAAAAGATACAGTTTGAGACAGTAAGTTACTGAAATTTGATGTTGTCAAATGTAAGTTTATGTAATCTAATGTAATATCTAATCTCATCTGATCATCTCATCTCATTTATCAAGTTATTTAACGTTGCTTGCTAATTTGATCTCAATCTATCCTTTATACAAAATATAAAATAATATAAAATACCTATCATATAAAATTGCAACTGAAATATAAAATTGAAATTGCCGACCCAACATCTCATTTATTCAATTGCTTCAACAGATGCTCATGTTGTCATAAATAATAGCTTCATGTATGTGTATCTCACCTTCCATTAGAATTTGCTTATCTAATTTTATTTCATTTATCTTGCTTATCTAAGTCTGACAGTGAAACAGCCAAGTTTATCTGGAGACAGTGTGTCGCTCAACATCAGTTTTTCAGAATGGCACATGGCACAGTTGGTAGCCCCACATTCAAGTTAGTCTCAATTATAGTAACATATCTATTCATATATAAATTACATATATCACTTGTTTATTTATTCATGGTATGTGTCAAAGTTTTATTGATCAATGTCTACAATCTTATAAGTCTACAATCAATGTGTTATTTATTATGATTGGTTAAAGATGTTTGAATTTTATTTTTCAGAACACAGCACGAAATTTCGACAGATTCGAACATCATTTCAAGGTATGTTCTTGATATGTTCATTCAATCTTTCATTAACCCAATTTGCAACAGTGGACAAACGTTCTTGGGACACTTTTAAACACACAAAAATAGGCTATCAACCCATAATCATCGTCGTGCAAAAAGAATTGTTTCGATGCTGTATAAGACTGTCTTTAGAGACAATATTTCTATCAACCCCACGTACAATGGGTTAGCTCATTGTACGTGGGGTTGAAGGAGGGGGGCGAAGAATACGTGCATAAATGGCCAGAACTTTTGTCCCTTATTGTATATATCATGTTTAGGTGAATCATCACAAATCAACCTATAGCCCGCTAAATTCTTTATTCAAGATCCCACGAGGAGAAACCTTTTCAAAGAAGATTAACTCTCACTTTAAAGGAAGGCAGGGAAAAGGTGAGCATTTCTTTGAATCTCTCGCATCAACATCAGATAAGATTTAATCATTTTATTTCATTATCAGTTTTAATGAATTGAATATTTGTTTTGCTTCGTAGCGGCAAAGAACGTCAAGCTTGGGTAAATAGAATCTTTTTTTGATTCATTTTATTCATTTTTGTTCGTTGCATTGTTATATCGTTGCTCAGTATGCCAGGGGACTAGAACATCCCTGCCTAGCTCGCGTTTTATTGAGCAAAGGTCTGCCTGCTGAATATTCTAGTTTGTTTGGCTGCCAGCCCATAAAGATCCAATCTTTTTCATTGTCTCTATAACACATGATGGGAGTGCATGGGTGTGGGTTATCTCCATCAGTGTGATGCCATATGGGTCTTACTGATTAAGATGTAGATGTAGATGCCAGTTGTTGATGTATTGAATATTCTTATAGTTGGAGGTAGTAAGTTTGGTATATGCAATGCAGCATTCAATGGTACTGATAATGGCGATGAAGCGGACGCAGGAGGAGAGCACAGCATTGCAAATTATCCACGGTGAGTTTTTTCATTTTTATTTTTTTTAATTAATGTAGCTTTGCATTGAAAAGTTTTTTATTGAAGTTTTTCTTTAAAAATTTTTTTATTAACATCAACGTCATAACAAAGTACAAGATTTTTATTTTTTAATGTTTTCTTTATTTTATTTCTCATGCAGATTTAAGCTAAAAATAGAATGGAAAGAATTAAGATAAATAAATAAAAATAATATCAAAATAGTGTGATTCTAGCAAAACAGCTAAACAGGGGTTGGTTGTATCAATATTCCACCCTGCTCTCCACTTGCGATGCGTCTGTACTGATTCGTTATGCGTTTGTTCCTGTATAGTTTATCAGCCCGCAGTAACACATCAAACGGCTACAACACTTCCGAGTCTGGATCAGATGTATCCGGAAGCATGCGAATTCAGCCGATGGCCAATGCGCCTGCGTATTCAACACAAACATACCCCGCAGGCTCAATGTCACCTGGTATGAACACATTGAAACGCAAGACGATTGAAACACGTGATCTCATGGTTTGTTTTGTTTTGTTTTGTTTTACTGGCTCATAGTTTTGTTTTAATTATTCGTAATTGTGTTTTTCATTTATCTTAGTTGAAGCAACTGGAAAAAGTGATTGATGATGATGAAGTTTATGTTGAATTTGAACAAGTTTTCATTAAGAAATTGGTAAAGTAACTGTTGATTAATGCAATTTATATACGACACGTTTATGTACAGTTGCTTGAGATTATTTTATTACTGAAGTTGGGAAATTTGCTAGGAAAGTTTGGCTACCACTCAACTTTTGTTTCAAAGTTATAAAAAGGACGTGCTACCTTTTGACAAATCCAAATTGATTTTCATCTCGTACAAGCCTGTACGAACACATCTCTATTGTCTTCGCATATCTTTATCGATTAATAAATCATATTTGATAAATTAATATAATATGATAATATTATGCCATATTTGTTAATTATGCTGCTTTGCCTTTCAGAACTGCAATTTGACAACGGCTTCCCTTCTTGACAATGCGACTAAGAACAGGAACAGGGAAATATTGCCATATGAGGTAATTGAAATATTCCATATTGAGCTCAAAGAAGTGATATATAATTCAAAAAACAATTAGTTATATTTTCTTGTTGCAGTTAACGTTTAAGTTACTTTTAACCAAGCTCTATTTTTCATTATATATTATTACAGTTTACTTTATTTCTTTTTTAGGAAAACAGAGTCGTTTTAAATCCATCAAATAACGAAGACAAAAATGATTATATAAATGCGAGCCACATAAAGGTATTCTATCTTTTCTTTCATCGACAAAGCTTTAACTGATATTTTGCCGTACATTATGCATATTCCTTTATCCTTTACTCAAAGCATTCTCTCCATGGAATGGTATTCACATTGGCATTGAAAATGCGTTGTCTAAGTTTTACACCCATGCGTGCACTGCACGGCAAAACTTTGCACCAATTTGCACGAATCGCGCAATTCCGAATCCTTTCTAACGTGCAAGAGCTGAAAAAACAGAAAAACAATAGAGTTATCAATTCAGTGTTTATATACGTCAATAATTTTAATCCTATCTTTCCCTCTTGTTTATATGTTTTTATTTTTTTCAGATGGATGTTGGTAAAAATAGTAATATTTCTTTTATCGCTGCACAAATACCACTTGAATCATCGTCAAATGATTTCTGGCAAATGATTTGGGAGCAAAATGTTTCACTTTGTGTTTTGATCAGCAAAGAAGAGGTTAGTCTTTCGCATCAATTTTATCAGCTCAAAAGAACTTTGTATACCTGTTCGGTTAGTTATTATATTTGTATTTGCGCGAAATATGACAACTTTATTCGGCAAGAATGGAACTGTTCAAGAAATTACAACGCTTTCGCTATCTTATAGCAGCTTCTTTAAAGCTTTTTTTCTTTATTTGTTCTCCTGTTTGTTTTGTTTACTTCTTTATCAGCTTTTTATTTATTATCTATTTATTTATCTTTTTTATATTATCTTTCAGAGCACAGTTGATAATAAAGGTGTTCAATATTGGCCGGACGCTACTTCTATCAAAAATACCCGTTTTGGAAATGTGAGTTGTTATTATTTACTTCTGATAACTCCATTGGGTTTTATGATTTATGTGTTTATTGCATTGTTTATCTACCCAATATCCAATTTCGAACAAAAGTCCTGGGACACTTGCGACTTTCTCTCAAATTTTGCACACATCCTTCAACCCCCTCTTCTCCCAAACAATGTTGCTTTTAAAGACAGTTTATGCAATATGTCGACAAATTATTCTTGCACGATGATCACAAGTGTCTGATTGGGGGGACAGCATTGTTTTAGAGGGGGTGGGGTTAAATAAAGCACCCAAAAAGAAGTTTGCGGATTGATAGCTTTTTGTGTAATTTTACGTGTGTGTACCAAGAACTTTTGTCCACTATTTTATATTTTCTTTATTACATTCAGTATTCGATCGAACTTCAATTTGTTAACGAATCAAGTTACTGTATCACAAGAGCATTTAAACTGAGACGTTCTGGAGAGGTAGGACCATCCATACTGCCTTTTCTATTTGCTTTAGCAGCCCTGATAATTTTGCGAATTGATGATGAGAATGCTATCTGCTCTCAATTCGTAGACAAAAGATGTTTATCAAATGCAATATAATGATTGGCCGGTATCAGGTGTCCCAGAAGGCATTGCGGTATTCGTAGGTGCGTGAGACATTTGGAGTTCTAAAATTTTTGTTATGTTGATGTTAATAGTATTACAGTCTAATTATATTTTGCTTTATGAGAGTCAATATTAAAAGGGTTCTTTGTTGTGTTGATCTATGAATTTCTGTTCTCGCTTTTTGACCTAGGTTTTTTGGAAGAAGTTCGCTCCATGAAAAAGTCGTTGAAAGGTCTAAGTGAATCGAGTGTAGACCCAACAGTTCTTGTTCATTGCAGTAATGGTTCTGGCAAATCCGGAGTTTACATTCTTTGCGAAACATTAATCAAACAAATTGAGAATAATCAGGTTGGAACATTTTTTTATTTTGGTCTCAAAGAAACAGATGCTTTATGACAGAAGATACCTGATAGAAAACATAAATTTTATCAAGTTTAGACTTCAAACAGGAACCTCTTTGTACAGAATTTAGACCTTCACTTCCAACATAGACCTTTTTATACCAAATTTAGACCTCTGCTACAAACATAAACCTCCTTATATCAGGCTTAAGCCTGCTTACTGCAAATATAGACCTTCTAACAAGTATAAGCGTCGTTATAATACATACAGATGTTTTAACTATCAAAAGATACCTTTACTATAAGCAAAGACCTTTTATACAGTTATAAATCTTGATTCATTGTCTATACTACGGCCTTGTTCAGTTATATCAAGGAATAAAGTTTATTCATCCATTTATTTTCTTTTAGACATTTGATGTTCCAGTGACGCTGGCCAGACTTCGAACTCAGAGAATGTATCTTGTTGAAACTGTTGCTCAGTTTCGTTTTGTGTATCTTGTTCTAATTCACTACCTAAAAAGAAATAGATTAATTTAATGCAATTTGTGCATGCTTTATTCGATATTCGAGTACAATTATATTATTATGTGGTACATATCTAATATATACAATATTATATCTATTAAATATACTGAAGATTTATTCTTGAATCTTGGATATGAATGTAAAATGTTGAATATTATCTTACTTTTGATTGGCTGAAGAACAATGGTTATTGTTTCATTGTTGTTTGATTTCCTTTGCATATTATTACAACAGCAACAACAAATTTACTATGTGAAGGGCTCCTACTAAAGTACGGAACGCGAAATGAAACGCGAAACGGAATATGGGGCGGAACGGAACGAAACGGATTACTAAAATGCGGAACGGATTACGTCAACGTGGGCATGGCCGATTACTAAAACAAGGAACGATTACTAAAATACGAAAAGCGCCTGTTTTTCGGCTTTGTTCTGCAAAATGTGTAAAACACAGACCGGAACATTTGTTTACATAATGGCGGCGGGCGTATCTTTGCATTGCAAGTTTGGATGGCTTGTTTTTGGTTTCAGCCTACATTAAGAAGGATCAGATTCAACTTCAAAGGTTATTTAGGCATAGTTTGAAATTATTGTTCAGGTATTCGCTTTCATTTACTGTTGGAATTTCCAAAATATCCTTTTAGTAGGCCTACCCGACCTTGGGCAGAATATTCTGCGTGGTGCGTATTGTCAAATTCAAATTCAAATTCAAATTCAAATTCAAATTCAAATTCAAATTCAAATTCAAATTCAAATTCAAATTCAAATTCAAATTCAAATTCAAATTCATTTCATTCAGCAACAAAATTACAGATTACATACTGATACAATAACTACTAGCTAAATTTTACAAAGAATAAAGTGGATTACAAAAACTAATCAAATGAGTTGCTTAGGACCCTGAGGAAACCGAAACGGTTTTCGAGCTCAGTGCCCTATTTTAGAGTATATACTTATGAGCCCCTCCCAGGGGGGGTATATGCTCCCTTGATCCCTATTTGTTTTTGCATTTTCTCCCTTGATCCCCATAAATAAATTCGAATGCTCCCCAAAATGTTTTTTCTCTATGCTCCCGTGATCCCCAAAATTTCCGCTTCGCTCCCTTGATCCCAAAAAATATTTTGCTTTGCTCTCAAAAACCCTTGCTACTTGACAATCACCTCTATTTTGGGGTACGAAACAAGTTATTCATAATAGTAGAAGTCTTCTTCAAATCGCCTCTTTCTTCCCCTTGAACTCCTTGTTCGCGGTTGCTCACTATCAGCGCTTGCTTCTTCGGCAGACAAATCAGCTGCCCCCGTGACAGTGATCAGTTCGTTTGTAGTTTGTAGTTGTTCAAGAAGGAGGATAAAATCTCCCTCCTCAAGTTCTAACGTGCCATTTTTTAATGACAATTAGTTATAACGCACAAGATGTTAATGACTTCAATAGATTTCTCTGCATTTTCTGTAAATATAATGGGATTAAAGGAATCCTGGCTGTACACGCTAGCTCTCACCCTCTTTCCGCCAACAAGTGCATCCTCTTGAAGGGAGGCTATAACGAACAAGACATTTCGATTGCCCCGTACACAGACAAACTGGCCTTGCTCATATAGCGTTTCTGGTCGACTGTTCGTCTGCGGCGTTCCAACAGCTGGCGCTTGACTTAGAGCTGAAAAATCGAGTGGCTCAACAGGGTGAGAGTTAGCTGCATATAGGTTGATTGGCAGGGTACCAGGGTTGTCCTTTGTTGTCATACTTCGCACCGTTTTCTGGGGAACACTTTGACCATACATAGCTCTCTAGTTCCTCATCTCGTTGACCTGCCTTGCAGACAGTGCTCGAGGCTTTGGTGGGCGCAGCTTTGGGAGATCCTTATAACTTGTCGACGTGAAGGTGTGAGGGTAGAAGGACTTCGGGGCAGTAAAATATGCAAATGGTGTAGCGCACTGTCGCTTCAATCTTTCTTTGATGGCCCTGCTTAGCCGATAATCGAACTCAAGTTGCATGGGCATGTCGGTTGCACCACTTCTCATCTCTGAGAATGTATTCTCCACAACAAGCGTCAGAACACTTTTGATATCGAAATTGTCCGCGAGTTTTGGATCAAAGCAGTTAAATCTAGCAAATCTATTATCCGACCGGTTTTTGCAGGCAAATCAGTGACAACAAAGAAATGAAAAACGGGATCTCCCTGATCCCTAAAATGTAAAGCTAGGCTCCCAGCTCCCTGAAAATAATTTCGCGATCTCCCCGTCTCCCTAAAAATAATTGAGCAATCTCCCTTGCTCCCTAAAACCCCTGGGAGGGGCTCACTTATTGTAAATTACATAGAGGTTAAAATAAAATACAAATTGCAATGTAGAAGAACAGCATAGCTACAATAGTCAATATAAGGTGCGGTCGTTATTTTACATTTCAATATTTTATAGTTCAGTTTGAATTTGAAATTTTTACAGCATAAAAGAGTAAATAGAAAAAGAAAGGAAAGGGGGAAAAATAAAAAGGGGAGGGGGTGGCACGGACGTTATGTTTGATAATCATTTCAAAAAGCTTCGTCGTATTTGTGTATTAACGAATTTTTGTAATATTTGCAAAAAAGGTTTTTGCTTGTTTGTTCTCTTATCTCGAGAGGTATATTATTCCAGATCACCTCAACTAACTGGGCATAAGGCTTTGATAGCTCTAAAACGTTGTTTTTTTCTGAATATTTTGTAATTAACAATTTATAATTAATAATTGTATTTTTAAACAACTTTATATTATGACGTAACTTGTAACTAATAATCTGCTGAAAAAAATTTTGAGTTTGAGTTTGAGTTTATATTTGAATGTATTTGTTGCGAATCCGAGGATACATCCGGGAACTCATCCCCAAATTATGCTTGATTCGATTGGTTCTTCTTCAATGACTTTCTGAGAATTTGCGCGAGAATTGAAAGAATAGAAGACAAAATAATTCATCATGACAGGCAAGATTAGTGAAACAATAGAAACAAGGGATATACATATCCGGATGATTTGCGCTGGTGCACTAAAAACCGATTTTTAGATGATAGCTATTTGTAAAAGTCTGCAATATTTTTCTTGTGTTTCATAGTTTTCCAGGTGTTTCATAAAGTCGTGGCAGTGTTCCAAGACAGAAGGAATTGCATTAAAAACACATTTTTATAAAACACCAACAAAATAACAGATTACAATTGTTAAAAATAGGTTGCAGGCGCTATAGACTTACAAAAGTGAAACAATTATAGAAACGATCCATAATTTAAAGAGTAATTAAATCGCAACAAAATATCTGATAACACATTTATGAAAACAATCATATTTCTCTGACTGATTTGAAACAATTAAAATCGTTGCCAATTTCTTCGAATTCGTTGGCATCCAAATGGCATGATGACAGGAATTTCTCCACTGACTCAGGCCAAGGTCAAAGTGCATTCAGTGTACTAAGGCACTATGATCTTCGGCGTAGATACATACATTTGCTCAGCCTTGGCGTAAGCCTACTGACGTGAGATTATGACTTTAAGATTTAATTGAATACTAATCACAACACAATGGGATTATTGCTAGTTTTCGCGTAATTTTAAATTTTACTGGCGTAATCTTCGGCGTGGAAAGTACATGGAATACACTCTTGTTTGTGACTCACACTCCAGTGATGCTTATGATATTTGGTTATTTCTCGTTTCGTTCGTTGCTAGTCTTTGGCAACTGATCTTTCGATGTTAGTCTGTAACATCAATCAAATACCAAATATAAAAGTTAAGTCTCTGATATTAATTATTATTTCAAAACCAAAAACACCTTACGATTATTGTATAATTTTATTTTTGCTATAATACACTTAATCCGTTAGTCTTATATATATATTTTTCTTTTATTAGTATTATTATTTTATTTTATTTTATTTAGTTCTATCTTATTCTATTTTTTCTATCTTTATTCCATCTTAATCTTACTGTTGTTGTTGTTTTTATTCAAACTTATAATTGTATGAAAAATGCATCAAAATGGACACATGGCTCGATAGCTTGCCCAAAGTTCTTTCCATGTGTCCATCAGCCTAAAATTTTTTTAATTACAGTAGTAATCATCTGTTAACTAAACGAATATGTCTCTGTAAATTGTTGTTATTAGGTATAAATAGGTTACACAAATTTATAATTGTAATTAATTAATTTTATGCTGAAAAAATAATTTGAAGTTTGAAGTTTGAAGTTTGAAGCCTGCAACCACTGCCAGTAGACTCTAAGTAATAGGCCAAGTGAGAAATTAAAGAGTTTGGGTGTCACTCTCATTTCGTGTTTTCAAATTAAGTTTGAGGATTATTCTCTATTTCTTTTCGCCTACAAACACCTAAACCAATAAATTCTTTCACGCACGAAGAACTAAAAGAAGAGAAGAAGACTCACCTCCTCGGAAGACATTTCTTTTCACTTTTGTAAAGTTTGCTTTGCTTTCTGCACAAGATTTATGCTAAATTATTTAACATAAATAATTATCAAGCTTCAATTTTATTGGCTTGAAAAACTATCCCCAACCTTTCAACGTTTACTTCAAACCTGCATTCCAATGTAGAGTACAGTACTTGCATAATCTATCTTCCAATCAGATGTCTACAATTAGCAATTGGTTCACTGATTTCGTCGAGCTCATTTTAAAGCTTTGCTGCTTACAGCGCAAATCAATAAGAACGTGCATTTGTGCACACAGTGCACATTCTGTGGCATGCCGAAAATGCAAATTATTGTTCGTTTTGTTGTATATCGCAATCAGCAGGGATGAAAAAAAGTGGCCTAAATGTTTTTGCAGCACTGTGGGGTTTTAAAATGCACTTATAAAACATTACTTATGGACATTTGTTTAAACTTGGCCTTGAAACCTTGAAAACCTTCAAAACCTTGAAAACAGCATTTCCGACGTCTAGCAGTGTTTTTGGAAGGTAATGAACAACAAACAAGCAAGAAAACAAAGATTTCTCAATTTTCCGGGTTCTCCATTTTCTGGCGCTCCGAGCTAATACAGTTGAAGATTATTGATTGCAGCTTTGGATCAGCAAAGACTTTTTTGAATCATTTTACATCAGCACCTCTCACTTTAAGTACTTGCAGATATTCAGTATTACTTGATATTCTGCTGTACAGCATCTGTCTTTGGAGATGTTGGTTAGAATTGTCTTTCTTCTTGCATTGGTTTCGCTGGTCATTATACAGGCACTGGATGGAGCTTGCATTTCAACACGGCTATTTCCTACTACCGTATCCAGTTACTACACAAAATCTGACTATTCAAATAACGAAGATTGCAATGTGACTATCCAACCGTCTGTCTGGTACAAACCATTAAGTTATTTTCTTGAAATTGAGTGGTATTATTTTTCCACCCGATTTGATGTAAACGGAACGATGCCAGGATGCACAAATGACTATGTTGAGGTATACCTTACAAGGTAAAAACATTTTAGCTATCACAGTATGAATAACATTATAAGCAAACATGTTTTTTAATTTTCAAAGATCGCTAAACCGAAGTAAATTGCACTGTAAAATATGTCACTTGTGAATATCATTCAAGTTATTATGCTGCCGAGTATTCTCTTTGGGGGAACTATTGGGCAACATGTCGACACTGCACAGTATAAACTACATTGTTTTTAATAATACGAGAGGGGTACGACATTTTTGTCTCTTAGATTTCACCTATTTTGTTTTTTTATAGTTCGTACAAGAGCATTGGCAGATACTGTTCAAATAACATTGGTAACTATAAACCGAGTCATATGTTTTCGTACGATGGAAATGCCAAAATCAGATTCCATTCGGATTCATCTATCACTGGAACTGGATTCAAACTGCGTTATCGTTTGAGATCCACAAAAAATGACTATCTGGGAAGCTTTGTTCAAGATGCAAAATGCGAGTAAGTTGATATTAGTATGTTCTTTAAAGATTGTGTTTTTAGTAATTGTTAGTATTTGGCTTGCGATATACTAAATTGTTTTCCCCTTGCTGTTCTCTTTGTTAACTGAACATGATAGCTAAAAGAATGAAATGGAGCTCTTTCACAAGTCATTGGGCAACTTTTTCCACATATAAGTCAAATAAGATTGATGGTAGTAAACTACGGACCACTTGAGGTTCTTGAAAAGTTTTGCGGAACGCCTATTGATGTTCTTTATTATCGTTTTTGGCCTTGTCATGCTCGTACTTGCTTGTGTTGTCGTTTTCTGCATTGTAGTGCATTCCGTCGCACCCATAGGTGACTTGGTTCTCTCAACCGCAATGTAAGGTGTCGCATTATGTGTGGGTGTCAGTTTGTTTGGTTTGTCCTATTTTACCAGCACACTGTCTCCAACTTTCATGTCACTTGTAGTCAGCAAGGTTGTCAAAACCAGGATTTTACTGTAATGGTGATAATAATAATATTTATATTAAGTTTTTGGAATCTGTAAGATCCATCGTACAGCGAAGTGCTCTTGTCAACCGTATCAACATTTCACACCGAAATGGTTGATTTTCAATCTGAGTAAATTATGATATTTTCTTGCTAGTCCGACCAGTTTCCTCTCTCGAAGTGGATATATCTATTCATCTGGTTATCCGAATGGCTATCAGAAAAGCCCTACACCTTGTTTAGATAGAATCACAACTGCAGAAAACAGGGAAACAAGATTCACTTTTATGGATTTGGATTTGAGTTACTATGGCTCAAACGCCACATGCAACTCAACAGACGATTATGTTGAAGTCAGAGGTAGCTATGCTTTCAAGTAATCAAGATCTATTTAGACAGGAAATTAATTTGTTGAACCCGGATTTTATTTTTTGTACTATATAGCATTTGAAGCATGGAAATGTTAGTCGTTGCATGTGTGGGATTTTTTGTCTGCTATGCTCAAGTTGCTCATTTGCTTGAACTTTTGCGTGCGACATTTCATATGCGGCTTTATTTAAACGATCTTTTAACCGAGCGACATTTGTCTTCTTGCAGGTTCTAACTTGTCAACTGCAACGTTCAGTAGCAGTTCCTCCATCTCTGGAAAATTGTGTGGAACAACCTCAATTAAGATATTCACAACAAGAAAGAAGTATATTTTCATCTACTTTCAACGTCCGCTAGGATCATTGCCAACTGGTCGCAGGGGATTTACAATGGGGTACATTTTTTATGGTAAGTACTTTATCAATGCACAATGTTATTCTAAGTTAATCAGAAAATAGTAAATCAAATAGAAGATAATTAATTTTAGGGCCAGTCGCATCTAAAAGTTATTTCATACCAGAACACGTGCTTACCTTAATAATGTGCACCATATTTTCAAATCAGCGCTATTTAGGTATTGATGTTTTTTCAAATAACCTGAATTTATGATAATTTTTGCAGATGTGGCGCCTCCAACGATCCTACCTCCAACTACACTCCCTCCAACTACGCTCCCTCCAACTACGCTCTCTCCAACTACACTCCCTTCAACTACACTCCCTCCAACTACACTCCCTCCAACTACCTCTCCATCCTCAGCGGTTGCTTCCACGACAGCCAGAACTGATATTTCTACAAGAACTACATTTGATGCTTCTACAAGAACTACATTTGATGCCTCTACAAGAACTACATCTGATCCTTCTACAACAACAGTTGATGGTCCACCTGACGCAGCTGGGGCAGGTCAATCGAAAGGCGATGGTTCCATCAATTTGGCTGCTGTTGTGGTACCAGTTGTTTTTGGGATCTTGCTAATAGTGGTGATTATTGCAATTTATCGCTATAAGTCGAGAAGGGGACCGTTTGGTGTACTTCCCGAGTCCCACCTTTCTAAAGATAATCCTTATAACAAAGGTGCGACAAAGGCTACCGACACTAGCGCAATTGGTGCATCCAAGTCGATATGTATCTCTGATTGCTCGCTTTCACCTTCCCTCCCAAGCAGACCAAATGATATGAGTAAAAAAAACGTCAGTGGCATTCTTGGTAGTGAAAATTCTGCTTTTGAGGAAACCCCGCCCACCAAGACTCCGGACGTTGTGCGCAAGGAAAGGGCTAGGAGCGGATTATCTTCTGATTCGTCAATGAAACCAATTGCCAGCAACCCGGGTGCCTGTGGCAATTCTGGTTTGAGCAAAGTGAACATCAGTGGAGACAATGCTGCCACAGAGAAGATTGGTGCGCCCAGAATTGCAGATAAAGTTGAAGATGGAGATCAAGCAGAAGGCAATACACGAAAGGCAAATATTGAAATGACACGCTTAGAAGGTGTGAAAATTGTTATCTTTACATCATTTATTGAGCGGTTTTTTACAGGGCGCATAGAAGAGCTATGATAATTATCTACAGAATTGAATCAGTTAGGAAAATAGTTCTGTTACCCAACGTCCTTATTAACTTTTCTTTGTAGCTACAAGGAAAGATTTTGATCACGATGACAAAAGTGACGGACAAGGAGAAATTTATTGGGATTTATCCTATCCTAATAAGGGTAAGTTTTTCCATTTATTTTTTTATTTCCTGCTCGCTTATTTAAAATTGACCTCACTCTGCCGTGAGTTTGGATACTGAAAAGTTGCATACTGGAATTTTGGGTATAAATGTTTGGGCCCTTAGATAATTTTGTATCTTTAAAGGGGGGCGTACCGGATACAGCAAGTTATTTCCATAGTTTGCTTCTTCTCCGCCTGAATCGCCTTAAGAATGGGTTAATTTTCAGAGTACTGGCATTTATTAATCTTATAAACGCTTTCATCAACTGTTTTCAGGGGTGATTTTAAATAGGGGGTATTATTGATACCATTTGCTCGTAATTTAGAAGGGGCTTTTAAAAAAGAGGGACGTTCATCTGGGGAGTTATCCATCTCAAAGTCTTGAAGTATGAGGAGCATTTCATTTCATTGTCCACTTGTTGTCGCCAATATTTTCGTCCTTGAAAAATTTCATCCTCAGATGTTTAGGCATAGAAGGACATGCCAAATTGTAATTAATTAATTAATTGACCCCCAAATATGATGTGGTGTTGAACGGGACTGAAGCTACATGTTTCATAAAGAGCCCCACACTGATTTATTCAGCGCTTCGTAAAATTAATTCTGAATCCTGGTTGCGTTGTATTCTGATTCTGATCCATCTATACCGATATATTGATATTTCAGTACAAGTCGGTGAGACCATATTGAATCCGTTGTACGAAGAAGCCGAACCCATTGCTTGAAAGAAGAATCTGGAAAGTCCGATTTTTGCTTTCAATTAAATGACATTCTACCTAAAGTTATCACAGACTTATATTCTCTCTGATGTTAACTTTTTTCATCATTTTTGTGAAGAATCTCTTCACTTATATTTTAGTAATCTAACCAAACACCGATCACCTTTTGACTTACGACATTCATTAATCCATTTTAGACATTCGATTTCCATATGACATTTATTTATAATAGGTTTTAAATGCAATTTAAGAACAATTAATGTGCGATAGAAATTGCCACGGTAATCTCTTTGGCAATTTATTCAAGCATGTTCGTGCCAAGTTCAGATGCAACAATCATTCTAAGGCCTAGCGCATAGAACAAGGGTTGACTTCTTTGCTATCCACGCTTGTCTTTGTGTTTGTTACACTAGACTTAGCGTTAGTTCACTGTACTGAAGAAAGATCAGATAAACCATGGAATTATTTGGCCTGGCAGGATATGAAAAAAGAGAGGCTTTGTGAGTACTTTGTGGGTACAAGACACGAGGTTTTATTTCATTTTGCTTGCAAAACATGTACCTACCGTAAATCCCCGAATTGTCCCCCCTTCCTCGAATAAGCCCCCACCCTGGGACTACAAGTTGTTAATAAGCCCCCCCCTCGAATAAGCCCCCACCCCTAATATGCTAATATTTGCGTGCAGCGAGTTCAAGAAAATTTTGTTTTTCTAACCGTTTTTGGTTTTTTTTACCAATATCTGAGCATTCTTCTGATTATCTGTGTATGCAAAATACTTCGCTGGAACAACTGAACCAATTTCCCGTCTCTTTTCCCAGTGACAACATCAATTTTTGTGCCATATTTCATATAGCTTTATAAGCCCCCCCTCTAATAAGCCCCCCTCTGAAAATGTTAAAAATAAATAAGCCCCCAGGCGAGGATTAACGGTACTGGACTAGACTCGAGGCACAGGGACGCAATGTATAGTGAGTCTACCCTGGTCTAACGAAATACATTTTTCTCAGATAATCTCGATAAAAATGCCTCAAAAACTTCTGACATCATTGAAAAATGGCTTAAAATTTTCGCAGGAGTATAGCAAAGTATTTTACAAGGATTTTGTCAGCGTGAGACTTCGGAAAACACAAAAATTAATTGATGATACATTTCATATCTCAGCTGTGCAGGAGGCTCAGGTGTTCGTGAGCAAAGCAGAGCAAGATTTTCTAGAAGCAAGGAGACTATCTAACGAAGGAAAGGATAAATTAGAAGCTCAGCAATTGGCATTGAAAGATGCACGCAAAAGCTTAGATCGTTGTCCCAGAGAGGATGCAAATTATCTGTCACTTGTCTCTAAAGAACACTCAATCTTGATCGAGGAACAGAAACTTAGAAAAGATTGTGAGAAAAATGAGCAAAGTGAAAGAGAATTATTCACTCAATATTCAAATGCAGTTAGGTTGTCACACGAGAAGGAACGCGAACGAGCTCAAAAAACAAAATATTGGTCAATTATTGGATCTATTTCTGGAACAATTATGGGTTAGAAATATGATATTATCCAATATCTGATTTGATTGTTTATGTTTGAAGTTTATTCATACTTATGTTTTTTATTTCAGGCTTTTTTGGCTCATCGTTGATAACTTATTACAGATTAAAACAGATAAAAGAAATAGCTTCACCACAACTCATCTTGAAGTCAATTGAAAACTTGCAAACTGAAGTTCAGAATCAAAATGAAAATAATCTTGAGAAAACATCCGCAATAATTGAAAAGATTGTAAATCAGCAAAGCAGTGAGATGAATAGAAATAAAACGAATCAAATTTTGAACACAGAATGTATTGATATTGTTCAACAACAAAATCAATTTGAGGACAAATTAGAAGAAATGTCAAATGTTTTGATTGAAAATAGCAACAGAATGTTTGAGGATGTTAAACTGAGCCTGCAGAATCAATTTCATTTGGAGAGAAAGAATTTAACAGAACATATTGATTCACAGAGATCATTAATGCAAGAATACATCAGCAGGGATTTAGAAATGCTCAGCAAAACTTTGGAGTCATCAAAGAAAGCAAGTAGTTCAGATGTTGATATAGCAAGAAATAAAGAAACAGAAAATGTTAATCAGGAAGATATCAGATCAACTAATAACTGGAAAGAGGAGGCCCAACTCTATGTTACATTAACAAGCTTTGTACTCCTTGTGTATCTCACGTTTAGCTTGAGAAGTTGATTTGAACCACTGCGTATTGCATATAGTAAACAAGGTGAGGAAATTTATTTGCATCTGCAAAGTGTTTGTAATGTTGTTTCTTTAAGCCCGACTGGTTAGCATAATGTTTCTTATTTAGCCATACAATTGTAAAGCATCAAATTGGCCCCTCTGTCAAAAGAGCTCCCCTTCAAAGTAGCCCCCCCATCCTGGCACTAAAATTTTTAACAAACCCCCACCATACACATTTGATAATTGAATACAGTGAATAGATTTGATAATTTACTGCACTATACCACACTTAATTTTTTTACTTGCTTCGACCAGAGAATAGACACAGAAAGATGCAAATTATCACACTAAAAGCCTTTCATTGTCATCATCAAATGTTTTTATATATTTCATGCTATATCAAATTTCATCATCTTTCTCATCTTTTATCATCTATCATTTATCATCTATCATTTATCATCAATTTTATCACTTTAAAGATGAGATATCATGTTCTCTGACAGACTGCAACTCAGACCTGTTTCATCTGGCTCAACATGGATATTCTTCACAATACTATTTTCCACAATCATTGCATATCTGAAAACAAACAATAATATCAATGTGTTAACAGAACCATTATATTAATATTAAGGAAGACAAATGTTTATTTATTGGAATTGGAATGATCACATTGGATCCTTCAAACAAAAAATCGCTGGTTGTAGATTCTGATATGTTGGTCTGTTTTCCTTACCTTTTAGACCTGATGTTGCCAAGGAGACCTGTGGCATCGAGTTCCATGCCAACAGCCTTTGTGAAATCCGCTTTCATATCAGCAAGCATGTGGATCTACAAGTACAAACATCACAGTACTGTTAATACTGTTGGTATATAACTGTTAAGGATGGTTAAGGATACAGTATGAAATAGTTCTATCCACTTAATGTTTACTAAGCTTTTAAATTACTACATGTGAATTGAAGAAATGCATTGATAGTATTAAACCTTTCCAAATGTTTCGTGTTGATCTCCCCATGCGGACATGACAAATGGATCATTGACAGAAATACAGGCGATAATTGTCACACCTTTTGCCTATCAAAAAGAAGATATTTATAGCTCAAAGGTGGTGGTAAACAAAGTGTACCAGCCTTTCTAGTAATAGAAGAACAAGACTGAATAAGCTCAGTGGAAATCTGATGTTACTTTGCTAGATTATGGTTGAGCTTGCAAACTGTTCAAGTGTTATCTTTGCATTGGGGGTTTCATTATATTGATAGGCACTGCATGTTTTATAATCTGCTTGGGTAATAATCCCATGTTTGATTTTACCTTGATCTTTTCAAAATCGTTCACATATCCTGGTAGATGAGTCTGAAAAAGAGTGAAATTATTTCAATATTATTAGAATTATTTGAATATTATTTGAAAATTATTATTTGAATAGAGTTAAATCCTTGAGAATCTAGAAATGTTTTTTTTTTATTACATTGCTGCAACCAGGTGTAAATGCTCCTGGAACTGCAAAAAGAATTCCCTTCTTGTCTTTGAACAAATCAGCAACATTTACTTTGTCAGCCGGGGTGCTTTCGTACACCTCCACCGAGGGAAGAGCGTCACCTGCCTGGAAAAAATGGTGATAAGAAATTTCAGAATACTTTTGCGATTGTTCTGATTCTCGACACCCTTGTGTCCCTGTATCGCTTCCGTGTTTCAAATTCCTTGGAAGCAAAAACGAAATCTTCATTCAAGTCGGTGTCTCAGATGATTAATCACGTGTTCTTACGTTCCATTGTCTGCTGTCGGGAAGGTGTGAAATTCAGACCAGACTTCAATTCAGGGTTAGTGTAGTTGCATTTGAAAACGAAAGTTCTCGATTCGAATGGCGTAATATTAGTATTCCAATTGACAGGACGATGAAATAAAAACATTATTGCATTCGCTTTTGGCTGCAAATTTCTTACAAAACAGCTAATCTTTCACCCTCAAATTCTCATTCGTGTGTTTTCTTCAACCACCCAGCCAATCGAAAGATCGTCCATGTTTTTTGGTGGCCAGCGACACGATAAAGGTGTGAGGCAATTTTCCGTGCCAAAAAGAAAAACCACAGGCAAAAAAGCCAGTTATAAGATAGGCTAGCTTTGCTAGAGCTCTGGCTAGACAATGAAAATTGAATAAATAACTTACTTTGATAGTCATGTTCAATGCTGCACTGGAGTGAATTCCTGCGACCCTTGCAAAAGCTGATCGAATTCCAAATGACGCTGTGGCAACGCGAAGCATGATTACGTGACTGGCTGCAGGCAGGGTAGGGTAACAAAGCAAGACAAACCAGAAAAACAAGAAAAACAAAAGGTGATGACAATCAACACCACGTGCTTCCTTTTTCTTATCCCTGTCCCTCCCATTTTTTGGCTACAGCACAACAACAACAACTATTTCGTGTTTTGCATCCAATGGTCGCATGATGGTGTCGAAAGAAGTTTTAAATTTGCAAGAGATATGTGAAAGATATGAGGAAATGGAATTAACTGTGAGTTGTCTATGCTCCTTTTCCCAACTATCAGAAGTTTAATTTATATACTCTGCTCCACCTTTACGCTCAATATTAAATTAAGGCTTCATTAGGCCATACAAGATACAACAACAACTTCATCTAGCCTGAATAGCGTTGTGTTGTGTTGCACACAGCACACAGACGACAAAATATTTTCACTTAAAATTTGATTCTACAGACTGACAGTAATGATGTTACCTCGAAATCAAATATATACTTAAATTTATTGGCCATCTATCTCTTGGAAAGTAATTTGTAAGTATTGCTTGTTGTACCTATTATATCGTTGTGCTTTGTCTTTGGACTTTAATGTCCTGGGACCCACATTCACATTCAGATTCGGAATTAGATTCAGATTCGACACTACCCACCAATTCTTTATCTATAAGTCTCCGAGTTGTAAATATTAAAATACCAAACCAAATTTATAGCTATCCCAGTGCTATATCACGTATTTAAAAGATTTTTCGAGAATTTTCGAGCCAGGGGGTTCGTCAATAACTCGACTCATACAAGCAATTTTGTAAACTTTAGGCCATACCACTCTGATATTAATCTGCTCCAAAAATATTTTAAGATACATTTTCATGATTCAAACCAAATTTATAGCTATCCCAGTGCTATATCACGTATTTTAAAGATTTTTCGAGAATTTTCGAGCCAGGGGGTTCGTCAATAATTCGACTCATACAAGCAATTTTGTAAACTTTAGGCCATACCACTCTGATATTAATCTGCTCCAAAAATATTTTAAGATACATTTTCATGATTCAAACCAAATTTATAGCTATCCCAGTGCTATATCACGTATTTTGAAGATTTTTTGAGAATTTTCCAGCCAGGGGGTTCGTCAATAATTCGACTCATACAAGCAATTTTGTAAACTTTAGGCCATACCACTCTGATATTAATCTGCTCCAAAAATATTTTAAGATACATTTTCATAATTCAAACCAAATTTATAGCTATCCCAGTGCTATATCACGTATTTTAAAGATTTTTTGAGAATTTTCGAGCCAGGGGGTTCGTCAATAATTCGACTCATACAAGTAATTTTGTAAACTTTAGGCCATACCACTCTGATATTAATCTGCTCCAAAAATATTTTAAGATACATTTTCATGATTCAAACCAAATTTATAGCTATCCTAGTGCTATATCACGTATTTTAAAGATTTTTCGAGAATTTTCGAGCCAGGGGGTTCGTCAATAATTCGACTCATACAAGCATATTTGTAAACTTTAGGCCATACCACTCTGATATTAATCTGCTCCAAAAATATTTTAAGATACATTTTCATGATTCAAACCAAATTTATAGCTATCCTAGTGCTATATCACATATTTTAAAGATTTTTCGAGAATTTTTGAGTCAGGGGGTTTGTCAATAATTCGACTCATACAAGCAACTACATAAAATTTGAGGCCAAGCAACCCTTGTGTAAATCTGTCTGAAACAAATCGTAAAATAAATCTTAGTCTTTCAAACCCAAATTATAGCCACCCCAATGCCATTACCTGTATTTTGAAGATTTTTGAAAATTTTTCAGCCAGGGGGTTCGTCTATAATTCGACTCATACAAGCAATGTTTTGAATACACAAATGTGAATAATGAAAGTTGAGTTGCAAAACGGAACAAAACAGTAATTAATATAAAACAGAACTAAAATTTGAAAGCCAAGGACTGCTTTAATTCTTAATTACCATAATGCTTCGATTAAACATCCCACTTCCTTCTTTTAAAGGTCCCCCTCGAATAGACGCTCCCTTGTAGAGTGGCGTGTATATGAAGTACACAGAACCGAAGCTGGTCCTTCTTTCAATAACATCATTGAGGAAGACGATGTTGAACTTTCAACTAGATATTTTTTTTATTATACTTCTGGAACCAGACTATTTTAGTTGTTTCTCAGAGTTTCACGCTAAGTGTGATCATCATCAGTGTTTATTAATAAACGCCTCCCTCTTTTAAACGCCCCCTCCGAATAGAAGCCCCCTAAAATATCAAAATATCTAATAAACGCCCTGGGCGTTTAATTGAAGCATTGCCTTATATCTTTCGCATAACTGAAAACATAAGTTTGCAACACCCAGGACAATTAGCAAATTCCCTAATGCGGGAATCAATTCCGATGACGTCGGTAAAATATCCTTTTAAACAGGTATAGAATACTTGACTTCTATTCTATTCAATTCAGTTTACAAAATTGCTTGTATGAGTCGAATTATTGACGAACCCCCTGGCTCGAAAATTCTCGAAAAATCTTCAAAATACGTGATATAGCACTGGGATAGCTATAAATTTGGTTTGAATCATGAAAATGTATCTTAAAATATTTTTGGAGCAGATTAATATCAGAGTGGCATGGCCTAAAGTTTACAAATATGCTTGTATGAGTCGAATTATTGACGAACCCCCTGGCTCGAAAATTCTCGAAAAATCTTTAAAATACGTGATATAGCACTGGGATAGCTATAAATTTGGTTTGAATCATGAAAATGTATCTTAAAATATTTTTGGAGCAGATTAATATCAGAGTGGTATGGCCTAAAGTTTACAAAATTGCTTGTATGAGTCGAATTATTGACGAACCCCCTGGCTGGAAAATTCTCAAAAAATCTTCAAAATACGTGATATAGCACTGGGATAGCTATAAATTTGGTTTGAATCATGAAAATGTATCTTAAAATATTTTTGGAGCAGATTAATATCAGAGTGGTATGGCCTAAAGTTTACAAAATTGCTTGTATGAGTCGAATTATTGACGAACCCCCTGGCTCGAAAATTCTCAAAAAATCTTTAAAATACGTGATATAGCACTGGGATAGCTATAAATTTGGTTTGGTATTTTAATATTTACAACTCGGAGACTTATAGATAACGAATTGGTTGGTAGTGTCGAATCTGAATCTAATTCCGAATCTGAATGTGAATGTGGGTCCCAGGACATTAAAGTTGTCTTTGGTTGGCCATATCATGCAATGATTGATTGTTACTTCTATCAATTCTAATATTCTGACAACATTTGTGTAGAATTCAAGCCAAGTTCCTTTGGAAAAGGATTCCAGATAATGTCAAATTGGTGAGTTTGGTTAATCGTTTAAGACAGTGTCATATGATTAAACTTTTGAAAAAGTGAATTCAGTAATGATTTTTGTTGATCTGTCATTTCAGAGTTGCCCAGATTTAGAATATTTATGGAAAGTTGGTCAATTACTGTGGAAGAGAGATTTCCCTGAAGTTTATCAGGCTTTGGAGAGAGAATGGCCTAGTTGTATCCAACAGTATATCACTTCTTTAAAAGGTGATGGATGAAGTATTTTAATACCTCTTTTATTGGATGACAAACAGATTGTATCTCTCAGTTGCCTAAGCCAGTTTTAATTGAGTCTAACTGATGTTAAAAATCATATAACAGCTTATTACAACCTCTAGCACCACAATAACACCATGTTTATGTTTGATTACAGGCAAACTACAAGATAGATTGATCACTTTGATATCAAAAGCATATTCAAACATAAAACTAGAAGATTTTTGTCAGCAAGTTGGAATGAATAAAGACGAGGCAATTACAGGTAGCCGCTTTACTACTATGATAATTATTATCATGTATTCATTTACTATAATGTAGAAGAGTAAAAACCCACATACAAGAATTTGCAGATTTTGCATCCAGTCTATTGTCCAAACACAATAGGCTATTCTTTCCTCTATTGGTCAAACACAATAGGCTATTGTTTCTGCAATTGTTTAAACACAATAGCTTATTGTTTCTTCTGTTGTTTTGAGAAATTTTAGCCTAAAGGTTCTTACATGCAGGCTTCATTTGACACTTCTTTTGTAATATTTCATTTTTAGTTGCATTGAAAAACAATTGGGAAGTTGATCAGAACACAGATTTCATTCATCCAAAGTTACAAGGTAAGACTTTTGTATCATATTCATTTTGAATGCGCCCATCAGAATTCATTGAATTATCTTTTAATCAAGCACTTTATCCATAGGCGCCGACTTTTATTTTTCCCAGGGGGGGCTCAAAATTAAAAAAAAAATTGGAAAAATAAAAAGGTAGAAAAACTCCCTGTTACTTTTAATAACGTACAATATACATATGTATTATGTATAACAAAAAAACAAGACATTGCAATAAAACAGATATACCATCATGGTCTACAGTATCATCAGCTCAATTCTTTGATTAGTGTTTCTTCAATAAAATAAACGTGTTTTTTCAGATCCCAAACAAAATTCCCAGGGGGGGCTGAGCCCCCCCATAGAAATTTCCAGAGGGGGCTTGAGCCCCCAAGCCCCCACGTAGTCGGCGCCTATGACTTTATCAGTCCCTTGTATCACTTATCAGATTAACAATCCATGTTAATCCATTTTCAGATCATCCAAAAGTCTTTTAATTAAGCAATTTATCGGTCCCTTGTAATCACTTGTCAGATTAACAATCCATGTTAATCCATTTTCAGATTATCCAAAAGTCTTTTAATCAAACAATTTATCAGTCCCTTGTAATCACTTGTCAGATTAGCAATCCATATTAATCCATTTTCAGATCATCCAAAAGTTGATGAACCTTGGATTCCCAGTGAGGAACAGCTGGCCCACTTAACTGATTACATTTCCTACTTAGAAAACTGATAATAACATGTACATAATTACTTATTTAATTCTTTCCTTGATTTGTAAGATACCACATTTTGCTTTGAAACAATTAAATGTATGCAAATTTATGGAAATATGTTTCAAATTGTCCTTGATTGTCACCTTTGCGCTGCATTCTATCTCTGAATTGTTGTGCTTCTTTCTTACAATGGATCCGTGAATCGCATCACCTCGTAGTTGATCTAACTGCCTAAAGGTGGGAGTCCAGCGCTTCAATGGGAACGAAATTTATAATCCACATTGGCTTTTTTAAGTTATATAGCCATTTTCTCAAAACTAAGCTCTCTCAATTTAATGTACAAACAGGAAAGAAATTTGCCTCCAAACGCAAATATTAACTCGCTTGAGTTTGCGTTACGCAGGTCAAAAATCTGGTACCGTTTCATTTCCAGCTGGGCTCGAAAACCGTTTCGGTTCTCTCAGTGTCCCAGGCATGTAACCTTATTTTTTTCTTGATCCGTTTTTTATCAACCTAAATTGTAAAACTATTCAATTGTTGCTAAAATACATGAATTTGAATTTGAGCTCCCGAGTGCACCTTGTTGATATGCTGTATGTGCAAAAAATTTCCATCTTATTCTCATTAAAGCGAAGAAATCACAAGAAATCATAAAACATTGAGCAAAGTTGTAAAATATTGCATAAATGCGTGCAACCAAGCTTTTCCTTCATACCCTGCACACTGGGGAACTATTCAGAATAATTTCATCAAATTGTAAACACTGCTTCACTTACTTTCTTTTCTTTCTTAATCAACTGGGAATTAGCTACAATGTTAGTATAAAATGCACATTCGTGGCTCGTAGCATAAACAATTGTTTAAAATCAGCATGTGGTACTGAGCTCGCGAATAGAAACATCAATAAAAGAAGATTCATTTCGGTGAGTTTAGCTTAATTTTTTTAACCTGTTTCATACGAGACTGTTCTCTACGCAAGTTGCTTTGCTCTGCTGCTTGCCAATTATAATAACTCCTGTCTCTGTACTGCTTTATACCTATTACTAGATTGGTGTCTCGAGCTGTGTACAAAAACTTCTTGCAAACAGAAGTCTTTCCAGCTACAATAAAAGTAATTGGTAAGTCGAGTTTAATAGAGAGTTACGACTTGTGTTAAAGTGATCACAAGGTCCTATTTAGTATTTTTGGACTATTTCTGAGCCATGTTTCAACAAACTTAAGTTTTTCAATTTTCGACTACGGAGTTTCATGGTAGATAGATGAAGTAATTCACTTGTCGCGGGAAGTGTTTAAAACAAAACTTTGAACCAATTGTCCTACAGGGCTGAAACCTGTCTCAAAATGATCAGAAGGTCCTAATTAGTAGGCTTTGACTATTTGTTACCCAGATTTCGGGCTATTTAAAAATGTCTTTTTTTAAATTTCTACGTTTGTGGAGGATAGATAAAGTAATTCACTTGTTGCGGCCATCCCTCATTACCAACTTTTGAACCGATTGTCCTAGAGAGCTGAAACTTGTTTTAACATGATCAGAAGGCCCTAATTAGTAGATTTCGATTATTTGCTACCCAGATTTCGGGCTATTTCAAAATGTCATTTTTGAAATTTCGACGTTTATGGAGGATAGATAAAGTAATTCACTTGTTGCGGGCATCCCTCAGGACCAACTTTTGAACCGATTGTCCTAGAGAGCTGAAACTTGTTTTAACATGATCAGAAGGCCCTAATTAGTAGGTTACGATTATTTGATACCCAGATTTCGGTCTATTTCAAAATGTCACTTCTGAAATTTTGACGTTCATGGAGGATAAATAAAGTAATTCACTCGTTGCGGCCATCCCTCAGGTCCAACTTTTGAACCGATTGTCCTAGAGAAACTTGTCTCAAAATGATGTGATTGGCACTTTTTGAGTCTCAAAAGGTGCCAATCACATCTCAAAATTTGAGATACGACACTTTATGAGCCACTTTTCAATTAATTTCAAAATTCGGAATTCGTAACCCTAGTTCAATGATTGATGCATTGAAGTTGAGCTTTTTGTGTAAACTTTGATGATGTCTTTGTTACTGCGCAGGAGTGCTGATGACGTATAGAGCCCACGTGCAAGTGCAATGTGCATTGCTATTTTTTTTCAACATGTCTGCTGCTGGAAGGACCATCCTGAGAGTCAAACGAAGAAGAATCGAGGACCCGTTTCACGCTCTTGGTGAGATGCACATGCCTTATAAAACCTATTTCCAGACGCATTTATTTGCGTAGTATATTGTCGCACTTTGGCAACAGTTAGCTTGGCTTGTTATGTCGAAGCCAAACATTGTTAAATTATTTAACAACAAAACAATGTAGATGATGGGTAGACGAATTTTTACACTTTCTTGCTTAATAACGCTTAGATAAAATGTTTGGAACTACTTAGTTGCTGGTTTATTTTTTTATTTATAGACTTCTTTGTGAAGAATTTTTTAAAACTAAAATTAAACTAATTAATGTACATTTATCGGAGTTTACAGAATGCTTTGTTTATAACAAGCGAAAACTGGCACATCCCATCACTTGTCTAACCCACCAATAAGATAAAGGATTTTTAAGCTTCCATCTAATTAATTAACTCACGAGCAGCTTACTATATTTATTTTCAGTGGTTCAACATTCAGTGGAAAAGAAACCAAGAACACAGAGTTTGGAAGAAGTTGACAATGGTAATCAAGTTAATTTGATTTACTGCAATATTTTTATGCTAGATTTGATATATATTTCTGCATTGTTTTTATGATGCTTTTTAATCCATTTAAGCAGGCAAATGCATCTTTAAGTTTGCTGGAACAGTGAATGAAGGTGAAGATTTAAACAAGAAGAACTTCTTCGTAAGTATATTGTATTGACTGACTTTCAGCCAGCACAAGTATTTTGAGATGGTAGAGTATGTGTTGAAAACTTTGCGTAATTCGAACCTAAATTTTCAAGGAAAAGCTTGATGCACAGAAAGAATTCAAAACTGATACATCAATAAAAGATGAAGATAAATATCGAACAGAAAAGTTATTTGCACAGGTAATTGACAAATTATTCCAAAGGGGCATAGCCAAGAATTTAAAAGGGGAACCTTTTAACGAATGCTGATAGTTCAGTGATAAATCAGCATTTTGATGAGTGTAATAAATAAATGACTATAAACAAGTTCCCCCTCTGCCTACGTTCCAAATTCCATTAGTTTATAATTAAGCAGATTAATTGTGTATCATTTATTCGATGGCATTGGATTAGATTGGATTCATGTGTTGGTTTGGTTTGGATAGTATTGGACTGCTTTAGATTGGTTTGATTTGTTTTGGATCACATTGTGTTCGTTTGGTTCATTATACATTCATTAATGTCTGTGTTTTATTTTGTTTAGCAATGTGAAGCTGCCAGTCCGTTCAAAATCATATCAAACAGTGAGATGACAAGTGATGATAGCTTGGGGAATGTTGTAGAAATATTTGACATTGAGAATGCATCAAGAGCTCCAAAAAAAACCACCAAGTCAGAACAAGATCCAGATGCTGTTATCTGCAATTCAGTGCAAATGATTCGTGAGAAATTGAAAATCTCAGATGGTAAGGGTGAAGAGAGTTCGCAGATATTTTTATGTTATAAGCAGAACATCATTGTTTCCAAAGCAAAGGTAATTGCAATGGAAGAAATACACAAATAGCTTTGGAAAGTCCCGTAACAGCTTCGTGCATTGATTAATCAAATTATTGAATTTCTGTCATCCATAATGCCATATTTCCATAACGTTTTGAATAAATGCTCTATTTTTGAGACCCCACTAGTTGGAATTTGATTTTGCATTTTTCAGATTCGGAAATTGAGGATGCAGACTATGTTTACGACCTCTACTATGCGAATGAAAGAAAGCTGGAATCACATGAAGATGTGCTGTACATTCAAACATTAGACCAAGATCTTTTGTTTGATTTTGAAATCAATGGAAGATTTGAAGATGAAGACCACATTTATGGTGATGATGATGATTCTAATGGTTCGTTTATACTGTGTTTTTTTATATGTTTAACTAACAAAGCTATAAGCACTTGACTCCTTTGAACTGCATCAAAGCTCATTGATTGATATTTAAACTTTTATGATGTATGTGAAGTATTTTGGTTCTTCTCCATTCATTTTTATGATTCAACTGTCTTGATTTTTTTTTGTAGAGGAGAGCAATTGGAGAAATGATTATCCCGATGAAGATGAATTTTATAATTCTGATGGAAGCAAAAACTCTGACTCTGAAGGTATCTTGGGTTCAATACAATACCATTATGCAATACCTCGTTAATACAATTTGCCATGCCACTCGGTTACTGCAAGCTTTTTGGATTGTGCCAATTCTTTGCAGCTTTTTCACAATTGATAGCTGATAGCTATTACAGACTTATTTTTATAAGAATATAGTTTATAAGAATATTGAGGCTCAAAATTGCCAAAAAACAATGGAAATTTAAGAATAACAATGAAAAAGATCAAGGCTCAGCATAAGTTAAGGTATTGTTATAAAAGAAGTGTGTATTGTTCGAATGAGCATCTAATTAATAAGACGAGCAGAGAGGTATCTCTCGAAACGTCACACTCGTAAACATTCCGACACGATAAACTTCCATTAACGACAATCACTGAACAGACGAACGCAAACATATTTGTAAGCGTCTAAAATTGATGTAGGAACAGAATGCGTTCCATCAGATACGTGAGGTCAAAGATTGGGAGAGTTAAAAGATGCATATTGGGCATAGAAAGATAAGGGGAGATGTTTCTAACACGTGTTAGTAATTTACTTAAGAATTTACAAGACGTAAACCTGAAGACAAAAGATTCTTAAGGCCTTTTGATAAGTAGACTGACTTGAGTATTAAGCCCATATGAAACTTCAGATTATATTTTGTTTTATTTTAAATCCAATGACCTTGACATGGAGGTTTTTGGGATTATTTCATAGAGCATTATAATGATACATTATAATGTTTGCGAATTTCATTGTCAATCTTTTGAAAGAAGTTATGGTAAGAGGCTAAATGAAATTAGGAGCCAATTTCCTTTGATTAGGCAGACCTGGATTCCTTGATCTAGACCAATCAAGATTAAGGAATTACGCCATGTACTCTGACACCTCAAACTGTGAAATATCATTAATCCCATCAAGTTTGATTGTAGACGATTGTCTTCTCAACCCACCGCTATTCGCTTATGATAGATCATCAGCCTCTTAATCGGTATAAAATAGTGTAACAAGGTGCCCGGAATAGTAAAACTGTGAAGTTATAATAAATTACTCCACTGGGTCTTAATCGCATCTAACGTATTTTAACTGCATATTATCTTTTCCAATCCATTATGTGAATAATTCAAGTTTTGTCACCCTGGGGTGGAATTTCCGAGTTTATTCTTTCCTTTATTCAACCACAATCCCCCATAACCCGATTTCAAGCTATTTAAGTAGAAAGACTTTTTTATTATTTTGTTGTTTTTATTGAAACACAGGTGAAAATGACAGCAATTCTTCTTCGAGTCTTGAAGAGCAACATGTGTTCGACGATTATCGTTCGAGGTTTGTCTTCAGCTGTTGTTTAATTCCAAAGATAACTCAAAGCTGCATGTCACTAATCCACTGGTCGAACCCCCCGCTGTACCTATGCAGTCTGTTGACAATGCAAATGAAATGTCACGTTTCTAGGAGGTGGTGGTGGGGTACTATTCAGCGATGGGGTTCGTTTTACCCGTTTTGCCAAGATACTCTTCGTATTAATGTTGTTCGGCCTGCTTGTTCATGGTAGCTGGGAATTTTCCCAGGATGTTTAAATGCATGCTATTTCTCACGCCGTCTTTGTTGATATCCATCGATGGATATCAACAAAGATTAATCATATTAAAGTTTAAGAATTTGCGTCGTGACACGAGATTCTGCTCTTGAAAGATTTCGATCAGCTGTGCAGTTTCAGTGGCGATTGGAAGCACATCTCCCCCCCCCCGGGAAGTCCGTCTTTTTAATTAGTTTGATATTGCATTAACTTGTCTCGCCAGGGGGCGTGTCTAGCTCTGAAGTGGAGGAGGGGTCTCCAATCCAAAGCCTAGATATATATATAGAGAGCGTCAATTAAGGCTTCATTTTGATATTCCCTGTTCACAAACTTCTAGATTGTGCTAAACTTAACTTGAGCTTTGAATGTCTTTCCAAGACACGTCTCTTTTCCCAGCCATTTGATTCGGAGTATACAATGGTCTATTGCTTCGCTACCTTTTGAGCAATTAGGTTGCTACCCCAATTCAATTAGATCCCCGCCCTTTGTTTTTGAGGACACTCGAAGGAAATTTTGTCGCTCATACATTCTGACTCTGCCCTTTGTAACTAAATATGGTGCAACTGGATTTAATGATATGTTTGTTAAGAAACCTTTTAACTTTGTCAAACTTAAAATGCACATAACCTTCCTTCTTGAAAATATATAAGTTTATTATGTTGTGTAAAGGAATTAATCTAGAATTGCTATTTACGTTTCAGTCCTGCGAGAATGAAGTTCGATCCTTATTACGCGGAAGACACTGAGAGCTACAATTACGAAGCATATGATGACGACAATGATGATAGTGTCTGTGATGCAAACAATTATTAACAATGCCCATTTGAAACTGCCTTGTTGGACGAACAACCCCATCAGGTATTTAAGAATTGTTTCTTTCCGCGCATCAGTATTTCCAGGTGGCGCCAGGTTACTGGCACAGTTCGTTCGCCTTGCTTTTCAATGGCAGGAGATATTGGAGAGAAATATATGGTTATACGAATGACCTTTGTTAGTAATACAACGGCAATGGCTAGTGGATGAATGCTTGTTCTGTTCATGTCAAATTTGAAATAATGTGCAGTCGCTAAGAAGTCAAACTTACACTGATTGAACACACACACCAATTGTTTTTTGACTCTTAATAGATTATATGGTAGTCTAGTTTCACAGTACAAAGGACCATAAATTGAATGAGGGCGTTTCTGTTTTGTTGCTCATCAACACGAGGCTACTATGAAAACGAGGCTTGATATTTATCGGGCTGACAGGAATTTTCAAAGCAATTGCTACAAGATAGGACTGTTTAGTTTTACGGTGAAAAACATCGTATCAATAAAGGGGCAATTGCTGACTTTCAAAAATACGAGGCTATTACCACAAGGATGTTTGATATCGAGGCCGAACTCCAACCAATCAAAGCGATTGTCTCCATACGAGGCAATAGCGCGTGTAACTGGTTACATCATGCTGTGTCTGACACAATAGAATTGGCCAGAGGATGCCAGTATAACCACGAAAGAGAGAACGGCCTATTCAGACTAACTAGTTTAGCGACTTATTGTGCAAGGGATTGAATGCTTTTTAAGATGAATAAAGTTGTTAGGTCATTCTTCAGTTGTAAATGTGTACATATATTTAGTTATAGGTCCAGTTGTGTTTTTGCTTGATGTTAATCACATGGTGGCTAATTGCATAAAGGCGCGATTGGAAATTTATAAAGACGTTTCTTTTACAATGCAAAATAGCATGTTAATAAGATCAAGTGGTCTTGCCATTCTATACAACTTGCTTGATGCAATTTACTCAGAGCATTTATGCTATGATAAATGGCTTAGCCAATGGGATTATCGGATTATATGCCACATTCACTTGCACACAAAATCGATGCATTCAGTCGTCAGCAGCATTCGATAACAATGAGTTCGAACTCTCTCTTGTTTTCTCCCCGTTCTTTTGATACTGTTTTGTACCGGGCCATTGTCTACTGCGGAGATAATGATTGTCGTTTAAGTAATTTTCCATCATACTTAGAAATTATAACCCAGCATTCTGTATTGATGAAAGTTGTAATCAAATAGTCGTATCTGTCTCGTCTCGTCTATGTAGTAAATACGATTTGATTGTATATATGTTTTCAAAGCTCTGTTCTATTTACACAATTGTAGTTTCAATGTTTCCGCGGCTTTGTTGCGTAGAGAAATAATCTCAAATGCGACAGAATAGATTCTTTTTCTGTGTTACAGATGTTTACTTGTACAACGCTTTACCATCGTTTCCGTGTCCCATTATTTATCTGAAAGAGCTTTTTTTATTATATTGGCCATACACTGGCCCTTTTAAACAATGTCTCGTAGCAAATATATACGTCTACATTTAGTCTTGGTCATTGAGTTCTGTGTTATTTCTTCAGCATTTTCTGTTTAATACTTACTAATCTATTTTGAGGCATTTTATCTCTTTGGGACTGATTTTATCACGCATTTTATGTTCCAAAATAGCCTGTTTTTCAAATTTTGGGGTCCAAGGCCGTTGTCGTTCTTGTGCTTTTGATTTCCCGCCAAAATTTGTGAAAATGTGAAATCAAATCAACGTGATTCATCTTTTTAGGCCAACTTTTCTTCCGAGCTCCATGTTGATTCATTTTATTGCTAGAAAACCTTTGAAAACAGTGTGGCTGAAAGTGTTCTTTATTGTTCCGTCCATACTTGATTTTTTCTCTTTATTAAACACCTCGAATGACGACTTGAAAACGATTCAGGGTGATTAAAACACGTTTAAAACGGCTAATGTTTTACCTTCCCCAAGTTAATCGAGTAAGATAGAATCAGGGTTGCCAGATGTCAGTTAGCCCGCTAAGCCAAATGGGTCATAAAATAAAGCCAAATTAAGCCAAATTTGAAAATGAGGTTGAAAAACAATAGAATCTGAAAACGAGGCTGTGATGATGCCATCAAAACACAAGAGAATAAAAGAAATATCACATGATTGTTCAGAATTCAAAGAATGCGCACAGTTTCACCCATAAATCGAGCCTTCCGTGTGCAATTTTTCTGCATTGAACAACCTGAACATCCTTTCCAATACTGAAAATCCTTATAACAGCGGCCTTGAACATTCAAATTAGCTTAATTAAGCCAACTTTCTGGAAAAAGCCAAATTAAGCCAAATTTCAGCTCTAAGCCAAATCAATTTTTCTAAGCCAAGCACTTTTCAAAAAAGCCAAATTTCTGGAATTTGGCTTAGAAGAAGCCAATATGGCAACCCTGGATAGAATCACAAGTGAAAAGAGGGCCCGGCAATTGTCATCCTCTTTGTTCTAACGTGTCACAACGAAAGATGGGTAATGTTTTTGAGTAATGCTAATGTGTTATGATTAGCGCTTGCCAGTATTTCCTAATTATTCTTATGTGGTCTACCTTGGCACCTTAGTATTGCCATTGAATTCGCCCCATGCGAGTTAATAGTCCCGGGCGGGAAGTCAAACTATCGTTTTAACGCCAAGGGGCGATAACGACTTTGCAAGACTCAATGCAAACGTGTGTTGTCGATATGAGTGTAGTAAGTAAATGTGAGACGAAAAATTCGATATTTCACGTTTAATTTAGCGACTTATCGTATTCAAGCATAATTTATGGTTAAATTGAGAAAATGAATTATATAATATATAAGCAATGAATAAATAGTAACAGCTTTCTACCATATAACTATACATACAAAAAATTTAATTTTATACATACAAAGTTGCAAAATGTTAAGCGATGAAACATAGGGGAGGATTTGTGCGTGTTTTCGGGGGAAATGTTGTTATTTGTGTGAATTTAGCTGTGCAAAGCTGCTTTGATATAATTAGGCCTATTACTCCACTTGGTATTTCAAAGGTATTAATTAGGCTTGTATTTCGTTTGAGAGCGTGCGGTCTCTACAGAAACATCCATTGCCATGAAAGTTCTCAATGCAACAAACCTTGATGTTATCAATTGTAGTTATACAAACGACAACATATTTAGTTTGTCGCTATATATGTTGTTATACGGGCAAGTTTCGTTACACGAAGAAGGCTTCGTTGAATCGAGGAGGCTCCACAGACACTTGTTATCAAGTTTAGTAGCAACTATACATTAGCTGTCTTGGGCATAGACTCGTTATTTCGTCTACAAAAATGTTTCAAAAATCGTTTCCACGAGTCGAGGGTTTTCGTTCCCCAAAGCCAGAATCCAGTCGCAATGCCGACAATTAATGCCGAGAAGTATTTCATGAGAAAGATGTAGTGTTTCGGTTTGTTTGTGTTTCGTACACAGGGACAATTTCTCGACTTTTCCCAACTCTCGCGATTTCCATGTTCGTAGAAGTGACACAGGACAGTTATGGTGTACGGTAGCATGCAAACAAGGGCGAATACGCCGATTTTGACCAGTAATCTATCAAGCGCTGGTGCGGTATGGCCTTCATTCGCAGACAATCGTCTGTTGTTATACAATGCCAGCATGCCAGCAACAAAAAATGAGCTTCCTAATGTGAGGAAAATGAGCAATGGGGCTATTACAAAGATCGTTAACATCGTGTTATCATGATTTCCGACATAACATAACCCCGATACTGGGTCACTATCAATCGCCGCCATTGCTAGAATAGCCATGCTGTTTATTGTAGGTATTAGCCATGCAACGAAATGGAAGTACTGCGAGTAGGATGCAATTGCCTCTTTTGACCATTTCATGCCAGCAGCCAGGAACCAATTCAGCGTCAAAATTACCCACCACAAACAGCCAGCCATGCCGAAATAATAGACAAGGAGGAAGACTATGGTGCAGTCTATGGGTCCAGTTGCCGAGTATCGCAGCAAGTTGGTCGTGGAGTTGCATGCGACAGATTCGAAGCCACGTGCAAGGCGTACAATGTAACCAGATGAGGTCATTAGATAGCAAAATGCCATGCAAACAATGGGCTTTTCGGGGTATTTGAACCGGTTCACGTCCACAAATGCGGTCATACAGGTAACGAAGGTTGCTATCAGGCAGAGGAATGACCACAAAGTTATCCAAAATGTCGTCAGGTTTTGTTGACTCGGAGTGAAGTAATACTGTTTACAACGGAAAGCACAAGATGGTACTTGACTTGGACCATCTTCGATACTTCGGTTGATGTAAACAAAGGGTTTCTGGCACATACAGCCGCATGTATGTCCCTTTATCCTGTCCTGATTCCACGGTAAAGTTGGGAGTGCATTCGAAGACCTGGGTATTTTGCCTTTGTTTTTTTTACGTGTCACTTGGTCAAATCTGTCCACAATGACATTGCGAACAGTTGGTTGCGGTTGGTGAACAGTTTTCGTCTTCTCCGTTCTGACTGGAGATTTCTTGTTGTTTTTATTTCCGAAATTTTTCTCCATGCACACTGTTTTGTGAGTCTTCTCTGGGAATTTATCACAATCCAGATATTCGGGCCAGCTCATTCCATGTTTCTTGATAATCGGGCTACACGCATCTCGAACTCTTTCGCAGAAACTTCGACACGGTAGCAACGGTTTGCCGTAGTTCTCCTCGCAAACCGGAGCGTGTGTTGAGCAGATAAATAATTTCAAATCCGGAGAGCAGTTTATTCGAACCAAAGGCCAAAATTGGTGTGCATGCAAGGCTGCGTCTGTTTGTGTTGGGTGGTTGAACATGTTGGGCACATACGTCAAGTTATATTGTATCTTCTGGCATAAAGGGATAGTTATTCTTTCGCATTTCATAGGTTTTTTAGTCCGTCGTCTCGAGCCAGCACAAACTCCACCGAAAGTCGATATTAAAATTATCGATGTAAATATTACGAACGATTTCGTGTTTGTAAAATCCATCATGACAATTCGACTTGTTGACGAGCGAACATTCGATGAGATAAATTTCAACTTTCTCAGGTTAGAACAATCTCTCGCTGTCCAACAGAGTTTGTGGTTCGCAATTGTTTACTGTTTTTCTTGTTTTATTTTACAAAGTAGATAAGTGCATGTGAATTTATGTGAGTGGCAACCAAATGAACTTCGTGTGCAATGAAATGTTGATTCTTTATTCTCTTAGACGACTCACACTGACCGAATTGTTGTGACCAGCTTTGTCAACATGAATTCGCAGAATGAGAACTTTTTTTTAGACCATCACTGATAATCAGGATTAGGCGACCTTGAACATAACTCGCGTAATCATTATACAAATATTATGTGCCATGCACGCTCGAATAAAAACATTAATTGTTTGATCCGTCTTTTGTTCTCGCCAACTTAACGTAATTTACAAGGTGAAGTGAACGTCAGCTTCGGTTCGGATGTCTCCCTGTGGACTGAGTAATTTCGTTTTTCATGTATTCAATTCGGACTTTGAATAGGAACAATAAGCATATACATTCATGGTCAGCAGGCCATTTTCACCTGTTTTTGCAACTTGAATTCCTTGATTCGATATGATTTGATTCACCAAGCTGTGAAAACAGTTGTACATTTGTTATTAGGCCATCTGTTTGACTTGTAAATTTCCAGCTACTCGTCTTGTCTTGACAGAAAATTATAATCATCCTTAATGACAGGCAAGCCTTGTTGTATTATGCCCTAATAGTGATTTATAGTATAGGAAATTGCCCCTCATAAAATTCCCAATTGTTCAATTAAATTTGCTTTTCAAAATGTTACACATAATACGAGAAGTTGTTAAGCGACCATTACGGGAAACACGCTTGGAGGCGGGACCAAAATCCAATGTGTTTTGTTTGCTCCGGCTCTCCGTTCCAATTCTTCGTAATACTTATGCATCAATTATTTACGAAATATTAAACGAAAACAAAACCAAGTGTTTTGCCATTCTCATTATGTCAATGAATTATTAACAGAAGCGCTAAAAATTCTTTCCAATATTTAAATTGCTCCAATTGTGGTGAACCTCTGTTCAGAGCTGATTTGAAAAACTTTGCAAAACATCAATGATATCATTAATTCTAAATTTCATTATTAATTTGGAATGATGGCGCCTATACAACATTATTCCTTACAAATTCTCAGCATTTATCCCTACCCCAAAGGTCAGTTAAAAAGCTGTCCAAATCAAATCTACGATTTTATCTCGAAACCTGACCATAACTCATCGAAATAACATCAACAAGTGATCTGTCAAAATCATTTGGCTGGCACATATATTCTCCAAGCCAGGAGCCGTGGGCCAGTATATACACTTGGCGCCCGTATATACTCTTGTGAGGTATTACAAGGATTATATGGCTGGTTTATAGAGATTGTGTTGTTATTTGTGAGTTCTTCGCAATATCTTGTGTTTGCGTTATATATAGCCTCCCTTGCATTACAGTCAAAGAGAGGCGTCCGTAGAATAGATTTGTTGGGAACATAATGTCCCTGCATCGCAAGAGGCAAGAGGAGAAACCCCCGGATTTCCCCCGGATATCGTGACATTTTAAACCCGCGCTCGGAACTTTGGGGTAGGGTGGGATCATTGAATCGCCAGAGAGATTTCGTCAGTGCATCCATCACAATTGGCCCCATGCTGCATAAAAACAGATTCATTTTCTCAGGAAAGAAAGATTTTTTTTCAATGTTCCCCAATCCGACTTTACTATGACAACAGAAGAACCGCAGAGCTTTAGTCCAACTTGTTTGTTCGTCTTTGAATAGCAACCCTCGCACGCCCCGCGGAGTTTACGAAATTTATTTCAATGAATATTTTCTGGCTACGCCCCACAAAGAACATTCTTTTTCATGAATATTCCTCCGGCTGTCTGACTGTATATTTCTAAGCTACACTTCACGGGCGCCCAAAGTGCATACAAAATTCTCGAAATGCTCTTATGATGTTGACTGTGAACTCAATATACTCTGTCAATATATAATCAGTATTGAACTTGACTAAACTTGATCTCGAAACCTTTGCTTCCATTTGTAAACTCGTGCCCTTTCGAAGCAGAAATAGTGATATTCAGTAGTAATATTTTGATTATGTTTATACAGCCAAACTCATACCTAGAGGAATTTCGCTTCATTTTCTCCACCACAACTTGTAGCCTTTACTCAACTATACGTTGTATATAAGCTAGCCCACTGGACCCAGATGCATAGAAAGAGGCATACTTTGATTATAATTACCAAAAAACGTCTGAATTATGACTTGCTTTAGAAAGCCTTGAAAATTTCCAGGTCCTTAACTCTGGTCTTTCGATGAGTTTTGTCTATACCACTGATTAACATATCAGGACAAAATGATTTAACTAAAGAAAAGAATTTTGCATGTTGTTAAGGTTTGTGGTTTTCCTTGACTCACTTAACTTAATTGATTTTGGCTGACGTTATTCGATGGTATATAGATTCTCTTAGTTTTATCCCTCCATTTATTTAATTATATTTAATATTTCATGAATTCAAAGATAAACCATTTCTAATTTGTTGAGCTTTCCTATCGAATGACAATAAGATGGTATAATTACAGAATTAGTTGTTATGTTTTTGTATGGAGTTGATCTAGCTAACTATGATGTTTCATTCCTCCAAATTTTCTGTGGGAAATTAAGTTTGCACGAGTGTTATGCAAGTTCTATTATATTAGCAGCATAGTTATACACGGTGTCAGTTTGAAATTGCATTTGAAAAAGCAATTAAATATGTGCAACGTCTCTATGTACAACGTTTCGTGGACTGTTTCGTTCAGATTTTATGGTATCTTTTCAATGCAAACAGGAAACCGTGTAGTTCTAATCGTGGGGTCCAGCGATTAGAACCACCCACAGGAAACTCTTATATCTCATTGAAAATATCGAAATCTCAGTTATGATCCTTTTCTGTTGTGTTTCAACAAGCTGAATGTCCATGAAATATTTCCTTCAGTTCATATTAAGCAAGGTTCACTGTTCCTGATTTTTATTATGTACATTTGTGTCTCACCAACATTTGCCAACTTTAAATACAGATAAAGCTTTTGCTAAGTTTCATGTCTTAAATATTGATCCGCCGAGATTTGAAGAAGGTTTCCGAGGCATTTATATCGTATTTCGTTCTTTATTCAAGAAATTTTGGTTAGATTAGACGCTCTGATTTGCTGTATGCAGCAGGCTTAATACCAGCTGGTTGTGTGTGGGCCTTTCTCATTCACACACGTTTTAGACAGTTGAATTCGATCTGTTTTTGTGACAACTTTGATCGCCCACTCGCAATTGTATGGGGCCATTAATTGGCTGCAGTTGAGCTCTGGCAACAGAGGTTTTGACCACATGTGGATAGAGCTGAAATACAATTAGTTAATTAGCAAAGTCAGCAATTAGCGTTATTGCATTTCTAGTGATTAGAACTTCAGAACGATTGACCTTGGCATAGCTTGACGTCAACCTAACGAGTTTCAAAGTCTGTATTATTGTGATGACCAACTGTTTAAATTAGAAAATGCAACTTTGTGTGTGAGGATTTGGAGATTTCCTCTCCTTGAAAGATCGCATTGCATGATGTCTGTTGTCATGGTGAGAGCCTACAGGCACAACTGACCTCTCTCTGCAATGACACATATAATGCCCAACCCTTGGTCAAACGCACTGAACATTTCACTCAACAGCACTGAACACTTGCACAGGTCCAGAGCATTTGGCCAATGATTTAACGTCTCTGAACTCTTCCAATCCCAATGACACCAGGGAATATTTTCCACCATATAAAACAGAAACGTGTGTTTTATTCAAATTCTTTAACAATATTGAAGATAATAATTTCAGTAGCTACAGAAAAGCAATTCTTGAATAATTTATTTCGTTGTCATGTTATCGTTTCTTATATTTCCAGTAAATTAGTTTCTTAAACAACACATGCTATTTATTGTATAAGTAAACAATGAAAAGCTGCATTCTATTGTATTGTTGCGCAAAAGGCTCAAAATATTGAGCTAAAATTTATAAACACGACGGTTTTTCGTTTATAAAATTTATAAACACATTGTGTTTTTTCGCTTTCCAACTGATTTGATTTAGTTTGGACCGCCCTTTTGACAATTCGCATTTTTACGGATTAAATTCTATTCTTAGCTCTAAGCGACCATCCAACTTCACACTCAGTATAGGTTTTAATTTTAAGCTTTTTTGACAAAAAGGCCACTGCTTTCAAGTTTCATGTAGATACTTTCCTATCTTAAGCGTGATTTGTATTCAATTATGAAGTATGAATCAAATAATCGATTCGGTATTTATTCAAATCAGCAATAAAATAACTGTCCAGTTTTCCTCATCTGCATAGCTTGAAAATTGTATGGTGTAGAGGTGTAGAGACATTTCATGCCACGATAGCTTACAATAACGATGTTATCTCTATAAGTAATTACACTACGATTCAATGGACAGAGTTTCTGTTTCTTTAATTTGACACGGCCTAGAATAATTGATTACAGCAAATTTTACATCCTAATCTCATCTGGGCAAATCCAAATCTCACGATTTCGAATTGCAAATCTCCAAAATGATCTTCTTTTTCTATCAGAAGGGATTAATAAAAATTTTAGTTGATGTTGCAGACAGTTATGGTTATATAACATTTCATATCCTTTGGATTTTACTAATGAATATTAAGTTAAGTCAATCGTTGGTCTTTCTATCTTCTCAGATTAGCTCCGTGAATTCAAACCCAAAATTCTGAAGATAGAATTTATTGTTCGAGTACACGTGGCACTGAACTGGACCTGAAATGTCTTGACATGCAGAAGATGAGCTTGATTTTCATTCTATGTGCGCATGTGTAGTGTAGTGTATTCCCACGTGTAATTGCTTGCAAACTTCGTATCTGTACTTCATTGGACATCAGAGTTCTTTCCGTCGGCGGTCGCCGGGCCTAGGTGTTAAAATGCTACTGGGTTTTTCGACACTTTCGTCTTGGGGATAGAGCACTCTCATTTGTTAATTGGGTTAATTGTGGGGTGGGGAGAGTGCTGTGGCAAAATACGTAAATTGGGGGCTTAGTAGCAGCCTTACACGGGGAAGCACTGACCCGCATTGGGAAGAGAGGGCTTCGCCCTTTCGGCGGAGTTTTTTCTTCCCTCTGATGTGGTCCCAAATCTTTTTTTCTTCTTTCTTCTTAATATTTATTTTTATTTTAAAACTCAATTAATAATTTACTGTTGAAGACAAAGCGAAACTTCTTGAGGAAGTCTTCACCATTGCTCAGCATGATGCTGAACAGTGAGACTTCTCCTGGAGAAGCTTCGATGCCTTCAACAGATTCATTCGCAATCATATTGATCATCATGATTATAGATCAATGCAATTGAAATCACTTTCAAGTCGTCCTTATTGATTGCATGTGGGAGTTGCTCAAGAGCGCATGCGTTTTGTAACATTCTATTGTGCCAGTTTTTTCCCGCTATTTACCAGTTTTTTCGCGCCAAAATAATTTGCCAAAAGGAGGCTGGACAACAATAGGAATTTTTGAAATATCTCACAGTCGAGGCCACCAAACATCAAAGGTCAAAATTTTCCTCAAGTTGTTCTGTTTTGCTATTTTCAGTTTCAAATTAAATGACTTCAGAAGCAGTTTCTTTGAGTAATTCTGGTATTCTTCAAGATGTAAACGTTGTGAAAGATGAAACACATAAAATTAACATTGCTTCGAGCAATGAGAACGAAACTAATGCAACATCGAAGAGTTCAAATTCCTCCTCAGGAACTGGCCTAAGCAAAAATGGTGGGTTGACAGGAATTTTTACCACCTGCTTGAAGCCGTTTTGTAGTTTGTTTCTATGGAAGAGGGAGAAGCATAAAAAGGATCCTTGGGTAATTGCATTCAACGAGTTAACGGAGATCAGATTGATTGGTTCTGGGGCACAAGGAGCTGTTTTCCTGGGTCATTACAAAAACCAAGAAGTTGCAATTAAAAAAGTGAGAAATGAAAAGGACACTGAAATCAAACATTTGAGACATCTGGATCACCGGAATATCGTCAAATTCAGGTGACCATCTTCAATTATCCCCTTCGTAATTAAATCTTGTTATTCAGATTAGTTGTTTTCATATTTATTCCTCTTTTGCGGCACTTTACTTTAGGTTTATCAATTATATTTTCTTTTATCCTCCAGAGGGATATGCAAAGAGTCATTAACATTTTGCCTTGTGATGGAATACTGCCCGTATGGTCAGTTATTTGAAGTTTTACGAGAAGGTAGAGCGATAACGCCAGCGCTCCTTGTTGATTGGTCAACACAGATTGCAGATGGTATGCACTATCTCCACATGCACAAAATTGTCCACAGAGACTTGAAGTCACCAAAGTAACTCAAAATATCTTTAATTCATTGCTTTAATTTTCAAATGGTCAACATCAATGATCAGGTTGTCATCCCACTTATGATTATTTCATTTTTTCTGTTCAAATTTCAGCATTTTGATCTCTTACAATGATATAATTAAGATCTCGGACTTTGGCACGTGCAAAGAGCTGTCAGAGAAAAGTGCCAAAATGACGTTCACTGGTACAGTTGCTTGGATGGCACCAGAAATGATTCGAAATGAACCGTGTTCAGAGAAAGTGGATGTCTGGTGAGTTTTTCTTGCAATTGAATTTCATCTAATTCTGTTATTAATGCCAATTTTGTGACATTTATCCTGCTGCTACATAGCAAAGCAGAGTCCTTGCCGATCTTTTTTTTGGGACACTTATAAACACAAAGTGAATGTTAATAACTAATGTTAAACACAACTGACAAATTTCTTATTTCTGTTTGGCAATATCAAAGCTATTTTTTATTTCTTAATGACTATGATTAATTGATTTTTTAGGTCATATGGAATTGTTATCTGGGAATTACTAACATGTGAAATGCCATACAAGGTAAATTTTATTTGCTTTAAATCTTTACAATTATTTAGCAACTTAGTTTGCGAAACTTCAAGCCATATGTTTCCTCATATCCATGCCTTATCTTATTCATATATTTTGAAATACGTTGGGTAAATATTATGCCTAAATACCGTCATATATTTTGCAATATTTTTGGACAATCTCATGTTTGAATATCATCATAAGTATGTAAGACCATCATTTGTTGATGACTGTATAATTTCTCGTGTATTTTGTTTGTTTTAGGGTGTAGACTGTTCTGCTATAATTTGGGGTGTTGGCAATAACAGTCTGAAACTTCCAATACCAACTGGTTGTCCAGAGAGTTATAAACTGCTACTTAACTTATGCTGGTATGTAAGCAATATAATCTCCTGCATATGTACAATAGTGAACGAACGTCCTTGGTGAACTTGTGAAAAAAAGATAAAATAGCTGCCATCCCGCAGGCCTCCCTTCAAACCCGAATTCCTCCGAAAACAATGTTGCAATCAAGCACTTGTGATCATTGTGCTATATAAGCTTTGTCGATAAGACTGTCTCTAAAGACAACATTGCTTGGGGGTAGGCGGGATAAAGCATACGTGCAAAATTCGCGAAAGTTTCAAGCGACCGGGATTACATTGACTTATTATAGTCTCTACTATAATTTAATGTCTCGCTTGATGTCTCTACTGATTTTAACCATATTGTCCGGTCCCCTTCAAAAGTTTTTGTTTTGTGAATTCGATGTTTCTGTTTCTTGGTAGTTAAAAGCGAAATACGATTATTTGAGAGTTTGTGTATTTTATTTTCAGGAACGGCAAGCCAAAGAATCGACCATCGTTTCGCCAGATATTAATGCATATTGAAATTGCTGCCACAGAAGTCTTGCATTTGCCGTTGGACAATTATCTTCACAAACAGGTTTGTGTGGGTCTCAAACATCGCTTACAATATCAAATGAAAAGAAAAGCAGTACAAATTGAAATGTTAACGTCTTTATATTTTCAGGTGAATTGGAAGAAAGAAGTTGATACATATTTCGACCATTTAAAGTCTCAAGGAACTCAGAATTTCAGGGTTGAAGAAGACCTCATACAAAAGAGAAAGGACCAGCTTAAGTAAGTACGATTATCTTTATAAGAATTTTGTTTACAAGAATGGTGAAGCTCAAATTCTCTAAAATTAATGTAAAAATAACGCCAGACTGAAGCGCCATGTTTTGTTTATCTGAGCCCTCTCCGTAATCTCAATATTTCTTACAACAGGCATGCGAAAGAAGTTCGTGTTTTGTACGAAGAAAGATTGGAGCGAACAAATATTTTGTATAAAGAATTAGCAGAGTGCATTCACCAACTGCAGATCCGCGAAGAGGAATTAAACAAGTAGGTTTTGAGTATTTATTTTAATTTTTTTTTGCTCTTCTTGGTTAGAAGTATTTTTGGTTTCTGTTTTGGTATATTTATTCTGTGTCGGTTTCATTTGCAGGCGCGAAAAGCAATTGTATCCGAAATGCAGGAACTGCAGAGGCATGAACAACCGTTATAACCAAAACAAGAGATCTGCTTGTAGCAAATCGTCAGCTAAAACAGGGTAAGAAATTTACTGCATTTTCTCAAGATCTACCTTCGTTACTTTATTCTGTCTATTCATGTTATAAAGATTTAATTACTCATAATTAGATAGATGTCCTAAAAGCTCTATCCAAGCGCCGGGGGCTTAATTCATTTTCGATGTTCCAAGGGGGATTATTGGGGGGGGGGCTTAATAGAAAAGGGGGTTTCAAACAAGGGGGACTTGACAGAGTGGGGGGCTTAATAGAGTTTTTACGGCATTCAAATTAAAATATCAACATAAAGAATTAAATAGGAAAATAACTATAAACTTAGATGGTGCAATTATTTCCTGTAATAAAATAAATGTAACAACATGATGTGGGTTTGGTTATTTTTATTCTCAGTTCAAAACATTCAAATGGACAACGACACAAGAATAGACACGATTCTCTGAGAAAGGAAACAGCCAATCATTCATTTAATGTACCAGAAGCTAAGCCTAAAGAGCTTGAAATGTTATTAACTAGAACAAGAAGTCAGTCTTTAAATGAGGAACGAAAGGTTATCAGGACACCCGATTTTGTGTCCCTCATAGATAAGAATATCCCGTTTCTAAACCACCCTTCTGAAAAACGTAAAAGGGATTCACAGTCCATGGAGAATGCGGAGAATATGGAACAGGAAAACAAAAAACAACACCAAGATTCGGATAAAAACCCAGCGGAAAAAGAAAACGATATTTCTGATGTTAAAAGTAACGAAGTTGGGGAATTAGAATGGGACAATGTTCTATCCCTTTCTGAGTAATAGCAGTCACAAAGAGTTTTTATTGAAATATAGATATTTATAAATATGTATAAATATAAATTTTAAACTAATAAAATTTTACATTTACCGTCTTTTTAACAGATCTTTGTGTCATCTGGATTGAGTCTTATCCAAATTTTAAACTAAATTTTAATGTAAATGCAATTAGAGTTACACAAAATAAATTTTAATTTCACAATTTAAAGATTCGTGTTAAAGAACCTTTTATGCAAAACACAATACCATGTATATTAACTACGTCATGCCAATATATTGTAATATTAAAATATCACGCTAGTATTTTATGATAATTGATCAAATTGTACAGCTTCATCTTTATGTTCTATTTCTTATATACTATTGTCTGTTCGTAGTACGAATTTGAAGAAGCTATTACACAATGTTACGTAGAACTGTGATGGATTGCAAAGAATTCTGAGAACCAATCAACAAACACTAACATCACGCGAGTGAGTTAACAATTATCATTCACTTCTATCATAGGACAATTGCAAATTATCCTGACATTATGGCTCCAACTCATGTCTCCTATAACGTTTGAACCCCTCTGTATATGCATGCTTATATTTGCCCGCCCCATCCATTCTTAGCTTTAAATATACTCTCAATCACCCTGTTGTGTCTGTCTTTGCAAAATAATTGTCTGTCCAAATATGGGTCAAGTTTATCTGAAACATCTCAGATATATGATATTAGCAGACACGTATATTAGGCTCGTCTGCAACACCTGCATACCTTTTAGTGATACTGGTTGTGTTTTTCTGTTTTATAGCTGTGGAGACAAGAGAAAGTGTTTGTCAAATGGGCAATATGGATAATTGATCAAATCAGGTATTTACTTGTCAAATGGATCAAAAGTAGCATACAGTTCTATAGGGGAGATATTCCCACAGGCCCAGTTTTTCATTCCTGTTTATTGACGTGTTGTGAAAAGTGTTAACTTCAGATATACTTTTGTTGCTAGCCTCCATTTAGTCTTAGCCTCAATTTCAGATGTAGTTTTTGCTTGAGACAACTTTTCTGTGTAGGTAGATTATAATGTGTAGAAGGTATTTTGAATTAGTTAGTGGAGTAGTTGAGTAGTGAAGTGGATAGTTAGTTAGTCCCCTTTCCCTGGGCGGTGAGTATTCCCTGGGATAAATATTCTCTGGGGAAGATAGGTATTCCTGTGGAATGGGTATTCCCTGTGGAATGGGAATTCCCTTGGGAGTAGGAATTCCCTTGGGAGTAGGAATTCCCATGGGAATATGAATCCCCAGGGAATATAAATCCCCCAGAGGAATGTGAATTCCCTTGGGAATAGGGATCCCATTTACCCAGCTGATCTCCTACAATTCTACTCTACCTAACCTTAACTAGCCTAACTATTATGTGACACTATCCTATTCTAACTCGCTCAAATTTAAACTAATACTAAATTGATGCTACATCTAATGGACGATTGCATATCTAATGGTATAACACTTAATTGCATAACTATGAGCATAGATTTTGGAATATATACTAAGAAATAATTGCATGACTATGAGTATAGGTTTTGGAATATATACTAAGAAATAATTGCATAACTATGAGCATAAGTTTTGGAATATATACTAAGAAATAATTGCATAACTATGAGCATAGGTTTTGGAATATATACTAAGAAACTATTGCATAACTATGAGCATAGGTTTTGGAATATATACTAAGAAACTGTTGCATAGTTATGACCATAGCTATTGGAATATGCGTAGATGAAGAAAATATAATAAAACTTGCCACTGTTTTGTTGTTACTTGTTCTTGCATGCATGGTGTCCCAAATCTCTTGTGCTCTGTTGAAGGAACCGTTTTCCCATTAAATCTTCGCTTCTGCCAGGTGAACATGTCAAATACCTAGCCTGCATAAGGAATATTTGATTAAGGTCAAGTTTGCAAAGTTAACTTAATCTACAATAAAGAACTGATAACGCTGGTCAATTTAAGACCCGTCTGTGTGTGGCGACGCTGTTTTGCCAGAAGAAGGCCTCTAGGCCTAGATATTTAGGCCAACCGGAACGGAAAAATAATAAATTTGATAGTGCTACAAAGCAAAGTTAAAGATGTTGAAACATTTCAGCTTATTCAGGTATGGCTTGTAAATACCTGGTTATTCCTTGTCTTGCTTTCTTGTGCATTGTTGAGTTAAGAGAGCCTTTTTTCTTGCATCCATCTCCCACTCTGAGCTTGCAGCAAATAAAATAAAATGGCCGCGAAAATGTGAAGAAATTATTCATGCAATTCAGTTCCACTGTCTTCTTGAATTGTTAATTATGCATGCAATGCAATTTGACTTTTTGATTCAAGACATGCCATCTGTAAAACACGGACCACTATGTTCCAGTTGAAGAACAGACAAAGCTTCGAAGTCTGATGATGGACGGTCAACTTCTATCTTTAAAAAATCCCAAATCAATGAAAAGTTGAGTAGGAAAGATAATATTGAAATCAAATAAATATATCTCGATATTTCACAAACGTAAAAAAATGCTTTACAAAAATTGAGAATTTGATTGACATGTCGGTCCAAAATGGTAGATTCAATTTGACGAGCACAACTCACAAACGAATAAAATGTATCAGAACTTAAATGAAGTAAGCTATTGGGATTTCAAAAATAATTAGCAACTGAACGATAATAATCTAATGTGTAACAGAGTTTATGGCTGCTATAATAAAAGTAATTATTATAAATGTTATACTATGCCATGGTAATAAAAATTATTATTTTTTACAAAAGTAAGACACAAGGTCTTCTGCTTCTATTTTTAGAAAGAATTACAAAATCCTTATTTATACTTATCATACAATTTATTCAAAAAAATGAGATTAAAATGTCTGTATCAAAACTCTGCATATTCACTGCAACAATATGTTTTCAAAGTACTAATATTGTATCAAAAATACTTATCTATTTCACAAGATTTCTCCGCTCGAAACACAAAAAACATTAGCTGGTAATAATCGCAAAAATTCAATTCCATGCAAAAAGCATATATACAAGATGAATTTGGTTCTTTGTTGGAGCCAAGGGACAATCAAGGTTCAAATGAGCATTACTCTGTATGCTGCAATAGGGGGCAAAGGGGCAACCCCCTTAAATGACAAAAATGATCCATTCTGGAAATCACCCCCCTATGCACTGCCCTACCCCCTATGACCCCCTGTTCGGCATTACAGGTAATACTTAATCACCCAGCCCAACCTAATACACATACAAAAATAGAAAAAATCCCAAAACATAATAACATCCTATATATTATTATCAAATTTTAGCTAAAATCTGATGCAGTGAAATATCAATATAATGAGCCCCTTGTGCAATGACAAGCTTTCCAGCATGGCGGACGACCTGGTCCCTTAATTGTTAAAAATAGACATTTGGCCTTTTGGTTAAAAATATCTGTGCATTGCAAGATATGCTGGGTTTCTGACAAGGTTCAGCATATTAGGTATTTTCACTGCAGTGTCAAAATCTGACTAATAGCCTACGTTAATCGATATTCAAGAGGTCGTCAGAATCCTGTGGTAAATTGTGAACATTTCTTGCTCAAGCATATTGATGGGTAGTTAAAAATTTAACAGACAGTTAAAGCGATTTCCAAAGCCTAAAATACATCTAATAATAATAATGGTAATAATAACAATAATAATAATAACAATAATAATAATTAGGCTTAATAATACTTACCAAAGCATAATGGCGGAGATTGAAGCAGTATTCTTTGAAACAGAGTTGATGATTGATCCAGGCATCACAGTATCACAAAATTGATGAAATTAAAAACTACGTACCGAAATGTAGCTTCAGCCATGTTGCTCTTGTTGATTGTAGTTGTTGATGCATATTGCGATTGTTTCTGAGAGACATGACAACATCATCAACGTTATGAAGTGATTCAAGGAACGGAATCAGATCCAACAGCTCACGATCTTGGTCATCATCAAACCAAGACGTACATGGCACCTAATCAAAACAAACACACCTTATTAATTGGATAGCAATAAGTTACATATACATTAAAGCATTTTAGTGAACACTGTACAACAAACATTCCAGCATAAAAACTCTTCAATATGGCCCCTTCTACTGCTTCATAAAATATCCATAAAATATATTACAGAAAAAGGAGAAACCAATTCTCATGCTAGAACACTCATCAAACACACTATAAGATATAGATTGTGGTTCATCGGACAAGTGCCCCAGAATAAAATCTAAAGCTGTTTCTTCACCAGTTCATTACTTCTAATATTAATCCTTTGTACATTGAGCACTCTATGTAGACAGAACTTCTTATAGGGTAAAATACATTATATGTATTTTAAACATATCTATTATCAATTTTTATAGCTATAATTTCCCCTGAACATAACAAGGTAGTATTTGGTTCCTATTATGGCCTGTGTTAGCAAAGCTATGTTAAGACTTCAGGGTATAATAAAGATAATAAAATATCAAATAAGGAGCATACCGCATTGTCTGGATGGAAAATGTAAGATGCAGGAGAGTTATCAACTATCAATGTCTTATTCAAATCTCTACCCAATCTACTGAGATCCTGCAACAAATGAACAGCAAATAATAAGTGACTGGTAACATGCATAACTAGATAAGTGGTCAATAATTTAATAAACATGGAATGATGCATCAGAAAAGGGAAATCGGGATAACATGGCCATAAACTGTAATCGTTGAATTGACCCCACCTTCAAATAAGCCCCCCTGGTCAAATAAGTCCCAACCATTCATTTTTGCAAATAAGCCCCGAAGAACATTGAATGTGCAGCACCACAAAAAGTGATGAGTGATTCAGATTGGACGGTAACAATTATAAAATACTTCTTGACTAAGTAATTTTGGTTGTAAAATTGTCATTTTCTTGCATAAACATTGTATGTACCTCATTGCAGGTTAAAAACAGAAAATTATGTATTTTGTGTCAACCTTTGAGGAGAATGCCAAGCATTAAAATAAACCCCAGGTAAAAATTCAATTTTGCAATAAACAATTAAACAGGAGATTAATCAGGAAATTATGATATATCATGAACAGGCATTTTGCAAACTATGAACAGGGTTAAAGGGAGAAACATTACTAACCTTGACATAATTCCCTTTGTAAAACACACAAGACTCTCTAAATAGCCTTGCAGAGAAGATGCTTGAACGATCCAGCAAATCTGCCACTGGGTCAGCATACTAAAAAATAATTTTATAGCTCATAAAATAAGAAATAATCAAGAGAAAGATTGGATGGACTTAAAAAAAATTTGTGAATTGTATCAATTAATTTAATAAATTAATTTATTGTATTAGATATAAATTCTGGAAAACAAAAATACCTTTGCAAGACTGGCAGTGAATAATATACACTCGTATAGTTCACCCATTCGTCTTAAAAATTCATCTACATGGGGTCGCTTGAGAACATACACCTGGAAAATCAAAATAGAATCCATAAACGGTAAATATTTGGAGAAATTTATCAATATTTGCATGTGTACAAATGTTTGAATGCACTGGTTGGTTTTCCATAGCAACTATTACCTGATGTATGGTACCATCAATCTCAACGGGGACAACAAAATCAGCATCACGGACAGGCTAAAAATGAAATACAAAAAGAAATGATATGATACTTAAAATCGTTAAATTAATGGTATCATAATTGTTGAATCAACAGATTAATGGTAGAACGGATGCATATACTTACTTTGAAAGAACTATGGACAAGTGTTTCATCAAGATCTATGACTATTGAGCTTTTATGCATATTTTGGTGTGATAAGGAGGGTAGAAGATAATTCACCTCCTCAAACTGAAAATGAATAAGGCATTGAGATTATAAATCAAAATAAATCTACAATTTTTAAAAATGGAAATTTTACAATTTCTTTGATATTCTTGAGCCTACCACTGGAGTTTCTTAACTTTTTTGCCATAGCAGTCCTAGTTTCTTATAATAAATTAATCTCTTGTATGAAAAAATTTCCATCATTAAATTTTAGAGAATCTGAGCCTCAATACTCTCATAAACTATACTCTCAAGAAAAAAGTTTGAATCCAGAGCTAGACGTTTTTATTTTATAAGAAACCTAGCTCAAGCCTTACTAGCAAAAGGTTCTTAAATTTTCTATTGTTTTCTATTGTTAAGAAAAACAATATAACAAAGGAATCTATTGTAATTTAGCACAAATTCTACTAGTAAGTTTCTTATAAAGTAGTTTCTTATAAAAAAAGACGTGTAATTTGACTAAGGATTAACTTGAATCATGTGAAAACTTAAGAAACAACAAACTCAGTTTGTCATGGGAATTATACTGTGATGATAAATTGATATAAGCAATGCATACCCCTTTTTCTTCTTGCTCTTCTTCTGAATCAGGCTCATATCCTTTGCAAATTGTATTCTGGTTATGATTTGGAGTGCTGTCTGAGTTGTTGATCGTGGTGTTTACAAAAGCGCTTGCTGGGTCCCCGCGGCCTCCAAAACAACAAAATAACGAAGAAAGAAGACCTCGGTTCCTCAACTTCTTCCTTGTTGAAGACAGCTCTGAAAGTAACAGAAACAAAATTGATATCCCTTCCTCGTCCAACAGCACAAAGTTTACATTATACTTCGCTTGAAAAATTAAACATTTTCGCAGATCTTTCTTTGATCAATTAACTGCTAGAATTTTTGAATAGGGAAATCTTGGTTTTTCACGCTGATTAAAGTTTTATTGATCTAGGGCTCTGTTCGATACTCTACTTAATAAGTATGTTTCTGTTTGAAAAAACAACCACAGGAATGTAATTTTAAATCGGATTAAAAAGCTAATCAAGGAACGTGTAAGATATCACACCAAACTAAAACTTGTTCTTTCAACTATCGCCGTTAGATAATTATTTTGTCAACAAAAGCAAGCTATCACTTCACTTTTGGCTGACGAGATTTAAGTCATTTAGAGGCCTACTTTATCATTTTGAATTTAGACGAGGTTAAAATAGATTTAAAGCTTACGTTTAAGTTAAAATATATGTAGCTTGCTACTTCAACATGGAGACCAGATATCACACACGAGGAAAAAATCTGATTTATAATGTAGTTTTAAAATTCGGTAGTTTGAGAAATACGATATTTAAAAGTCTATTAATAAATTATCGTATATTTAATGAAAATAATTAAAAAACAGTTTCCTGGATGATAATAGCAGGAAGCAGAAAGTAAACTTAGTATGTTTGAGTATATTTTCCTAAGCTTTGGGACTAAATTCCCGGAGGAAGGAGGTTGATGCTGCGGTCAAAAAGCCAGCTAAAATTCGAGGCTTAGGCCGAGCGAGGTGAACTCCTACCTTCCCGAAGCAATAATCTTGTTATGCGGAAGAAGTACTGAGACGTCAACAGTACAATATTTTGTAAATAATGTGAGTCATTTTCAAAGTACAATGTTTCAAAAATGATAATATGTGTAGCTTGTTATAATGAGTGATTTGTGTCTATTGCGTGTACGAAATTCAAAATCAAGAGGACACCTTGCGCACTTTCAAAATTGTCGGATTTGTTTACAATTTTGATTTCTAGCAGGAGGCCTTCACAGTGCAATACAGCGCTAATAATTAATATTTTAAGCTGAACGATACATACTAGTCTCAATATAAGGTTTAATCACACCAGAAAATATGTATATGAGACCACAAATTGAGAAATTCTTACCTCTCTCGCTCAGCGTTGCTACCGGTTCTCCATTATTACAGGCTTCTTGCTCGCCTTGAGGCTTCGAAACTTGCGTTATGATGGACGAAGTGTCCATATGAAGCTGCGTATAAGTAGAACCCAGCTTGGCAAATGTTTCTCGGTAAATACGACGTAAAACAAAGTTTGTCTGTACGTATATTTACCATGCAAAAGTCTGTAAATCACAAATTAAATCCAAAAATTGAAACCAAAGATCTTGTGTTCATGCTGCTGCACTGCGAATTTTGATGTCGATTGTTCTTTTCTTGAAATTCATTCGGCCGACATGCCGCAAATACCGAGCCATGATTGGTTGATGAACAAAATTCCAGCAATCTGATTGGCTGATTAAGAAATAATCGTGTCCACCGAGCACGTGAAGTGCGGGAGCTGCGATGTTATAAAATTTTCATTTCATCCTCAGCCTGAGTGAAAATACATGGCGGAAGTTATAATTTATAACACGATCCATTTTGTGACCAGGGTTGCCATATTGGCTTTTTCTAAGCCAAATTCCAGAAATTTGGCTTTTTTGAAAAGTGCTTGGCTTAGAAAAATTGATTTGGCTTAGAGCTAAAATTTGGCTTAATTTGGCTTTTTCCAGAAAATTGGCTTAATTGAGCTAATTTGACTTATTAAGGCCACTGTTGTAAGGATTTTCAGTGACGGAAAGGATGTTCAGGTTGTTCAATGCAGAAAAAATGCACACCGAAGGCTCAAATCATGGGTGAAACCGTGTGCATTGTTTGAATTCTGAACAATCATGTGATACTTCTTTTGTTCTCTTGTATTTTGATGACATCACCACAGCCTCGTTTTCAGATTCTATTGTTTTTCAACCTCATTTTCAAATTTGGCTTAATTTGGCTTTATTTTATGACCCATTTGGCTTGGCGGGCTAACTGACATCTGGCAACCCTGTTTGTGACATTGGTTCGTTGTCATTTTGCCAACATGGACTGATAAAATGTCCAAAGATATCGATAAAAAATAAATGCCTCAATAAATAAAAATAAACAACATTAAAAAATTTGTGAGAGATTTAAATGACCTGTTGTTGCTCGCAGGCAGCTGGCAGCCAGTTGTTTATTTCAAACGCTAAGAAAGTTTTCTTTGAAATAATAGAATGAACACCAAAACTGATGATGTTTGCCTATGAGAATATTTTTGGATGCAAATACACGAAAAAGTGGAAAAAACAAAAAACTTTGAGAATACTATCATATTTCTTTCTTATAAATTTATTATTATACTTAGCACCAATGGGACGTGGGATTCAAGTTGGGTCTAAGTACCAGGACCTTTCAAATTCAAGGTGTTTAATTATACTCTCACATTTAGGAGGAGAGTATATACCTACACCTTTTGTTTCGGGAAAATTGGATATGCCAGCCAGGCCACAATTCATCCCCACAATAAACAAGGTGGTATACATAAAATAACACTCCACTATATATTACACTACAACAGCCGATAGCAAAACTTTGAAAATAATCATACAATTTCTAATAGAAAATTATCAAAAATTTGCCGTTACTCCAGCAATATAGACATCTAATTTACATAAATTCATTATTTGTACAACGTAAACAAACATGGCGTCAGCAAAACAACAAAAACAAGCAACCAAATACATGGAACTGCATCACGAAATTGAACTTAAAAGCCACATTAATTTTTTAATAACTGAACGTAAATCAACAAGCTCCAAATGCATGAAAATTGGCGCAAAAATAAACAGCTGGAATAAATTGCGAATTCTTTTAATTTAAATTGGTAAATATAATCTGTCATATTCATCCAAATCACTGTCATATTCGATAGAATCTTCTTCGTTGTCAAGCTAAAAAATAATAATAACAAATTGTGGATTAATATGGGAGTGGATAAAAATGTAGGTAGCTATGGAGAACATTAATTGTACAAGAAATACAGGTTGAAATTTAACTGAACTATCTGTTGCCACAGTGCATGAGAAAAACAAGGACCACTATGTAACAAAAGAAACATGGGCCACAATGCCAGGTAAAACATTTTTTATTTGATAAGAAATTTGGACCAGGACAGGAGTACTAAATACCTTATACTTTCGAAGGTGAGCAAATTTGAATAGACATGTGTAAGTCCACATCGTTACGAAAAAGCCATGCAGATCAACATCAAAAGTACAAAGTTAACAAAATCCTCTAAATTACAAAAAAACTATATGCCGTGCACAACTAAAGACAATGGACTCTCTTATTAAGAGCTAAAATTGGACATTTTCTGGATTATTATCGAGCATTTCTGAAATCCTTGGCCACCCAAGTCTCTTATAAATATAAACCAGTTTCATACAAAAAACGTGCAGATGTGAGTGACAACCGGAGAGAAATAAATTGAAACGAGAAGCCGTAAAATCGAGTGAAATACGAGCGTCAATATATGATTCAGAGCTGAGGAGAAATATGGAGAAAAATTCAACACATGTATAAGCGAGCATTCGAGAGAAATAGAGCCAGAATTATAGAGACAGGAAAGGTCCAAAATCCAGTAGGTCGTGCGAGACACTATTCGAGAGAAACGTGGATCAAAAAAGTCAAAAAGGACCAGGACCAGAACCAGGACCAAAAGAAAGGATCCAAAAATGAGACAATTATTCAAAAAATAGGGCAACCAGATAAGAAGGAAATACCTTACCTCTTCCATTTCTTCTTTGGTGAAAAATCTGGCCAAGTATTTTCTGATGCCAACCATGCATATGAAGAAGAATGGGAAGAGGGGGGCGGCCGGAGTAAGTTTTATCACAAAAACTATTATCAGACACAATAATTGCACTCCTGTATAGAAAAGTATTTTTGGAAGGGGTATCTAGAAGAAAAACAATGGACAATAATTAGACGGGAAAAGACGTTAATATTAACAGAAAGTGGACGGAAATTTATTATTATGAAAAAGATTGTGCACGCGTCTAATTGCATGAACAACAACAACAACATTAATTTGATTTTGAAGGCCAAGAATCATTGACAAGTATACGCCATCGCAGAATATCCCCGTGAGTTGGGGTCTTCCCGTGAGTTGGGATCGAAATTTCAAGGTAAAACAAATGGAAACATAGTCGACAAAAGCTGTTTTATCTTACCAGGTAAATATATTTCTTATTTGGATGGTATTTGCGTGGCGTGAAAAATAAACGTAGCTGTTCAACAAACTGAATTCCATTGAAGAGTGAAGTGAATCCGAGATACAAAAATACACCAAGCAGAACGGCGATGGAAATTTCACGAAGGAAGGCAGATAGGAATACTACCAGACCTGTGGAAAAAAAGGAATGATAAATTATATTGATTAGTGCACACGAAATAAAGATATAATGAATAAGACAAATAGAGCCATTTTGTGGAGTCTTGAAATAACAAAGGTCCTAGATTACATAGATAGTTTTGATATATGTGGTAAACGAAAAAGCATCTGTTCCCGTCCATTGCTTCAAGGTACAGTATAGATTTAACACAATCTTATAAAGTGCTGTGCGGTTGTCTTCAAGGCTTGTTACAGCGGGATTTCACTGTGCAATGAAAGTAGAGCGAAGAACAGGCAATTTGGCAGACAAACGAAGTTCTGGACCCTAAATTGCCCTTGTCAAAAGAGAAGATGATGGGGAAAGCTGGCACAAGATGCAGGACAACAATAGTCACATTGTGCCATTTATACCTTTACAAATAGTGACAAGAAATTGCATGAAAATAAATAAGGGAGAAAGGAAGAAAAAATGTCAATGAAAGAAAATGCTTACCCACTAGGACGTGAATTAACACGTTGGTTAATCTCTGTTCTTTGATTTCGACTAAGAAGGGTCGTTCGCCTGGGGCGTGAGATTTACTCATGATAACCAAGGCATTCATATGCTGCACCGATCTAACAGTAGCCGCACACATCCACGGCAAGCCAAGCGCAGACGATATACCAGTTAGCAAACCCATGACGAATAAATCCATATTGTATCCACCTCCTTTTCGCAATTTATTCTTCTTTTTATTCAACAGCACTCCTGTCAATTCGGTCTCCATGAATATCAAAATGCTCACCAATATAGCCGGAATAATACCGAGTATAATGTAACCGACCTTCAGCTGTTCCCGCGTTCCCATCGGGTTCACGAAGAAACCAGCTCTCTCCGGTTTCGTAGGCCGTAGCGTATCCGGTATGCTGATCTTCTGCGTGTAAACGTCTTTGATCGAAAAGTTGATGCTGACCATGAGTACCATGGCAAAAGGCACACCAAAATCACTGAAAATCCTGCGCCATTTGCTCGAGAAGAAGTGACTGCCTCTGAATTTACGCAGCAGCAAAGCAGCCAAAAATGTTCCTATTAATAACACCATACTCAGTAGTGCAGTGTTCGGCATGCCTTTTATCTCCTTGTCCGCGTATTTGGAGTCCATTTGTGTTGTCACGTTCAAAAGGTAACTAGGCGTTGTGTTCGGCAAAGCTGAGGTTGAATAATTCACAATGATATTTTTAATAAGTTCGCTAGAAATTGTCGATTTTGAAGATGATTTCAAAGGGTGTTTTTTAAACACCTGCAAAAAAACATAAAAATAAATATTCACAAATCATTGAATGATAATCACGAGTATTCTCACATCACCCTGAATGTTTAAAGATAAACTTTAAAGCTGTAGATTCCTGCCATGTCGCCCAGGGTAAAAACATACAGTAAACTCCCGCGTACAAGAACCTGTGAATTCTGCATCCAGCCTATTGTTCAAATACAATAGCCTATTGTATCTTCTATTGTTTTGAGCAGGGTTTTCAGCCTGGAAGGTTCTTAATTCACTGGTTCTTATATGCGGGTATTTACTGTACACCCGTTGGGGTCTACGAGCTTGCAAGAGTTAAAGATTAGAGCGATGTACAAAAACAAAGGAGCTCACATTTATAAGAAAATAAACTGCTTCATAGATGAATAAAAGCGATATAAGGATGGAGACAATTTCTTCTGTGAAACGTGAAAAATATTCCACGAGGTAACATCCTTCAAAGGCAACAATTCCCCAGAGAATCAGGAGAACCCAAATGCCAATCCAAAATCTCATTGGTAAAAATTCAATTTTCAATAATTTACAAAACTGAAAAAAAGAAAACAATTGATTAATTACTATTGTAAGAAGGAATAAGAGAAGTATTTTTGCAGGAAAATAATTTAGAAAAAGTGAGAAACATTAAACAATAATGTTAGTATTAGTATCAAGTTAAGCTTATAAAGCAGGCTTTGGTTCAGTGGCAGTTGAATTAAGAACAATAATGATGACGAGATCGGTATTTGCTGAAGTAGAAGAGGTATAAACAGAAGCTGTTGTGATAATGCTATGAGATCAAGTATGGAAGCAAGAAAGGTATTGAGGATGAGAGGAGTAAAAGTAGCAAATGCACTGGGAGACATAACATCAGCCCAGCATCGTAAACAATAACAAGGGAAGCAGCATTTACATTAGCTGAATTAGCAACAGGTATAATAAACTTGGAGGAAACAGAAACTACACATAATATTAGCTGCAAGATATGGTAAGAGCATCACCTCATAAGTGGCTTCTTCGAAAACCAAAATAGGACCAGTTGTTCCGACGATTATCAGCGGCTGACCAGATAACAACGCGAATAAAATTCCGCACAATGCGGTGGAGATGAGCGTCTCTTGAACACCAAGCCATCCATCTGTTTTCTTACCAAGCAAACCACCGAATGTGATCGTCGGAGCAAGAGTCGCAAAGAAAATAAACACAAGGGCGATGGCGCAGCGTAGGTTTAATCCATCTCGAAAATCCGACACAAAATGTTTCGATTTCCGCTTAACTTCACGGATTAGGCCGCCAAATATTTTGCCAGTTCGAATGAATGGACTGGAGTCGGCTGGTTTATCATGTGCAGCAGCTGAAACAAGAAACGACACCCTGAAATGTCAAACATGTAATGGTAGAATGCAACACAAAAAATCTACAAGGACGGGGGTACAGTTTGACGCTATTTGCAATCAGACTAAGACAATGAACACTGTACAACAAACGGCCAAACAGCAATTTTCCTCACAATTGCATCGAATTATCCGTTATAGCAAACTACATCAGCGCTCTATTGAACTGCTTCAATCAGCACATCCACCACGATTATAATTTACTCGCGTACAACAAAACGTTTTTCACCATTGCTAAATATTTCACGAGAAAACACTCCAACAAACCTTTTTCTCTTAGCAAAAGCTTTCTGTGCCGTTTCTTTATGGCTACCTCGGCTTCAAGAAGAGGCAACAACAGGTGTCTGTCCCAGTCTCCCGGTGCCAATACAACACTGTCGTCAAGAAATGAGTTAATGGCAGACAGAAGATCGTCTCTGGTTTTGGCTGTGTATGTGAGGTCGTGGAAAATCTAGAAAAAAAGGTTTTAAATTATCATACACTTTCCTGCTGGGTACACACAAAGCTTAACTGGGTACACTGTTTACTGGGTCTTAGCTCATCATGTGTTCATCATATTCATCTTGGGTTTCGCTGTATAATAATATTGCAAAATGGAAGAAATAAAATGAATAAGCGAGATAAATTTCAACAACAAACCTTATCTGACATCAATGTTGCTACTGATCGTCCAATTTCAAAGTAGACATTTTTCTCGGTTTCAGGTCCGAGTAGGATAAACATAAATCGAACTGGGATAGAGACCTCGGTCAAATTGCCAAGATAGCACCCCTCGGCTAAGCGCACAAATGCCATTGTTGGCTGACGCAACTCTGGCATTGAACCAACAAGGACAGATGTTGCTTCAGCTCCTTTTGGGACACGACTTCGCACATCTGATGTGCTTTTGAATTCTCCACGTTCTTCTGTCGTAGGACCAAACTTAACAGTTGTTCTCTGAATAAATCAACAAAGAAACATTCAAGATTATTACTATTAAAAATCACATTCAATCCATTCTACTCTGTGGTAATCATTCTACTTCTCATGACAATACAAGAAACGATAGCGTGCTGTTTCCTGATAATAGACCGAATAAAAAAAATAGCAGGTTCTTATAAGCGGGTTTTTACTGTCGTTAATTGCAAATAAGCATCTGCAAATAAGTCGATAGCAAAAGACAGTTTAAAAAAACGTATGAAAAACAAACAGCAAATATTCATTTAAACACAAATATACAAAGATAACCGTAAACATAAGCATAAGCATAAGAATAAGCATAAGCATAAGCATAAACATGAGCATAAGCATAAGCATAAGCATAAGCATAAGCATAAACATGAGCATAAGCATAAGCATAAACATAAGCATAAGCATAAACATAAGCATAAGCATAAACATAAGCATAAGCATAAGCATAAACATAAGCATAAGCATAAGCATAAACATACCCTCTCTTCGTCGCTTGAATCATCAATAAATGGATATTCAACTTGGTGTGCATCAATCTCATCCAATTCAATGTCGCCAATTTCAAACATCACTGAATTACCCTTAATGTTGTCACCTTTTTCCAAATCGTCCCCCGCATCATGAGCAGGTTTCAGAATGCTTTTCAGCTTAACCTCGCCATCATTCCCTTTGGCGTCACCAACAGCTTCGCTTTCACCGGCACTACCGACGCCACTGTCCTTCTCGCGCAAGCTGGAACTGCTGTGATCCATTGAGAAGGAGCTCAGACTTGAAAATGAGAAGTTTCTCTTCAGCTTACTCTGTTGATACTGGTGGCGATGCTTCGACATGAGGATCTCGACGACCTTGTCCTTCTGAGTTCGACTCAATTGATCAGTTATCACCATGTTCTCCACCACTGCTTCGAAGATGCTTGACAGGTCGAAAGCCTCGAGATCAAGTAGGACAGTGCCTGAAACGAGGTCGATTAATGCAATAGTGAGACCTCGATGACTCCTCCTTCACATAATCACTATATCAAGATCTCACTGTGATATATATCATGCATAATGCATTGGTTAAAATTAAACTTGTTGAAAATTCGAAGCATTCTGTGATAAAAAAAGACGTGGAATCACCATTTTAATTAAACTGATTTACATTTATTTTAAAACCATAACTAAAAAACCTCAATGTTCCTTCTTTTAGGTCATAGTGAATCAAATAGTTGAATTGATCTTGTCAAAGCTATTTCGGAACAGGTTCTATCACTTTGATCTTGTGTCAAGTCCACAGTTTAAACACAACCATCGTTAATAACACCACTCTCGTGCACGGAAAACTATCAATTTCATTGCTTAAAAACACCACGACTAACACCAGTCAGAATCAGAATCGGTTTAGCTAGCAGCTCAGTTTCAATTAATTATCCCAAATGGAAATATCCCAAGTTGTAATGTAATCTTCAAGGAGTGAGAAAATAAATAAGAAATATCACCTGTTTCGATTCCTTTTCTCAGCTCCAACAAACTATGAAACGACAGCGATGCAACATGAGGCTTTCCCCATTGTTCATTCTTCTCGACATCTTCTTCAAATTTGATCCACCTCGCACGTTCCTTCCATTGCAGCTCATTATCAGTGTTGTACGTCAACTCTTCCAGCTCGACGAAACCCTGAAATCAACACAAGAAAGCTACACCATAGCACACTTCGCATTTAGTTCACATAGCTATACGGTGGTAGACAAAAGTCCTTGGAACACTGGTGAAAATACAAAAAAGGACAATAAGCCCGTAAAATTCCTTTTTTGTGGGTTTAATTCAATGCAATGTTGTTCTATCAATCAAACCCTTGCGATCATAGTGCAAATAGAGTTTTTTCGATCCTTGATATGCCTTGATATTGGATACAACATTGTTTGGGGGAGGAGAGGGATGAAGGGTGCGCGCAAACTTTGGACTTTCGTTGACTATTGCGAACGAAAGTGTCCCATAACTTTCGTCCACTTTTGCGCGTCAATGTCAGATAAAATGCCATTTACATGGGCTAGGATGCTACAAGATTTACCTCTCCTTATGCACAACTGAAAAGATGGGAGCTACTGACCTCTCTTGGGCTATGGTCGTATTTGTATTTGGGCAAGGTAATTTGAACGTGTGATGGTTTCTCCGTCGGTTCCCTGTGGCTTATATGGGTAGTCATGCCTGATTGCGGTCTCCTTTGATGTATCACTCTCCTTCGAACGCCTTTCATATCCTCAAATCGATGACCTGAAAATTATAATCATAAGAATCATCGATGCAATCAAAAATCATTACCATTTGTTATTATTATCATCATTATTACAATTACTATTTTTAATAAAACTCGATTATGGATCATGGATGATCTCGTGACAACTAGCAGTGTTATGGATATGATCTAATCACAGGTCATTACGGATTATGGTCATGAACATCGATTTTGGTAATACAATCTTTGACTATGGATCAAGGATCATGGATCATAGATCATAGATCATAGATCACAGATCACAGATCATAGATCACAGATCATAGATCACGGATCACAGATCACAGATCATGCACAAGGGGTAATATATCACGGATCACGGACAATTATAATCAATAAAAGGGGGTCCAACCAACTTCAGAAATACATCATAGCAACTTACTCTGCATGATATCAAGATCTTTTCCATCCATTAGACCGTATTCTAATTCAGTTGGTGATGTTTCTCCAGTGATGCTTTTGATAGCTTTCTTTTCATCTTCGAGCGTTTGCAATCCCGATCTAACTCTAGATTCTAAGCTTTCGTCTTCACTAAATCCTCTGTGATGCCTGTGTTTGCTTTCCTTACTGCGTCGTCTGTGATGGTGTCTGCGATGATGGCGGTGAACATGAGGTGCTCCATCTTTCTTGTCCTAAACAAATACAAACAAGCAAATTAATAAGTATGTAGAGAAATATGACAAACAAATATATATTAAGCATATATAGAAAAAGTAAAGTCAGAGATAAAAACGCGTATTCTGCTACTCTCAGCTTCATGCTTACACAACCTTCCAACTTCTCCATAGTTTGTCTGACAATTGCGTGAGTATGAAGCCAAGAGTAACAGAATACGCGTCTTTTCTCGTCCTGTACTTTTTCTAAATTATTGTTGTTTCCATTAATTAATTAGACAATAAGACAACATTAATTAAGTTAAATCGAACCATATATAAATTGGTCCCAACATTTTTCTGAAAACATAAGATAGAACAATACAGTCTATTGTTCGCAAAGAACCAATTTCTAAGCAGTGGGGCGACACTGTACTAGTTAGGCTTTGTGTTGTATAAAGAAATAGGTATGAAAAATAGAAGTAGGTTAAAAGGATCATGCCTTTGGCCACACAGCTTCATCGTGATCAGATATTTGTTCTTGAGTTAGCTCTTTATGCTCCGTGATTTGAGGAAGCACTTTGATCGTTTGAAATTTCTGTGGTGATTTGACAGTTTGACTTTTTTCTTTTTCCGCCTTCTTTTCTTTGGGTATCTTCTTGCTTTTCTTTGACGATTTTTTGTCCTTCATCAACGGTCTGATGGGCTCGTGGTGGTGCTGGGATGTTTTTCGATGGCCTAAAAATGAATAATCATAAAAGAAATAAGCATAGCGAACAAGAAAATCAAATTTTGATATCAAACAACTTAAATACGAAAAAATCGAGGCATCAAATCTTGATGCAGATTTAATCCACCAAAAATTGACAACAGTTGAAAGACTCAGAGCTCACAGGCAAAGCTTTTTAATGTAACAACAATATCAAAAAGCATGAAATAACCTTTTGAAATCAAGATAACCTGTTGCTATATCCAGCGCTCTTCAAGACAAAAATACTCACTTTACAGGACGGTTATAAACTGATAAAACTATAAAGTTTTACCTCTGATAATAGAAGAATAAAATTGAGTCAAATGATCATGCTTTACTATTTAATTTCCTTCACATTTGCTGCTCTCTTTAGCGGCAGATGATCACTAAATTATTCACGTTGAACGTGCGCAAACTCCCGCCGCACACTTAAAGTGACAGTCAATTAAAAGCGATACTTGCAAAAAGTAACAGGTTATGCAGATCTTTAACATTTTCTATGCAGAGCATATTGAAACACTTTCTACCAGCTGCCCATTGGCATCGGCTGTCACTGCATCACCACCGACAAATCGACATCTCTCAAAAACATGCATAACACTGGTAGTAGACGTCCAAGAACTGTGATTTAAAGCTATACGAAAGATATAGAAATGTGCATATGCACAACGACGCTTGGTTGTACTAATCAAATGTGTATTTTATCCAATCAAGTGTGGCCAGAAAACTGTGCATGTGATCAAAAGCAGTGCATGTGATCACTTTCTGGAGTGAGTCAAACACATTGTGCTTTTGCATGTGATCACAAAAAGTATATTATTTAGTGCACATATTGCATTGAGTTGAATTGGGCTTTATCTTTAGCACGGATCGACTTAACTCCTTCCTATACCTTCAATGGCGTTCTCTACACCAGATCAGCCATGCAATGGAATCTCGATATAATGAACCTGTTATAGCTACAAAGAGTTTTTCTTGACAGAAAACTAAACACGCGATCCCTTCAAACTACAATCCTTTGCCCCACATGGTCAGCAGAGAACACTATTCTATTGGCCACGGAGCAACGTATACATCACGATACAAAATATAATATAAATCTTACGCCTGTAGTCTTTTTCGCTGAAGTTGTAGTCAGTGTGAGGCACAGGCGTCCGCTCCTCCGCCTTTTCTGTTAACACCCCATCTGGGGCGGCGTATTTGTAGTCAAAGGCAAACAGTTTATCACATTGCTCGCCGTATGTTTCAGCGACTTCCTCGGACTTCAACTTGAAAAAAGAACGAAAATTTCATTGCAGTTGACAGCCTCCCAGCCCCTCTGCGACATTAAACCCACCTTTCAATGTACCCTCATCTGGAAGCTCAACTATATCCCCCCAAATGAATAAAGGCAACACGACAGGGGGTGCATTGGTTACTTAAAGCCCCCTCTTAGAATAAACCCCCTTCAACGCAGGCATTTGAGAAAACATAAGACATAACTGCGAGTTTTCCGGACAAAGGTCCGCAACTTGGGACAGATTAGGATGACAGTTATTGTGGTGTTTTGTTGTTTGAATTCATATGAGCTAACTTTTCATTTATAAAGATTATTATTGCAAATTTATGCCTTTTATTCCACCAGAGGTCGTAAGTTCAACTTACGCTGGAAATGTCAATATCACAATTATTATGTTGGAGCCAACTTAGTTGGCTCCAACCGTGAGACTTTGTCGGATTCATCTGTTTGCCTTACTAAATGTTTTTTTGCCCTCTGTTGTCATATGCGAAAAAATTATCAACACAATAAAATAGCTTTGAATAAATTTTTCAGTTGAAAAAAAATCATATTTGGGCCCACCCCAATAATAAAACAATGACGAGTAGGCCCATCATCGTGATCTCATTCGGTGAAGTCTTGAAGTGATAAATAGAATATTAAAAAATTCTGTTTTAAATTCTAATAGGCATAAATGTTTAAGGAAGATTAAGCAAACTAATCTTCATTGTCTGTTATGTGAAGTCTGCAACTTTAAGGGGGCGTTTGCTTGCATTATCTTCAGAAAATAAAAAAAGCTCATTCCGTAAGACGCAAACAAAATTACAGGATTAAGCTGTTACATTGAATTCTTTTCCTGACTCTTTAATAAGTTCAAACAGCTATTACTATCAAGAGAACGCAATAAAAAAACTAAATTTATAATTCTCACCTCAATTTCATCGTCATCGACAACTTTGCAGGCAAACCAAATTGAGTCAATTTCCTCTTCGTTTTCATCTTGAATGGGAATACCTCCAGGTTCATAAACATATTGTTGCTCGTCGTCAATTTTGAGATTGTCTGAGCTCATCTTGATAAATAGTTACCTTTTTTTATTCCAAATCTATGTAGGTAATATTACAGCTTCTGGATTAAAATAGTCCCATTTAATTTGATGCTGCATTGACTACCAAAAGAGAGCTGACTGCGACAGCCCAGAAGTAAACAGCTCTGACTTTACAATAACAAAGATAGGCCTAAGCCACTTCTGCTAAAATCGCAAATAATTCCACTGCAATAGGCTTTCTTTCACCGGCTAGACAAACCTATCAACGCCTTGATAATATGTCTGTTGAGTTTGCAATTACTTAAATTATTTTCGTTACAATATATAAGCAATATTAGATAGTTTCAATGGAACTTGTAAACCTTATTCCTTGTTTATGTTTCTTCGCACTTTCCATTTGCTTCCACATGGTCCTTCAATAGAATCAATTTGTTCAACCAATCAGAGTAGAGGACAGAGGACTGACAGAGTCACATGATTTTACCACATGCGTGGCCAAAAACATGTTTCTTTTCATTTCCACATTTCATTTTTCATATTTCATACTCTTTATCCATTTTCTTCTCATTAATTATTGAATATTCTCATGACATCTCATCTTTTTTATCAATGCCATAGCATTAATCGGATGTAAATCAGAGATGCTCCAATGATGTTTAGAAAATAAGACCAAAAAAGCGATCACATCTTACAAAACCCAATTTAAATATTCATGCAAACTGGTTGAATATTGAAAAATAATTGTACATTTCCGCGTACAAAACTTTAGAGACATTGTATTCAACTTTCAGTTGAGCTTCAGTCTTTATAAAAACAAACTGTAAAACATTAAAACAACATTATAGTGATATTATTTCCACTTTTATCCGGTTGAAGTTCCAATTAATACCTTCTCCAAGAGCGCCTTCTTGATGTCCTGATAATTCCTCTGAATCTTCGTTTGAACCTTTTAATTCTTGTTCTTCGCCGTGTAATACAGCTTCCCCACCATCTTCTCCTTCGACAAAACGACCAATAAGGTTTTGCATCTTGTTTTATACCCTCCTTGGCCAACTCCAGCTCAGTTAATTCATCTATTTGACAACATGAAAATAACTCGAATAACTCTGAAGAATTTAGGACAAAATAAACAAGCAAATATTTGTCAAAGATGAAATAATATCTGACCTTTATCTGGCTCTGGAAGTCCTTCGTTTTCATCTTGATAATGTGAGACGTCTTCAAAGTCTGTTTGAGATTCAAGTGTCAATAAAGTGTCAGTAATTTCCATGGCTATCGACTAATAAAATTATTTACTATTTTTACCTTGAACTTCTTCATTTTCAGTTTTTGCTTCTCTCAGCTCTACTTTTTGCGAAATTTTGTCTGAAACAAATTATGCGACAACATTTTTCCACTCTAGCTTTAAAAAACATGAGCAATTGCTGATTAATGAATGAAGAACATTAACAATTGAAATTTCGAGTAATACCTTTCTCGAAAGACAAAATTTGCGTGGTCAAACAAAGCAGCCAAATTAGCAATATTGGAGAATTCATATTCAGCTACAATACAAATAAAATAGCGTAATAAAAAGTTATATTGAGCAAACTAAAGCAAATTGTTTGCAGCTTAGAGCTGAAAGTTTACTCACTTCAGATTAAAGGTTACTCAAACTACCAACTGGAGTTTAAACCAAAGAAGCTTGCAAAAGAAAATTGTAATTCCACGAGGCGAATTTATAGCCAGGTTGGGATCATTAATGTCCCACAGGAATGGAAATATCTGGAGCCCAAATTGAAATTTATGGAATCTAAAAAGCTTGAATATCGATTGGTTAAAGTTATTGCCTTGGAAGCGTGGTAATATTTAAATATCATTAAAAGCATTTAAAAGCTAAACTTTTTTAAACTTTCAAGTGCGAATCTGAAAATATGACACAATACATTTCTGTACTTTGGGAATAATGAAACAATGTCAAAAATCAAAATGTTTTTAAAGATACAAATGAGAAAAAACTTCCGTGTAATTAGTGTAACTATAGAGAAAATTAGCACAGATTTTTCTTCCGAAAAATACGGAAATAATAATCATGTTTTGAAGGATTTAAAATCCAACGTCGAACAAAATTAAGTTGCATTTAATTAACCCAGGAAAGGAAATGAGGCTTGTAATTCATTTATGTTACGTCATGGGTTTCTTACGATTGACAGACGTTTGTTTACATGCTGAAAACACTTTTTTATTAAGTTCAGTTTGTGTTCAACTTGCCAAGTCACAGCTCTTTAAAAACTGGGTTGAAATGGTTAATACGGGTGCATAAACATCATGTTTTCTGCAATCTAAAGAAATTATCATGCGTAAGTAGTAACTAGTGAATATTGCTGGTTTTCGAAACAGATTTTCTGCGCCTAATTTTTTAATTAATTAAAACAAGACTCTTTCAAACATTGCGGTTATCACTTTATGGTACTAAGTAAAGCATGAGTTAGAGTTACTGTTCTGATGGGAGGTTTTAACATTTAAATAAAGGCTAAAGAAAAACATTCTTGTGAAACTGTGCGAAACAAGAAATCTTTCTAAAAGTCAAGGTTGAATGTTTCAAGCTAAATCGGATATAGAGTTTGAATTAAATACAAACAAAAAAGACAGGAGAAGCTAAAAACAACCAACTTTCTCGATTTTAGATACCTCAAACTTGAAGCATGCAAGGCACCACCGCCATCATATAACCAAGCCAGCAATGATTCCATCACAACAGAAGGAGTGTAATTGCAATAAAAATGTTACATTAATTCTTCCGCTGGTCTCTGGGGTTCTTATCTTGGCTATAATCGTTGCTATTCTGATCTACGTCTGTCATATAAAAGAGAAAAGGTAATATTATTGTTTATTTCTATTTATAACGATGTGTTTTACAAGCAATGTGATATTCGGGTAAGGAAATTTCTAGTACTCGATGGATACTGTTAAGGAATTAATTTTGAAAATATTTATGAACGTGAACTTAACAGGGAATACCACTCTCGTCTTTAATTCTTTTTCCTCGATGGAAATTAAGGAATTGTTCAAGGGAGGGTGGATTTTGGGAAAATCGTTATTAATTAGGGTTGGTTGGTTAACAGTCTCACCTCCGAAGCATACAGTAAACACCCGCGTACAAGAACCTTTGAATCTGCATCCAGCCTATTGTTCAAATACAATAGCCTATTGTCTCTTCTCTTGTTTTGAGCAAAGATTTCAACCTTGAAGGTTCTTAATTCACTGCTTCTTATATGCGGGTGTTTGCTGTACCCATTGAAACCAAAGCATTTTATGTGAAGTAATAAAATTCCTGGAAAGTCATTGATTGAAATGTGTAATCATAAATCGAAGCAATAAATCAAATATGTACTTATGAATGTCGATAACAAATAATTCTTCCACCCAGGAACAAAAAAGGAGATTTATGGAAAGAAATTGGGAATTCGCCAACAGATGTTGAACTGTCTACCGGATTACTACGTGAACAGGCAGAGAAAAGCAAAACGTAAGACCTTTGCAAAATAAAATAATAACCCTGATTGTTATTTCATGAGTAGGATTCAGTGAAATTCAATGTACCTATTCCACCAACGCCCCCATCCATTAGCATTCCAGTCAATATGTATTCCAATCAATTTGTATTCCAATCTATTAGCATTCCAGCCAATTAGCATTCCAATCTATCGCCATTCTTGACAAGAATAGTGTCTTTCTGACAATCTTTCTTGTTTCTTCAAAGAGAAACGCAAAGAGTTTTGCCCCGAATTTTTCTTCACACGGATTCGAGAGATGAAGAAGGACAAGAACTTACTGATGATATGCTTTCGTTTGATGGTTCAACATCTTCATCGGAGGAAGAATAACCTCGTTTCTAACAACTGTGAAATACCTAGATTATATCAAGTAAAAAGTCATGTCGGGGTTGTCTTTTGTATGTGATACCTAACTCGGACGTCGTTCCCCCAAACAGGGCCCCATTGATACTCAAGAACTCCCTGAATCAGACCCCCCAGGACAACCCTTTCCCATTTTAAAAGACCACCCTAAAACAATATATCATAGAAATCATACGCCTTATTCCCATATCAAAACGTCTATGTCAAGAACGGCGAGAAAGAATTGATAGAAAGACTAACAAATAGCACAAAACTGAAATGTAATACTTACTCAGCAGCAACCTTTGTACAAAGCAAAAAAATCTAGATTATTACATCAAATAACAACTGCTAACAATAACAAATTATTTCTAAACGTCTTGTCTAATAATATAAACAAAAAATAACAGCAATAACAATAATTATAATAATATTAATTTAGTTTTCTGGAAAAATCAAGTTGACATTATCTCGATTTCTGTTCCTGAAGATTTAGCATTATTCAGCATGTTCGGTGCAATGGGGCAAAGCGTTAACTTCGAGAAAGGGGGTGTGCCGCTCAGTTTTCTTAAAGAACATTCCTTCATTCATCGCCAAACAATTAAAATGTTCTGGAAAACCCTCAATTAATCTGAAATCTGTCACCCAACTGACGCTATTAATTCTTAATATTCAACATTCATATATATGTATAAATATGGATAGAGGAGTAATATTCATCTCACGAGCATGTTCAACACCACACATGCGTCGAGCGTCTAGAATCAAATTCAGATTTGTTCTGACGTTGATTCTCTTCAGTAAGAAAGCAATTTCGGAATGAAAACAAACAATTTAACAAACTTGAAATATCTTATGTTGCAAATCTCCGAGTCCAATCTTTGGCACAATTGTCATGTTCTTTGCGATCTGTTAGAAACTGCTGAGCCACACTTCCAACAAGGGGATCGGCTAAGAACAAAGATATGCTATCAGACTTCGAGAGCAACTATGAGCCATGACAACAAAGAAATACGGACCACAATTCAAGAGAGACATTAGCCACGTTTCAAGAACACTGGCAAAATTCAAGAGAGACATTGGCCAAATTCAAGAGAGACCTTGGTCATGATTTAAGAGAGACAGTGATCATGATTTAAGAGAAACACTGGTCATGATTCAAGAGACAATGGTCACGATTTAAGAGAAACACTGGTCATGATTCAAGAGAGACATTAGTCAAGATTCGACAAAGATACGAGTTACAATTTTCGATGTGCAACAAAGAAAAAAACATGATTGATACCTGGGTTGCAGTCGGACAGCAGTGCAATGACTGAGAGCAGAACTTTGGACACAGTAAAAGCCGGCGACCATTTATCTTTTAGAATATCAAGACACACAACACCCTATGAACCAACATGATGTAAGCATTACTTTGGAGCACAAGCAAGCATGTCAACGAGGGGAAGCAAAAAATGCAAAAACATTGGGTTACCTGACTATTTATGTTACAGTGATAAATTCGTGTTTTGAAGATAACCTAAGAAGAAAATTCAACAAGTAAGCAAATATATATAATATGCCAACATAGATAAACAATAAATGATAACATATAATATGAAAATGACGAGAACAATATAGTCGAAATTGGATAAATCATGCAGCTACGAGGAATAGAGATTGCTATGCTAGATTTAAAAACAATTACTGTTGCCCTCGGGAGAGGGGCTTGGGTAGAATCACTACATTGCGTCCCAGTGCTTCGCTCGCAGCTCGCTCAACACAAAGAGCACGAACGAAAACAAGTAAGCCACAAGGACGCAATGTAGTGAGTGTAGGGCTTGGCTACGAGATAAGCATGGAAGAGTTTGAAATTAGAAAAATTGAAGTGGTGAAATGTATATAGAGTAGCTATTTTTACTTCTGAACAAAATGTACTAACCTTTGGTGGTTTGAATGGGTAATCACTGGGAAAGCTGATTTCTAAGAAAAAGACACCACCTTCGTAGACAGAGCCTTGGGGGCCGAGAATAGTTGCAACCCATTCGTAAAGATTGTCGCCCTTTGGTGCGGCGCTACAAAAATAGAAACATGGCGGCTGAAAGGTGGGAGCAACAATGTTACCTGAAAGGTGGGAGCAACAATGTTACAAGGTCTAATCGGTTCTTATAGGAAACGCAGGTATCCAACATATTGTATTCGTAAACATAATAGAATGACTCACCTGCAGTTCGGAGGTGGATCAACAGTTAACTCAGCCAGCTCACGCTGTATTCTGTGAATAAAGCACACAAAACTCAGTGATAATTAACATGTTCTCACTGAAAAGCTTTGACTTAAGCGCAGTTAACGCTGTCTTTGAAATTCGAGAAAAGAATGAATCTCGAAACAGAATTATAATCTTAGTGGAATGATCTTAACAGAGGAATAGTGTTAAAAGTGGAATAATCTGGCGTTAGAAAGAGAAGAACAATCCAAAGGAGAGAAAAAAATAATCTTAAATAAAATCAACCTCACCTTTTTATAGCATTGCTAATTTTCCTTGGGACTTTCGCGTGGCCTTTTGATTTTCGCTTCACCCCCCTACTCGTAGCTTCTCCCACCTCATCAGTCGCAGTAGAAGATGTCTGGCTGTTATCCTGGGCGCTTGGTTCAGGGGGGCGTTGATTATCAGTGGGGGGCTCGCTGCTTGCACTAACAGGCAGATCTACTCGTTGTTGTGTTTCGCTTGCCATTTGATAGAAGGCGAGTCATAAGAGATGGGGTTATTTGGCTGACCCTGTTAAAATCACAAATCAAAAGATTAATCATCCTAATCGTCTTAAATAATCACTTGATCACATAGTAATCGCTGGATCAGTTGATCGTGTTCAATCCAAAGTATTATTATATACAATGGAGTTTGGATAACACATATTTTTAAAAAGAAAGCGTATATAAGGAACCGGTACTCAAAAGTCAGAAAAGATTAAGAAGCTGGTAATGTTGAAAATAAACTAAGATCCAGAATTCGATCAAAAATCGATCAAAAACGATCAAAGATTCCTAAGAGACTCTTGAGAAACTCGAGTTCTGTAATTTCCTGATGCCTTAAGAAACTGGAGTAATCACTGTCGAAGTTGGATTCTTATTTAAAAAAAAGCGTCGTCAAAGTATAAGGAGTGAAACTCAAGTTTCTTCGCATTACGTGCTTTACAACACACAAGGTGTAGAAATAAGCAAGAAAATCATAGCTCCCTCCAAGTACCATTGCATCCTGGACCTTACAAAGTTCTATATACGATATAAACTCGTTACACCCCAACACACAAAACTCAGCCCCCAAAAAGCGCAAACTCAGAAACAAAGGCGCAAATATTTACGCAGATTGAGAAATCATCAATACACGTTTCCCAATAAATAAAGGAAGGGACAGCAACAGCAAGGCCATGTCAATTACTGTAATAAATACGTTCATTTCGTGTAGATGATTGTGAAAACTCTTTGTCAACAGGTAGCCCTACACAAGGTAATACATGGCAACCACAAATGTCGCCTTTATCCATAAAGGCGACATAATAAACAAATTATAAACAATGCGAAAGGCAAAGCTCATAAAATATACATAGGCAGAGCGTGGAATTTATCCTTTCAATCATAGTGTTACGTTGTTGAGAAGTCAAGAAAAGGCTTCAATTCCATGGAAATTTATGCTAATCTAAATAAACAAGGACGCAAGAATCAATTGGCAATTTATAATATCTTTTTTTTAGAAACAGAATGGGAATATTAAATATTTGTGTCGTGATGTTTAATGTTGTCTTCTGAAATCGAAATGAACAAAGCAGCAATCTAATTCAATATTAAAGGATTTTTCTCTCATGGATATTTGGATATTTGTCTTTCATAATTAGTCTAACACCTCTCTCTAATCACCAAATTTGTAGAAATTAAGAAAAGCATAATATGTTGAGGATTAAATGAAGATTGTACATGAAACTGTGGACTTGGTGAAATTGGTTTGAAGAAAACCATATCAGTAACTCACCATGATCTTATCAATGACTTCAACTTTGGAAATATAAAAGAAGCAAGGCACAAAATACAATGTTTCTTGTTTCTAAATTTGCTACTCAAGCAATTTTAAAAAATATATTTTTATCTATTGAAGCTTAAGAAGTCAGTTTTTAGTCAGCATTCTGAGCATACCCAAGCAAGTATAGAGATGAAAGTATTTATCATTTTGTGATTCATACTCTTCAATTTCTCAAGCTCTTATAAATTGCACTCCACAAACATATCAGAAGAGAACTTAAGCGATACCTCAAGTAAAGCATACATAAATATTTCCAAGATTTTAAACTCCAAGAAACAATCCTGTGTAAGTAATTTGGCCACATACTTAAAGTTGCAAAATGCTCACTGTCACTCGACCCTACTTAGAAAACAAACTGTAAGATATGATTTTATCAATGGATCATAAAATACGATTTTGAAAAAAACCTGTTTTTGAATCACTGGTGGCTGGGAGATCTGCTTGATTTTGGTATCAAAGTTTCAAAGGAGAGAGGATGAGGACTACTGTGATATCAGCTAATTCAAAGGCAATAATAATGAACAATACAGACTTCACCCTTGGGAGAACAGATCTGAGTAAACAAAAAGACCTTGAAACAAGATAAGGTGGTGAACAAAAGATTCTAGGATTTTCTCAGCACTTCCTTAAGAATAAGCATTATAACCAAGTAATAATGACATTTAAAACAACATTTAGAAATATCAACAGATTATCTAGCTTCAAGCTTTGGCAGTTGAGTAAATAAATCATCTTCAGTAATACGTATAAAGTTTTAAATCAATCGAAAATAAAACTTATTGACTGACGGGAATAAGATAAGTATGAAGGAGGGATCTTGTTTGGCCAGGATTAAAGCTTTTAGCATATTGAACATATATTGCATTGAGAACACACATCTTATTGAAAAGGCAAGCAGACAAACAAAGCATCGATCAAATCAGCATGAAAAAGAAATATTCATCGAGGTAATTAAGCTCTCATTGGCCCTTCCGTGTCACAGAAAGCGAATAAAGGTCATTGTTGTGCGTTTTTGCTCGGGTTTCAACAATATTTTTCTGGTTTTTCTCCAAAAATTTCTCGGGGATGTAGAGCTAAAACGGCTTGAAATCTGTTAGAGCCAACGCGTAAATGATTGAAATATATTTATCTCACCCGGCTTAGGTTTAAATGATAATATCATCCCCGCAGTGTGAAAAGATTCACGTATTTTCTCAGAGGAGGGGCAAGGGTGCAAGGAGAATTTTTGTAAAGTTAGAGAATCGAGAAAGTCTTGAGTTTCTTTCAGGAGATGTATACAGCTGAAATATTTATTCGCTGTCACAGCCGTGACAAGCTATCGTGAAAAATTATCTGGGCATGAACTTGACGAAAAGCGATAATTTCCTGTCTAAAGACAAAGGATCATAGCTGGCCAGAACGCCGTGAAGTGAAAAGAAGTTGTCTACTCACCAAAATTGAATCAGAATTAGTCTCAACTGGACTTAAATATCTTTACAAGGTTTCTTGTTGTTTCTTTACGTCTAAGTTGTCTTTTAAAATAAGATTAGTTTAATCTTTACGTTGAAACAAACTTTATTACATTCCTTCTTCACTTCTCACAAGACTCCATCATCTTCTTATCAGATATAATTAATCCTTCATGTATGATTCACGTAGCAATAAGGGTGCCACGGGTTAACAAAATGGCGGATCGAACAAAAACGGGGGGACTACCAGAGACTGACAAAACTACCAGAGAATGTCAGAAAAACAACAAATAAAACTTTTTAGCAAAAACAAAACGTTCAGTTAAAAAAGAAAATAAAATTTAACAGCTGAAATCGAAATATAAAACTAATATACAAAATTATTTTGTCATATCACAACAATGGCCCAGCGCACAATGAGGCCCAGCTAGGAAATTCCCACCTAATTTATTGGCATTTTTTAATTTTTGGCACTGTGGAGAATTTAGGGCTAATATTTTGGTCCAAATTTGGGACACACCACACCAGTATTTAAAAATCGGTCAATACCACGACATTCTTCTCGTAGTTTGTGGTACCAAAATAAGAAACAATCTATAGTTGGTGGACATTCCCAGCCGGGCCTTATCATGCGATATAATTCAACCTTGAAAGGAACAAAAAATACTTGGTTGCGGGTTGGTCAGCCTCAAATTTAAGAAGTAAACAGAGAAGGGATGGCTCGTTACACGAGGAATCTTTACAACACACATTTCAACAGATAACAACCAGCAATTATATTATCTAATCAATTATAACCAAGGTTGCCAGCCAGGGAATACTCGACACAAATTGTTACTATCTCTGGCAGATTGAACCAGGTAGTTGACTTGGCCTTGGGTGCTTAGAAAACTCCCGTCTTCATCTCCGTCCAACTTTTGACGTAACCGAACGAGGACCCTTTGTGCCATGCTGTTCTTACTATCAGCTTGTTGCGGCTGCGCAGAGAGAAGCCCGGGAGACGATTCAGTACATTCTTGCAATTGGACAGCCTTTAATGGACTGAGGGTCCATTCGTACAATGGATCATACAAAAGGACCTAAGCAGAAAAGAAAAGAAATATCAAGAGTATAATACATAGCGAAAGTCCTCCTTACAGTACTTCATGTCAGGAAAGCCAACAAGGGGGCTGAATGTTACCCTGGTTCCTCCACGAATGGGGCACGTAAAGTTAGAGTGATAATGCCCCTTTGACTAAGGGTCTAACATGAGAACTAAAAAACATCTCTCCAAGCATTTATTGTTACATCCTCTATTGAACAAAACAAGTCATATAAATAATAATGCCTCTCAGGTATTAATATTCATATAATTGGTTCTTGCCATAAACTGCTATAGGCAAGAAAGGTTCTGGGACACTTGCGACTTTTGCAAATTTCCTACGTATCCTTCATTCCCCTCATCCCCCAAAAATGTTGTCGTTAGAGACAGTCTCGTAGAATATCGACACAATTATTTTAATTTGATGATCACGGGGTATGATTGAGAGAACAACATTGTTTTAGGGGTAGTTGGGGGTTGAATGAGCCCCACAAAAATAGGGGGTGATAACATTTTATCGCATTACACAAATGTCCCAAGGACTTTTGTCCACTATTGTGGCTTTTTACCTCGACAATGGTCAGGATTGATTCTTGAGAATTTCTCATTAGTTGCATCGTGTTTTCACAGCATCTGCGGAAAATTCCTTCAACTCCAGCCACACCTAGGCCATCCACGAGGTCTCTTGTCAAACGAAATGGAATGGTTTCTGGTGTGGGGAGTTGCTTGCCCTGCTCAAATGCAACACCTAAAAAAAACCAAAAAAATTCATATTCTATTTCAAATTCAAATATTAAGGTCAGATGGGATACAATTGAAACTGCGAATTGTTAGCAAGCAAGAGATTTTATTTGTTAACGCGAGCTGGGTGTTCAACAGACTTGTAAGCTTGCAACTTGACAAAGCTTAGAAATAAATAAAAACTACTTCATAATATCTTCTCATGCTCGTTAAAACAAAGAGCGAATTGATTGATTGAGGACTAATTGTAATGTGAATAAACTCCACCCCAAAGACCAGGAATGCAATTCACTTAACCAGTTAATTATAAGGTTATTACTTCAATGCGAGTACACTAAAAGAGCAAATTAAAGGAAGAAGTAAAGTAATAAATATAAATCAAGTACCAAGATCGATATGGACCAGTTCTGCGGTGTTAAAATCGATAAGAATATTTTGGACATGGCGATCTCCGAGTCCGACAACATAACCAACTAAAAAAGAAAATATTTTATAAAGTTATGAAGCGTAATTTGTATGAGAAATTCAGAAACTATAGAAAATGTCCTATATCTAATTAAATGTTTCTTTTGGTAATCGTATGAATTATGAATTAAATATTATTGAAGCTTTATATTAATAACAATGCGACAGAACAGAGAAGTTCAAGTGAATGATAATAATTGGCAAATTAAAAGATAGAGCAGCTAAATAATAAATAGCTTATAAATACCAATGGAGGATGTTGCCAAACTTCTTGTGTAGGCGAGTCTTCGCGCGAACCAATCGGCGGGCTCGGTAAACTTTTCATAGAAGAAATGTCGAAATACTGGCCTGAAATTCCTCATAATTTCCTGCAAAATTTCAATCAAACAGTTAAAAACTAAAACATGCAACATTCACGTTGGTAATGTAAGCTGTGCTGAACCATAGTCATAATTTCTGATTATTTCTCATGACTATGGTTGAACTATTAATTGCTGTTGGTGGCTGGAATAGTGGTGGATAATGCATACATGCAGTAATACAGTATGCTTTGCTTTCCGTCACCTTATCTAACAGTCTCAGTGTAATTTCATATAATGTAGCAAGTATGTGATGCATATGTAAAGAAGCATCGGGCTATAGTAAAAAGTAGAGAATATAGAATATGCATTGCCTTACCAGGAAAACATTATGTTTTGATTTTTTACCATTGCCGAGTGTTGCTTCCTGGAGAAATAACAAAAAATTTTAAAAAATGCTCAAAATTTCTGCAATGTTAAAAACTGTAAATTCTCGAATGAATCCCCGCTTCCGAATAAGCCCCCACCTAAAAACTCAATTTTGAAAAAAGCCCCTGGGGTTGATTCAAGGATTATCGATGTTACCAAATTCAAACTGTATGGATTAATGGATTATTAGCCAGTCATATCACATACAACTCTCCTGATCCTTGCTTCAAACGGAAAACTGTTTCAAATAAGAAACTATTTCAAAAGTTTACCGTCAGTTTTTTCCTGCAATCCATGGCAGTCCAATCGGTGGGGTGGTATCGAGGGTGAGCCCCTGGTTGAGCACGATTGCCAACCAAATAATCCCCAAGGGGTACTGTGTTCTCACACCATTCTACGATTCCACTCCTCTGAGACAGGGGAATGACCTGGAGAAATACAAAGACAGTCATTTGAAAAACGCATCCAAAAAGATTAATGACAAGTTGATGCATCAAAATAGAATAAGGAGTATCCACTCCTCACTCTGCTATCAACAAGCATAGCTACAAAGACTATGTATGCTATGAAAAAACACAATAACCTGATTCTTTAGATGAGGATGGTGTGATCATATCATATTTGTATCGTTTTGCTTTGAGAATATATTGTTACGAAACAAATGAATGCCCGTGTGTCTTGTAATGGACTAAGTGTCTTATGATGGGTACATCTTGCAATAAGATTGGTGTCTTAGGGTAGGTATATCTTGCAAGAAAATAGATGTATCTTGAAATAAGATAGATGTCTTAGAGTAGGTATATCTTGCAAGTGGATAGATGTATCATGCAATAAGATAGTTGTGTCTTGCAGTGGGGTGATACACCATGACAAAGATAAATGAAAAGGTCACAAAAACATCCAAGAATTCTTACTTTGTAAGTTCTTATTCGCAGCTCTCTTTTTCTCGTCTCTGAGCTTTCTTGCAGCAGTCGATTGACCATGCCAAACACTTGTTGCATAACAGCATCTTGTCTCAAATCATCTCGACCCTGGTTAAAAACACGAAAAGAATAAAAAAATATATATATTCACGATGGACTAAGAAGCAACAAGAAGAATTTCAATACGACAATGCCCCTACAATGCAATAAATGCACTAAATGCAATACGTGTAGAATGAGGCTGGAGCAAAGATGCAAACCTTAACAAGCTGTTTCCTTCGTTTACCATCACTACCAATGCAAGTAATGACTTTAGGTAGATTTATACCTCCACAGTGGGTGAATTTGGTATCAAAGGCAGAAATATATGTGATGCGATTGTATTTACAAGAGGGGTCGATCTGCAGGAAGAATGCCAAGAAGATCAGAGGGATGATAAACAAGCAACCGAATTAATTAAAAGCCATGAAAAACAAACGCATTAGAAAAAAAGAGAAGAATTCAAGAAACAAATGTGTAAAGGAGTGATAAAATAAAGAAATAGAGAATGAGAGTAATGAGAATGAGACATAATGAGACATAGACGAGACATAGACGTAATGAGAATGAGACATAAAGAAATGGGGGTAAGGGTTTATACCAACTGGACCCACATTGATAACAGCTATCATAGTTGAAGTGGCTATCCAGTATAAATATTCGTACTTACTTACTTACTTTTTTTTAGAATTGGAGAAAGACAGAAAAGTAAGAAAACAAATAATCAAATAGGTGGCTGCTAAAAGTAAAAGAATGATGCAAAGAAGATAGCTCACTGGAAGATCCAAAGTTGGTATGGCAACATTGACAACATCTCTGACCCTGCGCAGGCGCAGCTTGCTTGGTAAGTCGAATTTCCCTGTCAAAAACAACTCTGGATCAGATGCGAAACCCCTGACTTCGCCCAGTAATATATATTATTTCAATGCAAAAATGAGTTTATCACGGGGGTTACCTGTCTGACGTTTGAGGTGAGAAATATCGTAGTACGCAAGCTCCATGTATGCTGCCATGACACCTTGCATTGAGATGACCAAATTTGGCTTCACCTTTCGTAGTCTAGCCAGAACTGCATTCGCCGACTCAACTCGACTCTATTAAGGCAATTTGAAATTTGATCTCCATTACCCCCTGGAAAATGCACTTGCTTACTGATAAAACACGTGTTCTGTTGCAATGCAGGGGGGTAACATTTAATATAGCTATCCGCGGGACATCTGGGTCCGCGAACAATTACTCCCAGGGAGCTGGAAATTGTCTCAACGTGATCAGTAAAACCTATTTAGTATAATTCGACTCCTTGTGAGTCATTTTTCAGCCTATTTCAAAATTTCATTTTTGAGTACCTACTTCATGTGCGATAGAAAGTTTAAATAGCCATCCGCGGGAAATTTGGGTCCACGAACCATTACTCCTAGAGAGCTGGGAATTGTCTCAACGTGATCAGTGGGACTTAATTAGCATAATTCGACTCCTTTTGAGTCATTTTTCAGTCTATTTCAAAATTTGATTTTTTCAGTACCTACTTCATGTGTAATAGAAAGTTTAAATAGCTATCCGCGGGAAATCTGGGTCTTTGAACCATTACTCCTAGAGAGCTGGGAATTGTCTCAACGTGATCAGTGGGACTTAATTAGCATAATTCGACTCCTTTTGAGTCATTTTTCAGTCTATTTCAAAATTTGATTTTTTCAGTACCTACTTCATGTGTAATAGAAAGTTTAAATAGCTATCCGCGGGAAATCTGGGTCTTTGAACCATTACTCCTAGAGAGCTGGGAATTGTCTCAACGTGATCAGTGGGACTTAATTAGCATAATTCGACTCCTTTTGAGTCATTTTTCAGTCTATTTCAAAATTTGATTTTTTCAGTACCTACTTCATGTGTAATAGAAAGTTTAAATAGCTATCCGCGGGAAATCTGGGTCTTTGAACCATTACTCCTAGAGAGCTGGGAATTGTCTCAACGTGATCAGTGGGACTTAATTAGCATAATTCGACTCCTTTTGAGTCATTTTTCAGTCTATTTCAAAATTTGATTTTTTCAGTACCTACTTCATGTGTAATAGAAAGTTTAAATAGCTATCCGCGGGAAATCTGGGTCTTTGAACCATTACTCCTAGAGAGCTGGGAATTGTCTCAACGTGATCAGTGGGACTTAATTAGCATAATTCGACTCCTTTTGAGTCATTTTTCAGTCTATTTCAAAATTTGATTTTTTCAGTACCTACTTCATGTGTAATAGAAAGTTTAAATAGCTATCCGCGGGAAATCTGGGTCTTTGAACCATTACTCCTAGAGAGCTGGGAATTGTCTCAACGTGATCAGTAAAACCTATTTAATATAATTCTACTCCTTGTGAGTCATTTCTCTGTCTATTTTAAAATTTGATTTTTTCAGTACCTACTTCATGCAGCTATGATAGAAAGTTTAACATAGCAGCCGACGTCTCACCTCGGCAATGTGAAAAAACTGGATCAACACAACCCGGTTACATTGCTCTTCCATTACCCCCTGGAAAATGCACTTGCTTACTAATAAAATACGTGTTCTGTTGCAATGCCGGGGGTAACATTTAACATAACAGCTGACGTCTCACCTCAGTGGTCTTTTTCTTTGGTGTCTCTGAGGCCCTTTTACTGAGTTTACTTCTTCTGCTGGTTGAGTTGGATTGCTCCTCCGTCTCCTCTTCCACGTTGCAAAGCGCTATTATGATAATCAGAACGTGATGTGGGTGGTCGTTTCCAGTCTTCTCGATCAACTGAAAGATGAAACACGCAATGTAATTAAGTAATTTTAAAAGACACTCTTTTTAATGTTAATATTCAACAATCCCAAAATATATACTGCAAAGTGTATTGTAGGTATTGTAACTTTAACAGAAAGCCAACATGTACAAGGTTAAGTGTATATTTGGCGCTTATTATATTACTATAATTACTATCATTAAAACATTATTACTCAGCTTGGTTGAATGGCAACTTTACGACTTAAACAAAGAGAACTGAAGATATTTCTGTTCCCAGTAGAACTTATTTAATTCATGTATATTCAAAATTTCACTCTTCTTTACTCCAAACCTTGATAATTTAAGTTAATGTTTTTATCCCCTTTGGGTGTTCAACCAGTTAAGGCTCAAATGAACACACTTTATCAAGTCCCCTGTAATAATAAAGACAATTAAAACGTATCAATGAGCTGATTAACACGATTTCGTGTTTACCTGCTCTAAATTCGATTTGAATTGCATGTTGCCATGCTGACCCATTCTGGCAGCAAGTTGATACATCAGAGGGACAAATTTCCTGGATTGCATTTTAGTTAGACATTCCTGCAAACCAAAACAACGCAGTTACACGGTGGATGCTCGAGACAACAAATGCATGCTAAATAAAACAGAATTGGTTGAAAGACAGCTTAGGTGGAACATAGGACGAGCAACAAGGGAGTAGAATGTCATACTTGCAGAGCTTCGTTTGGGTGCCTTAGTTTAAAGCAAATGTAACCTTACGTTTATAATTTGATTCACAAAGTCTTCATTTGAATTCTCCAGCCATAGAGCACATAGTCTGAACACATGCAGATCATAATTATCCTGAAAAAAAATTATTCATAGCTCAAGTGTAATAAATATTATCATTGCTTATTATATGACTAGATTAAGTGAATCAAAGTAAATCGACTTAGAAATTGGTTGTGACTTACCCCACCACATAAGCAGCGTACGTAATTTTCCAAAGCTTTTTTAAGGAATTGTTTTCTATCTTTCAACATTTGTTGCAATTCGCTTTGGTCTTCGTCGCGCTGCGCCACAAGACGGCGATAGTATCTGGTTCTGGATAGAACAACAAATAAAATTCAGTTGAAAACATGGCCAGGTAAAAATAATACAGAGCATCAGTCAGGTCTAAAAACTCGAATAAAAAGCTTGACAGATATTGAAAAAAGTATATTATAACAAATAGAAATGTAATGCATTTAGGATTAAATCAAGCTTATGACAGATATTGAAGAGGTATAGCAATACAAAAGTAATGAAAAAATTAAGCATTAAACCGATCTTATTAAGATAAAAAGGTAACATGAAACATATGTCCAGCATTTGGAAATTTTCTTCATAAGTTGACTACATCCATTATATAAACACTTCTTAAGCAGAATTTAAAAAGAGGGACAATTGTAACAAGTTAATGGATCAATTAAAATTGCTCATTCTATATCAATACTTACGTTGAAGATCCTGGAAGCTCTTCTAAACGGTGGATCTCTTCCTAAAAAAGAGAAAGCCAACGTGATTAAAAACAATAATTAAAAAAAAAGCAGAGAAATCGATCATCGATTATGGAATACTTCAATACTTGCATTGATAAAGTAATAAATACATACCTTTACTTTCTTTATTACATTTTGTTTATTATCAAAATTAGCTGATTTTGTGTAATCCTGTAATCTTTTATATTGGGAGTCTGCATACTTTGCCAAAACGAAGTAGGCCTGACAAAAACGCGAAAAAAACAGATATTTAAACATCACAGGTAGACCTAAAATTCACTGTCATTAAGAAACGTGAAAGAGCTAACAAAAACAAAATGAAAGCCAGACATGGTTGGCAGGCTTTTGCATGGGGCCGCTAAGAACATACCTCTTCGGGGCCTCTTGTCTCAGAACACTGCGAGTCCTCGAGCAAGCAGGCAGCCTGTTGATAGAATAAAACAAATAAAAACGTATCAATCAAAGAGCGTCAAATCTACAAAATATTACGGTCAAACGTCGCTATCTCGAACTCGGTTATCTCGAACAACTATAGCAATACAAAAGAACGCTTATTAAGTCTTATCAAAAAGCTACTTCATAGAATAAATTCGTGGAAATAGAATAAAATATGTAAAAGTAGGGGAGAAGGGGGAAGTTGAGGTCTTACGTGTTCCAAGTAATGCTCGATAATAACAGCAGGATTCTCAGTTCTCGTCTCGGCCAGCCAGTGGCCATACAATCCTAACGCAGTCGGATAAAAATCAGCGGAAGAAGAACCCTTCGAAGTAAAAAAGAACAAGGCGATTGGTTCTCTTGCATTCGCAAATTAATTAATTAAATTCAATTTGATATTTGGTGTGGAGATCACGCCTCTGAACGAGTTAAACAATGAAAAATTGGAAGCGATTAAATGTACTAAATGTATTGCCTACTTTTCTGCAAAGTCTGAGGAGAGATTTAAGGTGATTCATAGCTCTGTTTGTTTCGCCTCTGTCCCAAAGCATCTTGGCTTCCTCTATCTTCCATTCCGATGTGAAATCAGCAACGGACGCCATCTTGCGGATCTCGGCAAGCTGACGCTCGCAAATCTAAAAAGAGCAAATAAAGTCGCATCTCGTTATCTCGAACTCGGTTATCTTGAAAAAATCGCTATCTGGAATAGATTCCCATTTCCCCCCGTTCTCTATTTGGATGAACTTAGTCCTGATATCTCGAGTTCCCGCTATGTCCAACAAATTTTCATTTCCCCTGCGAGTTCGAGATAGCCAGAGTCGACTGTATACGTAAAAACTACGTAAATTGGATAGCACATAAATAGATACTGAACTCACTGACAAATCAGTGTGCAATAGATGCCAAGGAATAAAAAGGATCTATCACAGAAGGCAAGGAATGAAATAAGAAGCAACCCCCCGTGATAAATAGCAAACCAGTATGCAACTAATTGGAGAATGGCAAGATTCTAGGGGGAGGGTCGTAATAAGAAACACACCTGGTAGTTCTTTGCTTCTCTTGCTAATGCCGCAGTCTGCAACAAATGCTGGTAGGCCAGTTGGCCGATTTCGATTTTGATTGAAGGCTCTGAATTTTCTTTCATCGACTCCCTGGCCAAAGTCGCTTTCAGCGCAGCCGCCTTGACGGACAAGGAGAGTTCGTAATATTCGAACTCATTGTGAATTACAAGCTTGCTTTGCTCTACACCACTTCGCGTCAAATCCAAAGAATTGCTGTAAAGATAGAAAACAAGAGATATATACGCTTGAAGTTTAAGCTATAGCCATGATAATCGTTAGTTTCTGTTCACGAAGCAATTGTTAAGATAAAATCTCAAGTTATCTTTATTTTAAAGCGACTTTTCTGATGCAGATTTAAACTAAAAATAAAATGAAAGGAATTAAAATAGATAAATAAAGATAACAAATACAAAAAATATCAAAATAGTTAGAAAAAGACTAAAAACCAGACAGAATAAAAGAAAATTGAGCGAAAGTCCTGCAAGTTTTACAAAATGAAGACTTGCTGTAAATTTTTGAGTTAAACAAATATGAAAAAACGTACCTGAAATATTGATTTCCATAAGCTTCCAATTGGCTTACTGCAGTTAGTTTGGAGAGATATTTGTATAAATGGACTGTGGATATGTTCCTATTGTCTTCTTCATCCAAGAGAATACCAAGCCTTGCTTTGTCCACGAAAAGTTTGAACTGTCCTTCATCCCCTTCTTTTAAAGCAAGAATACTGCTATAGATGTTTTCTGATAGGCCAGAAAACTCTTGCGTGTTGGATCTTGAAAAAAAAGAATGATATAATTGAGTATTTACTAAGTTTACGAGGTAAACAAAAAGTTTGATATACAAGATGAATTACTTTGAAAAGTTTGGCTCCAAATCCCAAACGCCAAGGCGCCAGGCTGCCTCATAACGTAGCTCTTCAAACTGCAAAACAAGACAACAAATTAAATTATTAATATATGCAGACTAAAGCACGACATAACTTTCGGAATTCATAATTTATGCAGATACAGGTGTATGAAATCGAGGCGCGTGAAATCGAGGCTGTTGATATTTGAATGCGTGAGTTGTTCTGTTTGTTCACCTCGGAAGAACCCTTCGTGGCATTCTGTGCAGCTTGCAGCATAAACTGATGCAGTCCAGACTTCTCAGTGTTCTGAAAGATTGAAATATGAAGACAATGTATACAGAATGCAAAGGCAATTCGCACCAGCCACTGGGAGTAACAAGCAAACGTGACAATACAAACCTTCGCAAATTGCAACTGTGAAGAATAATCCTCGCTGCTCAGATGAAGATTCTGAAGCACTAAAAAAAGAATCATCAATTACTATTACAGTCAAATCTTCATAGTTCGATCTCGTGTAATTCGAACTCTATCTAATTCGAGCGAAATTCTCTGTCCCTTCAAGGATCACCAAGAAACCAATCCTTATGAAACAAACCTCTATAATTCGAACTCTTTGAAATTCGAACATTTTGATGCTTCCCCAGGCTATTCGAATTAGACAGAGTTGACTGTAACTTAACATTGAATAAAAGGAGGTTTTCACGAGGAAGCTGCCCCCATATGCTCAACCAAGACGCATAATGCATAATATAGAGAAAATTAACTGAGTTGTTGCTATGTACAGAAGAGTAACATTAAATCAATATCAAATTTATAAAAGGCCTTGGATATAACTTACATAAAGCCTTTTCAAATTCTTTCTCAAACTCGTATTCTTTAATCCTCATTGGGATGTTTTTTGAACAACCTGTGTCAACACCATAAATACCATCTGGTTCCCCTATTTTTAAATAAGCCTCGAATAGCAGACGCTGACATGAGGCTGCACTCTGCACGTCCACAGCCTCCAATTGAGATTCCTGACTCGAGGCTAGAGAATCTTGGCAGTCTGGAGCGACTTTATCCCTTGAATAGAAAGGGGGGAAGTTATACACTGGGACACTTACATTCCAAAATTAAATTATACTTCTATAATAAGTGGAATTCTGATTATATGGAATGCTATTTTAGTTTTAGTCCCAATTAAGAAAAAATAAAGGTACACTATGCTTTCCAAGCTCTTTTAGCAACCTAGATAAGGATATATATTTATCTTGTATTCTGTTATGACATTGCATAGAAGTGCATGGCAATTAGTAACAGAGAACAATTTCTTCACATTAGTCAAAAGGAGGAAAAAGGATAAAAAATAAGCATATTCGTTGTCACTCCGCAAGAAAAAAGCTCAAAGAAGATACTTCTCTTCATTAGGCTTTCTTCTTGAATACTAATTGCTACGGTATACACAAATATGCGTCAAGCAAAAGATGTTTAATTCACGCAGTTCTTTGAAAGGACAGGACTTATTACATGAATGAATGCAATATAAATGGGTTAAAAACAAAGTCCCACCCACCTTTGTATATCACACCAAACTTCTGTGAACATGACAGCCGTAAAATACGAGGAGCAATCAAAGGCAACCTGCGCCAGTTCAAAGTAATTCACATCAAGCCAAAAATTGTTGTCCCATTTCGTCACGTGGCTGGACCTAGCATTCGAGGGTAGATCTTGCTTGCGAAGATACGTCACAACATCAATGATCGCTCTTGCCGCCCGTTTCCTGTCGGCTGTAATGAAAATGAGTCAATCAGGGTATTCAGCAACACAAACAACGAATCATCAATAGTAAACCCCCAGTTGGTTAACTTGTCTCACTGATAAGTAATACAATTCTGCATGGTAACCGGGCGTGAAATAGGAAGGAAACAAAAGCACGTCACCTCTCTGAAAAATCACTTACCGTAAATCCTCGAATAAGACCCAACTTCGAATAAGCCCTCCCCTCGAATAAGCCCCCATCCTGATAATAATTTGCAAGGATATTGAGCCCAAGTTTCCAGACATTGAAGATGTTTAGTGAATGTATTGTAAATAACAGCAAGTTTAAACCAATAACTTCATTGATTGGCTGCATCGTATAGCTTTTATTTTGCAATACAATCTAGCTAAAATTTCGTTTTTGCAAATAAGCTCCCGGGGGCCTCTTCGAGGATTTACGATACTCCAGGGGTAAGGATTGAAATATGACCTTTTTCCAGAATAGACAAAACATTTCTGGTACATTTCCAAGCAGAAAATAAACCACAGTGAAAAATAGAAAACTACTTACAGTAATTATTCTTTTCGTTGCAATTCAGTGTGTTGTCATCTGCTCTGCTTCGTTGCGTCAAATAGGATGACAAAAATCGATTGAAAGATGCTGAAAGGATTTGCTTGAACTCTTCTGAACAATTTGAAATGATATTATGAACAAGAAGAGGAAGCATCATTTTAGCAAAATTTACCTAAAAACAAGAAAAAACACTCTTTGGCTACTCATATATGCGTCAAGGTACAGCAGAATTATGATATTAAGACCCCGGGAACAATCAAGAACATTTTAGACCATATATAAACCGCACCGTGAAGCAGTTAAAGGAGCAAATGTCTTGCTCTTTAAAATTGCAAGTGTGATATCCCCATAATTTATTTCTTTATTACCATACTTATAAGGTGTTCATTATATCGATACTCAATTATATAATGTAAAAGATTCTTATTGACAAATAAATTCAGAGATTCTTACGTGTGACTCGCAAACACGAGTTGTCGAGAGAAATATTTCATCTTGAATTGCTCCGGATGAAATGATAGTCGATGTCAATTGTTTGATCCAACTTTCAAATCTCATCCAGCCAGGAGTCCAGAGATTAGCACTGTCAACCAAGCAATGAAATTCATTTGGTGTTGGCTTTTGTAGTCTCAAAAAACCTTGAGATGGCTGTGAGCCCTGAAACAAAGAATTATCTATGCTCAGTGCAGACTCAAACCTTAAAAAAGGGAGGACCAAATGCGCCTTCCCTAACCAACAAATATTTCGTCCCATCCTTCATTCTAAAACTGGGGATAAACTATACTATAAAGCAATTGAAATGGCCGGATGTTTTGTGAGGAGTTTCATTTCATACATAATATTTATGTGCTCTGGAACTCTAGAGCTCCAGAACTCTGGAACATCAAAACTTCAGAACTCGATAAATCTGCAACTCCAGAGTAATAAATGTCGCGTTCTAGATTCTATTGGATGTATGTTGAGCACGAGGACATCAATAGAAAGGCCGTAACATTCAAAACGTTTTAGGAGGTTGAAAAGTAAATTAATCATGGAGATACCTTTTTGGTTTTTCCAGCTTTAAAAGGTTGCGAATAGAGAAAGAACTTCGGTTTGTCATCTTCATGTATGATGTCAAATAGATTGGTATGCTGAATGCCAGTCGCGGTATGAAGTGCGTCTTTCAAGGCATTCGATGCAACTGCAGATATTTCAATACTACAAGAAGGCAATAAGGAATGCTTTTATAATACACAAGTATACACACAGTATATACATTAATACATACACTACCATATACACAGTATATGGTAGTGTATGGGTGTATATACATACACGCATATGCACACATACACTACCAGACCCAATGCATTGATAAGATCTCCATCAATGTACTTAGCTCTTAAGGACCTCTTCAAATGCTTCTCACTTCAAGATACTTCTCAAAATCCTCTTACCTTCCGGAGAACTCTATAAATACTGCTAAATACCCTACGCAACTCTATAGATGCTTTCATTTCAACAAATTTATAGTAGGCACATAGTTAAGTCCACAGACGCCTGTATTGAACACTACTGTACTTACTTTTCGTCTATTTGGAGGCAACATAAATAATCCAAAACCAGATGATGCTGATGGGCCCTTTCGTTTGACCCAAAAAACGATTTATCATCCGGATTCTCTATGGCAAGAAGAACATAAAGCAGGCTATAATGGGAAAAACTCAATCCAAAAATAGATTAACCTGGATTACAGATGAAACATCCAGCACAGGTTGAAGCTCAATCCAAGCCTAAAACGGATTCATAAATGCCTTAAAACTGTAATCAAAGCCACACGGATTAATCAAGATTAAATCCAATTACATACCATCAATTGATGCCAAAGGTAATGCCAATGCGTGGCAGTTGATGGGTCCAATTTCTCCCAAGCATCGTGCAATAATAATCTTTGCATTTGTTGCATTATCATCTGCATTATTCCTCAAGCTGGAAGCAATTTTCAGCAATTTGGAGATGAAAGCGAGGACTTTTGAACTGTCATCTGAAAACAGGGATAATATTGTAGACAAACTAGTCAAGTTACCGTATTTTCTCTAATAAGCGCCCGGGCGCTAATTAAATATTTTGCAAAATTGGATGGGCGCTTATTAGAGAGGACGCTTATTTCGCAATCCTGAAGTTTTAAAATCAAACAACCTCAAAAACAAAAGAATAATCCTATGTAGTCCCGAATGTTATTCACTATCAAGCAGTCAAAATCAATTTCAACTGCTGATCTTGACTGCATTGCATTTGAATATGAATTACGCTGATAGGCACCTCAAAAAGAAATAAGGGAACGTTACGGCAGAGATAATCTCCATACAATTCTCCCTAAAACAGCATGAGGGTAGGTTGATATGTGAGGCAAATCAACATGAGAACAGGGGTGCATTGTGGGTAATGAAACAAGACATCTTACCAAAATTGAGTTGCATGAATGACTGGATGTATTGCTCGTTCTGAATGAGTTCAGCGAAATAATCCCAGACTTCGTAGTCCAACTGGGAAGGTTCTAGTAAACCATCGAGCCTCTTAGAAACAAAACAACACATTAGTATTGAAGACCTAATCTCACGGAGTAGAGTTTCTTCTTCCACAACACATCACGATACGACCTCATACTTCACAATACCTCACAAACATAATATACACAACGCACCATACTATACCATACGATATGGTATATTTTCATGGAATAAATATCAAATAAAGTAATGCATATGTTATCACTGTGGCATTGTGGCTGCGTGGATCACCAAGAGAGTTATCGGCATTTTCAAAAGGGAGTGTGGGGGTTCTGGGCCCTCAAAAGCTATATTTTCTGAGCTTGTTTCTGGAACCAATAATCATATAAATAAACTTACATCTTCATTTTGAAAACTAGATTTTAATTTTTTTATCATCATTTTCGCTTTTTGGCCTCTGTTATCGTCCATCTTATATTTTGCCAAGCTACTCAAAATTAGAGACACATGGTCGGCAAACTCCTAAAAACCAAAAAAATAACACAACAAAAAAGAACAAATAGACAAAAACATTTAACGAGACAACATACAGCATAATAAAATGGATTTGAGTGAAGTGGTTGGTGTGTAGTTAGGTGTCGATGTGGCGAGCGCCCAAACGAAATCGCAACTTTGTTTGCATCAATTAGAACCAAATTATTGAAGAGCAAACTTGAAGCATACACAAAAGAAAATAAAGTCAGGAGAGACAAAAAATGCTCGACGCATTGAAAACCCCTCTCACCTCAACCGATGCATTTATGCAAGCTTCAACAACTTCATGTAAGACTTGCCAGACGCAAGAGAACGCTCTATCATCCGGGCTCTTATAAATATCTCCATTCAACCAATGACAACATCTGTATATGACGTCACGCACGAAAAAAGCCCTGTTCAGACCGAGGCTGTTGAAATTCTCAACAAGCAGGTAAACAAACAGTCGATATGAACAAAGAATTCGGACTTTGTCATTTCTCGCCTGACAAACCCTCGTCGCAAGACTCAGCAAAATCTTCTGAATGCTGTCCTAAAAATATGAACATACACATTTTCATGAGCAAGTTTAGTTAACCTTAACTATTATTAAGTTAACAAAATAGTTAACCTTAACTTTCATGGACCTTAAACACAAACAGAGGCTCGAACATAAAATCCCACAAAAGGTTGCTCTAAAGACTGGCTCTGCAGAATCCACGCAGTGTAACGAAGCAGTAAATAATGTCAAACGATGGTAATGCTAAGCAGCAAACCTTTCTCTTTGATAAAACGCCAATAATTGATTGACTCTGGTAGCAATTCGCAAGGTATTTCAACGTCTCCTTGATGGCGTTCGAAGTGAAAAATGGAGGATTTGGAGGTGGATCCGATTCTCTGCAAAAATTCAAGTAAAATAATTAGCAATACTCCCTGGAAATAGATGAAATCGCAAGGAATACAACTGGTAATATCAAATCAGTAAGGGGGTAAAACATGACAAATGTTTTAATCAGTGCAAGTGGCATCGAAAAAGCATTTAGATATGGATGTCCATCGGTGCATGGACAATTGAATGAATGCTACAACTGCTTACCTCATGAACTGCGAGGCATCAGAGCCCTCCGAAGGAGGATCATACATTGTGAACAATAACTCGATAACAATTTCATCAAATTTCTCCACAAGCAACCTTTCAATCACCTTAAAATAAACAACCAATCTCAAAAATCCTGAACTTTTATAAAATTCGATGAAGAATTATAGCATGCATCATACCTGTTTTGTTAGCTTCTTCTCAAGAAATTCATACGCACGCTTGGCTTGTTCTGTCTGCAGCTCCTGCTCAGCCACGCTCGTGCTGCTACGCATGCCAGTGCTGCTCGTTTGACATGCGTAGTAGGGCAAGGAGAAGATGATTATTCGATGGAAGTTTTTAATCAGCAATTCCTCTTCGAGTTTCTGCTGGATTTCATTAAACGACTTCTCATCCCGATAGAAAAGGACATATGGGACAATGTCTCCACAGTAGTACCTAAAAAGAAATAAATAATGAATTAATGAATTAATGAATGAAAGAATGGATGAAGAAAACACAAAATAAAATACAAAGTAAAGGAATGCAGAAGCAACTTCGATGCTAAATTCATTAAACCTGATATGAATAATACAAAAAACGTATGAAAGGATTGGGTGTTTAGTTTGTGTTTTGACATTTCACTAAACTCAATAAGGAAAATAATATAAAATAATACTGAGGATAGACAAACCGTAGAAACTGTTTGATGTCCATGTTCACCACGCTGCAGGGGAACTGAATGATAGGAAAACCTCTTTTCATCCAGTCACCACAAATATATCCAAAATGATCCTTCAAATAGCATCTTTCATCAGCGTAGCCATTTTCCTTCGATATTTCTCGAAATACCTGTCAAAAACACGAGATTATTTCATAAAGACAAAGCTTACTTGATCAATCAATGATAAGACATTCTGGTAAAATGAACTTGACATATTCTCCTTTGAAATGCTTCAGACTTAAGGACAACTCTTAAAATAAATGGAAAATTAAATGTTGCTTCAAATAATACAATTAATCAATTCTTGAAAATGTTGATGGAGATATTTTTCTTACCTTCGCAACTAGTTTGTTATCCAGAAAATTCTGCTTGTAATCATGAAATAACAAGGCAAGTGCTTTGCTCTCGCATAATTTACTCGACAAAGAAATCTGTTTGATAACGAGTAGCAAGGTTGATGTAAAATTTGCGTCCAAATCTTCATGGTGGTCAAGAGTGTTCTACAAAAACGTAAAATTAACCAATAAAAAAGCACGTTATTCAAAGAAAGAAATAATAACAAGAGTCATATGTTAATAGAAAATATTCAGAATATATCATGGCTGATTATGAAAAGTAGAGAATCTAAAGAGAAACTTGCATAGAAGATAACAGCTATACTTCACATCAGAAAATAAAGGAAAAACATCCCAGAATGAGGGGGGCAAACGAAATGAAAGGGGGAGAGCTTCCAAGGGGGGGGGCAGCCGAAATTCAGTGACAAGAACAAGAATAACAGAAAGATCAGAAACAGTGACCAAAACAATTGAATTAAGGTATAGGGAAGGCCAATCAAAGATAGATCCGTATAAAAATAGACTGTAAAATGAAAATAAAAATTATACCTTGAAAATGATAAGGTCGGTCAGTGCATTTGCCACTTTGTCAAATGCAATAAACTGCTGCGAAGGAGATGTCACTTCGTCGCGGTGGGGAACAGACTGAAAAAGCATGACAACATGGCCAGCGGCTTTCATGCGCACCTGATGACATGGATCGGACAAAAAATGAAGCAGAAGATCTGGTATCTTCTTACTGCTTCCATGGTTCTCACCGGCTGTAAAACGAAAAATTCACTTGTTGCAGCCAGCCCTCGGGACCAACTTTTGAACCAATTGTCCTAGAGAGCTGAAACTTGTCTTAAAATGATCAGAAGGTCCTAATTAGTAGGTTTCGACCATTTGTTAGCCAAATTTCGGTCTATTTCAAAATGTCAATTTGGGAATATGAACGTTCATGGAGTATACATAAAGTAATTCACTTGTTGCAGCCAGCCCCCAGGACCAACTTTTGAAACAACTGTCTGTATCAATGTGATATGTATGAAGCAATACGTAATTTGCTGATTGGGTTTGACCATACCTCTGTTGCTGCTAGTTTTGATGGCTAAATCACTCCATTGTTGATGGGGATCGATCTAAAATAAAAGTAGTCAGAATGAAGGGGGAATGATATAATTAACTCTTGTCACATCTGTGTGGTTGGTAAAAAGAATTATGATTAATTTCTAATGGTCAGAGTGACGAACGTGAAACATGAAACAGATCTAGATCTATATATAGGGAGCATTATAAAGATTATAATAGAGCCTGTTTTTCTGAGATAAATGATCCCAGCCAGTTGGGCGCTTATATGGAAGAATTATCCGTCGTTGCTAAAAAGCGGAACAACGCAAGAATAAGCTGAACAAGGCAAGAAAAAACAAGTTAAAAAACTGTGTTTTGGACAGTCGGGTCTCACATCCCAGCCCACAAGTTGGGATAATATTGTTCATATAAACAGACCCATAGCTTTACCTGTAAAAGCTTTAAAAAACAGTCAACTAAAATCATTCTCAACTTTGGACAGTATTTCTCTGTTTTAAGATTCCTAGAACGAAATTTTGAAATTTTGGGTTTCTTATCTGAACCAAAAGATTTACGGGATATAACTCCAATTCGAGGCTATTCATTGAATATTCTACAAACAATGAATTTAGCGACTTTCATTTCATTTTTCTCAAAGCCAAAACTTACCAGAATGCAGATAGCATTCTCATGGTGAGACCTTTGAGGTGGGACAGTGTCTCATCAGAAGACGATGTCAGAAAATCCATGAACTTGCAAAGGAGGCTCAAGCCTTTCACGCATGCGTCTTGGTCATTGCGTCGACTGGAGATGAATTTCCTAAAATATCAAAAGAAAATCTTAACAAAGTAACCTTTGATAAATATCTAACGACAAAATTGAACGAACATTTTCCTTTGTAAAAAAACTGATTTGTGACAAACTAAAAGTTGGATGGCCAATTATTAAGAATCTTTAGTACCAGGCTCGAAAATAACCAAAAATTTTAAAATTTCCATTGTTAAGAAAAGAGTCCATTGAGCTCGAACACGGCATGACCTCAGTGACTATAAAGAATTTTGTAAACATTTTTGGAGAAAACTGTAGATTCTCTATTTTCAACTGTACGGGTTATTTTCGTGAGAATCTGAGTTTTTATCCATCCAAAAATGTTCAACTTCAAAGCAACAAGGTAATCTTAGATCATCTTAGACCAATGGAGAAACTTTCCATATTGCAACAATGCAGATACTGCTTGTTGAAGTAAATTGTTTCTCATGCGGACGACACCTTAATTAACTACAAAACATCTTGCGAAACACGGGCTACCTCAGAAGCTCGATGATAATCTCTTTATCCGGCAGTACCACCGCAACTGGACCATCACAAACATGATTTATAATGCAGGTAAGCTAGAAAAGATAAAAAGATCCTTTGACAGGAATGCATCAACGCAATATGAGCAATATGAGCTCAGTCACGGGCACTAGTTTACCACAAAGATTAATGACACCAATGAATATTGCGTAATGACTTACCACAGAGGTAGACACGAAGCAAGTAGGATCAAAGGTCTAAAGATAAAAGAGCAACGCGATATTAAGTGCATTGGAAGCTACCCAGATAACAGACATTTGTATGCTCTCTTGAGTCGAATCGTAAAACATGGAATACGAAATGTTGGAACAAAACGACATTGGAGCATATTCGGTGCATGCACTGAACAATGATTTACGTATTCGTATATCAAAAAATTAACATTTTCTTAGACCTGTTCCAGAAATTCCAGCAAAAGTTCTTTGTATCTTGAAAGTTTTCGAGCCAAAAGGTGCTCGATCTCCGCTCCGGGAAAAACGAACTTCAACAGAAATCTGGCCAAAACAACGCGGAGGTTTTCTGCACCTGAAGATGGCCGGGACCTCAAACGATCTTGGCTTCCTAAAAAAACATGCTTACAATATACTAAGGTTAATTCATGGATCTTCTTCAACAAGAATATTCATGAAGTGACCATGATTGCGATGTTTAGATATCATCATCTTTAATAATTTGTATACATGAATAGCTTGTATAATTGGCATAATTTCAGTCAAATCTGCATAGTTCGAACTCTATCTAATTCGAACGAAATTCTTTGTCCCTTCAAGGATCACTAATGAACCAAACCCTATAAAATAAACCTCTATAATTCGAACTTTTTGTAATTCGAAAATTTTCACGCTTCCCTAGGGTAGACTTGTATAATTAGAGAGTATATATTAATAATTTGTAATTATTAATATATATTGTCTAATAAGTATAATTGACCCTTGGTTTAATTAAATCCCTCGGTGTAACAAATACATTTTTGGCCCCTTTCAAGGTTTGTGAATCAAGACTCGCCAATGTAGACACATACCGTTAAATTCAGTAAACACCGTTGAGCAACTATCGTATGAATCAAAATCATCAATATCCATGTCATCAGGTGACGAAGACTTTTTACCATTCTGAAACAAGGTAATTAAAGCACGCATTAAAGAGGCATTTCGTGCATGGCAAGTCTATTAGCCATGCATTTTAGCTGCGTTCATTTCGGGAACACAGCACCAATCAATTGCATCGGAAAGATCTGGATTACCGTAGAAGCTCTATGAAGTCTCGGGGCCTTATTTGATTTTCGATGTTTTAGAGGGGGCTTATTGAAGAGGGGGCTTATTGGAGAAGAGGGCTTGTTGGAGAGGGGGCTTATTGAAGACAGGAGGCTTGAAAAAATTCTCAACTAAACTTCAGACAATCTTCGTGTAAAACAACGGCGAAGTATTTTCTATGAGCGTTTGTGGTTAAATTTCAAAAACAAGCAAGAGGGCTCAATAAAAAGGGGGCTGAATTAAAAACTTTGTTTTAAAAGGTGGGCTTAATAGTGATTAGAATTTATTAGAAGAGGGCATATTAAAACTTTTACGGCACCAGTCAGATCTGCAACTTACTTCATTAGTGATGACACCAAGAAGAAACTCAAAAAATCGTCTTGGAAACAAGTCCACAACCTTGGCGAAATTCTCTGCAGCTGTCCCGGGATGCTGTGAAGAAAATTCATTTGGCAAAATAAAAGGCCGTCTTCAGCTATCTTTCAATTAGAAAGGCAATTTTTAAGACGTTTTCTTGCTTGTTTGGCGCGACAGAACGCAAATAATGCTGCATGCAGGACGAAGTTGAATTATCAAAAAAGTTAAAAATATGTTGCGAAAAATTAACGTTTCCTAAAACATACTATAATTTATAAGCAGCCAGGGCGTTGAATCCAGGAAGTGGGGTATATATTTCTAAAAGTGCTGATGAATATTACCTTGGTCATTCCAGCATCCAAATAGTCAACCATCATAATTATCGATTGTGATTTTTGCTCCTGTTCAACTTTGGCATTCTTGAAAAAGTCATTAGCAAAATCAGTCAGAAGATTGAGCAGAGAGCCAATACTCTTCGCTAGCAATTCTTTGATCTTCAAAGTAAACTCGGAATCATTGTCTTTGCAATTAAGAAACAGCTGACAAAACACAGACGCGTATTTTACACACAAATGAAACCAATCGCAGCCAGTATCACTGCCGTTCGTCTTCATGTATTCCTATAAAAATTATAGCAAAACGTATGGTCTTATAAATGACTTTACTTTTAAAGATTCTGGTTATTGCTACTGATAATTAACATAACTGAAAATGTGACATAGCTAACCTCGTTACCATGAAGAGTTATTATTCCACTTGTCACGTCTTTAATCGTTTCATAAATATAATTATAAATTTCTTCGATTTTGCCAGAGCAATGATTGTTGTCCGACCTGGAAAAAGAGCAGATTTTGAAATAAGCAGCCCTTTTCTAGTACTGAGTTGAAATAAAGTTATTTCATGAAATACTTTTACGTCGTTTGATTAAAATATTATGGAAACTGTTTAATTTCGAAAGGTGGCTTTTCCAATCCTTGAAGTTGCAATATGAGCCTTCCCTCAAATAAGAGCCCCCTCAAATAAGCACACCCTAAAATAAGCACCCCCCAAATAAGCACTCCCCTAAAAAGTCTGGAATTAATAAGACCCCGGGGCAGCTAATCAAGAAAATACTGTGGCAAACGTTACAGTAGCAGAGCTTACTTGAGACAATGCTCTTGCTCTATCGCTTCTTCCTTATGTAGAAACTAAAATGAAAGGAAAACAGAAAGTAAGAAAAAACATCAATAAAAATCAAGCATTGATAAAGGAGCATTTATAATTACTTACATTACTGCTAAAAGATGATATGATGTACAATCGTTCAATGTCATCTATATTATTCGTGTTTTCATTATCTGGTTTGTCAAGCACCGCAGCGGCATCTTCTGCGGGTATGAAGGTATTCTTCTGCTGTAATCCATTGATAATGAGAGTCAATGTTCGCAATGAATCGCTGGAATAAAATAAACAACATTTGGGGCTATAGTTAGAAAGCATTTAATGAGAGGTCGTCAATGTTTGGAGAATCTGTGACTTTTCAAGGCCCTGGTGTCGCCTAGAATTAGTTTTGCCGAAGGAAAATTTGCAATGAAGAGTTAATTACTCTACGAACTTCTTTAATCAAGATTGTTGAGTCCATTGCAAAGCTTAAGCTGTAAATAAACTTACCAAGTTATATGAGAGAGTGATTTCATGAAAGTTTTATTCTCGTTGGAAAAATCGACGGCTGGAAAGACGAGTCTGATCAAATGTTGACGCAATTGGAATTTCCCATTTTCCTCGAACAATTTGCCAACAAGCGTTCCATTGTTTATGCGTGATGGAATTGTATATTTTTGCATCAAAAGAAGCAGAAATTTTAACGCCTCGCTAAAAGATAAAATACATTGCTTTACCCAATGAAAATGCGTCATTTAATAAAATTTAAAGTGTCTTAGAGGGCAACAAGAAGCGATTCAAATTCATCCATTCCAAGAAGAGATGAATTTTGGTCATTTAAAAGAAGGGTGAATGCTTATCTGATCAATGTTGGCTTCAGAGGAAAGCTATCTCTAGCCTCTTACTTGGACAATTGCGAGTGTAGATTGAAGATTATTGTGAATGGTTCTTCCTTTGGTGTAATAATCTCATTCTGAAATAGGAGAGTAGGGTTCATCACATTACAAGAGGGGGCTCGCATAATACAGTGAAAGCAATTGGGGACAAAAGGAGACATCTTTTAACTTGTGAAGAAGACGAACAAGAAGGAGTCAGGAATATTTCTGGAAGATTAGCAAACCTACAAGAGCAATAACTGCAGGCAATTGTGAGGAGGAAGATCAATATGCGAAAAGAAGGAAGATGGGCAGGCAAAGTTGGTGAATAAAAGGAAGAGTGACAAGCAAACTAGCGGACAGAAATACCCGAGAAAGACGTGAGGAAAAATAAACAATAAACAATAAAAATATTACCTTGATTATTGCAATAAGAAGAGCAAAACCAGAATAGTCAGAATAAATGTTTGAATACATCTGTTTCAAATTATTCAGCCAGATATTCCCCCATATTTCCTCCGTACCGTCATCCTTTGCGCCAAAAATTGCAGCATTGTGTGCAAGTATGCACAGCGCTTCCGTAAAAAACCTTTTCACATCGGCCCTGCGAACAGCGAAACAATTGGCATTGGTAATTTATTACCACAGTGAAATCTCAACGGTGTCGACTACCCAATATGACAACATTTCCCAATATACAGAGTTAAACAAGGCCGCCGGAACGATTTTAATATTAGAGGACTGCGAACGTATATGGGGGTTCGGAATCGAAAGGGCTAAAAATGATCCTGGTGAATACTATGCGTTGAAACGTACTTTTTGCAAGCAACATCAGCTTGATAAAGGCTGGTTAAAAACGGCAAATATTCTTGCGATGGCAAATCATGAGGATATTTCTTTATCAGCGATGTGAAGAGCTGAAGCCTGCAAAGCAATTCAACTCAATTCAAACGAAAAGCTGAAGCCTGCAGAGCAATTCAACTCAATTCAAACTAAATCAGTGGGGAAGTTCTGAAAGACAACATTGAATTGAACAGAAGTTATCGCTTCTTAGTTTAAGATGAAAGATGATGAATAGAATTATAACCATGCAATGCATGATGTGGAGTGTGTGACTTTGCTTAGGCCGTCTCTTATGACAGTCCAACTTGATTCAATCTTCCTCTTCTTACGACAAGATTCCCCTTTGAAAATACAAAATAGAAATCGCTATATAAGCAATGGAGAATACTTCCACTTTTAAGCCAATATACAAGTGATTTTTAACTGAGTTTAAGAAGCATTTGTACCTGACTTCTGTGATGCTTCCAATGGTACGCTTTTTTGCATTTGAAGAACCTGAAATTAATCGCAAATTGCTCAGCTATGAGCTTGTATCAAAGAACAATTTATATCAAAACAGACAGCACTCTACTGAGTATACCACAGCATAGGTACATATATGTGTACAGGGGAAGGCCTTGGAGATTTCACAGAGAAACTCATTCACGCTCAAAACAAGTTCATTTTTGTCTCTAATTACCCATGCAGTTATTGCGCATGCGTATCTAACTATCTAGATTGAAGAATCAAAGTACGCATGTGTCTTAACTCCATTACGACACAACAAATTCATATTCTGTTGAATAACCTGGTGATAATATTCCACAGCCAGTAAAATGAATGATTCTTTTTGCTTCTCTGCTTTAGTTCTGCGGAGATAACTCATAATTATGTAGATAACACATTTGCCCGTAGAAGGTTCTGGTCTTCATAGAAATAGACATCAAAAAACAACAACAACAACAACAACAACAACATCAACGACAACAACATCAAGAAGTAATAGTGTTTATTCACCCGGTCTTCTGAATTTTACCAGCTAATTGCTGAAAATCATTTTCAATCAAACCGTGCAATTTGTGGACGCATCCCTGAAAGAGAAATAAAAACATAAATTGATGCGAGCCTTGGCAAACAAATTATTAAGCACAACGATGCCGAATTTTCTTGTTTCTAGCACTTTCTACAAGCGCTTTTTCCAGGGGGCACCATCTCGTTCCGTTGGATTTTCGGTCTATAAAGATAGCAGATACTCGCCTCGCTACACAACTACAGTAAAATCCTGATAACTCCAGTCTTCAAGGAACCAATGAAAATGGTTCGAGTTAACGAATGTTTGAGTTATCGAGGTTTAGAAAGTACCACCAAAACTTTCAAGGAGAATAAAAACTGGTTTGAATTATCGGGATTTTACTGTGGATGAAGAAAACTACGAACCTTCCAATTGGCCCCGTTGTCATCATTGGCTACCCCATGGGGGCAATGAATTTTCATTTGGAAAATAAAAAACTTCATCAACTCATCCTGGAAGCCAAAAAAACACGAATAACTGCTGATTAAACCTATTCAAGAATTTGGGGAGAATTTGATAAGAAAAAAACTAAAAAATACATGGTTTTAATTACTTATTTTAATTCCAGCAAACGAACCTTAAATTGTGAAGATGATTTGGTCCAGAATGGCATCAATGTTGGGAATATATTTTCCCCCAAATGAATAAGTTGACGTCTACAATCGGGTGCCATCGCAGTGCAGAAATTATTGAGTGAGCACATGACAATTGCCATCAACGAATCACTCCTCTTTTGTCTACAAATTCAAACATTCGCATATACGTCAAAATGACTACGGTATTTCCTGGATTAAGCGCCCCCTCAACAGACCATATTTGAAATAAGCGCTCTACTTCGAATAAACGCTCTCTCAAGTACTAAGATAAAATGACATTTCTAAAGAACTTTCGACATTGCTTGGGCAACAACTATGAAAACTATTCAGTTTCAAAAATGTGTTTTTCATTCCTTCAAGTTGTAATAAGCGCCTTCCCACAAATAAATGCCTCCCTCGTATAAGTGCCTCCCTTATACAAGGAATCAATAAGGGCCTGGGGCACTTAATTGAGGAAGTATGGTTTGCATATAAAGTGAATGGTAAGTAGCAAATGCTACATCCTAAGATTAAAGAAAAACCTTACTATATTACAAGAAAGTAATTATTTACTATATATCATCAATTATAGTATCTTCGTTTCAATTATCGTACCTGAAGTTTTTGAATGTTTCTTCAAAAAAAGAATATAATTCTTTGCAGGATAAATAAGGCAAATTTTTGGCAATAACCATTAGTTGGTTAATTGTTTGCCAAATCAATGCCATATCTGCCTTTCTTGGGGGTTCAAGGACGCATTCACAATAAACCTTGACAAAACCTTGGGAAAGAAATATATGGAATTTAAAAAAAAATAGGGTACACAATAACAAGCCCCCATCCCAAAACAACAAACTTGGGGTCATAGTGAAGTAAACTCTTGTTTGAACTTCTTCATAATATGTGTTACAGTTGGCAGTGCTGAAAAGAGGGGCATCATCAGGGTCATTGACCTGGGGGCCATGGCTACAAGGACCCATGAATAATAACTCTTTAGCTACCCCCCATCTTTAAAGATTGTCCAAGGAGCATTCCCCTAGACCCCTGAAAGAATCTGCCTTCGGCCATGCTATTCATCTTTCACCCTGACTTGAGGCTCATAAATCATATCCACCACATAGGCAGTTGGTTTAACTTTTAAAATAAAGGGTCATGAATTGAAAAACACAAGATTGAGATTCAATTACACTTACTATGCCAAATAGTTAATGTTATTTCATTTGCATGATCATTGACATACAAGAAGTGTTTCAGCAAACAGCTTGTGTAGTCATTTGAAAGCCATTCTCTTGTATCCGAGCATTGCATAACATTCAAAATATGATTATAAACACTGGTAGACTTTAAACAGGCTCCCCCTAAAAGGAAAATACATAGGGTGTTCTCTTTATGCAATGGCCCAATGACCATAGACAAAGAGTATTGTCTACTAAAAAGTAAAAAAAACTTACTTTTCTCTGCAGACTGAATAAAAGATCTAAATGTCTCACTGATCTCCTAAAATAATAATCCGAAATAAATTATTATATTTCAAAGAGGCTTCCAGGCAAAAAAGAATCATCTAGTAAATATCATTGTGTATACAAACTATTTTGCGTTGTAGAATAGTTTTCTCTGCGAGTTTTTTTGTTGCACCCTGCAATATTTCTACTTCTGCGATGACATTGTTGAACACTAGTCTGGACATATAATCCCACGTTATCTTTCGTTGTTTATTCTGACTGTTTTCATCGACGAGTTTTTGGACTTCCGAATCTTTCAGTCGCTCAAGCAACTTACTTATGCATGTCTGAGGAAAAAATAATGAAAATAGAAGTAAATATTTCAGCTTTTTTGCCTCCTAAAAACATGTAAACACGTGGGTATTTAGGTCATATTAAGCTGTTACATGCATTGCAATTGCAAATTCGCTGGTAAACTAACACGTGGGCGAGATGGCTAAACAAAAAGGCCCATCTTACTACGTAGAGCTTTACATGTGAAAAATAATAATAATAATATAACTCAAGTATGGGGCTCTTAGCAATATATTCCAAAGTCCAAATCCACTAACATAAACACCATAAATTAGCTATACAGACTGTTTTTAAAAAAGTGTTATCATCTGCCCTGCCCACAATTGGCCTTTGGTCACGGGCATGGGCTTACTCAATATGTGTTAATGTCAAAAACCTACCTTTCTCTCCGTTTGTCGCCCAGACGAAAGGCCATTGCAGTATTTAGATATTTCTGTCAAGACACACGCCATTACAAAGCACTAAGTTGTAAACAGCGTGGTGAAGCAAGGCACAAAAATTCGCGCGAAGAAATTAATATTTCCTCCTCAAAGCATGCACCAGAATCATTTCTCTGAGGCCCACGTGCGCACAGGGGGCGGGGCAGCTCACAAAATTTGGTTAGGGACAAACAAACAAACAAACAAACAAACAAATTCATATAATTCAGCAACAACTTACAATTTAAATACTGATACTTTTTATGATATATAAGCTACTTGTTAATTTACATAAAGGTTAATCAAGAAAGTTGGTTAGGACGCTGGAAGAACCGAAACGGTTTTCGAGCTCAGCGCCCTATTTAGAGCATATACTTGAGTGAGTTAGTACATTACGCATACATAATACAATGTAGAGCAAACAGCAAAGCTACAATATAACTCAGCAAAGCTATAATATAACGTTCAGGTTCAGGTTCAGGTGGTTTTTGAAGCTGTTGCCTTTGTAAACGTGTGCTGCCCAGTTTGCAAAACACACTCAATCTCAATCTTATTCCAATCCAATTTGTCAAAAAATTAAAGGCTGTAGTCTAGAAATTACCTGAAAAAGTACCTGGAAGCATGCTCCTCATCGTAAAATCGATGCCGTTCGGGGCGCACGTCTCCGATATACATAGTACCCCCCCCCCCCGGACGTGTGGATTTTTGGACTATCTTCTCTTCCACAATCACATGAAAATGTCTCTTCTCTCATGAATTTGCAATTTTGTAAATTATTGCAAAGAAAGCACAATGGCCTAAAACTGCGACACACGAATATTATGGGTTCATCGTATGAAAGGCTCAAATTTTCAAGATTTTTGTTTAAACTTCCTTTATAAAAGTAACAGAGGAAGAGTTTACCTTCGGGGCGTTTGGTTGAAAATTAAGCTCAGTCGGGGAAAGGGTTATGATTTTGGTTAAGAGCAACGAGAGGTTTCCCACAATCTTTTAACAGTAATCGGAGACGTGGATATGTGGTGCTAGGTTCTCACACGAGCCGCTCAAACTGTGTAAACGGGGCCTGGGTCTGGCTCGGTACCAGTGGACAATACAAGAAATATTTTTAACTGTAAAGGAACATTAACTCACAGTGGGAAGTGAACCGCACGTGAAAACCTGTCCCCCTGACGGGATATAAAATGTAAAATGACATTTGTCTCATCATATCTCATAACACTAGCATTGAAGAAGGTCACTAGTTGCTGCAAGTCACATATTCCGAAGCAATGGCGATGTATGGGCTCATCTTCACTGCCATTATTTTGGCATCTTTGCCAAATATCGAATGCAAGAAGTCAAAAGACTGCAAGAGAGTGCGTATACACTACTGCATCTCATTGGGATACCGTGAAACATACAAAGAAAATTTTGTTGGCCAAAGTAATCAGAGAACTACAATTCGTGACAAGGCATTGAAGGATTTCATGACACTCCAGCAGACCGGTTGTTCGAATCTCGTACGAGCTTTGGCTTGCTCGATATATGTACCAAAATGCTTTAAGACCAAAAACATCGTCCATGCACTGCCACCGTGCAGATCACTCTGCAATGCTGTTAAACTGCCATGCAAACCCTACTTGAATCAGTTCTCAGCACGCTTGTCGACAGGTAAGAAGTATATGGTAGGTAGCTAGATGGTGAGCCCCTCCAGGCAGCAAAACCCCCACACGAGCGAACACGAGCATACTTGTTTGTGAAATACGTAAATCTATCATCTTTATCTATAGAAATTATAAATGACCCGTAAGTTGGATCATGCTTACTATAGTTATAGCTTGTTCATTTTTCTTATAAGAAACCCCCTATAAGAAACCGACCCCTAAGATACCAAGGAAATTAAGAAACTGTAGTACTACTTTCCGTCCAGCTTAAGAAACCGTGTCACCTGGTACAACATGCAAATGGGGCAGTTTTGATTGCATTTTGAAGACAGCACTGATGATTATTTTAAATACGAAGACTTGGGTGAAATTGACACGACATTGATTTGACAACTGCTTTGTTACTGTTTATTTGCATTGAAATGGGATGTCTCTTTGCGTTTCCCGCATACTTGCACTTCCAAATTTAAGAAACTTTTAAGAAACTTTTAGCATCAAAATGGCCATAAAATTTAAGAAACTGAAAACTACTTCGGAGCTTGGTTTTTTATAAACAAAATGCGTGTATATGGTCGACACCGACACCGATACTTCGGTTGGTCGAGGCTGCCTGGCAGACACAGAAATGTTTGCGTTTATATGACAGTAGATTAACATCTGCATATCTTAGCTTATTGTTCATTGGAAACGGATATACTGGTGGGTGAAGCGGGCTATCTATGAGCATTCTTCGACCAGTCCTAGTTTCGGAAACTAGCGAGAAATTCTTAAATTAGTCTTAAATTAATTCGCAAAAAGCCCGCAAGACAACTATCAAAACATCACGAACAACTTTTCTCAAAGTAGCAGTTTTGCTTTCGAATTTGTTCACAGCTTCAAGATTTATTGTGTGAGAAAGCTTGTTTTTCTATTGATTACGGTAGCAAAAGATAGCTCGTCACTTGATAATGTATTTTTGAAGTTGTATAATTCTCTCCCTCTAGTTGAATTGAACTGTAACTTGTTTCCTGAACCTGGACCAAACGCAGCTTGTGTCGACTGGACACTGAAAGACTTCAAGCCTGTTATGCGAGTTCGAGGAACAATAACCAAGGAACAGCTGAAGAACAGAAAAATACCACCTTACAGATCAGGATAAAGATATAAAACACCTGTTTTAAGAACTTTGGAGAAGAGTCAAGCCATTGATTAAAAATATGAACTTATCGATATTTTATTTTTACAAAAGATTTATAAAATGGAATGATCTGATTACTTGAATTCGGTAAATTTTTATTCATCATAGCCACTTGAGTTTTAATCGAATTGTTTGGTTCATTGATATATGTAGCACTTATGCAAAGAATATCAAGTTAACTTTTGTTCGCAATTTGTCTACATTATTCTACTCTTCATGAGCCAGATCTGAATATGAACATATCTTTAGTTGCTTTGCCAGCCAGCTTTGCATATTCCTTCAAAGTTCTCATCTCTGCAGCTTTCTTGTCATCGGTTACAAACAACTCCATGTACGTCTTGAAAATAAAAACAAACGAACGTAAGAGAACGAACCGTTTAAAAAAGAGACGAGTAATTTTTCTCTGCATACATGTAGGAAGGTACACGTTTTTTTTATAAGAAACCGGTTTATAAGAAACCTAGATCTAGACACCCAAAAATTTAAGAAACTTTTAGAACTACAAAGAAATATTTAAGAAACATTAGAAATTTCGGAAACACGTTTTTCCTTTACGGATTTAACAAATGTCAAATGTTTTTTGTGCTAAGCATAACAGTGTCGGCTCCACATGACGAATTTTCGCATTGACACATGCGCGTTTATTTCTTCGTTTTCACTGGAACTTTTTTCATTAAATTAAGAAACTTTTAAGAAACTTTTAGAAATAAAATGTGGCTAAAAATTAAGAAACTTTTATTACTAGGCCTTGAGCCAGGTTTCTTATAAAAAAAACATGTAGTTCTATAAGCTGGACGCTGGACTCGAAGACCCCATAACCATACGACCAACGGCCACACGACCTTGCTTCAAAAGCCACCCAATTTTCATTATTTTTCACTGTAACTATTGTATCGAAGTCAAAGGCACTGTTTGGAAGTATGAAACAGAGTTTGGTGAGCATATGAACAGAAATAAATGCTTTTCGAGTAAGCAATTTTTTCGATAAAAGCACATGGTCACTACAAATCGCAGAGGTTTTTCATGTCGCAAACAAGGCAAATGCCGTGATTGTAATCGAATTCCAGTGGAACCACGGCTTGACATTGCATAATTAGTATTTGATCCTTTTAGAAGCGGCACGCAATGCGGGCTGCACTGGGACAATAGAAAAGCAGAATAGACTTTCTCTGCATTTATATGAAATGCTTTAAAATTGTTCTCTCTTACTGCCGGTAGTTTGGATAGCGTGTCGCTTCTAAAAGGATCAAATTCTGATTATGCTGCAATGTCAAACCGTGGTTCAACAGGAATTCGATTACAATCATGGCATTTGCCTTGTTTGCGACATGAAAAGCCTCTGTGATTTGTAGCGAACATGTGCTTTTGTCGAAAAAATTGGTTACAATACCGTAAATTCTCTATTAAGCCCCCCTCTCAATTAAGCCCCCTCTCTCTAATTAGCCCCCCTTTTCAGAAGGAAAAATTTATTAAGCCCCCCCTCTCAATTTAGCCCCCCCCCAATCTTCACTGATGCCAAAATAAGTAAACTTGACAAACAACGGAGATTTTCATTTTATTCATTGGTCGTTCAATACTTCTCAACAAATTCCAATTCAAATCATTTAGGCTTAAGTACTGTAGATATACTTCTTTTTCACACAGACTTCATTGAATAATGTATTTCATGTATTATTTAATGTATTTCCACCACTGAAAATGGTTTTCTATTACAAAATATTTATCAAGCCCCCTCTCTCAATTTAGCCCCCCTCTCTAATAAGCCCCCTCTTTAAAGTACTGAAAAACAATTAGCCCCCCGGGGGCTTAAAAGAGAATTTACGGTAGTTACAGAAAAAAATAATGCAAATTGGGCAGTCTTTGAAACAGGGGTCGTATATTGGGTCGAGGGTCACTGGGTCGTGGGGTCCAGCGATTAGAATTACCCAGCCAGAATTCAATTCTTTCAAAAGCAGGGCAGCTCTAATGGGCGGGCCCTGTTTATATGCAGCTTTGTGAGCATATGAACAAAGATAAATGCTTTTCAAATTACAATTGCCGTCAGAAAATTACCGTGAACTTTTGGGCCAGGGTACTTTCTTATAAAAAAAGGGGAATTCTGGGACCCAGATTTGAAAGAAATCTGTATCCCATAATACTAGTAATCGAAAAACGTACTGAAGAAGACATTGCTCTGTAGTTGCACATAACCAAAACGCTATCAAGATCTTCGTCATCGCTTGCTAAAAAATAACCAAAAGTGATTATAAACATGCGTGAAACGTCATTAGTGTTGTGAAAATTCATGCAGGCCTTCTGATGCATATTTTCAGGTATTTTGCGTCCTTTCATACCTGTTTGTGGTGTTGGGTCGAACCTGGCGTACCTATTAACCTCGAGTTTTTCGATACAACTTTTGATCGGTTGAAATGTGTATGCCTCGGGACAAAGAAGATACGATGGCTCATATTGACCCTAAAATAACAAAATACACAGTGCTTGTGAAGATACAGTATTACCCCACCACTTAGAAATTGGTTTTATAAGACCAGGGTATTGTTTAGAAACAATTGACTATTGTTCTATCTATTGTTTCTAGAAAAATATTAGACTTAAGTTTCTTATAAGTCAGTTTCTTACTGGCTGGGTAATACTGTATGCGTGTTGTTAACCAAGCAATTGGCTAATTTTTTATCAATCAGTCGCTCGTCCAAAGAATTTCAAGGCTCAAAAATATCAATTCTGTTGTTTCTTCATGATCTGGGATGATTTGGACCTTTATATTGTCATGATTTCATGACAGAGGTGCTACCCCCCCCTCCTCACCTTGTATCGCATCTTCTGACATGAATGGATATAGAAACCCAGGTAATAGTGGATAAACTCGGGACAACCTTGCTGGAGCTTTCTGATAAAGTAGATTTCTCTAAAATATAAATATAGCATGGAATAAGCAGAGCAACACAAGATACACAAATCAATTTTTCATATAATTGATTTGCAAGAAAAAATACAAGCACTTATTAAGCGCCCCTCCTAAATACAAGCATTTATTAAGCGTCCCCTATTTAAACGCCCCTCGATTGGAGAGTTGTCGAGATAAAAAAAAGTTGTTTGAAAAATGATCAACAAAGCATAGTACCTTAAAGCAGAATAGGTTCCCAAAGACAAGAAACTACAAGTTGGGTCATAAAACAGATATTTCGAAGACAAGCAATGAGGAAGGATGTCTATAACTCCAACAGCTATCAATTTACCTGCAAAAGACCTGCAGCAATCAAAAATCTAAGAATAACGGTTAAGATCAAACTTATTCACTGTACGTATGAGCTTCGTTTCTTTATATAACTGTAGCTTTCGAAGTTTATAATAACATCATATTGTCTCACCGTCAAGGTAATATTGCTGATGAAAGGCGCCTAAACCAGTTGATGGCAATCCCTGCTTAGCTTCTTCTACCTGTAAAAATCATCATGTTTAAAATGAAGAATGCAAAAAAGTGATTCCCTACAATCAGAGTGATTCCCTTCAATCAGAGTGATTCCCTACACTCAGAGTGATTCCCTACAATGTTTCAAAAGTAATCGATGAAGAAATTATATAAAAGACATGAAAGCATTAGTCTGACTCACCACCAGTGGACAATCAACAAGAAATCTTTTAAACTGTAAAAGAACATTAAATCGCTGTGAGAATTCAATAGAATAAGGCCAAGAACAAGGATAGTGTCGGGTTGTGCCGCGTCGCATGTGTCGTGATACAGTGACGTTTTGATACGACGAGCTTTGATTTGACGATAACTATAAAATCGTTCGCCATAATGGAGAATTCGTTACAACAAGAGTGAATTGTAATAAGATACAACTCGTCATGGGAAGTGATGCATAGTTCGTCACATGCGGGGTTTGACAGGTTAAAAGGGGGAAGATGAGGGGGGAAAGTGGGGGGATGGGAGAGTCGTTTTATTAAGACCCCAGTGTATTTAATTACCTGGTCAACATCATTTTCATCTTCGTCTTCATTATGAATATTCACCTGATATTCTTTGAATAGCATGAACTCGAGTTCAAAAGTATCAGAGAACTCCTTTGAGCGAGGACAAGATTGAACAGTTTTAACCTAACACGAAAAAATAATAATAAAATTAAATATAGCTCACCCTTCTCTCATTTAATTTTTCTTTTGGATCTTTATGGATAGCTTGTTGGTATTTACAGAACAACTCGAAACTCGTTTGAAAATATTGCGAGAACTCATCGTCTTGGACATCGATAGTTTTGATCTTGGATAAGAATGAGGGATTCACTAAAGTATGATTGCTGTTGCAGATTTTTATTGAATGTTGATGACAAGCGTACAACTATAAATAACTGCATAAAACAATATATTCAGAAGAGAAATTAGAGATCTGTGCAGAGAAACAGATTACAGGGAAGATTAGTAATGAAAAAGAAAAACTCGGCGAAAGAACGTACTGACCAAAAAGGTAGGGCAAAAGAAGGCACAGAGAAAGAGGAGGCACAGAAAAAGGAGGTACAGAGAGAGAAGGGTGGATCAAAGTCATGAGACAGAATAATGTACAACTGGGAGTTTGCCCCCAGACGGTGGAAAATCTACATCAGGTAGTACAGATGTTCAATTCTACATCCGTAGCTCCCTCTAACAAGACAATTAGAAGTATTAATTTCTACCTCGAGTTTGTGTGCCAGCTCAATGTTGTTGGGAATTTCAATCAGTTCTTCAAGAGTCTTCTCTGGATTCTCTTTCTTTTTTGGGTTACAGAATTCCATTGATTCTGTTAATTCGCCCTGATGACAATGCGGAAGAAAATTTCATAGAAATGAAAAAAAGAATAACACATAACATAATATTTCAAAGATTAGAATGTTTCTTTGAGGTTTTTAATTGAAAGTAACAATGTACTTTGACTTAAAATGTGAAGTTCTAGCTGTAGGAGTATTTTTCGCCCATTTGTTGGAGGGTTGGAGGGTTGTTTGCTGCAAATTTTTGCTTCACACGCTATACAGAGGGAGTATCGGTCGTTAGCACTCTAGATTATCTAATATTCTTTACAATTTAGGTTCTAAAATGCAACTTGACTTGATGATCATATACTAAATACAGAGTAAATTGTCTTACTTTTAAAGATGCAAATAATTCCATCTGTGATATTAAAAGAAATCTAAGTACCTTAGCTTTTCTTTCAGCTAACTTCTTCAGTTTGTTTTCTTTCCGGATTTCTTTTGCCTTTTTGCGTGGCTTAAATTTTTGTTCCATTACAGCTTGTTCCACTTTTGGTTGACTTTCCTCTGGTTTGACGTCTTTTTTAATTGGTCCGTCCCTTGTTGCCATGTTTTGCTTCTTCCCTTGAGATGTTGCTTTTGTCGCTGGTTCCTTAAAACCCTCCTCTGCTGAAGATTTGGGTTCTAAAATGTAATGATAAAGTTTTCTATTATATATATACAAGGAAAAAATGAACAAGCCAGCAAGGGGAAATGGGGGACAAGCCACCAAGGCTAAAAGAGGAACATGCCACAAAGAGAGAGACCAAATTGGGTGCAAAGAATGAAAACTTGTTAAAGAAAATTTAAAAAACATTCAACTACCTTTGCCATCAATAAGATATTTCCTCATCTTTTTCAGAACTTTTCGCTGAGACTTCGACATCTTAAATTTTGTTGCATCACATCTAAACAATGAACGTGTTTATCATTTTTAATGTTAATCACGAAACACAAAACTTTTTAGTGTTATGTATAATGTCATAATAATAAACTACATATTGGATTTTAATTGACTCTGATGATGGTCGCTTGTTTGTGCGACCGAATATATAGTTGTAGGAAACTATTAACATCGTTTTCCTAATAAAATGAAGCTTCTTGTTATATTATTCATTGTAAAATTGGTTGCCCGAATTGATATTTTTAAATAAATTACACATTTTAAATCCTCAATTATGACCCCACCTCTAAATAACCCCATCTCAAATAAGCCCCCAACCTAAAAAAGCATCTTTGAAAATAACACCAACCCTGATTTCAAGCTGTTCCACCCCTTAGCAATCTGTCCACTCTCTATTCCACCCCACCCTAGCACAAGCACTCTGAAAAAGTCCCCATGTGGGATTATTCAAGGAAAGGGCTTATTGGAATGTGGGGAACGTAAGGTTACCGTAAATTCTCTTTTAAGCCCCCCTCAAAATTGAATATTGTGAAGCTAAGTAGAAAATATTGATTTTAAAATAAGTCCTCCACTCTCTTAAAAAAAACCCTCACCAAAAAATGTTGCAATAAATTTCTTAATTTCTCACCTTATTGTGTACATTGGACAACACAGCTGATCCATTAATGGTTTATAAACATATTTCCCTGACCTACAACATGCCAGAAAGGAAAAAATGAATTCAGAGTGTACATAAAGACATTATGTGTGGCCGGGAAAGCATTCATCGCAACCAAACAACCATGCTACTGACCTTCTCCATCCTCTATTTAACAGATCCTCATAATTTGCACAAGTCAGTTTATGAGCCCACATACCTGAATAAAACGAAAAAAATAGAGTTGTTTAGTAGGCCGCACCGCATCGCTTAATGTGAAAAACCTTGGGAAAAAGGAGAATTTTATGATTGATAATTATGTGATTGTTTACCATGAGAGATGTTGGTGTCAGTCTGTCCACAATATCCACATCTATGTCCATCTCCAAGGCCAAAATATTCAACTATACCTTTATCTTCCATTTTCAGATGAAATTTTCAAATTTCACGGCCTGAGATTATTGGGGCGGGGCATAAAATAAGGGTGGGAGGAACAAAAACAGAGTTTTCCGCTTTCTGTTCTCCTGTTATCTTGACAAGACATTACTTTGCACATTTGAATTTGAATTTTGTTCTCATATACAATTTTGCTTCATATTGATGTTCCTTGCATAAAAAGGTGAACGTGTCTTTAACTTTCACCTGCGGATTAAATTGTTAATTCGAGATAGATGATGTCAACTGTGCACGTAGGTAAACATAAGAATATTCAAAAGCCACGTTGAAAGTCAAATAGAATTGGAAATTATGATCTGCTGACGAGAACATCAATATAATACAATATATAATTTCAAAGAGATTTGATAAAACAAAAATGTTTAATCTCAGTTGGCAAGATATAAAGTTTGTAATTAGAAAATTTATGAAAAGATTCAACTATGTACAACAGAACCAAATTGTAAAGACAACATGGCACGACTACTAATAACAATCTTCCGCAGATTTGCCCCTTTCAAAGAGATGTTGTAATCGCTCACCCCTAAGCCCCGCGACCCCAAGCCTCTAACGCCAAATTATTAAATATGCAAATGAAAAATTTAATAAAAGTTGGGTATTTAATTCCTCCAAAAGCTCAAAAAACTGCTGAGAAAATTTCAGTGCCAACGAAACTGGTTACTTTGTAGCTTGGTCTCTCACAAAAAATGTGTGTGCGCAGCTTCCACTTACTTGAACGAGAGATATCAACGTTCAATGTTGTTTCGACAAACAGCAGAACAAAATACGATGCATTTCTTATTCAGTCTAGACTCATTAAATGTCCAATTATAATTCCATGCCGTCTTTACAAGGAAACACGAAACATGGCTGGTTTTGATTTATATTAATTTGGAGTTTGGGGTCGTGGGGTCGTGGGATCACGGGGGAGGGGGGCAGCGAGTAAAACACCCCGGTCATTTCTTATTTACAGGTGTACATTAGTCGAACTTAAATAATTAATGAATTGTTTAAAAAATAGATAATGCAGGTGCTGGATATGTTATTCACAAAACTGGCCTTTCATACTGAAGACCGATATTAATAAAAACCTTATGTAAATTAATGCTGTTTTGTTTATTTTTGACTAACTATATGTAGTGAGTTACTTAACAATTCCGGACAAAGGACTATTGAAAAGTGCCTTGCGGGGAGAGGTTGGAAAAAAAAGTTTGACTTCGAAACAAAACGTTTCGAAGTCGAAACGTTTTCACAGAAGGGGAAATAACTGTTTCTACTTCATTGTTTGATATGTCAGAGGAACAAGAAAAGTAAGACTTGATTATATATTTTTATGTAGTTATAGTTCGGTTATTTTGATATTTGTTATCATAAATAATCATTGTACATCCTTTTTATTTTTATCTAACTATAGACAATTGAAATCGTTTTATAAGAATATAAAGTTTATGAGGCTCAAAGTTGCTAAACATTTAAGAATTCATCAAGAATATAGGTTGAACAAAAATGAGATATTTTATAAAAAAAAGAGCGTACAATAAACGCGAATTATTATAGTTAGCAATAATGAAAATAACGATGTTAAATAAGGCAAACATCTTAGGCTTTAAGTGCTTCAAGCGTCCATTTCGAATCTGAACTTGTCTCTCTTGAACAGGACAAGAACAGATAGTGAAAATGGTGCATCTGATAGCTTGCATGTGTTCAAAGCAATCGGAAGAGTGAAATTAATAGGTGTGAAATCTGAAGACGAATCGACTGTAATAAATTTATGCACTGAAATTGCGTTGTTGGAACAAGAAGTCGAAAGGTATGAAACAAAAGAGAGTTTAACTAAGCCAAAGAAAACAAGAAATAATTCGTGTAAAACAGCTGAATCAAACACGTTGACAATAAATATTTAAATACTTGTGCAAATGTACTAAACTCTTGATGTAAACTATTAAACAGAAGCAACATCCAAGAAAGCAACGTTGATTTTAAAGGGTTGGCTGCTAGTGGTAATTGGCAGCAGTAAGCTCAAACTATCTCTATAGGTATTCAGGGTTACCTTGAACAATAATCCCTTCAGTTAGATTACCCGTAAATAAGTGAATATCAAAATTATCTTCATCATAATTGACTTTTTCGTTATTGACATTCATTCTCTAGATTACAAAATCTCCTAGTTCCGAAAGATAACCTAATTGTGAAACTGACAGAAGAGCTAGAAAAACAAAAAGAAAAGAACGAAAAACAAGATTTACTCTCCGAACAAAATCTTGAACTTCAGGTAAGCGAGGAACTTTATTACCATTAAATACACTAAATTCCACTAAATTCCCAAAGTTTGCTTGATATCAATTTCCAACGAAAGACAACTTTAAAACATACGAAATTATCTTCATTGAAGGCAGAAGTTCAAAAAGTTGATATCGAAGTTCAAACAGACCATGTGACGTCATCAATTGACGCATGCGTCCAAGTAACAATCACAAAGAAGCCTTTAGTGGCAGACGAAAGCACCCAAACAATTGTGGAGATTGGTGTTAGCAATGCTTTCACTCAGACTACTACACATAGTCTGGAAGATAAATGTACGCAGGTTGAGGTTGCAGGTACAATGAAAGATCATTCGACGCAACATATCGTGAAGACAAGAAATATTTCCACGCAATTCAATCAAAGAATACAAAGCCGAAAAACTAATTCAACAGGTCGAATAAAACGTGCCTCACCGGAGGAGCACAAAGCAGAGGTATTACACTAAGCACCCACTGATAAGAACCTGCAAATTCTGAATCCAGTCTACTGTTCAAATACAATAGTCCATTGTTTATTTGATAGTTTGACGCCATTGGTTTTTATATGCAGGTTATCACTGTGTAGTTCCAGGATATTCTTATCGCGAGATTAAATCTTGAAAAGGCCAAACACAAGGGTGCCACCAGTCCTAAAGACAAGACAAAAGAAAATTCTAGGTTCAACGCCATCATAATCATCATAATCAATCATAATCATGATGGTCTTTTAAGATGATCTTTTTCATCTTTCAGAATGCGTCAGATTCGAGCGATGCTTCAGCGAAATTGCCACCAATAAGATCGAACTCATCGGACAGAAAAAGGTACGACTGATAACGAAAAAAGAAAAATATGATTAAAATCATAAAGCCTTTCGAAAGGTCAGGGCCCCAAGTTACAAATTCCTAATGGACATTCCATGTTCCGGGCTCCATGAAGCAGCAATAATTAATATATTATTGCTGTTTTATGTTTTCATTTTTAATAAAGAGTTGATCGGTTTTAGTTTTTACTCTTTGTGGATACCAAGAATTTGTTAATCTTTGGTTGGAAAGTGTTGTAAATTCTCTATTATTATGATCTGCGCATGCTCTGTTCGCGACGATCTGGGTTTAAGTGGTCCAAAAATATCCAACTTCAAAAGAGCATAGTAACTTTAGGTGCCAAAAATAAGAAACCAATTGAGAAACTTTTAGTATAAGTTCTTATAAAAACTGCGTACGGGGTCAATGAAAGACTCATTTTTATATTTCAGGGAACGACGGAAAATCGAAATATTGGATGTAGTGCAAGACGAAGAGGTTAGCAGGGGATATCATAGCAACTGTGTACCAAAACCTATAAAATCAAAACACTGGGTCTTCTGAAAGAATACGCAAGAAATTATTGTTATTATTTATTTAGCTCTTGGTCAATAGAGAGGGAGTTCAGAATAAAGAGGACTACAGTGAAATCTGCATAGTTCGAACTCGTGTAATTCGAACTCTATCTAATTCGAACGAAATTCTCTGTCCCTTCAAGGATCACTAATGAACCAATCCATATAAAACAAACCTCTATAACTCGAACTTTTTGTAATTCGAACATTTTCATGCTTCCTCCCAGGGTATTCGAATTAAACGAGTCGAATTATTTGAGTTGACTGTATATGTAAATAAAGGGATCTTTTCTATTTGACTGTATTCAGCCCCATATTTCACCTCGCCAACAAGACCATGAATCTCTTGTAAATAAAATATTTTCTGATTATTTTGAAAGGGTTAGTGAGGTAACCAGTAGCTACATGATTTTCGCCAGAAGTCAAGCAACTCGTTTAACAATTATTTTCTTTGCCGCTGGTAACTTTTTCAGTTTTATTGAAATAATCATGAGGCAATAACACGGCCTGAGCTAATAAACCCATGGCAATGTGAAATCAAATGCGTTATGTCTTATTGTTTAAGCATCCATGGCAACAATAATATGGGCAAACAATCTTATGTATTCACGATCATAACCATAGCTGCACTTTCAGCTCATTAGCTGGTTTCCAACAAAGGATCAGTAAGGTCGGCAATACTTCATGTTCAATAGTCGAATAAAGATTATTTTTTGATGAAGACTAATGATTTAGAGCGGGTAAAAATATTTTTGTTTGAATTGTGAAGAAACCGCGTACGCAAAACTCTGACAATGCTAACACTTCTAAAAATCCACTCATTGTCACTTCCTTCCACCCCCCGTCTGTTGAATTACAATGATAAGACAGAATTTTACGGATAAAAAATGACGAAGCAAAGTCAAAATACGATTCAGATGAAAGAATTGTTGCATTACGACGAATCCTTCAAATTTGAAATGAAAGACAACGATTACAGGTAAGTTTTATTGTGAATTGCTTCAATAAATAATTGCAGTAAAGCAGGGGTGGATAAATACATACGTATGTTCTGGATGTTAACATTAAGCACTGTTTATACTACGCAACATGAGTTCGGCCCGGGTTAGACCTGACCCAGGTTAGTCAGTGCTAATCAGGAATAAAGTTTGTTTATCAAAGGCACGACGATGCAACAGTCGATGACTTGCATGCATTTGAAGCAATAGCGTTGGTCAAGCAACTTGACCACGCGAGAGATCCACGCAAAACACTCATCAAAATCTGCACGGAATTTGGAATTCTCAAGCAAAGAGTCTACAGGTAATCACCACCGTGCAATATATCCAAATTGCGTGCGTAACTATTATTGGTGCAACAACGGGTCAAGCCCGAAACGTTGTAACAATCTTTCACGTAACTGATTTTTATTTGTTAAATTATTTTAATCCTTCACCATGTCTAGATACCACTCGCAAACTCTAAAATATGCTTTATTTATTTTTATTGGCAGTCGAGTTAAGGCGAAACCTGCGTTGCTTGTGTCGAGAGTTCGTTAAAAATCGAGGATAATTATGTTAGCAATATTGATAGGGTAATTCAGCACGAAACTTAGTTAGGCAGATTTTCGTTGTAGCAAAGCAAGTTCTCTCCAAACATGTGACAATGCCTTGGTACAACGGACAAACATTTTACTGATTTCAATGTTTATTGTAGTTTAGAGTTGAGGTTGCAACAAAAGGAGGACATCATTACTGATCTGAAAGAGCAATTAAAAGGCAAGGAAACTTTTCAGCAATCGTCTGATACTGCCAATGTTACCGAATGCAAAAAGTCCTTCAGCGAAACAAAGACTATATCAGTTCAAACGGGGGATACAACGGTAGAGACAACTAAGCCTAGTGTGCAAAGTATTTCTACTCAAACAAAACGGATAAAAACTACAGATTCATCCGCGCAAATCTGTGTGGAAAAAGTAGAAACATTGGTGTATAGAGAGGGCGTGGAACGTAGAGACATGTCAATGCAAACAGAAAAGAATGGAGCAAGCTCAGAAGAGCAGAAACTCATGCTATTCTTGATGGATAAACCAGAGAAGAAGGTAATTGGAGTTGCTTGAAGCATGTTATTGTTGAATAGCTTGAGGCAATGGGTTGGGATCTATGAAGCATTGTCTATTGCAATTATCTACCAGAGAGAAGGATATGTTTGGACAATTCTCAATCGCAGAATGAATAATCGGCAATATTCTACTTTCAGGATTTAAAAATCCACTTGAAGTTGCCTCCAATTAAAAAAGAACACAGGGATACAGGAGAAACGATTCAACACAGGTAAATTCTCCCATGGCAACATGAAGCCTCTTAATTCGTGAATTATCCTCGCACGACCAGGGGTTAGAAAAAAACACTGCAACAGCATGACGTGAGATTATAGTAATTTCTTACAGGCTGAAGCAAAAAGAGAACAGCATGGATAAAAACGAAATGATGAAAATCGTTGGAAAATATCATAGGAACTGTATTCCAAGACCGACAAGCCAAAAACGTTGGAGATTTTAATCCTTGGCACAACCCCCGTATATCTCTGCATGTTCCATTGATAAGCAATGTTGATGGACTTGTGTACCGGAGGTATTGCTGCATGATGCGGAAAACACTGCGAATGCTCTGCAATGGTGAAAATGGACAAGATGGGGCTTTGTCGTCTGGGAAGAGAATAATTTCAATCGAGTTCAGCTGGTGATTATTAAAATTTCTGCAGACAACATAAAACCTCCTTGAAAGTCGTGTCAACAACATCTGATCAAATAACATAGCACGCACACAAAGTTAGTTACAGATGAATTCAAAATTGCGTTCAGAGTTATTCAGTGCACTAAAAAGTGTTTCGACTAAAAATGTCTTTGAATTGACAATTTTGTTGTTGTGGATAACAAAGTGATGATTATAGTGCAGAATGATTATAATCAATCACTTATCTGATTTGTTGCTATTAATGTTTCGCTCTGACGTACTTCGCTTTGTGCATACCTCGGGTAGGATCGAAATACTTCGAAATGTCATCTTCCGTTTCGTTCAATTCCTTGTCAATTCGTTCTTCAACGGACTTTAAACTGGGCGTAGCCACAACCACAGGTCTACCGCCCATTTCTTGGCGAAACTCGACAACCATTTTACCTGTTCTCTCAGCGAGCTCTTGGTGACTTTCCTACGGCAAACAAAACATCGCATATAATCCTCCACGCATACTATCTCCTCCTCGGCTATCACGTTCCCTTAAAAAGCAATAGAATAAATAAACACAATCTTTCCACGTACTTGACTCTCTAGGCCTTGAAACGCAGCTCTGACAACCCTTTGTGGAGTGTTCGAGCCAACTAGCTTACATCGAATGTCTTGTATTCCAGCTAGTTGACAGATTGCTTTAATGATTCGTTGACATCGTAAACCATGACCTATGGAATCATTAAAACTACATAAAAAGCTGATAATTCGATAAAACTGAATGCAAAAGTGACGATAAGAAAGATGATCGTTTTAGGAAAACATAAGACCAGTTAGAAAGCAATATTTTGTTATTAACATAGTAAATAAAATAGACGTTTATTTTATTGACAATCTACCTGCAGGTCTTCTTTCGAATACAATTTCAGTTGCTTCGTATTTTGTTTTGAAATTGTGAAAAACTGCAAAGAATCAACCAATAAGTAAATAATAAGTATCTAACGCAAAAATAATAAACAAACATTAACTATGAAGCAACGTGGTGAATGACGGAGCCTGTTAATTAATGTCCTTAACGCTGATTAATGCTTGTTAATTTTTTCAAAGTTTCCTTTATGTTGGAGAAGTCCAAAAATGAGAAAGAGTTGAAAGTAAATTAAATTGCGAAGAATCACCCACTTGTGTGCCCATCGCACACTGGAATGTTGTGCAAGTAATTCGCTGCTTTGTTTCTCGCCTTCAATAAATGGGAAAATTGGAAATTTAACATCCCTTTCAAGAGATATTCTAGCAGCGAATTAATAGTAAAGAGAATATCAAAACTAAGTTTGAAGTGACCTTTCTAATAGCTGCTACGGGGGACTGTCCCTTTCCAATTGCCCAACCTAAAAAAACAATGACATTTAAAACTTGATATATGTGTAAAGAAAACATGCGCAACGTTGCAAATTAACATATATAGTCGACTCTCGCTATCTCAAGCTTGAGAAATTTGTTCGACATAGCGGGAGTTCGAGAGATCCGAACTAAATTCAAATGGGGATCTGTTCGAGGTAGCGAGTTGTTCGAGCTAACCGAGTTCGAGATAGTGAGATTCGACCGTACACGATAACAGATTGAATAGAATGATGATATTAAAATGATCTTACCTACAACTCCTTTCCTGTTGCCAGTAACAACAACTGCACTGACAGTTCTTTTCTTTCCAAGTGTTTTTTGGACAGCTGTTCTTTTGACCTGTAAAGAAATAAATCCATCAATCCATAAATCCATCAACCCAATCAATCAATCAGTCAATCTATCAATCCAATTCATCAATCCATCAATCCATAAATCCATCAACCCAATCAATCAATTGATCAGTTCATCAACTGATCAAATCAACCAATCAAACAATCAACCAATCAATCAATCAATCAATTGATCATCAATCCATCAATCGATCAATCCATCAATCCGATCTATTGATCATCAATCCATCAATCCATAAATCCATCAACCCAATCAATCAATCAGTCAATCTATCAATCCAATTCATCAATCCATCAATCCATAAATCCATCAACCCAATCAATCAATCAATCAAATATAAAAGCTAACAAATCAAAATGGATGTTAGTATTTTTGGATCACGACGTTGAAAACCAATTCACAAAAAAATATATGAACTATTGAAAACAAAGCATGGTATTCAACAAAATTAGACCTACCTCAATGACGATGGAGTCAAATCCTTCCATAGGCACTAGAAAAAAAAGCACAAAATCTATCAAATTCTCTGCTTTGGTATTCAGTAATTTAATATGTACAAATTTGACTCTACAACAAAGAGTGTGTATGATACACATAGTTAAATCTCACTTCCAGCATCATTGTGGGGCTGTCCAACATGTTTTCCTGGCCACGAGTAACCAGACCATCCCCTGAGCCTTTGTCTGGCCAATCCTGTTGAAGCCCGTCTCTCACGCTGCTCTTGGGCTGTCTCAAACTCATCTTTATCGTCTCTTGAATAGTGTCCAAGTTTGATCGGCTTCGATAATCCCGGCCAGAGTATTTGAGCTTTTCCTGTTAAAAAAAAGAACATGATATTGAAAGTAAAGATTGCAAACCATAAGAAAGACTTGACGTTGAGTGATGAAGAATGTTTGATCCTGTCCTTACCGAATGCTAAGTTTTCTGGTTTTGCTGAGGTATCCACTCTCTTCTTTCTTCCTCGCCCTGTTCCTCTGCCACCAGTAGCGGCAGCCCACAGCTTTTCATATTCACCTGGGACAAAAAATGAGCCACTAAAGCATATAACAAATGGAAGACTCTGAGGAAATGTCAAATGTCTCTCACCAAAAATTTCCAAGTGCTACAAGAACCACCTGAAGATGAGATCACATTCGACAAATGATGGCAACAGGTAAAAAGATAGTTACTTCAGTTCAAGATGCATGGATTTGATAGCCAAATGACTGGCTTTGGTGTTGACAAATTCAAAGGCCGGTATGGAAAGTATGGCAGTTTTTGCCGAGATCTCGGGTGTGCAGCCTGAAATCCCAAGTGTTCAAGTTTGCAATGCAACAAATATGTACTTCAAGTGCGCAATATGAACTTTATATACTCATACCCTAGGTTGCCAAGTTTGTATTGGTTTGCAGTAACTCGCAAATTTAGGATGGAAACTTGCACTTGAAAGTAGGCCCACTCCAGTTTGCAGAGTATGGCCGATTTCAACAAGATCTCGGGTGCGCCAACAGGCCTACAACGCGGGTGCGGGTGCGCCAAAATCCCAGATATTGGTTGGGTGCGCCACTCAGGTGCGCTATTTCAACTATTTTCTAGATATTAAGGTGCTTTTAGGCCATTTTGTAAAAGAATCCAGGTTCCGTGAGCCCTCCGTGAGTTTCTTTAAGAATCCAGGAGCGTTTCTGATACGATTATGATGCTAGCATTACTGTTAAATGGGTGTTTCCATGTAATTAAAAGGGTGTGGTTTTCAAAAAAATTTTGTCCAGGGGCGCCTCCGGCACTGATCTTGGGTGCGCCACTGCCATACTCTGCAAACTGGGGCCCACTCCACTCGCAAGTGTAAAAAATTCTTCGCACTTCGCGCGATGGTGCAGCTTTCCCTTCCCCTCATGGCAAATTACTGAAACACTGGTCTCAGGAGGTGTCAAGTTACAAAGACCACGCCCTTATGTTTCGGACACACCCAATTTATCAAGTGTGCAATGACAATTTACAAAAAAAATCTTGGGTGTGAATCTGCCATACTTTCCATACTGGTTCAAAGGTGGAGTGAGGTATATAACATAACAAAACGATATATGTCTGATATCAATGGGATATAAACATTGTTAGCTGATTTGCATGAAAACTATCTGTGTTTCTTTTATTGTCTTACCACTACTAGATGCATATAGTCTTTTCTGTAATTTTCCAGCACATATTTTTGTCTTTGGCAAGTTAACACCTGAAATAATCAATAAAAATCATGGACAAATGTTTTCATTTCCACACAAATATTAAAAGTAGATTTGAACAATATTTGAAAAATGCAAGTTGCGGAGGTCGAGGTGGGTGTGTCTGTGTGGGATTATACTACATACATAGGATGTCATACTGACTAGTGAGTGGCCGTGTACACTGTCCAGGCACACAGGCTAGTATAGGCTTTGCGGTAAATTGTCTTAGATTTCTTACCTAATACTCTCGAGTAAAAGCCAATTTTGCATGAACATAGATTTTGATACCCACTATAACTGCGTACAGCTTTCGACAAGAGCTGCAAACCATTAATTCTTTGAATAATATTCATTTTTCCCAAGGAATAATTCCAACGTGAAGCATGGCCTAAATTGTGGGCGGAGCACCTTGGCCTCTCTTCGGAGTTTGCCTCGCTTCCAACAAATTCATAGAATTGTGTTCGAATCCAGGAACAGCACATGAGAAAGTATAATGACAGAGATAAAATTATAAGAAATAGAGAAATGGATTTTTTCAAATTCAGACGTGTGCCAAGATTAATACGATTCGGAGCACCTCTGCTGGTAAACTGCTTTGTTCGTTCTCTTCGTAAACTATTATGATTTATTCGTGAATGTTTCAAAAGTTTCAGTTAGGCCCTCGCCCACGCCCGGCCTGGCTGGCAAGCCAAGCAAGCATTAGCAAATTGTACCTTGTTATTTTTATTCAGATATTTATCGTGGCTGGGTCATTTGGATTATCAGAGTTCACAGATATTAAAATCAAGAAGAAAGATGAGAAAATTCACCAGGTGATAAAAATAAACAATATAACAAGTTTGCCTCCCTCTCTGTTTTTGAAACATCAAAATAGCTTTTAAATTTGTCCCTTGATGACATTGGCACATTTTTTTTAAATTTTAGTTAACCGCTGAAGAGGCTTCAGTCTATCAGAAAAAACAAAAACATCCAATATCTATAGAAGAAGCTTATGAGGCATACATTTCATTGATATATCTTGCATATCTATATTGTTCATTAATTCAATTTATGTTCGCTGTTTTATTATTTGTTTATTTGCAAATACGTCAATTTTGTTTAGGAAATCCAGAAAGAGGTAAACATTGATAAATGGGAAAACATACGTGGGCCAAGGCCTTGGGAACCAGAAAACTACGGAAAGCAGAAATAACAGAAAGATTTATTGGACTTTCCAGCTTGAAACATGAATACAGATATTTATTTATCTTAAATAATTGCTTTTTAGTTTTTATACTACTGCTAGAGTGCTAGAAGCCTAATTTGAGCAAGTTGCTGTTATAATTCTGTCTATGTAAATAAAAATCTTCTTTGATTAAAAAAATGTACATTCCTGAAAGCAAGCTAACACATATTATATGCTCTTTAGAAGCCATGCCTCGTGACAAGATCTATAAAAAAGGGAAGACAATAAATATGGAGTTGCAGATTCTATAAGTTTTGTAAGCTGTTTTTAAGACTTTTTTCAATATGAAAGGAATGAATTAACAAAAGAATGAAAAGAATGAATTAACAAAAGAATGAATGAACCTGTGATATATTAGAAACTGAGAAATTTTACCTTGATAGCTTTCTAACTCATCTTTGGGCTTTTTCTCAACCTTCTTCGCTCCAGTGGCTGAGCTCTGAAATAAAGAAAAACATACCTCATTATCATCATTTTTGCAATTTAATTCTAAGCATTTATTGTTAGAATTAGGTGACAAATTTATAAGAACAAACCCTTGGCTTTGGCTTTGCCACACCTAACAAATCACAAATGATATTTCGTTGCTCTTTTAGCTCCACAATCTGACCATCCCTGAAAACAAAACTTAAAAGATTAAACTCACAAATCCTCTGTTCAAGGTGCGAGAAATTTTTAAATGCAAAACCATTATATTGGAATCAGTTAAACAGGAGCCACGCTATGCTATGCAGCACTCAAGGCAACATATGGTTAGTCTATCATACAATGGGCTCAATATATCGAAATATAACAAGGCGTACCAATCAGTTTCAGTAAGAATAGAAAGAACTGGATCTAAGTTATCTTCAAGAACAACGTCATCAAATGTCAGCAGCGCTGTGTACAATTTCTCAGCTGTAGTTCTTCTCAACTAAAACGAACAAAAGAAATCATAATCAATCACAATATTAATAAATATTAGCAATGTTACTTATGAATATATTTCAATTATTTCAATAGTAAACTTACTTTTGGATATTTGTGACAAAGAAATACCATTAATTGCGACAAAGATTTTCGTCTTATTTCTCCAGGAAATTGTATCAGGCCACAAAAGCTGCAAGGAACCTCAATATTTTTATCAAATGTTGAACGAATTTTTACGAAATTCTTGATAGATCAGCAGTGAGTATTTAACTTACACATCAACTGAATTAAATAACTTGATTGGTCTCTTTGCGTGTCCACCACGTTGGAATATCTCTTCTTTTACCAACGCAAGTAAATTCAAAGGGAAGCTAGAGAAAATTGAATAATATGTTATATATATATATTAAGTTATATATATGAATTATATATAACTTCAAAAGTTATATATAACTACAGTTGAACAATCTTTGATCGGTACAGAACTTCAAAATAGCTTTGAAAATCGGAAACATGTCAGACGAAAAGCTTTAGTAGTTATTATTTTTCGCTATGTTTCCGATTTTCAAAGCTATTATAACTACAGTTCTAGGTGAATAGAAATGTTTAAACGTGAAAATAATAAGATGAATAAAGAGAAAACAATAAAACAAAAATACTAACTTGTCATCATCAACATAAGAATCGAAAATTCCATTTGATAGAAGCAGATCAAGTAACTTAAACAGCGGAATTATTATCCTAAGAAGAAAGAGTTTTGGATTAAAACAATTTATGACAGTAAACTTTTTTATAAGGATATATTATAGAATCATAAGGATGTAGCGAAATGTCTTGATCGCCAAAGCGAGTCTCTATTGCAAGCGAGCCTCTATTCCATGGTAGGCAAAACGAAAATCGGGGTAATGAAATCTTACCTATCTTTAAATTTGTTATTCTTCAAAATTTCAAGTATCGTATCAGAAAGGCAGTCCAGTTGTCTGAAATTAACAAGCATAATTAAATGCAAGATCGAATTTTTCAAAGCGAGTAGCTCCGGCGATGCTTTAAACGAATCCATCGAACTAGGATGATAAATGGATGTCTCTTACTCTCTCTGCCTCGTTCTGAGGTATTGCAGTAACGAGTCTGATGTACATCGCACCTGAAACATAATTGAGTTGAATTGCGCATTGAAACAATGGTAAGCAAACTTCACAGAAGTAAATGGAGCAACGAGCTCGATGAAACAGCCTTCTGCCTATTGCCATATTTTATGAGAATAAGTAATGACATAGATTATAGTCTGTCTGATGATTGCGAAAGCACGAAACTCCGAGTAACAGAGAACTAATCTACTTTCTTGCTTCTATTCTATTATTGCTCTGTACTTCTGTACATCGAACACTGTGGTGCCAGTATAGACAGTAAAAATCTATAGATAAGTAATGACACATAAATTTATCTTCACTTATAAAGCGATACATTCTATATCTCCACGAAGTGACGTATATCAATAATGAAGCCAAGTTGGAAGTTGAGAGGTGAAATGGGGTGCTAGCGACACCCTTGCAATGTGGCTGAATGTGTTGAGTTTGATTGGGAAAACGTCATAAAGACGGGGGTACAAGAGACTTACCAATGATTCAGTCAATCCACCCGCACTGACAGTTAGGCCAATCAGAACAGAATAACGATATGCAGGTAAGGAAAGTAGTTGCGTTATCTTTGGTGTCACTTCTGGCAAAACATCCCAGTATAGATCTGGTATTTCTGATCTAAAAGGAGAGAAAACGTCAAAAAGGAGTTTATCAATTAGAGGGTTATATTAGTTTAATAGTTGTATCAACTAAAAAGTTTTATTAATCAAGGAGTTTCAACAATTACGAAGTTAAAGGCAAAAAAGTAATTTTATAAAATTGTTGAGAAAAGGTAGAGCAAATCAAAAAATGAAATTTTAAAGGAAGAAATAAGAACATACTTTGGAAATATTTCTGTGAGTTCTTCATAATGTGGAATGTTGGGGACAGCAGGTCTGGAAGTAAAGATCAATTGAAAATATTTCACAACAAAAAGCAAAACAAAGCCTACAGCAATTACTCAATTAAATGTTTAATAGCAAAATCAATTGAAATAATGACTTACTCAGCATAAAGCATCCTCGTGAAGATAGGACCCGCGTGTTCCCGCGTTTTATAATGTTGATCTGCCATCTGATGCGTGAAACTGCAGAGTACACGCGTGCACCTGCGCAAATTATCATCGCAAAATATCATCACTTACTCATCGACAAACCAAGCTGTTAACAATCAAATGGAAGTGAGATAGTAGTTGTGTTAAAACTTACAATTCTTTTGTGATTAATGATGGATCCGCTGCGACTGTTAGCATTGTCAGTGTCTCCAAACCAGTCATTGCGGCATCACGGACCCTTGCGGAGGAGAGACATGTGTAACCAATCACATTTATCTTATTAACGTATTGTTAAATGGATTCCTGTCACAATAAGTCTCAAATGGAGCCAAAATATCCTGTTATCGTAATGCTTCGATTAAGCGCCCGGGCGTTTATTAAATATCTTGATATTTTAGGGGGCATCTATTTGAGGGGGCGTTTAAAAGAAGGGGGCGTTTAATCGAATCATTACGGTATACGTAAAGGTGCATTGAAGCGAGAGTATATTACGCCCTGAAGCAGTTCCCGGGGATGAAATACCTAGCTTGCTACACAGGGAACTTGGCAATGAGGTGTCACCATATAAATGATATTCTACTTTATTGCCACTTTTCATACAGTTCAGATACTAAGCAACCTGTCACCCCCCGTGACAATTTCTTGATCACGTTAATTGACAGTATAATATGGCGTAATATCAGGGTGCATACACGTACCATGATCCGACATCTCCTCTACTGTCATCGACGGTGTAATCAGTCATGCATTTCAGCAAGCCATCGAATGCCTTGTTGATGTTATCACGGCAGATTGAGTTCCTGCTATCGCCATTCACGTCAATGCCAACAGTCTCGAAGATTCTAATAAAAACAAGGAGGATTGGTGAACGGTGAACAGTGAAGAAGAATCGAAATAGGATTTGACTTTGAATCTCAGAACTATGCGCTTTAATGCATCTAAGACATAAATATACAAAGCTCACAGCTTCAGAAAATACAAATACAGTCAAATCTGCAAATAGTTCGCACTCGTGAAATTCGAACTTTATCTAATTCGAACGAAATTCTCTGTCCCTTCAAGGATCACCAATGAACCAACCTATATAAAACAAACCTCTATAATTCGAACTTTTTGTAATTCGAACATTTTCACGCTTCCCCAGGGTGTTCGAATTAGACAGAGTTGACTGTATAAAAAATACATTGAATAATGCAAGGTTTAAAGAAACGAGGAGTTTATTTGAGAACCTTGTCAGTGCAATAATTGCGTCTCTTCGTGCTTCTGAATACATGCCTGCGGTTTTCGCATCATCGGGTATGGAGGCATCAAGCAAGGCATTCAATACCTACAACACAACGAATAAGCTGATGATAAAATATTATACAACTCACTCACAACACTACTCGTAGCTGAATAATGCCTGCACTAGATTCAAAGGTACATCATATGGTAGAGTAATAGTATGGCATAATCGATTATAGTTGCGATTAGATTTTAGCAGTTCTATACCTTATCCAGGTTTCCATGTAACAAGAACTTTGGAAATGCCCCAAGGCCCAATGCAAAACCCATCCTAAGAAAAGAAATCGCACAACAAATCACTGAAAAGCACTTCAGCACATCTGGGCTAAAATAGCCTGTTTAAAAACAATAATTTATTTCTTCTACATAATTGTAGCTTTAAGTCATTGCATGGCAGTATTCTAGACGTTCCGCCACGACTTCGATCCACCCCACCCCTAGAAATACAACCACTATACAATACCAAAGACCAGATATATTTCTAAGTCAAATTATGCAGACAAGGATAACCATGGTATGAAAACGCATGCATATTTATTGACTGTTGCCCACAATTGGAAAGTCCATGATTCCAGATAGTAATTTGAGGTATCTATATCTATTGGTGGCGAGTCTCCAAGCAGATGTAGCTGGATATGTACAGTTAGGCACTGCTGGCCCTCGTCGCCCCGGTGTACCAACAGAGTTAGTAGTTGAGTACGATACGCGGATGGTTTTCCGGCGTTTCTGCCGAAAAACCATTCTCGACGGAAAGACGAAAAGTCCCGGTACGCCGGGGATCTACTTTCTCTTGTAGATCCTCGGTGTACCAGCCGCCATTTAATTTCAACTCCATTCAACTCCAAGTGGAGCGCAGTAGAATCGATCCGCGACTGCATGAGTGGCAAGCACAAGTACTAACGACTTTGCCACCAGAGTTGAACTAACAAGAAACTAAACAGTAAAGCTTCCATTCTGGATTTGTACAAGAATCGATAGAGCAATCAGTGGTAAATATCGTAGATCAAAAGTAATCATATATTTTCTAAAGCACACCTGGATTCATACTCCGCCATCTTTTTAGAATCCGACATACTTCGGTTGGAAACATGAGAATAACTTAATATGGGAGGGAGTAGCTTGGTAGGGCGGGCAGGCCAATTTGATACGGTGGGGCGAAAAGTAGACCAGTCCCTCCCAGGTAATGCATATTACAAATGATAACAACAACATTAGATTACGACAGTAATATATTTACCGATCAAACTGCAACGCACTCTTCAGCTTGCTGATATGTTTGTCGATGAGCTTGGCTTTAAAAAATACAAGATAAACAATGAAGCAAACAAGATAAAATGATGAATAAAATTAAAGCTCGACGGAAGGTCTTCCCAAGATGCATAGCGAATCAAAGATAATTCAAGACTGTACCTTGCATATCAAGTTTCAAACCACCATCTGTAGTTTTGCAGAATTCGGTACAAAGCTGAGTTAACGCGTTTACTCCATCAATCTGTTGAATAATCAAAAGCAAGAGGTATGTATTAGTTGGTTGCGAAACTGAAGGAATATAATTGTAAGGCATTTGACTAATGTTTGAGAATTATTTGAATGAAACCTGGATTGATGGAATTGTGTGTGCAAGACATTCGTCTATTATGTCAAACCAAACATCTGCAATAAAACACTTAGATATTCTATATTTCATAATTTATATATAATAATTTTTATCACAATTTAATAACAACAATAATCACAAAAACCATTTAAAAAGGATGACCTGTGATAATGTATTTGTGTGGAAATAAATTCCTTACAACAGGACCAACTATTGAAATGTGATGTTGAAAATTTACATTAGCTACAGATTAATACTAGCAGCTGACGTGATCGAAAGATAACGAGGAACGAAGAAGAAATTAATAAGAAGTAAATAAGATAGAAAGAAAATATTTTATCTTACCTAAAACGGAATCTTCATGAAATGGCAGCTTCGACATTGATAGTTTCTCAATCAATTTGCAAGCTGAAAAAAATTTTTAAAAATTTAAAAAAATGATGAACATTAAGTTAAATTTAACACCCATGATCGTTGCTCATCACATCAAAAAAACTGAATATTAAATTGGCACATTAAATAAACTTTGTCTACCTGCAGACTTCATGTAGTCCCCTGCAAAACCTCTAAAAGAAATAAACAAGAAAATTGAGAAGACCATCACAAAGAAGGACGGCAATGAACATTCTGATGTTAGAGGTGAATTTTACCTGAACTGATTTCGAAGATTAAGCTACAAAATAAAAGCAACGTAAATTTAGAATGCAGCTGTTAGAAAACAAACATAACCCATAGATTTACAAAGCATTTTTCTGTTTACACGTCTGGGATAATACTCACATCTGGGATAATATTTCTGAGTTTAGCCACCACATCCACACCAAGAGCAGACGCAGGGTGCCTGGAAACGAGGCCATTGATTACGTCATCAAAAAGATTAAGAACGATAAATAGCTCGGTTCGATTGTTTGCTAAAAAGATTGATATACAGTTGAAATATATTATCTCGACTGCCCGCTATCTCGAGCATTCGCTATCTCGAACGATTTTGAATTTCCCCTTGTTTTGGTATAGTATAGTTGAGTTACTTCGAGCCTTCACCATCCGTTACTTCGAGCCTTCACCATCTCAAGCAAATTTCAATTTCCCTTCAGATTTCGAGATAGCGGATGTCAACTGTATTGTCGTTGTTCAAGTTATTTATTCACTCGTCCTCAACCTCAAACCCAGGGCCACAATGTAAACAGTTGTAGCAAACACATCAGTTGTAGCCATGTCAGCAAAGCTAGAAGGGCCCTGGGTTCGAGGTTGACTTGTCCTTATTCGTTGAAAGAAATAGGCCACGAAAAATAATATTTACTCTTCAATTTGGCAAATTGCGTGGGTGATCTCAGCGACAGCCATGATACTGCCATGTCGAGTATTAAAATCGATACTTGTTGACTTTTCCAATAACTCTGGTAAAACTGGAATTCGAAAAAGTCAAAAAAGATGAAAAGATTAGTAACATAACTCAAGTAACATTGTGAATTAAAATTATTAATAACAATTGGGATATAGTTCATCTTACTCGTATTCTTCATGTATTGAGGAGCCAGTGGAGTCAGGTTGTAAAGGGCTTGCGACGAAAGAACTCGAATTGCACTAGAAGTCAAAATGTCATGAGAATTAACACAACCCACAGTTGAAGTAAATCATTGTGAAGAGATTGGTACCATCTCCCCCTGAAATACGTAGATTAGCACAGGTTTCTGGTAAAGAAAGACAGTCGTTGCAGGGGGTAAACTCACTTGTCCCAATGAGATATTTTGTCTTGGGCAAGATGGTCTATGAGAGCTTGCGTGTACTCTGGAAACTTGGCTGCTTTGACACTGGAATTAGAGAAAATAGTTTAAACATCTTGACTGAATAACGTCAAATAAGAGACAAAACGAGAAGGAATAGATTAATGAAATGAAAAGTGGCAATAGATGAAAGCTTTTTTGTTTTTATTTCCCTTTTTTCCAAGTTTTTCTCTTAGCCTTTCTGTACAAACATCCTTGTTAGAATTTAAAGAAATTTTCTAACATTTAATTCACCTAATGATTGACATCTCACCTTAGATTAAGATAGCAATTGTTTCTGTTTCCAGCAGCAAAATAATCGGCCATTGTAACGATTTCTATACCATGAGGAAAGGTTCCCTGAAAAATAGGAAAAGCCATGAAACAATGAGAAGAATGAAGGAAACATTCACAATGAAAAGTTTTGTAGTAACAACTAGAAGAAATATTCGCAATAGAAATTGAAAATTCGGTAATTTTAGTTCCATTACCTGCCGTCCAACATTTTCTTGAAATGCAGCCTAAAATATAACAGCAACATTTTTTATTTTATTCAAACAATCGCAATAAAAAAGCCTTACTGTCCCATTGATCATACCAGATATAGAGCTAAATACGGTACATTCAATGATGTAAGCAAATGCATTTACAATATGAAGAAAAAGCAATACCTATAAAGTGTATTCACAACATTAAAATGTATTTACAGCCATGTACTATACTAATAGCGTATCCAAGGTGTAAATTTTAGTCGCAGCGTTTACAGTATACAGTAAAAGGTCTGTTAAGCCACCCTCTCTGTTGAGTCCCCTTTCTAATAAGCCCACCATTTGGAACCTGGGTGATTAAATATGCCCCCGGGGGCTTAATAAAGTTTTTACGGTACTTACAGATGCTGCCCTTCGGCAATTCACTTCTCTGTCAAATATGCATGCGATCAAAAGTGAGCTAGCAAGCAAAATAAGGCAATTAAAAATCTTGTACAATGAGAATAAAAAACTTCGATTATCAAAAAGCTGATGTTATATATCATCCAAATTGGTGAAATGCTTACTTTGTAAAATATTGTTTGCAAACGACAATACTGAATGATAAGTAGAAGAGCAGAAACGTGACGTTTGAAGGAACAAGGTGAATTGAAGATATACCTTGAAATTTGTGCAACATAGTCTTTGAGTTCTTTTGGGTCATACGCCCTCGCAAAGGACCAACATGTGTAGCATGCTGCATCTCGAACGTTGGAACCTGGAAAGAATACACAGCTGATAATTAAAATATCAACGCAATTAGATGCAGTGCAAAGAGACGGAAGAAAGAACAGAAGGATAGAAGTGGTATAATTCCAACCGACACTGGAAGATCCGTGTTTCTCATCATACAACAGACTCTTTTGCACCGCTGGAACGACTAAAGAAAATATCAAAACCAAACACGTTAGATTAAAGCACAAGATCACATTGCTATATCCTCATATCACTGATATAATTTATATCCTTAAAGGTTGTAAACGGTTGTAGATAAACTACTGAATATAACTAGAACTTGGTGTGATTAATGCAAAATCGATGTTGTTACCTTCGGGTAGTCTTTCTGGCAGTAATAGTCCTCTCTTTCCGAGTTCTGCTAATGCTAAACAACCTGCAAACATAGTAGAATGCGCTGATAACAAGGTAGCAGCATATGGCAAAAGCAAATCTTAGCTGGTAAACTTCAAGTGCTTTATGTAAGCACTGAAGAAATAACGAATCTTACCTCCATGCCAGCCACAGTCCGCTTCTTGCAAGCTTAAAAATTAATAGAAAAAATTGATAAATGAATTACACCAAAAGATGAATAGATGTAAAAGCTGCATATAAAAATGATCATGATAATACAAAGTGCATATTAATAATTGATAAATAAATTGTCAGTATGAACTACCTGAAAAATTCAAGAAGTGAACCAATTATGTCGTCGGCGAGATCCTTTGGGAGCCTTCCAGTGATCCTTCCAATTCTAAAAAAATGCGATTGATAAAGCACAAGAAGATAATGCCTGCAACTAAAAATGCAACAGAAAGAGGAGGCAATATCCATAGCTAAAGATTAATAAAAAGAGAGATTAAACTATCAAGAGCCTGTATTTATGAGTTGAATAAGTGAAGAGTTTTAGACAGATTTAAAGATGAACGGGAGACGTGTTTTACCCTTTAGCAGCAGACCATCTAACTGCAGTATCTTCATCTCTCAAACCACGCAAAAGTTGTTCTGAAAAACACAATTGGTAAAGATTATATTTAGAATCTATACCAGCCTTGTGTGTGTTGTTTATGTTATTTTAAGCCCAACGATAAACGAAGATCAGACGATCTGTACTTACCAAGAACTTGTTCAATCTCTTCCGGGATGTCATAAGTTTCCTGGAAAGTCAAATGAAGAGTGAGTGTAAACAATGCAGCAAAAAAATCAGATGCTGAATAGAGGGATCGATGATGATTCTCGAAAATTTTTAACCTCTGCTTCTTCTCGTTCATCTGAGTTAAAGCTGTTTGCCTGAAAATAAAGTCAAAAAGACCTTAATTCGAAGAGAAACGCTAGCACGGTGCATGTGAATCGAGATTAGGTCTTCAGATTAAAACAGATTAAATACGTTTTTATCAGCTGAAAATGGGTTTTCCAAATTGAAAAGCAGTGACCGATTGCCTCGTTGATATCTGCAAAACAGCGATTTCTCAATTATCAAATAAAATGATTTCGAGAATATTCTCAATGGTTTCGTAATTAGGGATAAATGATCAGTTAGCTGATTATATACGCACCTCCATGAAGCTACTCGTGGTTTCAACAACGTCAAACCAAGTCGCTACACACAAAGATTTTATTAGTATTAGCATGATAAAATGAGTAAAATAGTATAAAAATGAACAGGAATAGAAATAGACGCATCAACATCGTTAATATAAGTGTCCAATTGTATCTAAAAGTCCTTGGGACCCTTTGTGGTTTTGTTTTCGTCGACCTTATTCAAGCCTCCACTCCACATAAAGCAATGTGTTCTTTTCTCAAAAAGACAATTGTGGTCACCACAGAATTCTGTCGATTTAGATACGACTGTATCTCGAGACAACATTGTGTGGGGGGTTAGGGACATGCGCACAAAGGACGCATCGCAGGACTCTTGTCGCCTATTGTCGCATGCTATCTTTATTACTTGGTTGATAATGAAAATGAATTACCTGGATGACTTTCATCGTGAGTTTCTTTAGAAGGATACTATTCGAGTCAAGATAATTCTGTTCCTCGACCTTCTCAAGCACAACAGCAACTACAGAATAAAGCAAAACTCGATAACAAACATACTTCACTGCATTGGGAGTTCGTTAAACAGAGGGCCAATTGTATTACAATGCAGATTCAGGAATCAAAGTTCAGATCGTTACATGAAGTTTCATGAGTTCGAGAATGTTTACAGTAAAGATTACCATATTTCAATAAATCGTCCCTTTTGCCATGTGTAAACAGTTGAGCCTTGAACAAAATAAGATTAATTATTATACGAGAAAAAGCTCAAGCTTCATAGAATGATATCTCGTGTTAATCTTCTCGTATTACTTTGAAAAAGTGAAGAAAAACTAACTACCTACCAATGTGGACAAAATTCCATAAAGTATATCTTGAGGAATTCCATCTAAAAAAATCAAAATAGATTTAATTTTGATTTTATTTATCATCACTTCAACAAATGGAAGATGTTTAAAGAATATTGAAAGATGATGCGTGAAAAGAGAAGTCCAATATGTCATGACAGAGATTCCTTGTACAAGAGTTGAATGTTCAAAATAACTCACAAGCATGTTTGCATTTTACGAGTGTGACCAAAGACCAGTCGAGAAATGGAGCCAAACATCTTTTATTCACATCAGGTCGTGTGACGAATCTGAAAGAATGAAACGATGCTCAAAGATGATTATGATTATGATAATTATGATTATGATTATGATTATGATGATTATGATGATTATGATTATGATGATGGTGGTGGCGATTAAAGCATCCAAAATACAACAGATATTGATGTATTCAGGGTAATTTGAAATGAAAGCTCGTACTTTGAAATCAGCATCGCAGCCGCGTCTCTTGATTTGTGAACAACGCCCAGGTATTGCTGAAAACACGGAACAGAGTTGAGGTTTATTATCACGGATGTTGTGGAAGAGGAAGAGGACTGGTCGTGATAAGAAATGGAGCAGGGAATAGGGAATGGAACAAAAAATAAAAAACAATGGAAGAAGGAATGGAATAAAGACAGGAATATAGAATGGAATGGGGAAAAATAGAGAATGAGATTAGGAATGGAATAAAGAGTGGAATGAAGTAGAAAAATATGGAATAAGATTGAGTGTTAGTGAAGATTGACAGTTGGACATTGAAGACAGAATGGAACAAAAATTGGAATAAGGAATGGGATGGAAAAGGGCAACAGAATTGGAATAGGGCCTGAAATAGGGAACTTTGCAAAGAATAAAATATAGAATGAAAGAAGGAACAGAATGGAATAAGGAATAGTAGAAAATGGAATGGGGAACAAAAGAAGGAGTTAAGCAAAAAATCCTACCTTGGCAGTTTCAAGTATTCTATCAATGACACTTCTTTCTTTGTTCACAGAGCTGCCATCAAGTCTTGTCAGGTCAAAGGGGATCATACAAATTATGGAAAGCCACAGAAGTAAGATATAATTTGTAGCAAAAGTCTGTAATTAAACAAAAAATGAATTTCATTAAGTGGCACACTAGCAAATTCATTATGACTGAAGCTTGCTTAAATTGTATCAAGATCGCTGTGTATTTTACTTACATGCGAGTCTTGTGGTCTTTGCAGTTTTAGCAATGCTAGTATTGGCTCCAAATCAGCAACTTCGTGAGGAAAAAGTCGAACAATATACTTGGCTCCCCTGGTCTAAAAACAACACACAAAATGGTTGTTATATAATGTAGTGAGCTCGATCTACTACCACTAATAGTAAATGATTAGGGTATAATAAAGGACTATAATAAATAAAGTACTTTTGTCATCAAGTATAGATATCTGAAAGCTTGGTGAAATGCAGGTTCAGGAACTGATGCATCTCTTGCGATTTCCAGAAGAGCTTTTATCATTGACTCTACAGGTGATGTAGATAAACACATAAGAACACATTTACAAAAGAATAAATAAACATGTTGATATGATATGGAAATTCCATTGGTAGAGGAATGATTAGCAACATTTTTTCCTTTTCTTACCGAGATATTTGTCAAGAAGATGGGGCTGCTCTTGATATTTGTTACATATTGCTGAAAATACAAGAGCAAGACAATTTTAAAATTCTGATAATCGATTCGAAAGATTATTATTTCGGAATTTTAAGGTCAACACAAAGGAAGGAGGCGGGGCTGTTGGCCTAAGCAGCTGGGTTTTGTTTTGTTCAAATGTACATACTTGTCAGTCTTTCCAATCCAATTTCCAAAGCAAGATGACTAAAAATTACATCCGGATTGTTTAAATCATTAATTATTCGCAATACTTCGTCATTTTCGGTGAAACATTCCACCATACAAGCCAATGCCACTTTATCCGCAGCTTCTTCATGTGTAGCCGCCATTGCTAAAGTTTACAGGTGTCCCTCCTCCTCTCTGAAACCAATCAGCCTCGCCTTCAGTTTTATTCAATACGAGGCCAAAAGGCAACGTGGTGGGTTGAAAAGTGAGAAGTTGATATTAACAATCAGAATCAGAACAAAAGTAAACAAAAATGAACTGAAGGTATACAAAAAAGGAATAATTTCGCCAAACTTGTGCTCTTGCACAAAAATTACCAGGGTATGCCCTTTCTACACTAACTAAAATTCTACTGCATTGTGCTTAAATATCCAGAGTCGGGACAAGAGTGTCGTACAGCAGTATGACCTGACTTTAGTTGTTGATACCAATCGTCCACACAGAAGGTCGTGCGTGTGCCAATTGAGGAAACTTGTTGCAATGGCGTCCTTTCACAGATGGATTTATGTCCTTAGCTTAGTTTTATTAATTGTATTTTCTATATTGGTTAATGGAGAGTAAGTGATTTTTCCTTCATATTGCTTTATTAATTAATGTACTAGAAAATATATCTATTTTAATGCAAATCTATCAAGATAAGACCAATTGAGCTTCGACTTGGGGGGGGGGGGCTTAGGCCAAGTTGCTTTATCAATTAAATGCTATGGCAATAGATCTGTCTTTGTCATATGTGAAGATCTGTTGAATTATTTAACATTTCAATTCTGCTGCATCACATTAATGTTTACCGATGTTATTTTAGGCGTGATTTTTACAAGATTTTGGGTGTTTCAAGAGATGCCTCTGACAGGCAAATTAAAAAAGCATATAGAAAATTAGCCATGAAATGGCATCCAGACAAAAACCCAGACGACCCATCTGCTAGTGACAAGTTTCAAGATTTAGGAGCAGCATATGAGGTATATAACACCATTATCTGAGCATTTGAACAGCTTCTTGTTGCCAGCAACATTATCTATTGCTGTTCTGTTCACCTTTGTTTTTTATTATTTCCTTGTTGTGTTCAGGTATTATCCGATGCAGAGAAAAGGAAAGTTTACGATCAACACGGAGAAGAGGGTGTTAAGAAGATGGGTGGCTTCAATGATGGAGGAGGCTTTGATCCATTCTCATCGTATGTACTTATCCAATCTTAATCTATTCTACTGTATCTAAATCCATTCTTATCCAATCTTTGCTTATCTAACTATTATTTGTCATATTCTTACCCTAATCCATCCTTGTCTAATCTTTTTCATCTGTTTCAATTCTGGATGAAGGTTCTTTGGAGGATTTGGATTCAATTTTGGTCAACAAACAAACGGAGGGCATCAACATCAAGAGGTTCCCAAGGGGGCAGAAATAGTCATGGATCTAGAAGTCACGTTGGAGGAATTGTACACTGGGGAATTTGTGGAGGTAGACCCCGTGATATTTAATTGCGTGAAGTGGATATATAGCTGTCATTTTCACAGTGGAAATAATAATAATAGTAATAATAATAATAGTGAATAATAATAATAACAAATATTTATACCTAAGAGAGGCTGTTATATTTAAACACTTTAACTTGAGAGAAACTGTTACCAATGTGTGACAAGAATGACTTTTTTCTTCACAATACAGTAACCAATCTTTTACTGTTAACAGGTTCTTCGAGCAAAACCAGTTGCCAAACAGGTCCCTGGGACAAGAAAATGCAATTGCCGAATGGAAATGAAGACAACTCAACTTGGCCCTGGAAGATTTCAGATGATGCAGGAAGAAGTTTGTGATGATTGTCCGCAGATTACGTTTGTTACAGAAGAGAAAATGCTGGAAGTTGAAATTGAGCCTGGAATGGTTGACGGACAAGAGTATCCTTTTATTTCTGAAGGTAGGCAATGGTTCCCAGAGGTTTGAGTAATTCTATGCAGCTATTATTTTCATTCACTTACCCCTGAATTTTTCCATTTTATGTGAAGTAATTACTTATTTTTCCAAGGTGAACCGCATGTTGATGGAGAACCAGGAGATCTAAAATTCAAAATTAAAGTATTAAGGTTTGCACAACAAACAATTAAATATATGATTTCATATCATATGTTTAAATTCCATTTTTGTTATGATGATAATGTGATGGTTAATCAACTTCCATTTAAGACATGATAAATTTGAAAGAAAAGGTGATGATTTGTACACGAACATAACTCTGTCACTTCTGGATGCTTTAAATGGTTTTGATTTGGAGATAATGCATTTGGACAACCACAAAGTCAAGGTACATAGAGACAAGATAACATGGCCTGGGGCAAAGATAAAGAAAGCTGGCGAAGGAATGCCAAACTACCACGATAACTTGCAACGCGGAACATTGTACATAACATTTGATGTCAACTTTCCAAAAGGACAACTTACAGATGACGAAAAAGAAGGCAAGCATTTGGTTTTTTCGTAGAAATACTATTCTTTTCAGTATTAATCAGTTCTGAAAATGAGAAATTGATTTATTATTTTTTCTCTTAGCAATCAAGAAAATATTAAAACAAGAATCGAAACAAACAATTTACAACGGGTTATGAGAGAAGATCAGACAGAGACAGACTTTGTATTTATTCATGAGAAATTACTACTGAGATTAATGATGTGTTTTAGTCTTTTTATGTCTGTGCTAGGTTGGAAGTTATAATAAATTTAATATTCATAGACTTGTTAAAATTGAATACCCAAATGGAAAGTGTAACAATTGATCTGATATTTGACTCATATTTGACTGCATTCTTTTTTACTTAATATAATATATTTGCAATGCCCATAATTGTTTAAAAAACCTTTATTGGTACAAAATGCATTTTAATGTTTCAAATTTCTTTTCCAAAAATTGAAGGAGCAGCATAATTAGGTAACTGGGACGGAGCCTTTGGCAATTCAATTCAATAATGCACTGTTAACTCTTCAACACGCTTAGGCCCAAGCCATACTTCAAATTGACATTTGCATTTGCAGTAATCGTTTTAATATGGCAAACATAGAGGATGATCAAGATTTAGGAAAGGAAAAGGTTATTGAGAAAGTTGTAGTACACCCACTGGTACTTCTAAGCGTGGTTGATCATTTCAACAGGATTGGAAAAACTGGAAATATTCGCCGTGTAGTTGGGGTATTGCTTGGGTCGAGAAGAAATAAAGTCTTAGATGTTTCAAATAGTTTTGCGAGTAAATATTACTTACCCTGCCATGTATACAACTCCTCTGATATATTTGCTTGGAATTAGAGATATACTTCAACGTTGCTTGCTTTAATCTTTGCATTGTTGTCATCTTCTTGCAGTCCCTTTTGATGAAGATGACAAAGAAGCATCTGTCTGGTATTTAGATCATGATTACTTAGATAGCATGTCAGCAATGTTTAAAAAAGTTAATGGTAAGATATTGCTTTTTCCAACTCAAATATACATCCAAGTTTGATTTGCATGTTAAGACATTACATGTTTTGTGTTATACATAAAGTGAATAAAGTCTATCTCATTCAGCTAAAGAAAGGATTGTTGGGTGGTACCATACAGGGCCCAAACTTCACTCAAATGACATTAAAATCAACGAAGTCATAAGAAGATTCAATCCAAACTCCGTAAGTTGGCTTATTAAATACAAAAATCCTGATACCCTTGACCAATTGGAGAATATTCAACTATTTGAGAACGTTTATGAACTTCTCCTTCTAGGTTCTAGTTATTATTGATGCGAAACCAAAAGAACTTGGCTTACCCACAGAGGCTTATATAGCAGTTGAAGAAGTTCATGATGTAAGAAAACATCTGATAACTATTCCAAACTAGTAAATAAATTTAATTTTCAGATAATGCCAAGAAATAATCTGTATTTTTCAGGATGGAACCCCAACATCCAAAACATTTGAACATATTCCAAGTGAAATTGGAGCAGAAGAGGCTGAAGAAGTTGGAGTGGAACATTTATTGAGGTCAGAATTTGTGGACAACATTCAATGCAAACTTGATACCTAAACATTGAGTTGTCTTGTTCTGGTTCATGGCAAAATATTTGCTCAGTTTAAAAGACTTCCCATACAAAAAATTGTTTTTTGCTTTGTTTTATGGTCTAATCTATGTGGATTCCATTGAGAAATTAAGTGTAAGTTTCATCCATGTTATCCAACAGTACTAAGCGTGGAACTCATTTCTTTTCAGGGATATTCGTAATATAACAGTTGGTACACTGTCACAACAGATCACAAACCAACTCATGTCATTAAAGGGTCTACATTCACACCTTCAAGGCATACAGAATTACCTTGAGCAAGTTGTTGCGAAGAAATTACCAATTAATCACAGCATCGTCTATCAACTACAAGACGTCTTCAACTTAATTCCCAATCTGAATATTGATGACTTTGTGAAGTCGTTTGTCATCAAGACAAATGATCAAATGTTAGTTGTTTACGTTGCCTCAATGATTCGTTGTGTTATAGCTCTTCACAACCTTATAAACAACAAATTGCAGAATAAAGATTTCGAGAAGGAAGAAGGCAAAGGAAAAGACAAAGAGACAACAAAGAAAGACAAAGCTAAAGATGCCGCGGTGGGCGATAATGCAAAGAATAATGCAGACAAAGATGCTAAAGACAAAGATGCTAAAGGCAAAGATACTAAAGATAAAGATGCTAAAGGCAAAACTGATAATAGTAGCAAAAAATGAGCAATCAATTTTTTTCATTCACGTTTTGCTCGTTGTTGGATAATTGGATAGACTTTATTGACATTATTTAAAATAATACTTTTAGATATTATGAAATATCCACTTCATGGAATCTGTTTGTGTTTTTTAAAGGAAATTCTGAATTTCTGATTGTTACTTGGATCAATTTCAGATGACATTAGTTAATCAAAGGGGCCTGTATTTCTATTTGAGCCTTTTAATCAGACTGAAACCCTTTTAACAACTATCCTGTTGGCTACAGTGCCACACCACGTAAATTGCAAAGATGAAAGCCATTAACTTCACCTGCAGTTAACTTTTAGAATACCCTTATAAATGTTATGAAGTAATATTAAAGAATGGCTTACCATCACATGAAAGATATATGAGAAAACTTTGCATACTTCATTTTCTTTTATGAAAACATAGTTTATTGTCCATCAGGGGACCCCACTGCATGCCCCAAAGAACAGAATACTATTAACCACCTTTACTTGCCTTCAAGCTCATCAAAATAACTTTGACAAAAAAGATGTAATAAAAATAAAAACTTGCCTTAAATTACTTGTTGAATATATGAAACAATTAATAATTGCCAAATTATAGAATAACAAAGACTAAACAATTTCAATAATAATAAGTTTTTACAAAAATGATCACGTAATTGCTATAATCAGTTTAAAGGTTTGGAAAAGTAGATCTTACCACATCAATGCACTTAGCTTCAAAGCTGTGATAAATAATTCCCAAAATTGTTGATTATTCTCTTCGCAAATTGTCCAACCTAAAAACAAAATGAAAAAAACTCTCAATGAACTTTAGTGCAACAAAACATAAATAATAGCAAAATCTCCAACCATTGTAAATAAAATTCCTGCTACCTCAAGGTTTTATTATATCCTGATTTCACTTCAGTTCACAACATAAAATATTGAACATTTATTCCCCCCACCCCCTTCCCCACTCCCCCTTCCCCCCACCCCCTTCCCCACTCCCCCTTCCCCCCACCCCCTTCCCAGGCTTGTAGGTGCAGGCTTGTAACAGTCCCAAATGTCCCAGGAATATTTTGCAAATTGTAGTTGCATTGAATGCATAGCAAATTGTAGCACAAATGCATCTATGAGATGAATGCTGCTATTACTAGCTACTGTGATACAATGCCAGAAATACCTTGCTTGCAAATCAGCATCTGCATCGGATACAGCAGAAGCTTGTTGAGCTGTTTTCCCTTGTGATGCAGCCAATGCACCTCCTGCTTCCGGCAATCCAGACAACTAAAAACAAATCATTATTTTAACACAAAACTCTGATACTTCAACAACGAATGATTAAGAATCTATAGGAATCATGAATCTATTCTCTGATACATCATGGGAATATCTCACTACTTTTTGCAACTAATGAGATTTTTAAAATTTAGCATGACATACCTGATCAGTCAGGCTAAGACCCAACTCGTCAAGAACTTGATTCACCACTGCCTCACTATAATAAAAAATTAGGATAAAATAACTCAAAATAATCCTATTTATTTTCACATCATATAGTTATAGTTAAGTTGTGATTATAATTATAATAATTTATAATTACCTTTCTTCGTCATCATCCTCATCTCCCATTGCATCATCAATCGCATCGTTCATCATTTCCTCTTTCATGTCCATGATCTCAGACTAAAATAACAATAGGGCTCAATAGATTTCTTACACCTAAAAGCTTTTGTTGAGTCTGAGAAACTTGGTACTTATCTAAAACTGCATTTATTAGAATCCTGTAAATTTAAGAGATGCAATCGAAATATGCACTATTACAAACCTGCTTTTCAAATTCCATCATGATCTTTTGAATTTCTGGAAGCTTCAACTGTTTGTTCATCTGTGCCATGGTCTAAAAACAATTAACAACATCAAATATAGCTCTTTCAAAGAAAAAACATGTTATGACTTGGTCAAGACAAAAAGGTAGCTAGTAGAGGGGGGCTGGGTGGGGAGGAATGGGCTCTTTTTCGACACTTGCATTGGCACAATAGGACAAGCACAGTAGCAAATGAAGTGAAGCAAATCGCTCTGAGAATGAGGTAAATCTGTTCACAAGCGTCAATGACGATATACACAGACCAAAACTGAATAGATAATGATGATCCAGAGAGCGAATATATTCCAAGAAATCCAGCATCTGGCAACCCCATAATCTGTCTCTTCCGTCAGCAAAATAGATTTTAATATTGATCACAAATATTAAAATATGATTGTGTTATACCTTTGCGCAACCTTTCATCGCAGTAGCCATTGCACTATTCGATCTGAGGGTCTGAAAAATAATAATGATCATTTGTGACCAAATGTGCTTGAAAACACAATTATCTATTATATGAAGGTATAATGGTTATAGCAATACCTGAATTTTCAACGATACTGCCTGGAGGTTGGCTTTCATGAGAATGAACTTCTTGACATAACGTCTTGTTCTTACAAGGTCTTTTGCCATAATTTTCACAGCATCCTGCAATATAATAAAACATTAATTAAAAAAGCTTTTGTAACTAAAATTTGTTCATCAAAATTCGATCATTGTCTTTCATTGCGTTGACTGACAATTTTATACATACTGTGAACATATTAAAGGGATAACTTTACCATTTGTCCCTGCTTTGCCATTTTCTTAATGTCGTTTATAACCTTCTTTTCCTGGTTTTCCATTTTTGTCCTTTCTCGATCGAGATCTCTTTGAAAAAATTAGCAAAAAATAACATGTTGAAATATATAAGATAGGATATTGCGTCTTGCTGAATTCAATTTCGGAAAGTTCAGTTGATAAAGTCAGAAGATTATTCGATCAATTTTCATTACCTTATAGCTCGGTTCAAAGATCTCTGATGTTGCCTCAACATTTGTTCTGGAGTTTTTTTCTTTCCAAACAGCCACTCCATTTTGCTTAAATGAACCTTTATCCTTCCAACAACAAGTAATCGAAATCAAATATCAATATCTTCCCCAATAAATAACAGTCTTATAATTTAATATGATAACCGAAAACAACTGAAGTAATCAATATTTGAACAACTTCCACTCTTGAGTATTTTTCATCATAGGCCAAGGAAGTAACATGATAAAAATAGAAATAATCGTCATTGAGAAAGTGAACGAAATCAACAGTCAAGATAAGGTTCAAACAAGGCTTTTGAAGGCGGGGGCTCGAGCAGGGTTAGGGGAGACTTGTTGGGCGTTGGGCTAAGGTTAGGGATAGAGTTAAGGGAAGCCTTAAGGTGGGTGTAACTGCGCAGTGCCATTTTTAGTCCACTGCGCAGGAGTATATATGATGTGTTGATACTTGGGGTTAGGCATAGGGTTGGGGTTAGGCTTAGGGTTAGGGTTAGGCTTAGGGTTAGGGTTAGGACTGGAAGGCTAAAGGTGGGTGTCACTGCGCAGTAACATATTTGGTCCACTGCGCAGGAGTATATATGATGTGTTGATACTTAGGGTTAAGCTTAGGGTTAGGCTTGGGGTTTAGGGTTAGGGTTAGGGCTGGAAGCCTAAAGGTAGGTGTAACTGCGCAGTGCCATATTTGGTCCACTGCGCAGGAGTATATATGATGTGTTGATACTTGGGGTTAGGCATAGGGTTGGGGTTAGGCTTAGGGTTAGGGTTAGGACTGGAAGGCTAAAGGTGGGTGTAACTGCGCAGTGCCATATTTGGTCCACTGGGCAGGAGTACATATGATGTATTGATACTTAGGGTTAAGCTTAGGGTTAGGCTTAGGGTTAGGGTTGGGGCTGGAAGCCTAAAGGTGGGTGTAACTGCGCAGTGCCATTTTTAGTCCACTGCGCAGGAGTATATATGATGTGTTGATACTTGGGGTTAGGCATAGGGTTGGGGTTAGGCTTAGGGCTAGGGTTAGGACTGGAAGGCTAAAGGTGGGTGTAACTGCGCAGTGCCATATTTGGTCCACTGCGCAGGAGTATGTATGATGTATTGATACTTAGGGTTAAGCTTAGGGTTAGGCTTAGGGTTAGGGTTAGGGCTGGAAGCCTAAAGGTGGGTGTAACTGCGCAGGGCCATTTTTAGTCCACTGCGCAGGAGTATATATGATGTGTTGATACTTGGGGTTAGGCATAGGGTTGGGGTTAGGCTTAGGGTTAGGGCTGGAAGGCTAAAGGTGGGTGTAACTGCGCAGTAACATATTTGGTGCATTGCGCAGGAGTACATATGATGTGTTGATACTTAGGGTTAAGCTTAGGGTTAGGCTTAGGGTTAGGGTTAGGGCTGGAAGCCTAAACGTGAGTGTAACTGCACAGTACGATATTTGGTCCACTGCGCAGGAGTACATATTACGTGTTACGTGTTGATACTAGGACTGGCCTATGAACTTGCAGAAATAAACGATAATTAATTGTTGAAAAAGTAAACTAACCATAACTAATCAGTAAAATATACATAACATAATACTTTAGAGATTAGAATGTTTCTTTGAGGTTTTTAATTGAAATTATCAATGTACTTTGACTTCAAAATGTGTTACTAACTGCAGGAGTATTGTCCGCCATTTTGTAGGAGGGTTGGAGGGTTGGCTGGACATTTTTGCTTCACCCGCAATCAGTGTTCACGGGCTATACAATAGGAGCATCGGCCGTTACCCCTCCGGGTTATCTTATATCCTATCTCTGAGGTTAATACTTGGGGTTGGGGGGTTCGAGCCCCTCCAAGTCACAAAACTTGTCAGCATGTTGTTCAGTAGCAGACGAACATTCAGGCAACCATGACCTTCAAATGGCTGTGTCATGAAACTCGAGAGCTCCCTTGTTTTTAAAGAAATTCTTTTTATAGACTAAGATATAGCGTAACATTTCTTGTACCCCCCAAATAGGCCGTCGCCTGTCCCTTGCTATCTTGCACTTCCGTTGCACATATCGCGAGACTAAGAAATTTTCATGCAGAAACGTAGTTTGCGATGTAGCTAATAAGATGCAAAAAAACCCCCATTCGTAAGTGTGCACAATAGCGTGAAATCGGGGGGCAAAGTTACGACTCAAATGATGACGTCATCAATTTTCTAAAATAATGAATATATCGCCTCAAATACTCAAAAGTAACAGAAAATGCATATTATGCTTTTCTCTTTCATTAATTAATGATGTTTAGCAAAAGCATTACACCAGGTTAGTATTTATGGGGGCTGGGAACACAAAAGCTTTCATGTAGCTGCGGAGGAGCATTTGGTAAAACAGAAGTTATATGGATAATTTATTACGGCCTTCGCTGCTAATTTTTCATAAAAGCCCACATTAAAACTCAAATCCACACCTTATTTAATGTAATAACCCGTCCAATTCCAGTGATGTAGCAAAAGGGGGCACTTGCCCCCAGAGCGCTGGGTTCAAATGGGCACAAAATCTCCAAATTTTCCAAAAATCTTCTTTATCTGGGTGGATTTTCTAGATTTATTATACAATGTAAAGAAAATTCCGGAAAAATTGTCAATTTGGGCGAATGGATTGGCAAGGTACTAAGTATGGGAATTGTAATAAAAGCTAGTAAAGCAAGCTGTCCCCAGAGGCATGCGGGGTAATAGGGTAACCTGGATTCTATGGAACTCTGGCTCCCAACACTCTACTGCTTTTGCTCACAGTTTAGTGGTACCCGCTGCCAGGGGCGTAGAGAGCATAGTCAGCCCCGGGGGTAAACATTATTTTGGCGCCCCCACAGGAGCGTAGAGAGGGGGGTTAGAGGGGGTGGTAGGTCCAGGGCCCGGGCCCTGAAGGGTCCGGTAAATTCTGTCTGCCTAATTTTTTTATTTTTATGTGCAATAATTCTTCTTCGAGCGCCATTTTACTTATTTCATCTCCGTATCTTTTGCCAAATTTAACGCACGCATCGTGAAATACTTCATCAGAAAGCTCCACCTTTCAAAGGAACCAGGTGATGCAAGCAAGAAAAGCAACTATCGATGTTGAAGTTGCCGATCTCCAGAGTCTTGTCGCCGACCTGATGCAACTCCGCGAGAAATGGCTTCAAATTGTTGACGAGGGCATTTTAGTTGCCACTGCCATGAGCATTTCTGCTGAATTTCTAACAGAGCGTAAACATATGCGCTCATTACTCGAGGATCCTGAAGACAGCCAGTCAAGCATTCATGGAAGTGCTTTCAAACGTGAAGTATTTTACATTTCTATAGAACTGATTCTTGCAGGAATAACAACACGCTATGAAGCTGCATATCACATCAATGAGCTTTTCTCTTTTCTTTGGCAATATCTGGAGCTTTCTGACGAAGCAATTCACGATGCGCGCGTTAAATTTGGCAAAAGGTACGGACATGACAGCAGTCCAGTGGTACTCGAAGAAGAAGTAGTGCACATGAAAACCGTGGATATTACAAGTTTTGGGGAGAAAGCACTGAATCCTCACGCGCTTCTGAACCAGATAGCAAGGTTTCACCTGGAAGAAATATTCTACAATGTTCGCACTGCCCCCAGAATATTTTGTACGTTGTCTGTGACAGTTGCATCAGCAGAGCGCTTCTTCAGCAAACTCAAGCTGATAAAAAACTTTTTGCAAAGCACGTTGACTCAGGAAAAGCTGACAGATCTTGCAGTGTTGAGCATTGAAAGTGACATTGCAAAAACTCTTGATTTTAAGGACATCATAAACGACTTCGCAAACATGAAAGCTCGCAAGCTACTGTTTCAAGTATCGTCAACCATTACAGCAGGAAACTATGTTAAATATTGTATCTTTGCAACAATAGCCAGATAGTCGCATCCCAATTCTAAATTACTTAATCCTTGCAGTTTATGTAGAATCAATACTATGGCTGCTGCACAATTGCAAAACTGAGTGACTGAATAGTGACTGAAAAGCATTGAATAGCATTGAAGAAAAAAGCAGTGGTTTGAAGGGTGTGGTTTATTGTAAAAAGGGGTGGTCCACTGTAAAAGGGCGTGGTACCCAAACATTTTTTGCCTACGGCGCTATAGGGCCAGTCCCTCCGCTTCGCTCAGGAGCCCAGGCCGTCTCTCCACGGCCCTGCGCCTCCATAGAAATCATATAATCGCAGCTTGTCCTATCCATTCGCCCAAATTGACAACTTTTCCCGACATTTTTTTAAATTATATAATAAATCTGAAAATCCACCCAGATAAAGAAGATTTTTGGAAAATTTGGAGATTTTGTGCCCATTTAAACCCAGCGCTCCGGGGGCAAGTGCCCCCTTTTGCTACATCACTGGAATTGGACGGGTTATTATTTTAAATAAGGTGTGGATTTGAGTTTTAATGTGGGATTTTATGAAAAATTAGCAGCGAAGCCCGTAATAAATTATCCATATAACTTCTGTTTTACCAAATGCTCCTCCGCAGCTACATGAAAGCTTTTGTGTTCCCAGCCCCCATAAATACTAACCTGGTGTAATTCTCTTGCTAAACATGATTAATTAGTGAAAGAGAAAAGCATAATATGCATTTTCTGTTACTTTTGAGTATGTGAGGCGCTATATTCATTATTTTAGAAAATAGATGACGTCATCATTTGAGTCGTAGCTTTGCCCCCCGATTTCACGCTATTGTGCACACTTACGAATGGGGGGTTTTTTGCATCTTATTAGCTACATCGCAAACTACGTTTCTGCATGAAAATTTCTTAGTCTTGCGATATGTGCAACGGAAGTCCATTTTAAAGCAAGATAGAAAGCCACAGGCGACGGCCTAAAAGTACTGACGGATAAGACGACATTTTTTGGGGGGAGTGAGAGATGGGATGGTGTGAACAGGGAAGAGAACTTTACAGAAAGATAGCATACCTGTTCATGAGACTTTTTCAAGTCTTGGGTACTTTTAATGGAACCTTAAGAACAACATGAGAAATGTTGCACTTTTCTTTTTAATATCAAAGATGACAAGATGACTTGTGAGCTATGCAAAACACAAAATCACAAGAAAAACATCGAACGATGACGAATACATTTTTTTTTATAAGAACACTGAGGCTCGATAAAACAAAGGTGATTTTAGATTTTTTTCATTTCAGCAAAAAACCCTGCAAATTCTAAACCAAATTGTACTGTAATGCATATAGTTTCCCAAATATTTCAGGAAAAGACCAATCATAGAATAAGAACACTTTTAAGAACATTCGAGCCTCAAATTATGAAAAAATTAAGAACATCGAACGTCGGCAAACATTACCTGGTTCTTATAAAAGAAAAGGAGCGTAATTCAAAATTACTTCTCCGGTTGGGAGCATGAAATGTTGTAATCGCCGACTTCCTATGTTACTTTTTATTTTTAACAAGTATATGTGTACAAATATAGGAACGGCCTGCGCCCTGACAGTTTCACTGCTGCGTTGCAAGCTAAATGCATTGCTCAATTCTTTTGTTTAAAAATTCATGCACGGCGTTGGCTGAGTTTAAGAATACCAAACTGTACTACTCCACACCAGATTTCGATTCCATCCCGAAATAGTTCGAATGGGATGTAAAAAACATCTGATCTGTCTGATCATTCGCGTTAATTCTCAACATAAAAGTTAAAAATATATTCAGTCAGGAAGAATATAATTTTTGAGAATACATTTCTATTTCTCCCAGAGTCGTGTGCATGCACAACGACGCTTGATCCCTTGATTTTACTGATTTTTCTAATCAAATGTGTATTTTATCCAATCAAATGTGGTCAAGAAATTATGCATGTGATCAAAAGCTGTGCATGTGATCACTTTCTGGAGTGAGTGACACACATTGTGCTTTTGCATGTGATCACAAAAAGTATATTATTTAGTGCATGTGTTGCATTGAGTTGAATGCGTATTATTTTTAGCACGGGTCGACTTAGCCTTAACTCCTTCGTATAACTTTAAATCTTTGGACAGAACAATCTTGCGGTGGAATATGCAAATATAACCATTCTAAAAATTTCCAGATCCTATTAATATAACAAATGTTCTTTGCTTTTTACACTTGCTTTGTTTGCAAAGTATGAAACCACCTGTGTTGCTATCTCAAATTCTCACAAAGGTTGCGATTATGATAGCCAAAATAACGACCCCCAGCACGGTGAACAATCTGTCCATGCCATGCATAAACGAATTTGCCTATCGCAAGAAGATAGTTCTCTTCTGCATGAGATAGAAGAAATCAAGGGATTATTATTTTCCTTGCTTATCTACAGTTTTAGGCTCGTATATAGGCCACAACAATCATATTAAAGTAAAATACAAACAACCGAATGAGATCTTGTATTCTACGAATCAAAATATACTGTTTTACGACTCTTTAAAAAGAACCGGTGAAATATGTGCTGCTGCTATAAGCTTTTCACTCTTGCTACAAGTTTGGCACTTTGCATCATAGCAACTAAAGGTAAGTATTCATGCATGTATAAAAAATTAAATGCTATAAGTTATAACAAGTTTGATAATATAACGTATTCTTATTGCATTTATTGGGCAAATGGTCGTTAGCGACCTGCAACAGCTTCCACAAGAGAGAAACAAAGGAAGCAAATATAAATATTAGTCAGAGGAAACATAATTTATTGGTATTTCGATCGGGAAGTGATCGAAATTTTACGATTAAGAACAACGGCAATTCAACAAGAATGCAAGTAGAGTACATAATGTAGAAATGCAGCATGAAACATGTTACATAGTTGTTTACATCATGTTGAGCTGAACTTTAAATTAATGAAATAATGCGCAAAATGAGGCTTTATATTTTTAGAGGCTTTTTGTCAAAAGTGCAGTTGATTTTAAATAAATGTATAATAATAAGCCATGCAAGCAATGAACAGGTTGTTTCTCCCTTGATGCGGCGATACGAAGCACATTGTTTTGAAAAGCAAATGACAAGAAAACCAATACTTGCTTTCAAATCAGTTTTTCGTGCAATCAAAACATTTCAGTGAATGAAGAATGACAGTCCAGCATTGATAAAAGTGAGAGGAGAAATTGCTTTCACTGGTGGTGCATACAGAAAGATAATTTATTCTGGGAACTGACAGCAGATCAGCAACACAGCCACATTTTAGAAATGAAAACGCGAAACAAATATTTGCAGATTATATTTTGCATTGTTAAAAGAAAAATTGTTTTGAAAGAATTACAAATCATTATTTGCCTCTCTTGCTATATTATTCTGCTAAAGCTAAAAAACGAACTCAATTTATATATAAGTTGTATGAAATATAATTTTCTTCCTCGAAAACAATTTTTTTAGAAATGTAGTGTCTTGAGTCATGGTTATGAAAAATAGCGCAGTGGTAATGTATTGATTAAAAACAAAAACAGCAAGCTTCGATTTAACAAACGCTCATAAAAATGCCCTTTTGTTATGGCAGGGTGTGAGACATATGCAAAAACATGAGAGTGTACCAAAAGTGGGGCATGCGGGGGCATTTGGGGGGAGGATACGTACTTCCCAGAGCATCTCCCAGGCCCCTACGCCAATAGATATAGCACATCGGCTGTATGCTGGGTTTTTGGCCCTAGTCTCTTGAAGCTATGAGGGCATTCCAGTGTCTCCTGTGCAGTATCCAATGTGCTTTGCTGCCCTTCAAGAGAATATACTCTCTTTGTTTTAGGCAATGTTTTTAGCATATCAAGAACATTGATCGCTCAAGAAAAAGACCATGTTATCATGATAGCTTATCACAAGAACATGGACATATTAACTAGAAACTTCAACGCTTCTTGGTTTAAGGAAGGCAGAAGGATTAAATATACTACCTCATCAAAATGGACCTTTAAAGCTAAAGAAACAGAGTTACATATAAATAATGCTCAGATGGAGGATGCGGGAAATTACTCATGCTATTTGGCATTTGGGGGAAATAAAATGTTTATCACTTATTTCAAATTGGTCATTGAAAGAGGTAAGACAACCCAGATTTCTAATACTACGATAGTTTGCTATCAATACACTTATGTAGGACTTATAAACGGATTTTTATTTTTCAGAACCGTTACCAATTTGGGCAATAATATTGATTATTTTGGGACTGATACTTTTGCTAATTGGAGCTTCTCTATATTTCAAGCACAGAAGAAATATAATGGACATGTTGTCAAGAAAGAAGCCAAAAATAGAAGGAACTGCGACGAATGAAACACCTTTCCAAGAATAAAATTGTTGCTTTTATCAATATCCCTTTCACGTATTGATATTACGCTTCTAACTGAACTTGAAGAAGCTCAGACAAAAATAGAGTTACTCTTCCCAGTCTACAACAAAATTTCTGTGTTGAATCATAAACTGTACATGAAATAAAATCAGCGATTGTATATTTATTTTTCCTTCGGAAAAAGAAAGTTTGAATTATTTATTTTTTTCGATTTTTTTAGTTTGTGTGTATTAATGCAGATCGATGGATGGAATAATTAAGAATTTTTGAATCTTCAACAAGAGAAATAAATACTCCCCATTTCGTTACCATCTTGGATACTCTGTTGTTAAAAATATTAGAAAATGAATCATTTGAAGATAGATTATTGAAAGTGAAGAAAATGATTATTTTTCTATGTACTTGTTCTAACAAAAGCAGATTGCTGTAAGTTTTCATTCTTGCTACGTTCTCGTTAGATGTGACCGTTAAACTTTAAATGTTTTCAAGAAAAAATTATATTTTAATGCATGAAGTTACTTTGCTTGCTTTTTGGGAATTCAGAAAATTGGCAAAACCAGAAGAAAGTTTTCCGTTTTGTTTCGAGTTCCTATGACAACAAAAGAAACGCTACTTGACATGCGCGCGTATTGCGAGTTTTTTGTCTGCTGCAACTTTCATCCAAAACAACAATGAAATATTTGTCGTTTTCGTGCATCATAAATTACTAAACAGCATCAGTTTTGCTGTTTACGTTGTTTTAAAACATTTTTCAAATGCTGAGCTTGTTGTGGAGTATTCTCTTTGCTTAATGACGTCGCTGAAAGAACACAGATCGCATCGGTTTTTGCTACTACAAAGTTGAACATTGACGAAAGAAATTTAGGACATCGTTTCACAGAACCTTTTGTGTCTACCCATACATAATTAAATATTCAAGCCGGCTTTTCAGCCTTATCGCGAGCTTGCAATTATGGAGAAATTCGAGAAAATTGTGCAGATCGGTGAAGGGTCTTACGGTGTCGTTTTTAAATGCAGAAATCGCGAAAATGGACAAACAGTTGCTATCAAGAAGTTTGTCGAATCAGAGGATGACCCACTAATTAAAAAGATCGCCATGCGAGAAGTTAGAATGCTCAAGGTAATTATGTCCTAAAAATCAGATTGATCCACTCCACGTTGAAATATTTCAAACTTCTTTTCCAACTTATTTAACAAGTCTCCGAAGATCTTCAAATATTTTAAAGTGTTTCGCGAGGTCATTGTTTTCATGGTTAGCTTTCTCATTATGTGTCATTCGGGATTTCATGCATTTTGCACGTTTAAACACAGAATCTGCACAAACCTTGTCGAAATTGAATGACAATATCCGCAAATTAAATCATTTCTTTGAAAATTCCGTCTTTACGCAAGACGCAAAACATATTGATATTCACACATTTTTTATAAAGAAAAAAGTCTTTCAGAATTTTGACGCTCAAAACCAACGAAATTTAAGAATAAATAAGGGCTTAAATTAAATTAAGCTTAAATTATAAAATTAAGAATAAGGGCTTTTTTTACTCGTGTGCTTTAAGAAGGCCAGCAAGTCAAATTTTTGCAATATTTGTTTTGGAATACACTTGTCTAGTACTTCAGTAAACCTCTTGCCAAATACAGAGTTGCACATGCAGATGATATTGAGACATTTGAATCCATTTAATTTACTAAGATAGATGTGGTTAAAATAGTATTTTTAGATGAATTTTCTGATTGAGCAACACAGTCATTGTTCAGTTCTGTTTTTGCCTTGGTTTTGATGTTCTGTTCTTGCTAAATTAGCACGTGAACAAAGACTCAATTTTTTCAATTTTCTTTAACCATGTGTTGTTTGAGAATAATATAAAATAGTAAAATGTAATGATATTCTGTTGAGGCTAAAAGCCTTTTACAGTTCAATTCATGTTAATTTCTTTGTATGGTGCATAGTCTCATTATAACATAACTCTGGGATCGAAGGCCTGAAACCGGGGATCGTCTGAAAAGGTGATATTAGAAACAAAATACCTTAAAAAGAATAATTTACCAATTATCTCAGGACCAAAAATAAAGAATAATATTGAAGCTCTACAAAAATTAGTTATTCTAATTAAACGCCTGTTGTATGATATTTTTTAACAAATAGGAAGATAATCTGAATTCTTTATGAATAGGTAATAAAACATGGAGAATCTGGGGATTCAGTCCAAGTCTATTCATAATTTTGATGGGCAAATATCTCTGCATGAAATTGAAATTTTTGTTAAACAGACCACCTGTCTCTTTGTTGTCATTGTCGTCATGGGAATACTAGTAATAGCAATAAATATTAAAAATAAGCCAACATGAGATCTTGAATCTGCATAATTGATTTTCGTGAACATAATGTATTTGATCTATTATGTAAATGCATTTGTTTTCTGCCAGTGTGTATCAAAGTGGGGCATTCAATAGGTCCAGCATGGCACCATTGTCAACGTATTTGTAGTTCCTTGGTTAGTTAGCAGCTATCTGATGATTATTTTATCAATGATTCATCAGTTGCATGACAGCAGGGCACACATCAATTTTCTGCTAAACCTGAAGCATGCCCCTTTTGAAGATGAGAAGTTGCCCCTCTTTAGATTTTAAGAATGTCATGTCATTGCCCCATTTTCATTTCATGTGTTTCATTTCTTTTTTAGCAATTGAAGCACCCCAATCTTGTTAATCTTTTGGAAGTTTTCCGGCGTAAGAGAAGGCTACATCTTGTATTCGAATACTGTGACCATACAGTTTTGAACGAACTTGAGGCCAATCCGCGTGGGTATGTAAAATATCAAACCAATTCTTCCTAACTTACTTACTCACTTACTTCTATTCTACGTAACTATGGCGTAATATTTAATGTAGGGAAGCACCCATTCAATGCACCATGCACACTTGAATCTTGACATAGGAAACTACAAAGTCTTTTAACTATTCCATCTGTTTTGTGGTATAATTCACCCTTGAAAATGAAAGACTGTACGCATGATTTATTTATTTTTCAGACTCGAAGATAGAGCTGTGAAAGAAATTCTGTATCAAGTCCTTAAAGCTGTTAACTTTTGTCACCAACATCATGTGAGTTCAACATCATGTCTTTTCGTTCAACATCATTTCTTTCCTTAGTAAAAAGAAAACAATTGAAACTACTTCTCTTGACTGTTTTACTTTGAAATCAAGCTTTTTGTCTTTATTTACTGGTGGCCTGGATGAAACCAAAGAGCCAAAATTCATCATATATCATTGTCAATTTTATTTATTCCAGTGTATCCATAGAGATGTGAAACCAGAAAATATTCTTGTCACAAAAGATGGAATTGTAAAACTTTGTGACTTTGGCTTTGCTAGATTACTTAGTAAGTGGTACTCAGCAAATTCTTCTCTCAATCCCATGACCATTAATATCCCTGCTGCCTGACATCCCAAAATACCTAACAGCATTAATTTCTGTATAAACTTCTGTACATGTGTCTCCTTATAGGGAGGTCTTGAGAAGATATGATTAACTATAATTACAGTCAACTCTGTCTAATTCCAACACCCTGGGGAAGCGTGAAAATGTTCGAATTACAAAAAGTTCGAATTATAGAATTTTGTTTTGTAAGAATTGGTTCATTAATGATCCTTAAAGGGATGGAGAATTTCGTTTGGATTAGATAGAGTTCGAATTACACGAGTTCGAACTATGAAGATTTTACTGTATTATTATAATTATCTTTTTGTAGCCTCCGTAATTATGCTCATAGTAATAATGATAACTGTTTATTTTTCAGCTGGAAATGGAGCTGAGTACACTGACTATGTTGCAACGAGGTGGTATAGATCGCCTGAACTATTGGTTGGAGATACCCAATATGGACCACCTGTGGATGTGTGGGCAATTGGCTGTGTGTTTGCTGAGATGATCAGTGGACAAGCCCTGTGGCCTGGCAAATCTGATGTCGATCAGCTGTATCTTATAAAAAAGAATCTTGGTAAGTGCCTCTTTGGTTGCATTCTGTCAGACACAGGGCTTGTATTCCGATAGACGCCGCCTAATTCCAATACGAAGTGAAATAAACGCCTCCTAATTCCAGTATAAAATGAAATAAACGCCTATGCATTCCAATATGAAGTGAAATAGTGGCTTCCTAATTCCAATAAACGCCCCTAATTCCAATACGAAGTCAAATAGACGCCTCCTAATTCCAGTATGAAATGAAATAGACGCCTATTCATTCCAATATGAAGTGAAATAGTGGCTTCCTAATTCCAATAAACGCCCCTAATTCCAATACGAAGTCAAATAGACGCTTCCTAATTCCAGTATGAAATGAAATCGACGCTCTCACCTTGACATACCCTCTTCAATAAATGCGAATTGGGAAGTGAAAATTTGAGACATTACGACACTTGTTCCATATGAATACATGTGCCATGCTGCCTGTGACATTTGTTGTGATTTCTTCCATTCCAGGTGATTTAATAGCAAGACACATACAGATCTTTAGCAGTAACCAATTCTTTCTCGGAATGCACATACCTGAACCAAGTAGATTGGTAATACATTGTTTTTACAAGCTGTGTCTTTTACTTTTCTCAAACTTCAGCAGTCAACCTTGTTTTATCACCTGTGAACATCTCTTCTTCAGGACCCGTTAGAGAACAGATTTAAAGATATTTCACCAGAAGCCCTTCGTTTTATGAAGGTGTGCATATTTGCATCCAACCAAAAAAATTAACAGCTTTCTTCCTTAGACTTCTTCATCTCTATCAAACGGCTTTTTATTCATCGCCGTACGCACTTTTTTATAATAATGTAGTTTATAAGAATATTGAGGCTCAAATTCTCTAAAATATAAGAATAATGTAAGAATGAAGCCAGGCTCAATGCTTCACTGGGACTAAGATAGTGGTCGACACTAATTTAAATATAATTTCAGGCATAAAATCGAACGTTTTTAATAGTATCAACCTTGGCAATAAATTAGTGCTCTCATTAAAAGTATGTAGTCTTTTTTGCATCTTATAACGACCAATACAAGACCGTGTTTAACAGACTCCAACATTTATTCTATTTCAACAGGGCTGTCTTGTGATGGAACCAAATAACAGACTAACGTGTGCCGAGCTGTTAGACCATCCTTATCTCGAGACCTTCAAGAAATCATTTGAACCTGAGCTACAGGTATGCCAGCCACACACTTGTTTTCCTTGCCTTGTTTTGCATTGCTGCGCAATATGCTATATGCTATGCTGATCTCGTATGTTGAATGTTTTAGACGATGATAGCCAAGAGTGAAAAACAAAAGCCAAAAAGAGGATACAAAGTAGGCAGCCTACAATTACGTTTGTTGACATTATAACACTATGTTGTATACCTGCTTCTTTCGTATCTTCGATGAATCTATCGTATAACTCAATGCATATGTACATATACAGTCAACTCTGTCTAATTCGAACACCCTGGGGAAGCGTGAAAATGTTCGAATTACAACAAATTCGAATTATAGAAGTTTATTTTATAAGAGTTGGTTCTTTGGTGATCCTTGGAAGGACAGAGAATTTCGTTCGAATTAGATAGAGTTCGAATTACACGAGTTCGAACTATGCAGATTCGACTGTAGCTACATACAAAGTTAACTGATCAAAATCAATGCTATCTATCGTATAACTCAATGCTATCTATCGTATAACTCAATGCATATGTACATACATGAGTTGTTTTTGTTTAGACTCGCGAAACGAGATTAGCAAGAAACCTTGCCGTGGAAGAAAATGTCACAACACTTCCTCAGCTTGGACCACACGGGGAATCGCTAATGTCACCTGCACCAGATCATCATAAAGGTACGTTATTCTTATTCAAACAAAACAAATATCTATAACCAGGTACTTGGTACAATGCACATTGGCGAGGTGCATACGCCAATGTGCAGTGCTCAAACCAGACCATCTTACTTCACAGAACTATGCATGTTCCTTTATCTAATGTTAGGTCCACATTTGTAGAGCCTATGCCCCCATAAGAATGTAGCGTTGATTGACAAAGATAGTGCTCTATTCCATGGTTTAGGCAAAGCGTGTTGATTGTATTAAGAACAACTCACAACGAACACTGCATTGGTTGCAACTGCATGCCATTGCGATTATCAGACAATTATATTATCATAACAATGTCCGTTCCTTTGATTTATTCTGATCAGGTGGGAAATTATTGCTGATTATTATTTTCACTTTTTTGTCAGATAACAAGAGAGATCGCAAAGAGAAGCAGATTAGTAAATTTGATGGACATTTCCCTTCGATCCCACGATAAAACCAGTTGTTCGCTGTTCATAGATTGTGTTTTAAGAGAATGTATACAAGTGTGTTTTATCACATCTGAACCCCAAGTATGCGATCAATACAACGACAGTGCTTTAACCCCCTCCCCGGTTGAAAAGTAATGAATGAACCCCCAACAGGGAACATGAACTTCATCGGGATGCCAACACAGTGAATCCCCGCTTATAAGAAACCTTCAGGCTCCTCTCCTGTTTTCAACAGAACAATGGGAAAATAATACGAGATCTTTGTAAACAATATGGCTCATCCTTAGCCCTTCCTTGACCTCCTCCGCGATACACTTTGCCCTTGGTTTCCTGTACAAAGTATTGAATGAAGTAACCCCCCCCCCAATACCAGACTTTCCCCGGTCTCCTTGCCGGGTAAAAAGATATCTTTATTTTACATTCGACGCGACGCAAATCAATGTAAAAAAAGAGGCTTTCTGTCGGGCAGAAATATTCATTTCTAAAAGCAATATTATGAATTGTATTATGGATGTTTTCCTATTCAATATTCTGTAATATTCTGTACCCTTAACAAAGAAAATTCTCTGGAAGCGTATTCAGCACACTTTATTACACCACACTACGTCACCACCTTATGCGAGTTGTATTTTAAAGCATAGCATTCTGGGAAGATTACATTATTGTAAGATGATGAACTTTATCATGTCTGTAAATACGTTTATCTGAGCAGGTATCGTATATTTTAACCGTCACGCAGGATATAAAGGAAAATACACGAACATTATCCCTCGAAATCTTTCTTAATCATGACCTTGATTATAAAGCAATATTTCGATAATATATTTTCATTGTAACTGCGTGTGTTTTTCTGTTTTGTATTACTACACTGGGTAGCTGTCTGAAAGAAATCACAACGTAGTGTCTCGTTTTTCATATTACAATATTGAATAAATGAGTTACTTAAACAACAGTGTATGCTATATTCGAAAATTGGTGTATAAAGAATTAGAAACAAGTACGAAAGCACAATCTGGAAGTAGAAACATGCATACGAGGCTGTTAATATCGATACGAGACAGGTTTACGCACGTGTTTTTGTGTAAAAATTTGCACAGAAAATTGAAAAATATCGAAAATATTTATTGGCAATAAAGCATATGATTATATCTCGGGGGCATTAATATTCTAAATTCGGGATACATAGAAAAAATTAATCTATTTTCTTAACTTGAAATCGATGTTGACAGGCTACGAAGTGTGCCCACCCACATGGCTTCAAAAATCAAAATAGATGTGTCAAAATAAATGCAATTAATTTTTGGGATTACGTTTTTGAAGAGTTTTTAAAGAAGTAAACACGAAAAATTACCACTAATTAAATCACAACGCCAAATAGAAATAGCAACAATGATAATAAATGATAAACAGCCTTAGAGAAAAATACAAAATTTCTAAACTCACGTGTTGTGTCTGGTCCATAGCTTTCTTTCCAGTTAATAAATCCACAAATAATCGTTACTTATTTTCCTTTTCTTTAACAATGTCTGCAAATAAAATGCACTACTTTTAGCGTCGATTAAAAACATTAATATATTAGCTAAAACTTAAGGAATTAGGTTGGCGAAATACAGCTGCATATCGATGATATTGTGGTGAATGAAAATGAGACGTGGGCCTGGGTCTGCCTGCAAAATTTATCCGCTGAGAACAACTGGTTGTGGTTGCAAATGATTTTACGTAACTTAATTTTCTTTGAACGAATTTGAGAAACCGCAAGAGAATTTGGTCTTTGAGCACTTCTTTGTTTTCTTGGCCTCTTAGATTTTCAATATTTGCAAGAAAACACCAAAAGACCAAACGAACAGCTTTTGTTTATCTTTGCGTTCCGCAGATATTTCGTACGAATAATTTTCTATAGCTGCCTAATGAAAATCCCTGATCTTGTTTATCTTCACTTCTCACCGACAAAACACTGTGTATTTACAGAAAACAAAAGCTGCTAGCATTCATGCAACATTCATGTAACAACACTGCTGGAAAAGATTCCAGTTTACTTTAACACGCAGAGATAAACATTTTGTGCAGTGATAAATTGATGTGCAGTGATAAATTAAATAGAATCGCTTTTCAAGATTCACTTCTCTCTGTTCTCTTTAATTATTTCCTAAATTTTCGACTTCGACTGGTGAAAAATTCCTTGAAATAAACCCAGCAAGGAATAGAAATTTCTTTGGCAAGGTCTTCTCCAATTCAAGGTTGAGCGATCAACCTCAAATTGACTTTGCTTTAAAGTTATTTTTGCCTTTTTGAATGTTAGGAATAAATAAGAAATAAAGACAGACAGTTGAGAAATAGAGAATTTGAAAACAGCCACAACCAAATAATAACAAAAGCAGAGAAACACGATAACGAGGCTACTAATATGTTACTGGAAAATCACTAGTAAATATTCATACTTGATTTTTCGACTACAACAACAAACTCATGAGTGCAAAAATGGGACAACAGTGAACAAAGTGCATACAAAATTAGCCAGGTTAAGAAAATTTGTACAAAGATTTGAGCAAAAGATTTGAAAAACACTGTATATCTTTTGCATGTTACATATCACCATTCATACCAAAAGCAGACTGAGTCATTGACTATATTCTTCTTAAAGAAAGCCACATACTAAACTCGCAAACACACATGATGATAATTACTGGACTTACTCTCCACGACACATTTTGAACGAACGTATTTATTTATGAAAGTCGCATAGTTACTGTTATTAAATGTATATCTGGGTCCATTGACGATAACAAGACTATAGGGCCTTGGACATAGCTACATAACTTACGATCTAAATAAGATTGCAAGATGATTTTTTGGATGGCTGTTTACCCTCAGCAGTTGGTAGCTTCTCTTTTTCAGCCGTCTCCACGTGTTTCAGCTTGCCATGATCAAAAGTTTTCACTTCTGCCCGGGTTTCTTTCGCTTCTTCGTCGATGACTGGAAATAACAACAATTTAAGATGGCTTCAGTTAACGTAACGATCATATATAGTCATGAATATTTCATAAACACCAAAGAACAACACAATAAAAACAATAATAGTACAACAACGCAAACAAAAATACAGTTTACGTTACAACAAGAACATCAGCCAGCAAACAAGAACAATAAACGAGAAAAACAACAAATATAAACAACATTAACACCATAAACAAAATGGACAATACAAACAATATAAACATAAGCAAAGAATAAATAACAAAAACAAATATAAACAACATCAACAGCATCAACAACATAAAGAACATAAAGAACATAAATAAAATGGACAACACAAACAACATAAACATAAGCAAAGAATAAACAACAAAAGCAAATATAAACAAATATAAACAACATAAAAAACATAAAGAACATAAAGAACATAAATCAAATGGACAACACAAACAACATAAACATAAACAAAGAATAAACAACAAAAGCAAATATAAACAAATATAAACAACATAAAAACATAAAGAACATAAAGAACATAAATCAAATGGACAACACAAACAACATAAACATAAACAAAGAATAAACAACAAAAGCAAATATAAACAAATATAAACAACATAAAAAACATAAAGAACATAAAGAACATAAATCAAATGGACAACACAAACAACATAAACATAAGCAAAGAATAAACAACAAAAGCAAATATAAACAAATATAAACAACATAAAAAACATAAAGAACATAAAGAACATAAATCAAATGGACAACACAAACAACATAAACATAAACAAAGAATAAACAACAAAAGCAAATATAAACAAATATAAACAACATAAAAAACATAAAGAACATAAAGAACATAAATCAAATGGACAACACAAACAACATAAACATAAACAAAGAATAAACAACAAAAGCAAATATAAACAAATATAAACAACATAAAAAACATAAAGAACATAAAGAACATAAATCAAATGGACAACACAAACAACATAAACATAAACAAAGAATAAACAACAAAAGCAAATATAAACAAATATAAACAACATAAAAAACATAAAGAACATAAAGAACATAAATCAAATGGACAACACAAACAACATAAACATAAACAAAGAATAAACAACAAAAGCAAATATAAACAAATATAAACAACATAAAAACATAAAGGACATAAAGAACATAAATCAAATGGACAACACAAACAACATAAACATAAACAAAGAATAAACAACAAAAGCAAATATAAACAAATATAAACAACATAAAAAACATAAAGAACATAAAGAACATAAATCAAATGGACAACACAAACAACATAAACATAAGCAAAGAATAAACAACATAGGCAAACATAAACAAATATAAACAACATAAAAACATAAAGAACATAAAGAACATAAATCAAATGGACAACACAAACAACATAAACATAAACAAAGAATAAACAACAAAAGCAAATATAAACAAATATAAACAACATAAAAACATAAAGAACATAAAGAACATAAATCAAATGGACAACACAAACAACATAAACATAAACAAAGAATAAACAACAAAAGCAAATATAAACAAATATAAACAACATAAAAACATAAAGAACATAAAGAACATAAATCAAATGGACAACACAAACAACATAAACATAAGCAAAGAATAAACAACATAGGCAAACATAAACAAATATAAACAACATAAAAACATAAAGGACATAAAGAACATAAATCAAATGGACAACACAAACAACATAAGCATAAGCAAAGAATAAACAACATAGGCAAACATAAACAAATATAAACAACATAAAAACATAAAGGACATAAAGAACATAAATCAAATGGACAACACAAACAACATAAACATAAGCAAAGAATAAACAACATAGGCAAACATAAACAAATATAAACAACATAAAAACATAAAGAACATAAATCAAATGGACAACACAAACAACATAAACATAAGCAAAGAATAAACAACATAGGCAAACATAAACAAATATAAACAACATAAAAACATAAAGACATAAAGAACATAAATCAAATGGACAACACAAACAACATAAACATAAGCAAAGAATAAACAACATAGGCAAACATAAACAAATATAAACAACATAAAAACATAAAGAACATAAAGAACATAAATCAAATGGACAACACAAACAACATAAACATAAGCAAAGAATAAACAACATAGGCAAACATAAACAAATATAAACAACATAAAAACATAAAGGACATAAAGAACATAAATCAAATGGACAACACAAACAACATAAACATAAACAAAGAATAAACAACAAAAGCAAATATAAACAAATATAAACAACATAAAAAACATAAAGAACATAAAGAACATAAATCAAATGGACAACACAAACAACATAAACATAAGCAAAGAATAAACAACATAGGCAAACATAAACAAATATAAACAACATAAAAACATAAAGGACATAAAGAACATAAATCAAATGGACAACACAAACAACATAAACATAAGCAAAGAATAAACAACATAGGCAAACATAAACAAATATAAACAACATAAAAACATAAAGGACATAAAGAACATAAATCAAATGGACAACACAAACAACATAAACATAAACAAAGAATAAACAACAAAAGCAAATATAAACAAATATAAACAACATAAAAAACATAAAGAACATAAAGAACATAAATCAAATGGACAACACAAACAACATAAGCATAAGCAAAGAATAAACAACATAGGCAAACATAAACAAATATAAACAACATAAAAACATAAAGGACATAAAGAACATAAATCAAATGGACAACACAAACAACATAAACATAAGCAAAGAATAAACAACATAGGCAAACATAAACAAATATAAACAACATAAAAACATAAAGGACATAAAGAACATAAATCAAATGGACAACACAAACAACATAAACATAAACAAAGAATAAACAACAAAAGCAAATATAAACAAATATAAACAACATAAAAAACATAAAGAACATAAAGAACATAAATCAAATGGACAACACAAACAACATAAGCATAAGCAAAGAATAAACAACAAAAGCAAATATAAACAAATATAAACAACATAAAAAACATAAAGAACATAAAGAACATAAATCAAATGGACAACACAAACAACATAAACATAAGCAAAGAATAAACAACATAGGCAAACATAAACAAATATAAACAACATAAAAACATAAAGAACATAAAGAACATAAATCAAATGGACAACACAAACAACATAAACATAAGCAAAGAATAAACAACATAGGCAAACATAAACAAATATAAACAACATAAAAACATAAAGGACATAAAGAACATAAATCAAATGGACAACACAAACAACATAAACATAAACAAAGAATAAACAACAAAAGCAAATATAAACAAATATAAACAACATAAAAAACATAAAGAACATAAAGAACATAAATCAAATGGACAACACAAACAACATAAGCATAAGCAAAGAATAAACAACATAAGCAAACATGAACAACAAAGGTAAACATAAATAATATAAAGTAACAATGTTAATCACATCTCACCCTCTTTGGTCGGTTTGACTGTTTTCTCTTCGGTTTCAACATGTTTAAGTGTCGTCTTCTCGAATTCCTTAATTGCGGAGCGGTCAGGAAGATCATTGGGCCTAAGCTCTTCTGTGAGTGTCTGCGGAGTGGGTAGGGTGTTCTTTTCATCGGTGTCTACGTGTTTCAACTTGGAATGGTCGAATTTCTTCACCTCTGCGCGCGAATCCGCCTCTTCTTCTTTGATTACTGAATAAAATAGCAGTTTAAACAATAATGACATGGCTCAGGTAGATCCAGTATAGTTCATACTTTTAGGCATTTATAAATGTATTGATAACTTCAAAAAAATGATTCATTAACTATACCATCTGCTGTTGGCATGACATTCTTCTCTTGTGTTTCGACGTGTTTCAGTTTACTCGAGTCAAAAGATGCAACACCACTAACATCTGGAAGTTCCTCTGGTCTCAATTCTTCTTTCAAGGTTTGAGGTGTTGGGAGAGGGTTCTTCTCTTCGGTCTCAACGTGTTTCAACTTTCCATGATCGAAAGATTTCACTTCTGCACGAGAATCAGCGGCTTCCTCCTGAATAACTGTAAAATAATCAAAAATGCTAACAAAACAACCATACAAAGGATGTAAATGTCATAATTCAATCATACATCTATATCAGAAAATTCTATACCCAGAGCACAGAAATAGAAAACCAATTTATAGAATAATTTACCATCTGCTGTTGGCATGACATTCTTCTCTTGTGTTTCGACATGTTTCAATTTACTTGAATCAAAAGATGCAACACCACTGACATCTGGAAGTTCTTCTGGTCTCAATTCTTCTTTCAAAGTTTGCGGGGTTGGGAGAGGGTTTTTCTCTTCTGTTTCTACATGTTTCAACTTGCCATGATCGAAAGATTTCACTTCTGCACGAGAGTCTGTTGCTTCTTCCTTAATAACTAAAAAAATGAAAGTATTGATGCATTAGGTATTGTTGATCATCTTTCAGAATGGATAGTGCATGAAGTAGGCGGAATGAATCTGCAATAATGATAAGCGCAAAGAAGATAAGACTCAAGTCTTTAACTATACCATCAGCTGTTGGCATGACATTCTTCTCTTGTGTTTCGACATGTTTCAATTTACTTGAATCAAAAGATGCAACACCACTGACATCTGGAAGTTCTTCTGGTCTCATTTCTTCCTTCAAAGTTTGAGGTGTTGGGAGAGGGTTCTTCTCCTCTGTCTCCACGTGTTTCAACTTTCCATGATCGAATGATTTCACTTCTGCACGAGACTCTGTTGTTTCCTCTTGAATAACTGTAGTAAGACAATCAAAAACGCTAGTAAAACAACAATACAAAAGACGTAAATATCATAATTAAATCAAAATTTTGTGCAAGAAAGATTTGTAGCTGAAATCAGAGCACAGAAAGAGAAAATCTACATTTCTACAATAATTTACCATCAGCTGTTGGCATGACATTCTTCTCTTGTGTTTCGACATGTTTCAATTTGCTGGAATCAAAAGATGCAACACCACTAACATCTGGAAGATCTTCTGGTCTCAATTCTTCCTTCAAAGTTTGTGGAGTTGGCAATGGGTTCTTCTCTTCTGTTTCTACATGTTTCAACTTGCCATGATCGAAAGATTTCACTTCTGCGCGAGACTCCGTTGCTTCTTCCTTGATCACTGTGGAAATCAGAAATCAGAAAGCATTAAAGTATTAGCCTGAAAAAGAAATAGTAAAGACGAGATAAAGATGTTGTTATAGTGTCATCTTCGTTCATGACCAAAATCTGTGGATCAAACAAGTGAATATAAAAGCAAAGCGGAAGTTCGTAAGCGTAAACGCCGCGTGCCGCGCTATAAGTGCCGCGCGAATAATGACGTCGTGCAATGGGGTTATTGCACATGAAAAATGCCGTTCTGCCAAAATCATGCAGACTCGACCTAGAACTTTCTGTTTGAATTATTCCGCAAAGTAATCTTTGCAAAGCAAAGGATTTTCTTCAGCAATCACACCCCCGTGACCTCTCTCTTGCAATCCCAATTTGCTACGGCATTGGGCAATGCTGACGGGGGTAGGGTGGAGGTGAATTGAAGACCTTACCCTCGAGAGTGGGTAATAGGTTCCTCTCCCTAACCTCGACGTGTTTGAGCAGCTTGCAATCAAAAAACCTGATACCGGACAAGTCTGGCAATTGTTCCGGACGCATTTCCGCTTTCAAAGTCTGTGGTGTCGGTAGCGGGTTTTTCACACGTGTCCGGACCCGTCTCAATTTGGAAATATCAAATGATTTCACTTCAGTTCGACATTCAAAGGCCTCCCTCTTGATCACTGCAAAAAATAAACAAAAATAAACGATGATTTTCAAACCAAATTAAACCAAAACAATTCTAGATAAATCGTGATATCACGAGTGACTTTAGACCGAGACTTTCCTGGTTCGCCTGACAGTTGTTTTGAAATCGACTCGTGCATTTTGGCAAAGTATAAACCAACCGAAAAAGGACCTTACGAGAGGCATACGAACGAGAACTGAATAAAACACTGAGTAAAAAGATAAAACAAGGAAGCCGATCATAACAACGTCATTACGTTATCATTGACAATCAAATTGTGGCTTTTAAAATCTGATTAGTGACAAAGGGCTTCCTGTGTGCTCGAATTCAACTGCGCAAAAATCGGTGGAGCAGAAAGACAATCAAATGAAAACAATTAATGAAATTAAAGAACGGAACTTCAAGGAACAGGCTCGTCATGGGATTACGTCATTTCTTAATATCGGTAAACTCCTTCGCAGTGAAACGAGAAGTGTTCGATTTTGCCACAAAAGGAGTCAGGGCACAGCGGAAGTTTGGTGAGGTGATTCGGAAAAATGTAGCGAGGAGACGGATGACAAATATGGGCATGATATTGAAGCAGATATCGCGAAATAATTTTTATTCCATTTTAGGATTGAAATTTCTACTGGCTCTGACTGTATTAGGAAATTGCAATAAATACATATTTTTACAGATGATTTGTTTTGATTAATATAATAATAATAAAATTTTCCCTGTGATCTCTCGTGGAATATAGGTTAAATCCAATGCTGGTCGTTAAAGAAAATTTCAATGACAAGGAAGACGTTATTATCGGAAGGGCATGTTTTGGTTGTGTGAAGGGTGGGAAGTGAGACAAAGGGCCTAAGCCGGGGTAGCGCAGGACTTCAGTCATAACTAACAAACAGAGAAAGCAGATAACGACAATAATCAAAATTAATAACACTTAGCAATAACGTGGAACAGTATGCGTAGACTTAAACTCGGAAACTACTTACTATCCTAATAAACTCTAAATTGCCCGTTATAAATGCGAAATTGTCAAATTTCACAATAGAAAAGGAAGGGTGAAAGGGTCGTGATGTAGCAATGGACGAGAGAGGTGTATAAATGTCTTTTAAAAATAAAAACAAGAAATAAATAAAAACAAAGATATTACCTTTTCAGATGTGCACTCTGGTTGATCTGGTTCACGGACTTGCGTGTTTCATAACGCCATCGCCACGATCTTTGGTTTTTCGTATTGAAAAAAATTCAAACCCACGACTTACACATCGAAATCGACCAATATATGTGTGTACGTAGAATGCATGATTAAGACGATGTTGAGAGTGGTGATGAAAAATCTAAATAATATGACAAAGGAAGAAAGTCTTGCTGACAGAAGAAGTATGAAATCAAACCAAATAAGCACCAAGACAAGAGCAACAAGGGCAGAAGCGAAAAGGAGAGTCTCCCCCACCCCCACACATTATCTCCAATTGACAAGCAATGCAGCACTGGAAGCAATACAACAGACCAATTTTCATTGGAATTCAGACACAACGGGCTTTCGAGGAAACGAGAATTACGTCGCTGTATGACTGGGACTTGTGAAACAGTTGGGAATCATTTCAATATGGATCAGTCCGCAGTTCGAAACTGTCCAGATTCAACTGCAAAAAAACTGGAATGCAATCCACAAGATTATCGGCTGCATTGAGGATCCAGCAAGACTAGCATCTAGTAGAAAACACCGGTAAAATAAGACATGATTGAGTTGAATTCATTGCTCATCTAGTTGGCCATTCTGTGGAATCTGACGACCAATTCATGCATGGAAATTTCGGAAAAATAAATGATTTTGAAACGTTAACGGTCAGTCGATCAAATGGTTGCTTGGAAAGAAATAGGTGTTTAGCTCTTTTAGTTGATTTTTAGTTGCATTATATTCAGTTTGTGATTCTGTCGATACAAGGATTAATGTGATAGCGGGGAACGCGCTTCAGCCGCGCTAAAAAATAGCCGCGCGAAGAAGTTATTAACAAACGCGGGTGCTTGATTTCGCATCGTCGATATTCGAAAGAGTGGCAAGAAACAAAAACTTACCATCAGCTGTTGGCATGACATTCTTCTCTTGCGTTTCGACATGTTTCAGTTTACTTGAATCAAAAGATGCAACACCACTGACATCTGGAAGATCTTCTGGTCTCATTTCTTCTTTCAAGGTTTGAGGGGTTGGGAGAGGATTCTTCTCTTCGGTCTCAACGTGTTTCAACTTTCCATGATCGAAAGATTTCACTTCTGCACGAGAATCAGCGGCTTCTTCCTTGATCACTGTGGAAATAAAAAAACAAGTTGGTCTCGGAATTTTCGAAAAACGAAACCCCCTTTCGAAACGGGAACTATAATAAAACCCAATTCTCTATTAAGACCCCTTTATTTTCAAATTGCAAAGGCCGACGAAATTGTAATTAATTAAACGTTAAAAGTTACAAACCATTTTGCGGTTATTTCACAAGAATATTCTTCCGAGGCTTGTTTAAGAATTTTATTGAGCCCCACTCCCTAATAAACCTCTTTCTAGAGCGTCAAAAATTAAATAAGCCCCCAGGGCTTAATGGAGTTTTTATAGCGTCCCAAACAATTTGAAAATAGAGGAGCAAAGATTTGAAAATGAAAGAGATCATAATTCCAATTGGAGTAAATACAAATAATCTTCATATCATAGACAACAATACCATCAGCTGTTGGCATGACATTCTTCTCTTGTGTTTCGACATGTTTCAATTTGCTGGAATCAAAAGATGCAACACCACTAACATCTGGAAGATCTTCTGGTCTCAATTCTTCTTTCAAGGTTTGAGGGGTTGGCAATGGGTTTTTCTCTTCTGTCTCCACATGTTTCAGCTTGCCATGATCGAAAGATTTCACTTCAGCACGAGAATCGGTGGCTTCTTCCTGAATAACTGTAAAAATATCAAAAATGCTAACAAAACAACCATACAAAGGACGCAAATGTCATAATTTAATCATACATTTATATCACAAAACTTTATACCCCGAGCACAAAAATAGAAAATCAATTTATAAAATAATTGATTTTTATATTTATACTCTCGTTTTTTTACTTATTATATTGTATTTTGTATGTAGTTGAAATTTTTAAAATGAAATGAAACTTTTAAAAAAAACAAAAAAAAAATTTATAAAATAATTTACCATCTGCTGTTGGCATGACATTCTTCTCTTGTGTTTCGACATGTTTCAATTTACTTGAATCAAAAGATGCAACACCACTAACATCTGGAAGTTCTTCTGGTCTCATTTCTTCCTTCAAAGTTTGAGGTGTTGGGAGAGGGTTCTTCTCCTCGGTCTCCACGTGTTTCAACTTGCCATGATCGAATGATTTCACTTCGACTCTGGAGTCAACAGCCTCGTCTTTGATAGCTAAAAATGAAACAGAGGCTGCATATTACACCCCACTGGCTTTATCTGCACGAACGTAAACAAGTTAAAAAAACTCGTAAAAAATAAGATGCACATGACGCAAATAAGCGGCGCCCACTCTTTTAAACGCCCTTTCCAATTAGTACACTTTTTCTGTAAGAATACCTAATTTGTTGTTTAACCTAAATATTTTTAAAATTTTCCAAGTTTGAGGCAATATTCTTATAAGAAAGAGTTACATTACAAGAACACTTTGGGATGGAAAACAGCAAAAAAATAACTATTGTATATCAAGATAATATAAGAGATCTTGGGTTACCCACATTATAATCTAAAGCTTACAAGCTGATAGGTTTATCAGCGTGAATATATGTTAATAATTTAAGAAGCTTGCTTATTGAATAATATATAACATTATCTTTCCCATAGTATAACAAAAACGGGGTTAATAGAATATTATTCAGATCATATTTGCATACTTTGAATAACTCAAGTGTACAACCACAAGTTTAAGGCATAAATAATTTCAAACCACCTCGCACCACATTAAATATTTCTTTATTTTGAAGTCTGCAATTCATAAAGGCGCGGGCTGGGGCGAAATAATTACGTAATCTACTTTACTCCTGCCCACCTATTTAATTGCATTCAATTCAATTGAGTCTAGACGACGGTGTGAGTAAAAGGCCTAGATGAATTTGAAGAAGAGCTGATCTTCATTATTGGCTGCTTTGCTTTTTACCACAATATTATTAGCCACATATCTAAACCTGTGTTGTGTTATCAGAATAATTCATGCCAGGCAGAATAAAAACGAAGCACATGAATAACACCTGCCCTTTTAATCTGAAAACAAGAGGGCCTTTGAGGCAATGAATTCCAAACAACAAAGCTGTGGTTTCTTGTTATTATAAGCCGGGAAATAAACTCAGCTCTGTTCAAAGATGTGATGATCTTAATATTCTACTTTTATCGAAAAAATAACAATGCGTTATGTAGTGGATACTAGCAAAGGACACTGTGATAGGAAACAAATCTCAATAAAAAGCTGTAGAAAGTGAAGAGAAGTGGGTTGTGGACACTGCATGGCTCAGCTTGATTTAACGAACTTGCTGTTCTCATTCTGACCATCCTCAGATTATACGAATTAGACAGACAATATGTAACAATCTCATACGAAAATATAAATATTGAAAGTCTATATATCAATGTTTTGGAAAGATACGAGATGAATGGGAAAATCTGAAAAATTCTCAAGTAATTAGGCGCATGACATTTTATGATTGACTTCGATACGAGGGGATGTGTTGTTTATTTGTGACTAATATTTAAAGGCCTTCCACGGAAACATTAGCACAGGTACTCGATAGTTTTGTTCGTAAAAATGTGGGCGTAACATGCAACGCTTGCATTGACAAACAATGCCGATGCACTGCACGGCATGAAATAAACATTTCTTCCCAAAGAAAATATCCCGGGCTATTTTACCACACACATCAGATTTAGTTATGTACGAATCCAGTCTTTACCATAGCCAAAATGTATACAGAATGATACAAGTAAATTGCGAAATAAATCGAAAGAAGGCGTCGTCCATACCATCTTCAACGAAGCGGAAGCAAAACAAGGCACGAAAAAACTAAAAAATTTAAACCAGCAGCAAAATATATTGTCCAGCTTGCAAATCGTACCGTATACTATTTAATTACGATTTCATCTGTTAAATAATGAATGGTGTAATAGATAGAGGTTATATTTCACTAAACAGAGCGAAGAAGAAAGTATATTTACAACCTAGTGGTATGGCCTAATTTGGAAACAACTTCCTTCAATCACTTACCTTGACTTGTAGGCAGTGGGTTTTTTTCTTCTGTCTCAACATGCTTCAGATTGCCTGAATCAAACGACTCGATTTCGGTGAGAGAAGGTTTATCGCTCATTATGCTCGTTGCTTGTATATGCTCACGTTTTAAGATAATCCACGTTTAAATGGACAACAACTGCGTTGAAGACTATATCAACCTTGCGTGAAATTGTGAAGAACCTTCCTCGACGTGATATGATGCGGAAATCCATATTCCAAGCATGTGTTGCAAACCGACCAATCACAATTCGCATACTGAATGACGTATCGCAGAGAGACTTTCAGCCAATCAAATACGCGACATAAATGACGCAATTTTTTTTACTTTTCCTAAATATTTCTTTTCGGGAAAATTAAAATCGGTTTTTAAGCTGTAAGATAAGCAATAAATCTTTTGAAGCTTTAGAATTAATATCTTCTTAGTCTGTTAATCTCTCGCATTTGCTTAATTTATCAGACGCAGCGCAATGTGTCTGTGAAGTCTTTATGGTTGATTGGTCAAGGACAATAAGCAATAATAAATCAACTGGAAAATAAAATAAAATAAAACGCAATATTGTCAGATTTCCGTATAACTCCAAAAAGACAGACTGGGCGTATAGTAAGCTCAAAACATTTCAATTCTATCTCACAAAAAAATATTTCTATTGTTCAAGTCACAAAAATGCCACGCCCAGTTCAGACGAAATAATTTCCATCCCATCATCTCCAAGATATTTGTATTTCTTTCCTAAATTGTTTTTTAATTCACCAATTTGTTTTAAAGCATACACTAATTAAATATTGTTGAGATATTTCGCTTTAAAAGAATAGCATTCTTATACAAAAGAATTGCAAATTTGAAAGTACAATAAAAATCATAATTGACTAATACAAAGATTTATCATTATCATTTTCATTTGAATAAATGACCAGCGTTCTCTTATTGTAAAAACAACAACAAAACAACTCAACAACCACACACTTAATATTCCTATTATATATAAAAGAAAAAAACTTTGTCACTGGTTAACATATTAGAACTAAATTACTGAGACACAATCCTGAGGAATTCATTAAAAACATCAAGCATGGAACTATATTAAAATAGATTGAAACTATGATGATCAAAGTTTATCAAGAGCATCTGCTATAGCATCCCTAAATACCTTCTGATACTTCAAAACTCCGATAATATGACCACAGTCGATATATCTAATCTCTGTTTCAGGCCATAGTTCGGCAAGGCTCGAGGAGTGATCTCTAGGGACGTATTTATCGTAATTAGCAAAGACATTAATTATCTTGCAGCCTGAAACGGGAGTGTTGTAATTCCTCAAGTGAGTGAATTCTTGCAGAATACCATTCAGATAATCTACGGTTTCCTTGCTGATGTTTTTCGGTAAGCTTTCAGATGGAAAAGAATACTGTTTCAAGCTATCAAAGTTGAGCCTCTCTGAGAACGTGTTCAGGAAATTCGTTTGAAAATTATTGAGACTGGAAAGTGATTCTAAATCAAAGGCAAATGGGCCCAGTTTCTTCTTTCTAACATCATAATTCTTGTATTGGTTATCTGTGCCATAATCTGATTTCATGCGTTCTGACTGAGACAAGTTTCCCTGCAACAAATCCTTTGCATCAAACACTGTAGGATCATACATGTTTCCAGCCAATGCATAGCTTTGCATTTCATCTGTGTTTCTATTTGCATACTCAGGGCAGTATTTCTCCAACAGTCTCGTATACTGAGGCTGGGAGTTAAGCTGTTCTTCTAACTTTTTCCATGACACACTCAGCTTCATCACTCCCTGGAGAACATGGTGTGAAAAAATCATTAGAATCCTGAAAAGAAAGTTGTTTAGTGTGATTGTAACCGAGCAGACACACTAAATAAAATGACAAGATGCAGAGGATGCCAGTGTCAGATTGTCAAATTAAATCCCCAATTTGAAAACATTTATTTTTCCAACAATGTTCTGTTCCATACTGCTATTGTTTGCCAACAGTGTGCAACTGTCATAACATCAACAACAGATTTTCCAACAAGCATGGACGGAAATAAAAGGGATGATACATAGAGAGAAAAAATAAGCAAATTTGAAAATGAAACAAGCTATTAAGCAAGCGAAATTGCAAAATAGAAAAAAAAGTATCTAATACCTCGGTGAACACGGGGGCAGCTGTGCTCCAAGAAAGACAAGGAACAATACCAATTGGTTTATTCCAACCAGTTGATGAAATTGATGCCATATGACCACCCATTGATATACCATGCACTGCAAGTGGTCCGTACCCTTGACGTTCACACCATGATAATAATGTTATTATCTCGAAGAACAAAGCTGCGCCCATTACAAATAAATCACTTACATATCTCAAGCCGGATTTGGTTTGCGGCTGAGGCTTGCGAGATCCATAAAATGGATTTTCTAAAATTATGGATGCCATATTTCGTTCTTTGACCAAAGGCATAGCCATAAAATGTCTTCTTCTCCAGTAAAAATGATCGCCAGTCCCGGCGAGGTGAATACACAAGGACCTACGATTTGGTTTGCCATTATTTTTGCTCCAATCTTTCGGCAAAATCAGTTGAAATCGGGCCTTTTCACTTTCTTTAGGCAAAGCACCTGGTAAAATCTTCACCAATGGTGATTTAAACTCGCATTCAAATATATCCGCTAGTCCATTACGAGTTGAATTAATTACATTAACTTGGGCTTGCTTGCAAATTTTATAATGGTCATTTGCAGTATTGCTTGTATTGCTAATGGGACATGGCCTTGTATCCGATGTAATTACTGAACTATGTAGCTGGAATAGACGTTCAAGTAGTTGGATGTCTCCCCAGCCTTTTGAAAAAAACTTTGGTGCCTGTATCGCTGCTCTGTAAAAGTAATCAACTCTACTTCCAGTGTTTATGGCAGCCATTTTGTGCAACGACAAAAATCGAGCGACCGTGGATGCGATCGCCCCAGTATAGGTTGCCCCAGTATAGGTTCTCGCAGCCCCAGTATAGGTTGCAGATGATGTAATGTGATATCACGTGGTCAAGGCAGGAAATGGTGTAGGCATGTTGACGGCACCATGCCCAAGCCCACAGTACAGTAAATGAGTAAAGAGCACCGTAGCCACTCGAATTTAGGATGTGCAAAAACGTTTTTACTTGTTGTAATAATACATTTTTTGTCTTTTTGCTGGTTAACATAAACTATTTGCAGTATTATGTCCCGACTTTGGTGAAATAAAATGCCCTTGTGAATATCTTTAATCCTCTCGTTCACCCTCTAAGACAAAATTTGTCTTCGTTGCTCATTTCAAAAAATCGCAAACTCTGTTTACAAACTGTTCACCTAGGCCCAAGATAGCTACGAATAATTTTGACTTATTACACGCTTTTTTTTTATAAGGAACCTAGCTCGGGCCTAGTTCTTTAAATTCCTTATTTTGAGACCTCTTTTGACCACTTTGTAGTTCTAAAAGTTCCTTAATAGTTCCTTAATTTTAAGTTCGCATTTAGTGGACATAATTAGTACAGACGCAAGAAAAGCATTTAAATTCAACGTTTTGCTATAAACATGTGAAAACATAACAGATAAAAACATAAGCTTCATATAATGTAAAAGTACTGAAAATCAATGGAACCGGCTTCCTAATTGTAAATTGTGCGGAAATATAAATATATTCAAAATTTAAAAGTTCCTTAGTGATTTGGCCTTTAGTAGCAAAAGTTCCTTAAGTTTTTTGACCTTCTACATGTAGGTTCCTTATAAACGGTTCCTTATAAAAAAAAAAGCGTGTACGTGACGTACTTTAATGCCACGCTAAAAGTACAGCAAGGTTTTGAATACATACAACAACCAACTTTAAAATGGTCAGACTAATATTAAATTTATATACTTTACTTTAATATTATATTAAAGTATAGGTTCTACGCATCCAGCAAGAGTATAGGTTTTACTCGTCCAGCAAGAGTATAGGTTTTACTCATCCAGCAAGAGTATAGGTTTTACTCATCCAGCAAGAGTACAATAGGTTCTACGCATCTAGCAAGAGTATAGGTTCTACGCAAACGCATCCAGCAAGAACTGCCTCTTGGAACAAAAACGAAAAAGAGGGGCAAAAGTGTAATTTATCATCATTGAATCTTCATATTACTGTGGGAATTTACTTGGCGATTGCTGCTGATTGGAACATTAAACGAGGGTTTATATGAGGTACCACTCAAAAATTAAGTTTTTTTATTGTATAAAAGGTCGAAGCCTTTTGGGTATCGTGTACCAATGTATACATAAATACTTGCCGGAAACATTTCACAATTATTCACTTTTATTCATACCTTAATGCTTCGATTATTAATTTTTTTAATATCTTAGGGGGCTTCTATTCGAGGAGGCGTTTAAAAGAGGGGGCGTTTATTAATAAATATTTAATGATGATCGCACTTAGCGTGAAACTCTGAGTCACAACTAAAAGAGTCTGGTTCCAGAAGTATAACTTTAAAAAACATCTAAATACAGTGGAATCCAGCTATAACGAACTCTGTATGGACTTGAAAATAGTTCGCAATAGCGGGAGTTCGTTCTACAGAACGGAAAAATTTTCATGAAGAATTCGAAACACAAACGGGCCAGAATGTCTATTGGACCCCCCCCTCAAGTATTCACGCTTAAATGGCACACTATAATGTTCCAAAAAACAGCTTATTGGATGACAACAGTTATTGTATTGCGAAGTATGGTATTACGAAGCAATTGGGAAATATACAAATTCAAGAAAAATCTTCGGTAGCTTCGTTGCCTATTTGTTTCCAACAGTAAAAATATAGCAACAAAAAGCTGAAATGTTAGCTGGTCATCCATTTCAATGGAAGAACCTATTTTGTGCAAATTTGATCACAATTTTAACTACATAATTTTTCTCAAAAATTCGTTGTATCGAGGGTATTTGTTGTCAGGGGATAGAAAGTTTGGTACGTAATAACGAAAGTTCGTTATATCCAGGGTTCGTTATACAGGGAGTATTTACAGTAGGATTTACTTCCCAGAATCCAAGGGACCGGAGTTTTAGTTCGTAATAACGGGACGTTCGTTATAAACAGGGTTCGTTATAGCGGGATTCCACTGTATCTAAGTTATCTACTCTTAGGTGCCTAATTGCCGTCCCCCCCCCGCTAATTAATTTTTGAAAATTTTTCCAACCCCCCCGCTCTTATTAGGACCCCCCGCTTATTAAATTTTTCAACTTCGCGTAAGTGACGCGTATTGAAAATTCATATCAGAGTATCCAAAATCACAAAATAAATAGATGCCAGTCTTGCATAGACAAAATAAGATAAAAATTGAGTCATAAAAATCAACAAAAATCCAACCCCCCCGCTAATTGGGACCCCCCCGGCAATTAATTTTCAACAAAAAATCCAACCCCCCCCCCCCGCTAATTGGGACTCCCCCGGCAATTAGGCACCTAAGAGTAGTCATCATCAACATCGTCTTCCTCGATGATGTTAATAGAAGGACCAGCTTCGGTTCTGTGTGCTTCATATACACGCCCCTCTACAAGGGGGTGTCTATTCGAACGGGCGTTTAATAGAAGGGAATTATTGGAAAAAAATTTTAAATAGGGGGCCTTTATTTGAGGGGTGCATTTAAAAAAAGGGGCGCGTTTAATCGGAGCATTACGGCCCCGATTAAATTCTGCTAATGAACGCACACTTACGCATATAAGTATGGTCTACAAACAGGGGCCATTATTTGCGCTTGCACTGAGAAGTCTGTTTTGCCAGAAAGAACACAATTTTAATCCTCAAATACCTTGACCAACATACAAGCTTTTATGCATTTGGCAACTGCTCATATTTCGATCTCGGTATGCAAGCTGCTTGATTTTCCACAAGTTGTCTTCTGTCAGCTTTGCAGAATAGTATGTGCTTGCTTTTTTCTTCGAATCTCGTTACTTTGTTGTGATGCAAAACTTAGCTGTAATTTTCCGCTTCTTGAACAACCAAAGCTGCACGCAACACCTAATGTTCAAAGTGAATGAATATCACCTCCCCCAAAGGTTCTTCAACGAAATTCGAGAAATTATAAAATGGCCCCTGGGAAAACTGAAGTGGACATGTCCACTTCAATCCGACCCCTTAGGGACGCCACTCAGGCATATTTCAGAAAACATCAAAAATTTTATGAATTTCGGTTTAGAAAGGACTGAACTTGGTGATTTCGATTCCATAACGCAATGAGTTTTTATCTATGGAACAAAACAATGCTGAACTTGAAGACAATACGGAATTTTATACCTCGAAAATAAGAAACAACTGAAATTTTGTGTACCAAAACACTACTATTTTTAAGCCAAATTAAGAAACCAAATTAAGTGCTGATCCAAGTTTCTTATAGGGTAGGTTTTTTTTCAAAAGTAGGGGGAAAAGACAAATAATATGTTTTCAGTGATGCAAATTTCTATATAGATAACCTCTTCATCAAGAATGTACTGAATTTGTTATACTGCCAATGTTCCAAAGCGAGTGAAATAAATGCAATAAAATTACACTATTGTCATTTTAAGCGAAAATGCCCAATAATATAACATTGAAAAAGTATTTCGCTAGTGAGATCAACTTAAAAGCTGCAAATTTAAGACTGGTAATAAAAGCAATAATGATACATCCGCCGTATTTTATGCCTTCGTATTCCTTGCAAAGAGGGGCAGCTAATAGATTACGGGGAAGGCCTGTGACCCCACCATTTTCCAGATGGGCTAAAAAAGCTTTTCCTACATTGAATTTTTCATACGAAGCTTTCTTGCAACAAAGCACCACTCGCACACAAATTTATGTGTCATACGATTTTTCTGAACTTTACATGAATATAGAACGGGCAAGCATTTCAGCATGGAAAGCCTTTTGACGTTCCAAAGATCGTACTCTTAGGTGCCTTATTGCCGCCCACCGGCAAAATAATTTTTGAACATTTTGCCACCCCGCGCTCTTATTAGGACCCCCACCAATTGATTTTGTGTTGAAAAATCACTTTTGTGTCGGAAACGATGCACTCGATACTCATAACGGTTAGTTTGAAATGAGTTTGTTATTTTGAAACAAGCAAATGATGGAAGGCAGAATCTCAGCTCGGGCAGAAATACTTTGTTCGTCAGTTGGAAAGTATACACTGCCAGACAATTTTCATAATTTACACCCCCCCCCCAGTAATTGGGAACCCCGCAAATTTATTCCTCATCTACACGAAAACGTTCATAGCTTTCGCTGACGTGTGTTTTCTAATAAACGCTGCTTTTGAAGATGGGGCGTTCAATAGAGGGCGGCGTTCTTTAGAGGAAATACGGTACTCTTGCTGGATGAGTAAAACCTATACTCTTGCTGGACGAGTAAAACCTATACTCTTGCTGGATGAGTAAAACCTATACTCTTGCTGGACGAGTAAAACCTATACTCTTGCTGGACGAGTAAAACCTATACTCTTGCTGGACGAGTAAAACCTATACTCTTGCTGGATGAGTAAAACCTATACTCTTGCTGGACGAGTAAAACCTATACTCTTGCTGGATGAGTAAAACCTATACTCTTGCTGGACGAGTAAAACCTATACTCTTGCTGGACGAGTAAAACCTATACTCTTGCTGGACGAGTAAAACCCATACTCTTGCTGGATGAGTAAAGCCTATACTCTTGCTGGACGAGTAAAACCTATACTCTTGCTGGATGAGTAAAACCTATACTCTTGCTGGACGAGTAAAACCTATACTCTTGCGAATAGAACCTATGCTTTTGTCGTGAAGATAGATAATAAACAAATTAGTTGGACAAATTACGACATATTGCTAACTTGGATGAGTATTTAATGTAATGTAATGGTTGTAGTATGTAAAATTATATTCGTCTACTACCACCAATATTCTTGCAGGATGCATGAGGTTAGGAACCTTGCTTACTCTTGCGCACTGTTGGAATCTATGCTCTTGTCGTGGATTAACAAGACTTTAAACGATTTTGTCGTTATAAAATGTGAATTTATTGTGATTATTTCAAAAGTTATGCGGCATGCTTGCCAAACTTTTGTTCAAGCAAAGACGCGTTATGATGGGCCTAAAATTTTCATAAATATTTTCGGCCTCCAAGGAAAACAAAGTCTGCATCTGTGATTTTCTGTTCAACATAAACAATGTAAAAATGCTTTAGATGAACAACAAAATCAAGTTATTCGGGGCAAGATCAAGTATTTATTTCATCCCGGTGATAATATTTTGAAGATCCAACAAGACACAACAGTGCGAATATAAAACATAACATTGAACATAGAACAGAAATATTATAAAACCATATCACAACAACAAACTTTCATGGGGCTGTGGTGTTCTGTTCTGTGGGCATAGTGCCGGCCACTTTGCACCAACATGCCTACACCATTTCCTGCCTTGACCACGTAATATCACATTACATCATCTGCAACCTATACTGGGGCTGCGAGAACCTATACTGGGGCAACCTATACTGGGGCGATCGCAACCAGCATGGGTGCAAAAATCGGCTGGTGGTTTTTAACATTAGCGGTATTAGCGGTATTACCATAGAGATAGGATAGAAGATAATCTAGAGGGCTAACGGCCGATACTCCCTCTGTATAGCGGGTGAAGCAAACATTTCTAGCCAGCCACCCTCCAGCAAAATGGCGGACAAAACTCCACAGCTAGAACTTCACATTTTGAAGCCAAAGTACATTGATACTTTCAATTAAAAACCTCAAAGAAACATTCAAATCTTTAAAATATTATGTTATATTAACTATTATTATTTATTTATTTATATATTTTTTTAATTATTATTATTATACTATCAATCCAAGTTCTTCTTTATATTGTTCTATCTTCATTACATATTCTGCTGCTCTCTTTAAATGTGTGATGTTTGTATTACTTTTCAATTCTTCTTGTACTTTATATCCTACTAATTTTTGGTAATTGTTGCATTTAAAAATATGTTCCGTTGTTTCTTCTTCGTTTCCACAAGCAGGGCATTCAATTGTTCTGTTCGTTCCCTTGTAGTTCGCTTTCACTTTAATCATATTTAATCGTAACTTCATGATATTTTTTGCTGTTTTAGGGTCAGTTTTTGTTATATATTTTTCTCGTTTGAATTGTAAGCTGATGAACCGTAATTTCTTCATATTTTCTTTCTTTTCTGTCAGTGTTTTTTCTATCCATTTCTCTATTTTGTATTTGATTTCTTTTTTCCATTCTGATTTTTTTGTTTCTGTTATTCTATCTACATCTATATTTATTTGACATTTTTTTGCTTCCTTCTCCATCTCTTCAAACCAGCATTTTGTGTATCGGTTTTTTATTTGCGCCATTAGTACCCTTCTTGATGTTTTATCTTCGTTCGAGTTTATGATACTGTGGAGAAGCATGAACTTTTTGTAGTGTATTTGTTGGTGTATTGGCCATATCCCCGTTTCTGCTATTATACCCCAATAAGGTGTGCTCTGGTTTTGTTCAAAAATGCCCGTTAAAATAGTTTTATGAATTTTTTCTATGTTTTCATTGTCTTGTTTTGTTAAATTGGTCCAAATTTCCATATTATGTGTTATTGACGGCATAATTATTGATTCAAGTATATTTATTCTTATTTCCATTGCTAGTTTTCCTACTCTCTGTTCTGCTCCACATGCTTTCGCTGTTGATATCATATGTGCTACCTTTTTTGATTTATTTTCTATCTTTGTTTTATTGTCTGCTTTGTCGTTTATCCATTCGCCAAGGTATTTGCTTTCCCTTACTTGTTTTATATATCCCTTTTTGACTATTAATTTTATTGGTTCTTGTTTGATCTTTTTGTTGGTGAAGGTCATGTGTATTAATTCTGATTTGTCTACGCTAATGGTGAACTTCTTTGTTTCTTCCAGCATTTGTAGATTTTGTTCCATGTTCTTCATATTATCAGCTGTTCCTAAACAAAGTATATCGTCCACGAATATTAAACTTTCTATTTCCACATCATGCACGTAGACTCAGTACATTGCGTCCCTGTGTTTCGCTCGTTTCTCGCAAACCAAAACGGACTTACATACATTGTTAACTATGTAACACATTAAAATTAAAATAAAAAATTCAAGCTATTTGAAATGAAGAATAATGACGTTTTGGGCATGACTCGACGTGTTATTATATATATAGCGACACACGCCACAAAAAATTTTAACTTATCACATTGCCATTTCAGCGGGTCTGGTTGGCGGGAATGAAATAAAAATCCACTTGCGTCATTGTCAATCTGAGGGAAACCTGTGTACTAAATCTTAAAAACAAACCAAATACAGCAGAGAATTTGAGGCGATAAATTGATTAATACTGGAAAAATATGTTCGTGAAGCAATGAAATAAGCGAATCGAAAATAAAGCAGCACACTTATTGCGTAAATTGTAGAGTTGTACACTGCAAGGAGGACTTTTTATATTTCTCCGGCTGAAGAAGGTGCAGAACTCGGTAAGAAGAAGGTAAGTGTTTTTGAAACATTACTTTTGCAAGTCCAGCTATCAACAAATAAAGTGCAACGTCAAAGCGAAAAAAATGGCTTCGTAAAAAAATGAAGCTATTGAATAAACACAAGTAAACAAACAATAACATTTTCATTTGTAACTTCATTTACATTATAAATTTTTAAATGGTCAGCATGCGCAGTAGCATAGTTATTGGTACTGCGCAGGAGCATATATGCCGTGACAGTGTCCCGATGGCTGAGGCATTGGCCTTAGGGTTAATGCTAGGGTTAGGGTTAGGGTTAGGGTTACGCTATGTGGAGGAGAAAGGTCGTCAGCATGCGCAGTAGCACAGTTATTGGTACTGCGCAGGAGCATATATGCCGTGACAGTGTCCCGATGGCTGAGGCATTGGCCTTAGGGTTAGGGTTTGGGTTAGGGTTACGCTATGCGGAGGAGAAAGGTGGTCAGTATGCGCAGTAGCATAGTTATTGGTTTTGCGCAGGAGCGTATATGACGTGACAGTGTCCCGATGGCTGAGGCATTGGCCTTAGGGTTAGGGTTAGGGTTAGGGTTAGGATTAGGGTTAGGGTTAGGGCTACGCTAAGCGGAGGAGAAAGGTGGTCAGCATGCGCAGTAGTATACTTATTGGTGCTGCGCAGGGGCGTATATGACATGACAGTGTCCTGATTGCTGATGCATTGGACTTAGGGTTAGTGTCAGGTTGCAACATGCTGAATATGTCTATTAAATATGTAAAAGATATTTAATAGACATGGTGACTTGGTGGGGTTCGAACCCACGAACTTCAGCTCGCTACGCAGACACCTTACCATTAGGCTATCCAGTCACACTTACATAGTGCAGCAGGTCCTAGTCTTCAGAAGGGGAAAGAAAAATTTAAACAGAACTAACCAGGATATTATCATGTGTGGCTTTAAAAATGTTCTTTAAATTAAGAGGGGCACATATTTACAGCAGAGCTCGTCCAAACAAATGAGTCACACAACAAAGAGTGAAACAAGATGTAAACAAAAAATGCATTTCTTGATAAAATAATTGACTTATTTACATTAACCTGCAAGAATATAGAAAATTAATTATTTAGTAATTTAAATTGTTTGTGTTCTCTTGCCATCTTTCAAATCAAACAAACTTCTTCTTTGTTGCAGTGTAGCGCTTCATATACTAGAAAAATAAATTTTGAATTTGAAAATTATAGCAGAAAATTACAAGTGTCAGGGCCAGCCCTGAGATCTAGGGGTGAAAGGAGCTTTCAGGTGCCACAATCTTTACCAATCACCCCCAAATCACCCTTGTGATGTTATTATTGTTGATAATGTACTTAAATTGTTGTAGGAACTACTAACTTCATCATAGCCATCTTGATCTCGAAGCTCTCTCATTTGAAAAAGGTTACCATCAACTGCAAGAACACATATTTGTGAATTCCTCAACAAATCCTGAGTTATTGCGTCAACACGTAAACAATTTTCCTCTACTCTGAGAACTTTCAGTTTTTCACATTTTGTCAATGAGCCTGGTAAACCAGACAGTCGATTTCTGTTCAAATTAAGTTCAATTGCTTTCAAGGAATCCACTGAATCTGGAATAATCTCGATTAGATTTGATGACAAATCCACTGCATCCAGCTTAGCAAGCTGACAAATCTCAATTGGAAATACTTTCAGTTTATTGCCAGATAATGATATTGATGTCAAGTTCTTCAGTTTTCGAACTACATTATCTGGGATAACAGTGATACGATTCTCTTGTAAGCTCAATGTCTCTAGTTTCATCAAGTTGCCTAAATGTTCTGGAAAATGCTCTACAAGAAAAAATTTTCATATATGAATATCATATTTACACATGAAGAGTAGAAACAAAGAAAAACTACAGCATTTTTCAATACTCAAAGTTTCATGCCATCTACTCGCGACAATCTTCAGTTGATAATCAACTGTGTATTTATGTATTTTGCTCTGCTATTGCATCGAGCACTGTTCTTTGATACAGAGAATATATTTCATACATGCATCTCATATTTACAATATTATTTTCAAAGGCATTATCAAGTAGCGTTAATAAATCAAAATTATTTTTACCAAGCCTGTTGTTGTTTACTGTCAAGCTCTTCAAATTTGTAAACTGGCCAATAATTGATGGCAAATCGACCAGCCGGTTATTTGAAAGATCTGTTGTTCGTAAAACTTTTGACAGCTTTGAAAACTCTGGTGGCAGCTTAAAGCAATAATAATATGGACTGAAATCAATCCCAATCTTATGTACAAAAACAAATGTTGAAGCTTGATTAATATGACTATAAAAACAAAATAAATCAGCACTACCAATACCTCTTTCAATCCTTTACCGCTTAATGAGCAAACTCCAGTTTTTTGGGCATTTTCTATCTGAGGAGCCAGCGAGTTTCCCATTATGTTCGATAAGGCAAGCCCTTTTTTATCCCAAAACTTCGTCTGCCTCCAATATTTGGTTGGCAAAAAAATTAGTTTATTGCCAAAGGTTGGCAAAAGATACTAGTGGCCAAAAGAAGTGGTCAGCATGAGCAGAGGGGAAGTTAATGATACTGCGCAGGAGCGTTGGACAAAAGGGCTAAGGAATCTTGGCTGAATCATTCGGCTGAACATGCTACTGCGCAGGCACGCCCATATTCAGGTATACATATATCAAGCCCTGACTCTAACCCATAGCACGGGTATCGCAAAATTTGAAAGGAGTGTTCTATGGGCGTTAAAAGCAGGTTTGTAAAAGGTTGAAATCTCAAAATGGTTCGAATGACCGAAAGAGTGGGTTTCTATTCCTTGTAACTTTGAGTTTATTGTAAGCTGTCTGTCTCCACCTTTCCATAAGTGTTAAAAGAACATTTTCTAAAAGCTGAAAGGAGGTCGATATCTGATGCATTTAAAAAGATTTTAACTAAGGAATTTATCTAGAACGCCCTGAGACATATTTCAAAGCAGAAAAAATTATCCTGTCTCTCTCGCATTAATACTTGGAGCGCAAACCTTGAATCTAGCGACCTTAAAATTACCTTAGGCAAGAATGTACAGTCAAAAGACGACTAAGCGTCTAGTTCCTGCACTGGGGGCACATTATCAAAAAATGTTGCACCTTTTTGCGAATTTTATGTTCACCATAGGATAATGCGCGGGTCAAAAATTATCCGGTCTCTGTAGCAAAACTATTTGGAGCGTAAACTTTGAATCTAGCGAGCTTAACATTACTTGAAGCAAATATCTACAGTCATAAGCCGACTAAGCATCTTGCTCTTAGACAATGATAAAACTTGCCTTAAAGATAGTTCGAATTATTTAGACCATTCCGGTCACATTGAAACATGTTTTATCTCTCTGGTACAATTGGTTAAAAAGCTGTCGTCCTTCCAAAAGTACCGGACATAGACGACCTTTAAACCCTTAGCAAACGTCGTTTCAAGGCAAGGAACAGATTACCATAAAATATGGATTGCAAATAATCGAATCCCACTATTTCGGTCATGCTGATCATTTTGAGACATGCTTCAGCTCTCTAGGACAATTGGTTTAAAAGTTATCGTTGGGCTTGAAAACGTCGTTTTCTAAGGGTTTCAAACGTCGAAAAGGTGGGCGTAACTGCGCAGTACCACTTTTAGTTGACTGCGCAGGAGCACAAATGATGTGTTGATACTTAGGGTTAGGCTTATGGTTAGGGTTAGGCTTAGGGCTAGGGTTAGGGCTGGAAGCCGAAAGGTGGGTGTAACTGCGCAGTACCACTTTTAGTTGACTGCGCAGGAGCACAAATGATGTGTTGATAGTATTCTATCCTCACTGTTCTCTATTCTTCTCCTTTCAAATATGGATAAGATGTGGCAAGTGCGAAGGAGGCTTCGCTATTTGAAAGGAGAAGGGGGAATTTGGCTTCCGTCGCTGCGGGAGGTGGGTGGGTCGCCGAAACTTAGACCACCAAATTCTCTGACTTGGTGCGTATTTGTTAGAGAACTGTGATAACCACGAGGAACCAATATATATGCCCTTATTCCCCTCTGGGAGATAGAAATATCCCGGATATTACTAGTAAAAATGCATAAATTATCTTATCCTGGTCACGTGTCAGAATACATCACAGTGAGGATAGTATTCTATCCTCACTGTTCTCTATTCTTCTCCTTTCAAATATGGATAAGATGTGGCAAGTGCTCGTCGGCTACTGCAATTAGAAATCCTTCCAGGTCCTTTTAGCGAGGCACGGATGAGCTATTCAGGCGAGACCAGAGTTTCCTCTTCATCACTCAAAATACTCAAAAAACCATGAGAGGAACAAAAAATACGCAAAGAAATGTCGTTATGGCAGTCATAGCAGAAGAAGCCACTGCAGTGAAGATCACATCTGTCCAATTGAACATACCTTGAAAAAATGCCAAGCTGAAGTACGGTAATATCAGCAACAGATAAAAGGTGATAACTCTTCTGGTGGACAATTGAGACGATCAGCATCGGAAAATGACAACATGGTATAAAGATGCATGGCATACGGACAGGGGTCTGGGAGTCAAAAAGCAAATGAAATTGTACGAAAAGGCTAAAATCCCTCTTATAGCCGTCAATAAAATAATAAGAAGGTGTTTATGTCATGCCAAGAATAATAACGGAGGTACCTACCGTTGATTCGTGCTTAAGTGCCTTGAAGCCTACCAACAGGCCACTGACAGAGAGTATACCAAATAGAACCGAGAGCGAGGGCGAATATTCATTGCTGTATAGAAGCAAGACTTTTGTGCAACAAGGAGTAGTAACTATACTTCAAGCATTAAAATGAAGACGAAGATGAAATACAAAATAATCAAAATAGTAACATTAAATATGCTGTGGTTGACCAACATTTCGATCAGCTAGACTGTTGGATTGAGGAAATTTTGTATAGCGATGCTTGCTGTCCGCCATGAAGAATGGTTTCGCATCGTCTTCCCGCCTGTTCTGCGAGGGGAAGGTAAACAACCGGCTCTGAATTAGATATAGTACCAAACAGGCATGTTGGCCTGAAAGTAGAAGAAGGGGCTGACTTCTTGGCTGGGACTTTGATATCTATGTCAACAGGCATTAACCAGTCCGCAAAATGTTTTGACGGTTTTTATGTCCGGAATAATTTATTGGTGGTAAACTACTTGATACCTCGATTCGGATATGCCCTCTTTGCCCAGTGTTGCTCATCTCAACGAATAAATGCTGCCTTTGAACCCAGTCGAAAATCAATTTATCTACCTGCAAATTGTTTGACAGTCTTGAGGAAATTGTATATTTCAATACCTTGCATCTGATACATTGTAGCTATGCTGCCTGTTTCATTGCAATCTGATGAAAAGTTCGAGAGTCAGAAGCCATTGCGTTGAAAACAAGAGGCGTCCAGAGAAAGCAACAGCTTGTGCGCAAAGGTGTTAAGGGCGATTCCCGTGGACGGAAAGATACTGCCAGCTTTTCTGACCGTGGTAAATAACACGAGCATACACGAGAAACCATGATATCATCAATGAAGCAGGAAGGACTATACGGACTGAAGAATCCTGCATGTGCCAAAAGCACCACACTGAAACCAATGATCTGGAGGCGATGATATATAACTGAGTTCAAATGCCCACGGGAAGACGTCTTATATCTGTAACTGAAGCGTCACAAAAGGCCGTGTCCAATGTTGGTGAGATAACGTCACAATGGACCCCGTCAACAAACTCCAGGCAAGGTGTTTGTTGTTCAACATACAGTCAAACGGGCTGCTGCTGCTTCATTCATATATCTTAAAAGAAAATGTGCTGTTGGTCGTGAGCCTCGTGTCCCTTATCACCAGTTGGATTGAAATTTGGGATTCAGAGAATGGTGAATATGCTGGTACATGGAGAAAACCGAAATTACCTTTCCTCGGAAGGCTAGTCAGCGATAAGCAACATGGCGGTTTTTGCAAAATGCAGCGCTCTACTGCAACAGGCTGCTTATATCGTACGAACACACGTCTGAGTGGCTGGTTTTGAGGGTCGACCATCGACGGCAAACTTTGCTGTAGCAGTAACGGACTTAGAACTGATAAAACACCAATAGAGTGAAAATAGAAGGTTAATCCAGCAAAGAAACATGACAGATAAAGCAAAGACAGATGGAGGACCCCCAAACCCAGCCACTCAGAGCTGACAGCGCGAATGCCGCGCATTAATGCCCTTAGTTAGGCCCCCAAGTGACTGAGCCGGAGAGAGTGAAATGACAAATTGATGGTAGCGAGTACAGGTGAGAAAAGAGACAGTTAAAAAGACAAGCGTCAAAAACGAGACAAGAAGAATGGATACTTAACAACCTAGTGGACATAATGGAGTATTTTGGATGACACCGAAATGAGGACACACATAGTTTAGAGTCCGATCACATGGATGGAGTTCAACCTTGCTATCGGAACAGTGAGACCATCGTAGGGGCTGGGGAACGAAATCGATACGCGGAAAAACCTGATCATCTCATAAGGCAGAAATATTGCAATAAAATCACATACTCATCATAATAGACACATCGCAGTAACGGGGAAGCGAACTCAATGAGCGAAAAGACATGAACTTCTTATAAAGTTAAAACGTCATGATACAAAAACGTAGGGTCATCGCAGGAAGTGCAAATTGCAGTCTCAGAAAGGTGTAAACAATTGCCATACACGTACATCCAACCATCTCATAAGTTGTAAATCGCGACATCTGGGAGAAGGAAAAATCGATATGCGAAGGGATGGTCATGATAGAGGGCATGTCACGATACCAACTGCGTGATCATCGCAAAAATTCTACACAATGGAATATTGGGGCACTGAAAATTGCTCTGTGAAAAAACATGGACATCATACGAGGTAGAAATCTAGCGATAAAGAACACATGATCATCTCATAAAGTAGCTACATATCGCAGTCTCGGCGTAACGAAATGGATAGGCGAAAACGTAATCATGATCTAAGGCATAAATACCCGCGATACAACTACATAATCATCTCATAAAACAGAAACAGTGCAATATCGTCTTAGAAGTTACACATCGGAATATCAGGCCAACGAAATCAAGAATGCGAAGACATGATCGTTTCATACATTGTAAATATCGTGATATAAACTAAAGTTCATTTTGGAAAATTGCACATCCCAATATCAAGGAAACCAGATCAAAATGCGAAAAACGTGATCATCTCATATATGCAAACATCGCGATAGAGGCACATGATTATCGTGGAAATTACACTTCGGAATAGAAGGGAGACAAAATCGAAATGGGAAAAACCTGATCATCTCGTAAATGGTAAAACACCTGCGTTACAACTACATGATCATCGAGAAAAATTACGCATTGCATTACCGTTCTATTGCAACGAACTGCTCATATCGTGCGAACATGCAGCTGAGTGGCTGGTTTTGAGGGTCGACCATCGACGGTACACTTGGCGGTAGACGTAACGTACTTGGAAATGATAGATACAATAGAGTGAAAAGAGAAAGTTAACCCAGCGAAGGAACATAACACAAAAGCAAAGACAGATGGAGGACCCCCAATCCCAGCCACTCAGAGCTGACAGCACGAATGCCGCGCATTAAGGCCCTTAGTTAGGCCCCCAAGTGACTGAGCCGGAGAGAGTTGAAGAATGAGGATAAAATAGTAGCGAGTGCAGGTCAGAAAAGAGACAGCGAAAAAGACAAACATCGAAGTAACGAAATCACATGATCAACTATGGCGACGATCAAGGCAACTAACTGTGGCAGCAATCATGGCAATAAAATCGAAATGCAAATATTTTCGTCTCATATATAGTACACATCGCGGTTAAACATTGCATTATCAGGGGAACGAATTTGAAGAGCGTGAAACATGCTTATCATCTGATATATGATGAAACGTCGTGATAGAAACACAAGATCATCTTGGCAATTACACATTGCAATATCAGGGGAACGAAATTGAAATGCGATAACAAGATCATCTCATAAGATATAAACCTCGCGATACAAAACACATGATCATCATAGAACAATTACACATTGCAATACCAGGGTAACGAAATCGAAATGCGATAACATGATCATCTCATAAGATATAAACATCGCGATACAAGCACATGATCATCTCAGAAGTGACACATCGCAAAATCAGGGGAACAAAATCGAAAAGCGACAACATGATCATCTCATAAAACATAAACCTCGCGATACAAACACATGATCATCATAGAACAATTACACATCGCACTATCAGGGGAACGAAATCGAAATGTGAAAACATGATCAACGCATTCATGATAAACATCGCTATACAAAAGCACATGATCATCTCAGAAGTGACACATCGCAAAATCAGGGGAACAAAATCGAAAAGCGACAACATGATCATCTCATAAAACATAAACCTCGCGATATAAACACATGATCATTATAGAACAATTACACATCGCACTATCAGGGGGACGAAATCGAAATGTGAAACATGATCAACGCATTCATGATAAACATCGCTATACAAAAACACATGATCATCTCAGAAAATGACACATCGCAAATCAGGGGAACAAAATCGAAAAGCGACAACATGATCATCTCATAAAACATAAACATCGCGATACAAGCACATGATCATCCTAGAACAACTACACATCGCACTATCAGGGGAACGAAATCGAAATGCGAAAACATAATCAACGCATTCATGATAAACATCGCTATACAAAAACACATGATCATCTCAGAAATGACACATCGCAAAATCAGGGGGAACGAAATCGAAAGCGACAACATGATCATCTCATAAAACATAAACATCGCGATACAAGCACATGATCATCATAGAACAATTACACATCGCAATACCAGGGTAACGAAATCGAAATGCGAAAACATGATCAACGCATTCATGCTAAACATCGCGATACAAAAACACATGATCATCTCAGAAGTGACACATCGCAAAATCAGGGGAACAAAATCGAAAAGCGACAACATGATCATCTCATAAAACATAAACCTCGCGATATAAACACATGATCATTATAGAACAATTACACATCGCACTATCAGGGGGACGAAATCGAAATGTGAAAACATGATCAACGCATTCATGATAAACATCGCTATACAAAAACACATGATCATCTCAGAAAATGACACATCGCAAAATCAGGGGAACAAAATCGAAAAGCGACAACATGATCATCTCATAAAACATAAACATCGCGATACAAGCACATGATCATCCTAGAACAACTACACATCGCACTATCAGGGGAACGAAATCGAAATGCGAAAACATAATCAACGCATTCATGATAAACATCGCTATACAAAAACACATGATCATCTCAGAAATGACACATCGCAAAATCAGGGGGAACGAAATCGAAAAGCGACAACATGATCATCTCATAAAACATAAACATCGCGATACAAGCACATGATCATCATAGAACAATTACACATCGCAATACCAGGGTAACGAAATCGAAATGCGAAAACATGATCAACGCATTCATGCTAAACATCGCGATACAAAAACACATGATCATCTCAGAAGTGACACATCGCAAAATCAGGGGAACAAAATCGAAAAGCGACAACATGATCATCTCATAAAACATAAACCTCGCGATATAAACACATGATCATTATAGAACAATTACACATCGCACTATCAGGGGGACGAAATCGAAATGTGAAACATGATCAACGCATTCATGATAAACATCGCTATACAAAAACACATGATCATCTCAGAAAATGACACATCGCAAAATCAGGGGAACAAAATCGAAAAGCGACAACATGATCATCTCATAAAACATAAACATCGCGATACAAGCACATGATCATCCTAGAACAACTACACATCGCACTATCAGGGGAACGAAATCGAAATGCGAAAACATAATCAACGCATTCATGATAAACATCGCTATACAAAAACACATGATCATCTCAGAAATGACACATCGCAAAATCAGGGGGAACGAAATCGAAAAGCGACAACATGATCATCTCATAAAACATAAACATCGCGATACAAGCACATGATCATCATAGAACAATTACACATCGCAATACCAGGGTAACGAAATCGAAAGGCGAAAACATGATCAACGCATTCATGCTAAACATCGCGATACAAAAACACATGATCATCTCAGAAGTGACACATCGCAAAATCAGGGGAACAAAATCGAAAAGCGACAACATGATCATCTCATAAAAAATAAACCTCGCGATATAAACACATGATCATTATAGAACAATTACACATCGCACTATCAGGGGGACGAAATCGAAATGTGAAAACATGATCAACGCATTCATGATAAACATCGCTATACAAAACACATGATCATCTCAGAAAATGACACATCGCAAAATCAGGGGAACAAAATCGAAAAGCGACAACATGATCATCTCATAAAACATAAACATCGCGATACAAGCACATGATCATCCTAGAACAACTACACATCGCACTATCAGGGGAACGAAATCGAAATGCGAAAGCATGATCAACGCATTCATGATAAACGTCGCGATACAAACACGTGATCATCATAGAAAAATTACACATCGCACTATCAGGGTAACGAAATCGATATGCGATAACATGATCATCTCATGGACCATAAAACATCGCGATACAAACACATGATCATCATAGAAAAATTACACATCGCAATATCAGGGTAACGAAATCGATATGCGATAACATGATCATCTCATGGACCATAAAACATCGCGATACAAACACATGATCATCATAGAAAAATTACACATCGCACTATCAGGGTAACGAAATCGATATGCGATAACATGATCATCTCATGGACCATAAAACATCGCGATACAAACACATGATCATCATAGAAAAATTACACATCGCACTATCAGGGTAACGAAATCGATATGCGATAACATGATCATCTCATGGACCATAAAACATCGCGATACAAACACATGATCATCATAGAAAAATTACACATCGCACTATCAGGGTAACGAAATCGATATGCGATAACATGATCATCTCATAAAACATAAACATCGCGATACAAACACATGATCATGATAGAAGAATTACACATCGCAATAACAGGGTAACGAAATCGATATGCGATAACATGATCATCTCATGAAACATAAACATCGCGAATACAAACACATGATCATCGCAGAATTTTGACATCGCAATATCGGGGAAACGAAATCGATATGCGATAACATAATCATCTCATGAAGCATAAAACAACGCGATACACATACATGAAGATTTTTGAAGTTGCACATCGCAATAACCGACGGAAAGTAACGGCTGGGGGAGTAACAAACTTTAAATTTTAGCGAGTACAGCGGAAAAGATCCTAGGGTGTAGAAGGCTAAGCTTTTGGCAGTCCCAAGGGAAGCGATGCTGGAGAGGAATGAAGGCAAATGCAATAGACGGCATAACGAGATCAAAACGAAAGGTGAAAACTTACAATGGCTTGTAAAAGAAAAGTAGCGTAAAGAATGTTAGGCGCACGGGGGAAAATAAAGAATAAAATACGCAAAGCAGAACACGCACAGGAGTATCCGGAGAGACGTTATGACAGAGAACACAAAAAACCTCGGTAAAAATAAAAAGATAAACAGAAGCAAAGGGCCTACTCCGAAAAATCACTTCTGATGCGAGACAAGAAATTAGGGGAAGACTAAAGGAATTACGAAAAAACACGGGGACAAAGAAAAACTTAACTTATGCAGGACTGACCTTGCGAGACAAATTGGGAAAAACTTATAGCGAATCGAGGCGACAACGGGCATGGGTCTCGGGGTAAAATAAAAAAGCAAACTCACAGAAATATCTTGACGGGCGGCGACACAGGTTCAGCAAGCTTGTCTGCACTTTGCGCTGGGGCACATGGTCTGAGAAAACGACAGCTGGAGGAGAACATATGAGCGGCATACACTGGTAGAAGAGGTAACAGCAGCCTGACCAGACGAAACCGTGATGTCTTGTCCTGAGAGGGCGTGAAAAGAAGCACCGACTTCAATTACCAACGTGGCTGGAACCCACAGACTGGATGAGGAGGCTGTAGAGGGAACTGCTTCAATACTTAACTGCCTAACAAGGGCACGAATGGCCTCAGCGAAGGGTTGACTCGGTCGTGGAGACGACATGCTGATGAATTTTTGGCAGCGACGGTGTCAGACGATGAAAGACGAAACTTAGACCACCAAATTCTCTGACTTGGTGCGTATTTGTTAGAGAACTGTGATAACCACGAGGAACCAATATATATGCCCTTATTCCCCTCTGGGAGATAGAAATATCCCGGATATTACTAGTAAAAATGCATAAATTATCTTATCCTGGTCACGTGTCAGAATACATCACAGTGAGGATACTTAGGGTTAGGCTTATGGTTAGGGTTAGGCTTAGGGCTAGGGTTAGGGCTAGAAGCCTAAAGGTGATTGTAACTGCGCAGTACCACATTTAGTTCGCTGCGCAGGAGTACATGCGATGCGTTGATACTTAGGGTTAGGCTTATGGTTAGGGTTAGGCTTAGGGCTAGGGTTAGGGCTGGAAGCCTAATGGTGGGTGTAACTGCGCAGTACCACTTTTAGTTGACTGCGCAGGAGCACAAATGATGTGTTGATACTTAGGGTTAGGCTTATGGTTAGGGTTAGGCTTAGGGTTAGGGCTGGAAGCCGAAAGGTGGGTGTAACTGCGCAGTACCACTTTTAGTTGACTGCGCAGGAGCACAAATGATGTGTTGATACTTAGGGTTAGGCTTATGGTTAGGGTTAGGCTTAGAGCTAGGGTTAGGGCTGGAACCCTCAAGGTGGGTGTAACTGCGCAGTACCACATTTAGTTCGCTGCGCAGGAGTACATGCGATGCGTTGATACTTAGTGTTAGGCTTATGGTTAGGGTTAGGCTTAGGGCTAGGGTTAGGGCTGGAAGCCTAAAGGTGGGTGTAACTGCGCAGTACCACATTTAGTTCGCTGCGCAGGAGTACATACGATGCGTTGATACTTAGGGTTAGGCTTATGGTTAGGGTTAGGGTTAGGGTTAGGGTTTGGGTTAGGGTTAGGGTTTGGGTCAGGGTTAGGGTTTGGGTCAGGGTTAGGGCTGGAAGCAGAAAGGTGGGTGTAATTGCGCAGTACCACATTTTGTTTACTGCGCAGGAGCACATATGATGTGATGTTTTAAAATTTTTCGCTATCGCTGGTCTTGTATCTTTTGCCAACCTTGTCTTCTATCTTGCTTGGAATTGCTCTGCTTCCTCAAACAGCACTGCAGCAGCACTCACCAGCATTAGCATGGATTGACACAGGATTATACAATTCGGTGCGAAAATTCTTTTAAAATGAGCAAGACAAAAGACAAATTACGAAAGTTACAGCTCTCAGATCTTCTTGACATTTCTAGCGAGGTAGGTAAATGTTCCATTATTATATCTTTGTTTTGTTATGAAGTATGAAATGAAGGGCCTGTCCTGTTTGTCCGCATGACATTAAGGAAAGGAATAATAAGTCCTATTATATTTCAACTTGATTCTGGACTATACGTTCATGCAGCAGCAGCCTATACTACATGTATCTTTTGATGAAGACCTAGACCACTATGAGTGATTTCCTATTTTTGTTCTTTAGTCTGATGAAAGTTATTCCATATTGGAAGAATTAAATGGAACCAACACAGAGCTGGTGGTGGATTTGAATAATAAATTAGAATCTTTCTTGTTTAATAAGGTATCAGTACTGTTTATGTTTGTAACAGGCAATGGACGCAAATGCAGATTTTCTAGTGGTGTGTGTGATTACAAGAGCAACTTTGCAGCAAGGGATCAATTTTTGATGGAAATATTGTTTTTCAAAACGTTATTTATACAACAAAGCGTATAATTCTCTTCAACATTGGACCTTCAGTTTGTAAAACCACCAGGGGAAGGAGAGTTTTTGCATTAGCAACAGTTTAAGCTTTTCAGCATCAAGCGTGTTTGATTTGCTTATAGGTTGATGGAAGCTATTTTCAAGCATTACTTGTTTTATACCAGTCAAGTAATGTGTTTTGGAAGTCATTTGCCATTCAATACTTTCCATCAATTGTTTCTCTTTACTTGACGTTTACTGGACGAAAGCAATTAGTGGTAAGTTAAGATTGGTTTACTTGACAAGCAGATATCAATAAATCAACTTCATTTCAAATTTGCTGATACCAGTGCAATTTTATGCTGACCAGAGTTATTTCATTGAGTAATTTTGTGTTATGTCCCTTCCATAGGATGTAAGCAAAGTCGAGAATATTCTCTTCTCCATTTATAAGTTGGTACGTATGATAACTTTAGCTGAATTCTGTTATCTATCTATCTATCTATCTATCTATCTATCTATCTATCTATCTATCCATCTATCTATCTATCTATTTATCTATCTACCAATTAATGCAAACTTCAACAAGTTGAAGGTTATTGTCTATAACAAAAAGGAAAAAGAAATTAAAAGAAAGCAAATAATGATTTGATCTACTCCTTTAAGTCAGAAATTTTTTCACTTTTCATTTTTCAATTTCAATTCTTATTTCAATAACATGTGATCATTTATTTCTCACTGCAAACTTTGTCATTTAAAGGAATCAACAAGAAATGCTGTGGACTCAAATTCCAAGTCATTCAAAATTCCTTCACTTTCAAATCCATCAGTTTATCATGAAGTAACATTCATCTTTTTTATATAAAAAATGATTTCTCATTTTCTTTTTTATTTGATCAGTTTTTAATAGTTATTGAGTGGGTGTTTTATTTTTTCATGCAGCCTCAAGGAATGTCCTACTCAGTTTTAACAGAAAGCTTGCTGTCCCGCCATGAACAGTCAAATAAAGCAATTCACATTACGGAGCCAAAAATACCCAGTGATACTTTTTCCTTTCATTTGAGGTAAATAAAAATTGTGTATCTCTCTGCCTAGATTATTTGTCATTGAAAATTAATTATCACATGAGTTAACTGCTTCAGATATCTTTATATGGTTGCTTCAGATATCATTTATGTTTTATTCTAGATCTGTTGTTTTGAAATGCGTCCTTCAAATATACAACAGAAAAATATCATCAATGTCTGAGGTTTCTCATGTCGCATTTTGCAAAATGGTGGCACGGTACCTATGATTACGGTATCTAAATTTACCATCCTAGTTGCAAAGCTAATGAAATATTTTATTACTTATCCAAGAATTTTTTATTGTAGATTTGCCACCAGCTTTTTCCCACCAACGAAGTCAAATGAAAATATTCTGAAAGTTATCTCCTTAAAAGAACTTGAATTTATTAAAGATGAGTGTAGAGTGTGTTTATCACAAGATGTCATTTCTGAGATGATTTATGGTCTTCAATTTATAATGTGGGTCACTGATAATTTTGTAGCATGGATGTTTTATTATGTAATGCCTCTTCGAAAAAAAGATTTTAAAACATAGGACAACTTCTTCTTTTTTCAACTGCTTCATATTACAATTTCTCTCTCTTTCAAGGAGACTCTTGATGACAGCAAACTATTTTCTGGTTCTTTTTAAATTCTATCAAATTCTATCATTTCTAATTCTAGGTATAACGGCTGTGCAGAAATGGCAACTGCTGCAATAGAATGTTTGATGCAAGTTCAGAATCGCACTCGTTCTACAACATTGCAAATGGTACCTAAATATCGAACAATAGAACCTTGTACTTTAAATCAATTTTGGTTCTACCATTTATAAAGGTCTCCGATTTTTTACAGAATTTAAGTGCTTTACGTTCCTCGTTGAAAGAGTCATCAGATAACCCAGCGGATCCTATCTTGCCCCAAAGTCCCCATCATTTAACAAGAAGACAAACCGGTTAGTATATACTATAAACAGTGCTTGATTAAACAATCTATTTGACTTTTTTCGTTGCGGTTGTAGATAATTCTATGATGTCAATTTCAATTCCATTACTGATAATTTCATCACTGCTGTGACGTCATAATTCAGCATTTTTGTTACACCAAGTTTTCAAATTTTTGTGGGTCTAAGTTATATCACCAACGCTGAACACAATGCCCTGATTTTTAGTCAGTTATATTGCATGTAGCTAATATACAAGTTCAGGTATTTAATTTTAAATCCTCAGCAAACAGGCTGCTTATAAACTTCGGCCAAGGACGCGAAATATTTGCGCAAAAGTATGTATTTTCTCAAAATTTCTTTAACAATGTACTATCGTATCGATTTTTATTTTTAGCTTTTTGGAACAGAAGGTGTGCAATTTCGAGCAGTGTTCTCGCATCAACGCACCAAAAAGGCCAACTTGAAGAAGCTAAAAGTAATTCAGACTCGGAATTGTGTAGAAGCGACGAAAAAGTTGAAGTGAAACTTGCCTAAGCATTGCATAGGCGCCGACTACGTGAAGGATTGGGGGCTCGAGCCCCCTCTGCGAAATGCTACAGGGGGCTTAATCCTTATGAACAATTTTTCTTGTTGTTTTAAGCAATATACTCTTTTTGAATTTTAAGATTATTTGTAGAAAAATTTATTAGATCGTTTTGGTTGCATGAATATCGAAAATCCGAGAATTGATATCACAGCATCAATTTTATTATTGATCTATGATTTGTTCTGTTTGTTGGCTAGCTTTTGTTATGTTATCTTCAATTATTTGTCTCCATGTCAAGATTTTTTCAATTTTCAAGACTTAGCCCTCCTGGGAAGAGCAAAAGTCGGCGCCTATGAATTGGAGTTTCTGTGTGTATGCGAGCGAAGTACTGTAATGATTGTCATTTTTTAGATTCGGTTGTTAATAATAGATGCTAAAGCCACGAGAATCGTCAATTTCTGTTCACGAAGCTCTTTTTAGGTTACTATCCCAAATATATGCTTATTTCAAAGCGATTTTAGATCTTGACTTGCTGCAGCAAATGTGCGAACTTAACTTTTGGACCAATTGCCTTAGAGGGCTGAATTTTGTTTAAAAATTATCAGAGGACCCCAATTAGTTTGTTTTGCCTCTATTGGAGAAGTTTAAACAATGTTGATTATCTTCTTTGTGTATTTATTATTCAAAATTAAGTAAGACAAAACCCGTGTTGTGCGTAAAGGATTTAAGTTGAGTGAAATTGACAATTATAACAATGAAATAGTTGAGTTGCTTTTTTGGAATCAATTCTGATGCAAATTAGTCTTGGGAACTTTTCGACTTTAAGGTCCAAAACAAAACCCTGTCATGGCAGGAAGACTTTAGCACAAGAACTTTGCAGGGACAGAGCGAAGTTGTGACAGTTAAATATAATTTTCAAGCTCCAAACTTGAATTGAGAAGCTAGATTTAAATACTCAGAGGGATTGTGGGGTTTAGGTAAGTTTGATTTTTTATTTTAAAAATCTCATTGTTTTATTCTTCTGCTTTAATTTTACTGTGTAACTTTGGAAAATTAAAGAAACTTGGACAATCATGGCCGCCTTACTTATTTTAAGAAATTCGATCCAAAGATAGGAAGACCAGACGTATCATTATTTGCTAACAGACCTGTGAGCAAATAATGAAGTCATGGAAATTTAAGTTGCAATAAAAAATGTTTTACTGGACTGAAAATTAATTTATTCATCGAGTTTATTCCGCTGTTTTGTTTTGCTAAATTTCAAGATTTTGTCCCGAGTGCTTGCCATTACATTATTTAAAAACAATTCCATCGTCTTCTTCAAAGTGAAACTTTGTTTCGAGCTAACTTTTCTCTAAGAAGACAACCAGGTTACAAAACTGACAGATAACGTTGTTAGTGTTCCTATACATTACTGGTTCCTTTGAGAAAACATTGGATTTATTATCATTGAGATAAAAAAGATATTTCAGAATGAAATATATTGCGTGTTGTCTTGCATTTTAAAACAATGAAAGTCAACAAAACGACGAGATCTTGTTAGCTCTAGCTCTTGTGGGCTTAATGCTAAATGGGATCCTTTTGTTATGAAGCAACATATCTTATTAAAAATGTGACTTAATGCAAATTATATGCGGGATTTGAGTTATATATTGCGTCAATGTCTTAGTTAGGAGATGTTTTCATTAGTATAATTTGCAAATGTCTCAACCAATTGGTTTGAATCTCATTGGACGTCATGTTGTAGGAAATTCAAGGATCAGCTAGGTTTTTCGGTGAGCTATTTTAGATTAAACCAGGCTGTTAACATGCTATGATTTTAAAAGAATGACTCTTTTTTCAATGGCGCCTTTCCTTGTATTAATTAATTCCTTAATCACCCCACCAGCAATTTGCAAAAATAAACAAACTTTCTCCAGATCACATTTTTCTTTCATAAGAACGTTCAAAGCTTTTCTCAAGCAACCAACAATCGAGCAGTCGTTTGTAATAAAAACTTCTTTTAACTTTCTTCCAATATATATTAAAAGATATTCGAACATCTTCTATGTAACTTTAGTTCAACGTAATTATTATTACTGGTATCACCAACCACAGCTACCTTTGAAGCATTTCTTGGCGGCCAGCTTAACAATACATAAGACCACAACGGGCTGAGATTAAAAATTATATTGTTAAAATTGTTACAATACAAGTCTAGTTCGCAACAAAGATTTGCATTTATATCGATGATAAAACTGTATAACACCATATGTTTCCATGGTTGATTTCTAGATTCGCGAGAAAATTTAAAAGCATAATGCAACAGTGAGATAATAACTGCAATAAGCAAAATATGTACAGTTAACTATTGGCCTAAGACAAATGGTTTTGTCTTGAATTTGTTACGACCTCAGCAAACCATCTGATCTTTGTCTACTAAAGTAAGCCATGTTTCTAAATAATCTTCATTTACCCTTTATTGAATGAAAAAATGTTTACAATTCATCGTTCAACCAATCTATCTCATGTGTTTAGAGTTGGGCATTTGAAACCTGAACTTCAAGTGTTCATCTGATGCTAATGTTGTAACATAAGAAGTTGTTTGGTCAATTTCCAGAGACAGAACAACTCCTCTTCTTCCTTTATGTGCGGCTTGCTCATATCTCCTTCTACATTCATCGTTATGAAAATCAAATGGTTTGCAACAAGAACAGATTCTTCCAAGCGATGCTTCAGCGGTCGCAGTTTCATTAACAACATCATAATCATAAATATCGTTCGATTTCAATTCAAAACTGATCTTTCTATCGGGTTTGCTCAGCTCTGCTTTGCATGAAGCAACTGCTTGATGCCATCTCGACCGGGGATTCTTGGTATTTTCTCGAAGAATTCTTTTTTTTACTGCTGGGTTCAAACAAGGTGCCGTAGTTGTAGGATTTGCTTTTTGATATCCAATTCGATCAGTCTGTTTTGCTTCTGCTTGCTCAGCCAGCTCAGGTGTATTCTCAGAATATTTCATAATGGTGAAAATAGATAATCGTTTTAAGCAAAGACTAGCATTAGTTACGTTTAGTTTCTGCTGTGCTTCTCCTCTGAACAGCCTGAAATTTGTTGTGATAGCAAAGACACAGGTATGAACGTGTGTACGAAGATGCTAAAGGAGTTGTTCTACGTGACATCCACTCTTTCAAACCTCGCACAAGCAACGAATATATGTTTGTATATTATTATGAATAATTTAATGTGAACATCTTTGTATAGCAGAAAACATCTTTTCAAAGTTTAAATCATTTATGAGAAATGAATTTGGCTCGCGTTTAATTGTCGCGACCCAATTTCCGTATTGATATTACACAAGATTGTGAATCTCTGTAACTTGATTAACTCAAGAAAGGCCTGCCCAATAACAGTTTTACGCGATCATTTGCTTTGTATAGTTCGAAATAACGTTACATGAAATGCAAAGGACAGCAATTGAATAAGTGAATGACTGAAATCTCAGATGAATGTGACTAGATTAAGAATTATCCATCATCATATAAATATTGAAATAAAAACGCAGCTCTTACTGTTACTTCGCATTATAAATTTATGCAATAAACGACGTTTGTCATAGTTACTTGGGGTTTTCGCATCCTGGGTTGCCCAACGAGCAGCTGCACCCATATGCTGGAAATTTTAAAGAATATTTGAAAAGGTAAACCAGAAGGTCATATGAAGAATTATGCGGTCATTAACAATGGGGCAGTTTTTGAAAACGAAGAAATCAATTTCTGGGATAAATAGTTTATGTTGTTAACCCAGCACGTTCGCTGGACATCGTGTTGTCTTGTGTTGTCTATGGGCCGTTGCTTCTCACAACCATATGTTTTTTCCTGAACATGCAGTCATGCCATGTCCATCAAATAATCCAGATGATTTTTATCTAAAGTAAACGAGATTATAGATTAAGGATCGCTTAATCCTCGAGCACTGAAAAACCGGAAAGTAATCACGCCAGTTTTAAGCCCTTTCCTTTCAATTATATCGCAGGGACAGGACAGGTTTTAAAAGAACTTGATGAAACTCATCAATGTATCAATCCATTCATCGATGTATCAATCCATTCATTGAAATATCAATCCGTTTATTGATTATCAATCCGTTTATTGATGTATCAATCCGTTCATTGATGTATTTATCCGCTCATCAATGTATCAATCCATTCATTGTGATATTAATCCGTTTATCGATGCATCAATCCGTTCATCGATGTATCAATCCATTCATTGTGATATTAATCCGTTTATTGATGTATCAATCCGTTCATTGATGTATTTATCCGCTCATCAATGTATCAATCCATTCATTGTGATATTAATCCGTTTATCGATGCATCAATCCGTTCATCGATGTATCAATCCATTCATTGTGATATTAATCCGTTTATTGATGTATCAATCATTTCATCAATGCATACATGTGATCTCAATTCACATAAAAATTCCTAAGTAATTTCTAAGGCAAAAATCGCGCAAACATTTCAAGATGAATATATATTTTCAGTTGTCAATGGTTCAAAACCAAGAACAAACATAGCAATCAAAATTACTATGTTAATCCTGCAGGTACTAATTTTAAACCAGCCATCAGGGTTACTGATTGAATTAATTAATGAATTTCAAATCAGTCACAGAAAGTGTCGGATGCGTTAAAAAACTGCAATAGAAAGAAATTATAATTATTAAGAGGAAGCCTTGCATGACGAGTCTTGTAGGAGGAAATTTGCAAAGTTGAGCAACTTAAGTGTTTCGATTAATCTTTATCAATTTGTATGGACAAGAGGCCCTGCCTCGTATGAACGTAGAACGCACGAGCATCGGAAAAGATTGCTATTTGGTTTTAGCACCTTGCGTTTTCAAGTCTTCTCGCTAAATCCAATTGTCAACCCAGTAATTAGGTCTTGATAAGTAATATTTGAGTTTGCTTTCACTGAATTAGAGTTATTCGTTACATACAGTGAAGTGAACTCGCTATCTTGTTTTATCAGATGAAATTAAGCCTTAATAACTTTGTTGAAGCCATTTCAAAACATCAATAAGAAAACTTTGACTCCAATCTTTGCAGGGCCTCTTTTAAGGAATCAGAGCTGGGGGGGGGGGCAAATTTTGAAAAGGGGACCTCAGTTTTACCGTAGGAGAAAAATTTTATCTGGGTTTCTTGATTCTTAGTTGCTATTTCGGTTTCTTGCTTAGTGTAGAAAATAGAAACTGCTAAAATAAAAGCATCAAAGGGAAAAAAGGGACCTCTGCTGGGGGGGCAAAATATCATAAAAAGCTTTAAGTTTGTATGTTAAAAGAGTTTGTATAAAATGCACCCCCCCCCCCCAGTTTGTATGTTAAAAGAGGCCTTGAATCTTTGGAGCAGATTAACTGAAAATAAGCTGAGTGCGATCAGAAGACCACACTCAGCAAGAGTCGAGTATTTGTTATAAATTTGGTACAACTCGTACATCTATGACTGATACATACTAAATTTACTTTTTTATTTTATTTCGTTGTGCTTTGCTTCTTGCATTTAAGGTTATGCCTTCCATGCCTCACCCTCATAATTAATGCATATTATTAGCTGATGTACTTGTTTCGGGAAGCCTTTGAGACTTAATTTCGAATTGGCAACCCACGATGCTCAACCATGAATATTTATTTACAGTTACCCATGGCTAAAAGCCAAGAACAAACATAGAAATCTTTGTTATTTAATCTAACAGGTACTCTCCAGGAATGCATTAATAATTTAATTAATTAAATACCTCCCAGTTAGTCGCAAGCGTCGGGTGTATTAACAAGGCTGCAATAGAAAGATGTCGTAATTAAGAGAAAACCTGACATGATGATTGCTCAAGGAGGAAATTTCCAAAGGTATGTAACTCCTGTGTTGAAACTAATCTTTATTGGTTTGCAGGAACCAAGGTTCTGCATTACCTTTGCATACATACATGCATTAATTATTTGGCAATGAACGTTTTTCTAAAGGCAACCAACGTGCAGCCATATTTATCTTTCCACTTTTGGGAGCTTTTTGAATTGGGAAAAAACACAGCATGTTTTTTTGAATTAAAAGTCTTGACACTAGGGACCATCTGGAGCAATTCTCGTAGATATTTCTAATAAAGTTGACTTTTTTTGTTCGGTGCATTGTTGTGCACAATTTGTATTGAGCTACTGCAAGTCAATTTTGCTGCGTGCATTAACAAAATCAGCCTTAAAACTAAAGACATCTTCGTCAATTGGAGGACCCAGTTCAATTATAGGATAATGCAATCGTATTCGTGGGTAGTAGCTAGTTTTGAACCCGGGGTCAGGACCAAAAGTGAGTAGGGCAAAGGCCAAATGCAAATGGATTCTCCCAAGAGGTTTGGGGGAAGTTTTGAAGACGATTGTCACTGGGATTCTCTCTGGCCGCGTAGCATTTCCTTCCCAGTCATGCGATATTGACGTAAAATTGACATTCCTTGCTCGTCTCATCATGCTACGAAGGCCAAATGTGTTGCATGTGTTAACAAGATCATAGCCTTGAAACGAACAAGCTCAAATTCGATTGGAGGACACAAGCTACATATAAGGACATATAAGTGGGGTGTTTTCTATGCCTGTGCAAGATTGTAGCTAGGGAAGAGTTTACTTTTTTTGTTCCTTGCATTATTTTGCACAATTTGAGCTACAGTAAAAACCCTCGTGTGAAAACTCTATGATTTATGATTATTCTGGTTGAAATTTGTTTACTTAAAACATCACAGTGTTAGAGCTTATTTAGCCAATCATAATCCAACAAGTTCTTGTATTTGGAGCTTGTATATCTATTTAATTTGCATTTTTTTTGCCAAGCGCTTAGAATGAATTCTTATACAAGCTGGTTTTACTGTAGAGCGTAAATGCGACACTTGACTTGTCTCGTTAAAATTCAGATAAGCAAAGTTTTTGTCCTAATGACCCTTGAGCATTTAATTTGATTTTATTTAAAGCTTTGAAGATTTTGAGCCTGAATATTCTTACACATTATATTCTTAAAAAAGTAAGTCTAACGGGAAAGATGCTGTTTTGTCGTCGCATTAGATGAAATTTTCCGATGTGGGCGTTGCATCGCGGGCTATTGATTATTAATTACAGGTTTTTTATAAACACTCTTGCGATAAGCAGCAAGCTCAAGTTTGCCCCAAATGAAAAGACAACAGGTGGAGAATAAATAAACCTCGAGAAAAGTAAATACTAGCGTAGCATCAATTGAAAAATAATGAGGCACCAACAGAACAACGATAAAAATATATCAATAACTCAATTATTAAACAAATCTTTTGGAATTGCTATGTCCGAACAACAACAAGAAATTTAAATAAATAAAAATAGATAAGAAGCCAAATTAAAGAAACATTGGGCTGAAACTGGAGATAGTTTTTCTTTATAAAATCATGTATATTTCTTATAGATTCTTGATTTTGTCTCTCTTGCTGATCGGAGTGGATTTGACAATTCTTCGACTACCATGTGGCAAATATGCAAATTTCTCAATAAGCGCATTAGGAAAAAAGTTGCAAGGACATGTAATCATGGAGGAAAGAAATACAGATAATGTTCAGTGTACTCAGAAATGTGTAGAGCAACCAAAATGCCGATCATATAATCTCAACATTGATGAGAAGATTTGTCAATTAAACAGCAAAGCATTAATTGATAACAATACTTCTCTCATTCAACAACCTGGATGGGTTTACAGATCAACTGATTACAATTACACATTGGTATGTATATTCACACACACCTTCGATATATCTAATTACTTATGCAACACTTGTCTCATTTTATGAAGGGATAAGTAGAAACGGATCTATTTAACTTTAACTTTAACTTTAACTTTAACTTTAACTTTAACTTTGGCCACTGCAAAATGTACACGTGAGGAAAATCACTCAACCGACCTAAAAGATGAAAGAATTCCAAAACATCAAAGCAAATTGCTTACTATTCACAAGATCTTTTAACATATACAATCTAGTTGGAAATTCCCCACCAGCTCCCAAAATTTCCCCACCAGTTGGTTCATGATTCCCTACTACCAAGTGCCCTTTTGTTGCCAATCATTATTAAAACTAATTACACCTGTCACTCGTTTACTGTTCGAAGCTAAAGTTAAATACCCATCAAGTCCACATCTGCTACATTTTGCAGCTAACCAAGAGAAATACGTGAATATATACTTTAGTATGTAGACACACTCTATCATTTCTTAAAGCTAACTCAAACTGGCTCAAACTAAGTTGATAATACTATTAATTGCATAGGTTGGTGTAGTTTGTGAAACGTTGAACCCATGTCAACCTGGAATCTTGTGTCGTGAAACATGTGACTCGCCATTTTATGAATGCGTCACATGTGACAAATACCATTATGGATTGCACTGTGACAAAAGAAGAGGTACATCAAGCCAAACCTATTGAAAATAACTCAAAGCTCTTTCGTAAATTGAAACTTGTTGAAGGAATTTTATGGTTGTTTTTTTCAGACCTTGATGAATGTGCTTGTAATCCATGCAAAAATGGTGCAAATTGCACTGACCTAGTTGCAGATTATAGTTGCAATTGTGCCGCTGGTTATACTGGAAAAAGTTGCGAGATAGGTTGTTACTTTAATTAAACTCTATAATTACCGGAATTTCAATATGAATTATTTGCTGCCAGAGTCATTTTCTGACAGTGGGGCATGAGCCTGGCCCCCTGGCTTCTACCCCACTGTCAGAAAATGAAATATACCCCTAAAGAATTGTTTGTAGTAATTGAATCAAAATGCGCCTTATTACTCAGATATAAATGAATGCAATAGCTTCCCATGCAAGAATGAAGCTGCCTGCATAGACCAATCAAACAGCTACAAATGCAATTGCAAGCGTGGATTTACAGGAACACATTGTGAAACAGGTAGAATTTCACATCACTTAGTCATACATCAAGTCTAGATTTAAGCAAGTTCAGGTATGCAATAATTATAATAATCTTCTAATTGAAAACATATTTTCCAGATTTCGATGAATGCAATAGCAGCCCTTGCCAAAATGGAGCCATTTGTAACAATCTTCTCAACGCATACAGTTGTGCCTGCGTTCCAGGTTACAGTGGTATCAATTGTGAAACAGGTAATGTAATTATCCATATTTCGTATTGATAAAAACAAATGTCCATAATTTGCATCGAGTCCTACTCATAACAGCAGTGGCGTAGATGTGTAATGGTGGTCGAGCTACCATTACGTAATTGAACTCAAATAAGACTCGTGCGAATAAGTGATAACGAATATGAAATATATGTAACTGATAATACGAGAATAAGAATAAGAATGAATTAAATACAATTGACAAAGCTATTTATATTATACATGATTGACATTGATTGACATGAACACGTGATCACAATAATCACATGAATTCGAGGCTACGCGATAATAAGAATGTAATCCTGTTCCCTTGTAGAGCTAAACTGCCGTTTTGTCGGAAAATTGCTGATCTTGTCGGAAAATAACTATCTTCAGTTTACGTTCAGTTCTATTTAAGTTCCTGATCTCACATTCATAGTCTTGAAGAAGCAAAAATGCTTATTAAATTTTTGTCGGGAAATCTGAATTTCTCGCCCCCCTCCCCTATAACATTTCCTATCTACGCCATTGTCTGACAGAATTAATTAGTTTACTTTAAAATGAAATAGATATTGTTTTATGTTGCAGATATCGATGAATGCAATAGCAGCCCTTGCCAAAATGGAGCTATTTGTAGCCAAGGAATAAACACATACAGTTGTGCCTGCGTGGCAGGTTACAGTGGTATCAATTGTGAAACAGGTAATGCAAATTGTCCATAATTAGCATTGATACGGACAAGTGTCTGTAATTTATACCGGCCCTATTCCTCTCATTAATGTACATTGAATCGGACGAAATAGACATTGCTTTACTTTGCAGATATCATCGATGAATGCAGTAGGAACTCTTGTGAAACTGGAGCCACTGCATTCATTGATTATAAGGGGGCAGGGCACCTGGGCTCTACGTTTCGTTTGTATTTTGAAGCATACACCTCTTGTGTAAATAAATCCTTAAACTGCCTCTCTTGACATTAAGCGTGTCATGCCCATTTTCTTGTTGTGCCTCTCCCTCCTACTTTTTGGTACACTTTTACACGTCCTTTATGACAATTGCATTTGCAAAATAAGTAGAAAAACTAACTGAAGTATCTTTTATCGTTTTTGAACCTTTCTCAAAACTTTAAATGAATAAACTTTGAGTCAGCGCAAGTGACTTGTGTTTGATCTTTCAGATATAAATGAATGCAGTAGTGCCCCGTGTGCGTCTAAGATGATCTGTCAAGATTTACTCAACTCTTACAAGTGTATTTGTAAAAACAGTGGATACTATGGCCCAAAGTGTAAGTACAAATTCAATGTCAATCCAATACATCGAACACCCGCATATGAGAACCTGTGAATTCTGCGTCCAGCCTATTGTTCAAATACAATAGCCTATTGTCTCTTCTATTGTTTTGAGCATCAGTCTGGAAGGTTCTTAATTTACTGGTTCTTATGTGCGGGTGTTTACTGTAGGTTACTTTTGGCTGCGCACTGAGTGTAACAAACCCGCTTACGGTGGGGATCGCGAGCCACATCAGTCATGCGAGATATGTAATGAAAGGTTTCTGGAAGTAAGGAGGCTATGCCAACTAGAACGACATTGATATCGGTTATCGGCAACTGAAGTGGCTATCAAGCATAAATATTCGTAACTCACTTAATGTAAACATGTTCCATGCAATGCAAAGCAGTGAACAAAGCTCTATGTGGAAAAGATGCGCCTTGCTGACTCTGCTGACTTCTGTACATTTGATTATGAAAAAGACGTGCATTGCATTAATGATTGAAATATAATGCATGTAAGCTGATTTTTACTATTTATAAAAAACTGATGTTAATATTTGGTGATTAATTTTACTATTGTTTTATATAGGTCTATGTGGTGGCACATTTACAATGGCCGGCTCCATAGTTTCGCCATATTACCCATCAAATTACATTAATTCCCTCAATTGTGCTTACGATGTCACTGCTCCTGCCGGCAAGTTCATTAAAATCACGTTCATAAAATTCAAAATCGAGAAATACTATACAAATATTGGCAGAGGTGACCGCCTTGAAATCAAGGAAACAGTAAATGGTGGCATGAAAATCTATCATGGCGCGTCTTTACCTCCTGTGCATTGCACATCGAGAAGCAATTCACTGAAACTGAAGTTTATAACTGATGGCAGTGTCGCATACAATGGATTTAATATTACTTACAAGTTTACAGGTAAGCAAGAACACATTGCTTTCCCCAGCTTTATGCAATTATTCAATGTGTGTGGACTGTAAGAGAGGCTACTGCAAAAGGGGGTTTTCATATGACGCAACCGAGGCCAAAAGCTCCGTTATGTTTCGTTATGTTTCCGATTTTCAAAGCAATTTTGAAGTTTTGTACCGATCAAAGACTATTTGTATTTTAGAAGATCCCTTGTTGCAAGTTGAATTACAAAGTTGTCTTTTTTCAGTGAAACATAGTTTAGTGATCAGATATTAATAATAGTTGTAATGACAATGATGATCATAATAAGTGGTAATAATAACAAGAAGTGAAGAAGAATAAGTCGCATTCTTCAACGTGAGATTTTATCAAAATAATTGCAATAGTATTACTACTAATACTGATGATCACAAATTTGTTTTTCTTAGATGCTTATGGCTCATTTCCGTCGTGCAGTGGCTCTACATAATTCATCAGTGGATCATAATCAGTAGGAGTTAATATTCCGAAAGGTGCTATTTATCATAAAAAAGTACGTCATTGAGGGTAGTGAAATGTTTCTGCACTTTAGGAAAACTTAAGCAAATCAGAACAATATGAATACCTGCATTTCTTCAATTTATCCTTCCAGGTGTTCACTGCTTCCTGCAATTGCTAGAGAGGGGGGTTTATTATAAATTCTGGTAATTTGGAGATCACAGCATCTGTCATTGGGCGGCTCTGAATAAAATAATTTTTTTTGCTTGTGGTTTGTGTTCATCAGGTAAAAACATTTTGCATTTCACTTTCAAAATGTTTACAATTAGGAACGTCATAGAAACACAACTAGAAATATGAACACAGAAAGCAAAACAATTCAGATACTAAGTAAAACTAATTAACTAACTAACTAATGATTAACTGGATAATTACTTACCAGTTAACAAAGAGATTAAGGAATTATGTAAGCACATGGGTAACATTTTGGAGGAATTTAAATACAAAGAAATATGTGCTTTCAATGAATTAACTTGATTGTTTAATAGTTTGTGTAAAGCTCTCCTGGGAAAAGAGGCAGTTTATAAGCATTTATTTACGACACATTTTCAACTACTTTTGATAATTCAAGTTAGTCCTCCATGCACCATCAACTGTGTTTGTTGCCTCCAACAAGCAACAAAGCATCATAAAAAATTAGTATTTAGGGAACGTTTATTTGAGGGCAGGCGTTTATAGTTGAGAAGCACGTAATGGAGGAAAACGATATTTCATTTTTGTACAAACATTTGCTTATCTTCTTTGATATTGCGATAACTTAATTTTGAGCACAAACAGCGTTAAATTTTGTTATACACAATATATTTTGATTTATTTTATTGTGCAATGATTTTAATCTAATGATTCGATACTTGCTGCATAAACATTGTTAAAAATAGCATTGAACTTCGTTTTTCCATTCATCCATGCAACTATCCGCAAACCATCAATCTATATTCACACCTTCCATTAATTAATCCAAAGTAGATTGAAGTTCAAATGCTGCTTGCTAATTAGCTGTGCATCAAAGCAGCAACCTGCATTGTATAATATGCCATTCAAGGTATGTCTGCCTTGTTTCTACTAAATAAAACGATGCATTAATAAACATGAACGTATTTTGTTTTTTCCATTATGGTTGTTCAATCAAAGGTACTTGAATGATGAATAATGAACAGTAAGATAAACCAAAATGACAATTATTGCTTATTTAAAAAGCCTTGCCATTGGTTTATCAAGTACTGTTGCCAAGAAAACCAAAATCTAGCACTTTTTCATTATTTATTAGCAGGTTTGGTATCAAAACAGTTTTCTTATCTTGCTATGCTTTCGAAGATTAACACGATGGCAGGGTCTCGAGATTTTCAAAGGTAAGCATTTGTTCAATGAAATTTCATTGCCTCAAACTAGCTCCTCTTTTAATAATGTTAGTCGCTTGGCTCATATAGAAAGTTCTTAAGTGAAGCCCCGGGGGCTTATTTACAACAAAATATTGGCTGGATTTTTGTGCTTTTGCATACTGTTAATTAATAGAACAATTGGCTTAAGCTGGCTGTCATTTGCAACACACAACTTCATTGTCTTCCAGCTCGGTCCCAGGGTCGCAAATATATCAAACATATTTGAGATGCAAAAACATTTTAAATTAATCAACCGATGGATTCATTATACCAATTGCTTGTATATTAATATTTCTTTATATTAATATTAATAGCTTATTATATTAATATTTGTTTATATTAATTTCTGCAGGTTCTTGATCTTGTCTCTCTTGCTGGTCGGAGTGGATTTGACAATTCTTCGATTACCATGTGGCAAATATGCAAATTTCTCAATAAGCGCATTAGGAAAAAAGTTGCAAGGACATGTAATCATGGAGGAAAGAAATACAGATAATGTTCAGTGTACTCAGAAATGTGTAGAGCAACCAAAATGCCGTTCATATAATCTCAACATTGATGAGAAGATTTGTCAATTAAACAGCAAAGCATTAATTGATAACAATACTTCTCTCATTCAACAACCTGGATGGGTTTACAGATCAACTGATTACAATTACACATTGGTATGTATATTCACACCTTTAATATATCTAATTACTTATGAAATTACTTGTCTAATTTTATGAAGGCATAAGCAAAAACGGATTTTTTTGACTTGTTTACTGCTCGAAGCTAAAATTACATACCCCTCAACTCCACACCTGCTATATTTTGCAGCTAACCAAGAGAAATACGTAAAGATTTCGTATGTAAACACACTCTATCATTTCTAAAAGCTAATTCAAACTAAGTTGATAATACTATTAATTACATAGGTTGGTGTAGTTTGTGAAACGTTGAACCCATGTCAACCTGGAATCTTGTGTCGCGAAACATGTGACTCGCCATTTTATGAATGCGTCACATGTGACCAATACCATTATGGATTGCACTGCGACAAAAAAAAAGGTACATGAAGCCAAACCTATTCAAAATTACTCAAAACTCCTTCGTAAATTGAGACTTGTTAAAGGAATTTATGGTTGTTTTTTCAGACCTCGATGAATGTGCTTGCAATCCATGCAAAAATGGTGCAAATTGCACTGACCTAGTTGCAGATTATAGTTGCAATTGTGCCGCTGGTTATACTGGAAAAAGCTGCGAAACAGGTTGTTACTTTAATAAAGGCCAGAATTTCAATATGAAATATTTGCTGCCAGAATAATTTTCTGACAGTGGGGTAGGAGCCTGGACCCCCCTGGCCCGAAATATGCTCCTAAAAATTGCTTGATGCAATAAATTTCAAAACAAATGTCTCTATTTAACAAGTAAAACAGTAATTGAATCAAAATGCGTCTTATTACTCAGATATAAATGAATGTAACAGCTTTCCATGCAAGAACGAAGCTGCCTGCATAGACCAATCAAACAGCTACAAATGCAATTGCAAACCTGGATTTACTGGAATGCATTGTGAAACAGGTAGATTTTCCCATCATGTACTCATACACCAAGTCTAGATTTAAGCAAGTTAAGGTATGCAATCATTATAATAATCTTCCAATTGAAAACATATATTCCAGATATCGATGAATGCAGTAGCAACCCTTGCCAAAATGGAGCTATTTGTAGCCAAGGAATAAACACATACAGTTGTACCTGCGTGGCAGGTTACAGTGGTATCAATTGTGAAACAGGTAATGAAAATTGTCCATATTTCGTATTGATAAATACAAGTGTCCATAATTTGCATCGAGTCCTATTCCTAACAGATTTAATTAATGTACTTTCAATCGGCTGAAATAGATACAGTAGAATCCCGATAACTCGAACACCCGGTAACTCAAACCTTGGATATCTCGAACCATTTTGTATTCCCCTTAAAAGTTTTTCTGGTACTTTGTAGTCCTCGATAACTCGAACATTCGTTAATTCGAAACATTTTCATCGGTCTCATGAAGGTTCGAGTTATCGGGATTCTACTGTATTGTTCTATTTTGCAGATATTGATGAATGCCATAGCAGCCCTTGCCAAAATGGAGCCACTTGCAACAATCTTGTCAACACATACAGTTGTACCTGCGTTCCAGGTTACAGTGGTATCAATTGTGAAACAGGTAATGCATATTGTCCATAATTAGCATTGATAAGAACAAGTGTCCATAATTTGCATGGAGTCCTATTCATGACAGATTTATTTAATGTACTTTCAATCGGCTGAAATAGTTATTGTTTTGCTTTCCAGATATCGATGAATGCAGTAGCAGCCCTTGCCAAAATGGAGCTACTTGTAGCCAAGGAATAAACACATACAGTTGTGCCTGCGTGGCAGGTTACAGTGGTATCAATTGTGAAACAGGTAATGCAAATTGTCCATAATTAGCGTTGATAAGAATAAATGTCCATAATTTTTACCGAGTCCTATTCCTAACAGAATGAATTAATGTACTTTGAATCGGGTGAAATAGATATTGTTTTATTTTGCAGATATCGATGAATGCAATAGCAGCCCTTGCCAAAATGGAGCTACTTGTAGCCAAGGAATAAACACATACAGTTGTGCCTGCGTGGCAGGTTACAGTGGTATCAATTGTGAAACAGGTAATGCAAATTGTCCATAATTAGCGTTGATAAGAATAAATGTCCATAATTTTTACCGAGTCCTATTCCTAACAGAATGAATTAATGTACTTTGAATCGGGTGAAATAGATATTGTTTTATTTTGCAGATATCGATGAATGCAATAGCAGCCCTTGCCAAAATGGAGCTACTTGTAGCCAAGGAATAAACACATACAGTTGTGCCTGCGTGGCAGGTTACAGTGGTATCAATTGTGAAACAGGTAATGCAAATTGTCCATAATTAGCGTTGATAAGAATAAATGTCCATAATTTTTACCGAGTCCTATTCCTAACAGATTTAATTAATGTACTTTTAATCGACTGAAATAGATAGTGTTTTATTTTGCAGATATCGATGAATGCAATAGCAGCCCTTGCCAAAATGGAGCTACTTGTAGCCAAGGAATAAACACATACAGTTGTGCCTGCGTTGCAGGTTACAGTGGTATCAATTGTGAAACAGGTAATGCACATTGTCCATAATTAGCGTTGATAAGAATAAATGTCCATAATTTTTACCGAGTCCTATTCCTAACAGAATGAATTAATGTACTTTGAATCGGGTGAAATAGATATTGTTTTATTTTGCAGATATCGATGAATGCAATAGCAGCCCTTGCCAAAATGGAGCTACTTGTAGCCAAGGAATAAACACATACAGTTGTGCCTGCGTGGCAGGTTACAGTGGTATCAATTGTGAAACAGGTAATGCAAATTGTCCATAATTAGCGTTGATAAGAATAAATGTCCATAATTTTTACCGAGTCCTATTCCTAACAGATTTAATTAATGTACTTTTAATCGACTGAAATAGATAGTGTTTTATTTTGCAGATATCGATGAATGCAATAGCAGCCCTTGCCAAAATGGAGCTACTTGTAGCCAAGGAATAAACACATACAGTTGTACCTGCGTTGCAGGTTACAGTGGTATCAATTGTGAAACAGGTAATGCACATTGTCCATAATTAGCGTTGATAAGAATAAATGTCCATAATTTTTACCGAGTCCTATTCCTAACAGAATGAATTAATGTACTTTGAATCGGGTGAAATAGATATTGTTCTATTTTGCAGATATCGATGAATGCAATAGCAGCCCTTGCCAAAATGGAGCTACTTGTAGCCAAGGAATAAACACATACAGTTGTGCTTGCGTGGCAGGTTACAGTGGTATCAATTGTGCAACAGGTAATGCAAATTGTCCATAATTAGCGTTGATAAGAATAAATGTCCATAATTTTTACCGAGTCCTATTCCTAACAGAATGAATTAATGTACTTTGAATCGGGTGAAATAGATATTGTTTTATTTTGCAGATATCGATGAATGCAATAGCAGCCCTTGCCAAAATGGAGCTACTTGTAGCCAAGGAATAAACACATACAGTTGTACCTGCGTTGCAGGTTACAGTGGTATCAATTGTGAAACAGGTAATGCACATTGTCCATAATTAGCGTTGATAAGAATAAATGTCCATAATTTTTACCGAGTCCTATTCCTAACAGAATGAATTAATGTACTTTGAATCGGGTGAAATAGATATTGTTTTATTTTGCAGATATCGATGAATGCAATAGCAGCCCTTGCCAAAATGGAGCTACTTGTAGCCAAGGAATAAACACATATAGTTGTACCTGCGTGGCAGGTTACAGTGGTATCAATTGTGAAACAGGTAATGCAAATTGTCCATGTTTAGTATTACAGCAACGAGTGGACTTAATTTACATGGGTTTTCATTTTTAAAATTTTTATTAATTCACTTTTTAATTAAATTTGGGTAGTGATTTATGATGGCTTGAGTTGATGTTCATTTTTTACCGTTTTGTTTTTATAGCTCAGTGTGGTGGTACTTATACAGCATCATCTGGTTTTATTAAGTCACCAAATTATCCATCTAATTACCCCCCAAACTCAAATTGCGTTTACCTTATCAATGCACCTAGTTCAGATGATGTGATTCGCATCAGGTTTACGGCTTTCGCCACGGTAGGCCAAGACAAACTAAGAATCAAGGAAATGCTAAGTTCAATGGAGTATGCGAGCGAATATAAAGGATCTAGCTCTCCGCCCATGTGTGTATCAAGATCGCCGACTCTAGAACTGAAGTTCACAAGTGATGCAAACGATAACGTTGAAAGTGGATTCCACCTTGATTATGAATTTTTAGGTATGTTTCATGAGATCACATTGACCTTGAGTAATTAAACTGGTAATAGTAAATACTGAGTGTCCATTTGGACAATGCAACAACTTGGGAAGATATCGTTCAAGTCTGAAACTTGAATGATCAGGGGCGGATCCAGCATAAAATCTGACCGACGCTCTATTGCAGGCTTTTGGGCGTGGTTCATAAACTTTTCGTTGGCCACGCCCTTCTAGATATTAAATGTAACTACTAACAATTTTGGCACCTCTTGTGCTGATCAAATTTTGCTTCAACGTGGGCGGTGAAAACATTGATAGAATACAATGAAGTTCAATGTAAACGAGGCACCGTTTTTATTGTTTAACATCAGCTTCAAAATATATCAGAATATTTCATACTACAACCTACATAATTATTAAACTATTAAATTGAACAAAACGTAAAAGAACAATTATCTTATCAGCATCAGACGATGTTTCTGTATGGGAGTCAAATTCTTATTGAATAAGACAATTTCCATCTCCAGCTGTGCTGTGGGGACAGTTAGATACAACGCAGTGATGATGTGAATTTTTATAGCATGAGAATTTGTTTTTGTTCAAGATCTCAATGCTGTACTTGATTCAAAACTAGGTTAAATTGAAACTTTGTGTTCTTATGCCATAAATTACGCAGTTCATCCTGAAATTTTTGGCTATATACGTATAACGTTTTTATATTGTAAATTGCAATGTGTTTGCTAATGGGCCTATTAAAGGGAAAATACATGACACTGATACGACAAAGATGCTACAAACTTGATACTATGAGAACTTGCTAGTAAATAATTGGAAGCATCTTTCTCGGAAGCTTTTCTTCGTATAGCTCATTCTCGACGGAGAAAGAGAAATTTAACTCCTTGTTCAAATCAACGCCATTTTGAAGGATACATTTTGCAACAAAAAACCCAACACAACACAACAGTTTATGTTTATCTGTTAGTGTAATAAAATCGATCGAGAACTCAGCGTTCATCTGATTGGCTTGCATCATTTGAAATGTAAAATGATTGGTTTGCATCAGTAGGGAATGATTCTGATTGGTTTGCATCAGTTTTTTGAAATTGACAAACGCTCCCCGTACTATCTCATAAGCAGCATTGATAATTCTGATTGGCTTGCATCAGTTGAGAAAGAAACGTGATTGGTTTGCATCAGTTATTTGAAATTGACAGACGCTCCCGCCACTTTGTCGTGAAGCAGCATCCGTAATTCTGATTGGTTTGCATCTGTTTCTTTGCACACTTGCGTTTTGAAGGATTAGGGCTCAGTGGCAAGGCGAGAAGTGTTGCCACTTATTTGTCAACAGCCCCAAGCCCGTATAAATGGGTGAATGAAATATTTACTTCTGTCTATAGGGGGGAAACGATGTAAAGGAAACGAATAAATAGACTCCGGGCAAAACGTTATTATTCAAACTCGGATGAAAAGTTTTAATTTCTTTTTCAAAGTGAAAATAATGGTAAAATTTTTAATATTTTCCCAACAAATCTGACCGACGCATTTGCGTCTGTTGCGTCCGTCTGGATCCGCCCCTGATGATACTGGCGCGAAAACTGTAGTTAATTCCAGCCCGGGCTGAAACTCTCATATAATCGGCCCCTAAACCAGATCTTTTTTTACCAAGAGGAACTTAACCAATCCAACTCCTCAAGGTTTTTTCAGCCTGTGTTTCGGCCTCCTAATTACGTATACGGCTGACGATATTGGCCCCATTTGGGGGCAATAACCTCGGGGCAATAAATGCAATATTGGTGAATGAATTCGATTTGCTATGAATATATTTTGTTATTGCGAAAATATCGAGTGTTAAGCTTTTCCATTCATTATCCTGAGTCTTATTTTTTAATTATAGCATATTATATATTTACTTGAGCTGGACAGGAAAATTGGGGACATATTTGTTTTGATAATTTGTTATTTATTTTAGATTCTGATTTTTCTTCCCCCCTTTGTGCCGCAACCGCACAAACATGAGGTATGATTGAAGTATTTTATGTATGACATACTCCAAGCTTCAAGCTAGACTCACTACATTAGGTCCCAGTGTTAGACTCACTATAAAAAAACAAGCCAAGTGTTGCTCCTCAACCGGGCGAGCAAAAACGAGCGAAGCACTGGGACGCAATGTTGTGAGTCTCTCCTCCGCAATTCCCAGTTCCCGCAGTTAAGGATAAGTTTTCTATGATGATGTCTCCCAAAGAATTTATTTACAAACATGAATCTTTTATAAATTGCATTTAAATCTTTGCCGTTTACTTAAATGTTGATTGTATATATGTTGTAGGTTCTTGGCTATGTATGGTATTTCGAGTGTTTGATGTGGACTACCATCTACCACTACCATCTACTAAGTATACAGATTTTGTAAAAAGTGTATTTTTAGCACGCAAGTAATTTAACAATGTCTTTTACATCATGATGCATGCATTCAATTCTATTTTTTGACACGAAATTTCACTGAATATGGAATTTTACGTGAATAATGTTTGTCAGAATAAAATAAATACAAATCGTAATTCAGTACATGTTATGTATAAATTAGAATCAATGGATTCACGCAGCAATCAATCCATCAACTGATCCACCATTCTATCAATAAATCCATCCATGAATCCAGGAATTTATCATCAATCCATCTATGAATCTATCAATCAATCCATCCATCCATGAATCGACCTATCAATTAATCCATCAATGAATCTATCAATCTGTTAATGAATCCATCCATGGACCAATCAATCAATCCATCCATGAATCTATCAATCTATGAATCAACCCATCCATGGACTAATCCATCCATGAATCCATGAATCTGTCCATCAATGCATCCAAGAATCCATCTATCCAGCCACAACTGTACCGACAGTACTTAATAGGAAAGAGGGCAACTACTTGCAATTGTCACGGGTATAATTGTTTATTGATATTATTTCTTGAACATTTTTGCTTCGATTTCAGTTAAAATTATTTATTTGCATTCTTACTCTATCTTTACTATGACTACTTCACAAATTAGGAATAAGTGTCTTTTATGTTTTTAACACGTTTTAAGCGTTTGTTATATATTATCTCAAAAGTTTCGCCACTCTTCATCAGGATTATCTCAGTGAGAATCAATTGAGATCGCGGACGACAATAATGAGAGAAAGAAAATTTTTTTCAATGATTTCAATATTGTTTTGACAAAGCAGTTACTTCAGAAATTGGTGGTTCAAACCCAAATAATTTGTCTGATGGCTTTGAGGCATGTTAGAGTTCATCACAATGTCAAAGTTGGCCTAAACATTTTATCACGCTCGTTTCAGTTACGAACATTCTCAAAGATTTCTTTACTGAAAAATGGGATCTCATAAAAGTCGCAAGGAAAAACATAAAAAAGCTAAGAAACACCGGTCTCGATCAAGAACTCGCGATGTAAGCAAAGATGATACAACAGTGACCGAGAGAAGGGAGCGCTCTCCATCGCATAGTCCAGATGAAGAATATCAACCCTCATCATCGAGAAGAAAAGGAGAAAGAAATGTTGAAAAAGTCGACAAAGTTTCCAGAGAAGAGGGAGAAAGGATGCAGATAGATTCGAAAAATGGTAAGGAGCTGCTGGCGTATACCGAATTTCACGCTAATATCATGCGCTAGTCTAAACGATAATGGCTCACCTAACCATTTTGTATATAGTTTTAATAACTAACATTTTTTTGAATGTTATGTAGTGGAGAAGCGCTTTTTGTTGTCCCAAGCAATGTAATGTGGTAATAATTTGTGATGTTATTATAATCGTTGACAGAAAATAGCTCTGCACAAAAGGATGGAAATGTATCTTTAAGCATTGAAGAAACAAAGTGAGTTTTCATTGCAATTTAATTGTTACTATTTTTTTACATATTTACAGCCAATTTGATATGTTTCACCTTTTTGTTGATATATCACGAACCATTGAAGTAATACAAATTATTTTTATCATTATTGCTATTATTTTTAGCAAATTGCGAATAAAACTTGGTTTGAAACCACTCCAGACTAACTCTTCAAGTCAAGGTACTATTACATACACATGTATTTTTCTTCCTTACCAAATGAATCTTGTTCTCTTAAATATTTCTGAAGCCTATGCTATTCTTTTGAGCCCCATTCCTGCAATTTGTTGTGTCCTTATTATTTTATATACAGTGCTTTGCATGTTCCTTGGATATCTGTTATTTTTCTACAACCTTTAATTCTCCCCTTTTACTTTCAATATCCTTCTACAATTCCTAAAAACTCTCCAAAGCATATGATTTTGTTTTAAACACTTTACTTAATTTAAAACTGCGCTATTTCTCAAATTTTCCACATTCATTTATTCAATTCTGTTTTTACTACAATTCTTTTTTTAGACAGCAAAGATGCTTCATATGAAGACCGAGCAGATGTTCATGAGCCAGCTACTAATATTTCGACTGCACAGGAAACAGATAAGGTAATCACATGTAGTCTACTTTCAACATCAATTTATATTCATATCAACATTTTTATCAATTCTCAACTTGAGATCATACCAATCTTGTGTTTTATAGTTGAGAGAAAAGATGAAAGATATCAAAGAAAAAAGAAGAATGCAAAAGAAATTGAAGTAAATGTTCTTTTATGAAATTTACTTAAATTATATTTTATGTTATTTTAATTTTATCTTCACAGATATTATCTAACTGTGTAGTGAGAGTCAACATATAGTCATAAAGTCATGTTTTTAGTAGCTAGGAAAATATCAAAGATAATAAAAGTAAATGTGATGTACTAACAGCATATGTGATGCTTTAGGAATACATAAATTTTTTAGAAGTGCAAATTAATTTCCATCAACTTTTTAGGAACTTGTACTCTCTTGGTTCAGCTGAGGTAGATAAAGAAGAATCGGCTAATGATTGGGTGCAGAAAATGCGTGACCAACAAAAACAAAAAGAAATGGCAGATAAAAGGGTATGTGTTTCTCAATTTTTATTTACTCATTTATCATCCTTAATCCATATTTTTATGCTAAATATTACTTGGGGGATTATTGCTGGCGAGTTATACTTTGTTTTCTACTGAGCTGTTTTTATTTTTTATAAATAGGCAAAAATGCTGGAAGATATGGAGGAAGATTTTGGTATCTCTGATATCATGATGGAAGAATTTAGTGGCGTGACAAAGAAGCAAACTAAAGAGGTAAAATTAATCGCAATAAATAGATTGAGAATTCCATTAATCCATCTATTAATCCATTAATCCATTCATTAATCCATTAATCCATCCATTAATCTATCTATCAGATAGATAGAATCACACAGCACAGTAATATGATTATGTATAAGAAGAAATTGTTGTTTTATATTTCATCAAGTTTTTCTTTTCACAGAAATACACTGCAAAGAATCTTGCTGGTTTAAGGATTGAGCACAAAAATAAAGAATTCACGGTTTGTTTCAAGTCTTTCTACCAATGATGCAACATCTTTTCAAAGACACACTCTGATATTTTGTTTTATATTTTGTTTTTCCAGGAAGGTTCTTCTGTTATTGTAACACTCAAAGACCAAGGTATAATTCTTTCACTGGTTTTTTCTTCTTTCTCTGCAGAAGGAAATTTCCTCTGATTTATTTTAAGTACAAATTGTTTGGAAAGGGATTTTGTTATCTATTCATTACATAGATTTCGAATCCCTGTGGTTTCAAATTGCTAGTTTGTAAAATCTTTGTGCCAGGCAGTTAGAAATGATCCTTAGCTGACCAGAAGACCTATTCTCTCCATTTCCACCTATTTACACCTTGTTTGATTCCTCATGAGTAATTCCATCAAGTTTTGAAAATTGATATCTTCAACCCTGGGCTGTAATGCTGTAACATTCAAGGCCTACTTACTTTTAACTACGTGCAGAAGTGTACAGACGTAATTGGGTTATGGATGGTTGAGACAAGCGTCATATTTGGGTAGATGGGACTAGACAATTAAAAAAAAATACAAAAAAGTACAAAAAAGGCAATTTGTTTCCCATGCATTTTTGTAGATGTGCTTGACGAAAATGAAGACGTTTTGGAAAATATCAATCTATTGGAAAATAAAAAGGTAACTGATGTTTTAGTTTTGATGTCCCTCTTGTCAGAATATCATTGAGTTTTCAAAAAAAAGTTTATCTAAATCACCTAAAGTTATTTGGCGTCGTTATTTTTCTAGACACTGAAGAATATTGAAAATCGTAAACGAAAACCAGATTACAGACCTTATGATGAGGAAGAAGATGATGGCACGGGGCTTGTGAGATTTTTTTGATTCTTTGTTTTTTTGTCTTACAATGTTTATCATTCGCTGAATCTTTTAAACTATTTTTATGACTAATAATATTCCTCAAATTATGCATTGTGTTTTTATTTTTGTCCGTAGAAAGTTAAAGGAATTCTTGAGAAATATGATGACGAGGATAAGAATAAAGAATTTATTCGACTTGGTTCGCTATTTAAATTATCATCATCCTTCGTTTTTCATTTCAAACAACTATTTATCCTGTTATCAATAATTTTGGATTTTGTTTTCAACCAGATCGCGGTGGCGTAGCTGATGACGAGGATGAAAAAGAGCTTGAAAAAGTAAGTTATCTCTTTCTGTATATTTTCATTTCTTTTTTCACCTTTTCATTTGTTTTTGTAACTTCTCATTCTTTTCTGCATTCTTTTAACTACCATCGTCAAGTTCAATACCCAGTAAGCAATTTTATTAACAAAACAAAGCTTTGCTTCAAGTTAAGTGCAAATTAAAGTGATTGCAATCACTGTCTAATATGTGGCCTAATCATTTTTATTTTTTCAACAGATCAGAAAAAACCTTATTGGACAACAGGTATCAACCCAACTTTGCATTATGTTTCCTAAAAGCCTGCCATAGTTTATTGATTATTTATTTTGCTAATCATCTTATTATTTATTACACAGTTAACTCTAGAAATGGCTGCTCCTTCAATTGCAAAAGATTACTACACACAAGATGAAATGGTATGAGTTTTATCTATGGGTCAATTAAACCAATGCCATGCACTTTTCAATGCAAGCTCCTAGCTTCATTATTCTTGTTTTGTTCAAGGTAAAGTTCAAGAAACCTAGCAAGAAGCGCAGAAAGATTAGAAAGAAAGAAATAGTTAAGGTAATATACTGCGACATCTTTGCATGATACATCTAGACATTATCTTTAGATGATATCTTTATTTTTTAACAAAGTTTTACCCACTTTATTATTTGATAAATTATTTGAAAGAGTATAATTTGTATTCTAGCCAGACGATTTGCTTCCACTTTCTGAAAAATCTACGCAAGATCATGGGTCTAGGTGAATTGAAACAATAATCATTTCATTTGTCTTACTATTACATGAACATAGCTTATAATTGTAGCAACACTGCTCCACCCTGCTATACCTCTTCGGCGGCTCTGTTGATGTTGAACCTTCAGTTACATAGACACCAGTTGTCTTAGTTGCATCTGTTTTGCTTGCAATAACAAATGAAGCTCGTCATTTTTAATTACATCCCAGAAAGCAGCAAAAGGAAGGTGCAAGCAAACAACCTTCTCAGTTAGAAATCAATCCCAACAAACCAGATAAGAATGTATGTATAAAAATCCTTGTTCATGTCGACCATTTTTAGTCTTGCTGCATGAGTACTGTTTTATCATTCAATGTTATATATTTGTTTTATAGGCAAAAATGGAGGTAGATATAACAGAAGAACGTGGTTTGTATTTTTGAATTCCTTTTTGCTATGTTACAACTTTATTCTCCTGCGGTCTTTTATGTTCCTTAACACCTCTTTTGTATTATTTTAAATTCTTTTGAGAATTTCATTTAGTATGACTTCTAGCGTCATATGCTCATATTTTGTTTAATTTTGTGTCAGAATTTGCCCAGAGAATGAGAGAAGTTGAGAATGCACCAGTTGAAGACGACGAAGCCGAAGTAGAATTACAAATGGCCCTTGAAAGATCAAGAAAATCGAAAATTAAGAAAACCCAAACGTCTGCGTCTTTCGTTGCCAAAGTAAGTTAAAGTTGCCTAATTTAACACTTTGATTTTCTTACTTATTTTTCCAAATATATTGACCTTACTATTTTTAATTTTGTGCTTTATTATTCAATTGTGGTTACTGACATATACTTTCTTATATTTTTAATTGCAGCTAACAAACCAAAATATGGAAGAACTTGAAAGTGATGAAAGTATGGGGAAAATGAAATCCAATGGTAAATAAAGTTGTTGTTTACTCTCATTCCCTTTTACATTTATTGCTTTGTATTGCGTCTGTTTTTTTGTGAAACTATTAGTATTTAAACATTCTTGTTACTTCAACGCCATTTATTTTATTTTAGGGACAATGGTTTTAGATTCAACGTCAGAATTTTGCAGAGCTCTTGGGGAAACTCCAGTATTAGGTATAAAGCATTAAAATGAAGTATTATATTGTAACTCTCAGTCATTTCAAGTGCTTTGTATTGAAGCAAGGCGTCAACAAACAAGCACTCAGAGTTATGTGATATTTTTCATTAAACGTTAATTGTTTTTTTATTCAGAATCGATTCCAAAGGATATCAAGGAAGATGACATCGAGCCAGATCCAGAAGTGGGTTATTAATTTCCAAGTTAAACAGATTAGTTCGGTCATAATATACTCTGCAATTTCTCTTTTTGTTGATTTGATATTTGCGAAATGAAGAGTTCTTGTCTTATAGGACATTGAAGAAGTTGAAATGGAAGAAGAAACTGGTGGGTGGGAGCAAGTAACCGAGCCAATCAGAAAGAAGAAGAAGGAAGTACAGGTAGGAATTAGTTAATTCTATATTTTATTTTCTATTAGTAAACAATTTTGTTCTATTCGTTGACAGGTATCTTTTAACGATTTTTCAATATTATTCTTTTTGGTATTAATAGAAATATGAAGCTGTACTTGAGGAAGAACCAGATTTAAAAGTCGGAGTCGCAGCAGCCTTGAAAGTTGCATCAACTAAAGGTTGTTATTAAATTGAAATTCATTCTTTTATTGTTTACTTTTCACTTCGCCAGTTGCTTTGGCTCGATGTTTGTTTGCAGCTCAATTGAATGGAGTCTTTTATTCAACTAGGATTCATTGAAGCACAGAAAAAGAAGGCCAACTTTCCAGCATTAAATCTACCAAAGGCAAAGTCAGTTGTTATAGATGATGAGAAGATGAGAGACGAGGCAAGAGAAAGACACCACAGGTGACTATATATATTTTCATCTGCTCGACATTAGCTTACGATTCGGCTCATCGATGTTATATTTTATATTTAAGATGTCTGATTTTGATCCAAAGTTTTCTATTTTGCAGGAGCTATGAAAGAGAACGGTTCGTAGATCTGTGATACCATTAATTTCAATGATTTGCAATAATTCATACAGTGGAACCTCCATATAACGAAGAGCAATAGAGTCGATGACTTAGTCCGTTGCAGAAAGATTTCTGATTTTACAAAAAGATGACTAATTTTGGAAAACAATGGCCTTAAAATATTTGTCAGCTGTTAAGATTTCTTCATTAATAGAGATTCCACTGTCGCATTGCTCTTTCGAGATATCTACTCTTTATTTTAAAGTAACATTATAGCATTATATAATGTTAGTTTGAAAACATTATTACCAATACTCAACACTGTTTAATTATGTTAATAGTGTCTTATTAATTATTTCTTTAGACATGACCCGTATGCTTTCAAAGATAAAGATAGCTACAAACCTAATGTTAAGTTGGAATACGTAGATGAACATGGTCACCAGATGTCAGAAAAAGAGGTTTGTAAAATTGATGAAAAAAATTCACTTTCTTCTGATTAATTTACAGTACATCACGCGATTTTATCTCATTTTATTTTATTTTATCTAATTTTATCTAATTCTCATTTTCAATGTTTTTGTACACGTAGGCATTCCGTTTCTTGTCTCATAAATTTCATGGCAAAGGTTCAGGGAAAATGAAAACAGAGAAAAGAGCTAAAAAATTAACGGAAGAAAAGGTGACACCATTTTTTTAGATTTTTTTAGCCTCAATTTATTCAATATATAAGCTCGTCATGACATATTTGGCTGCAGATTATTTGGTGCTTAAATGTTCCCTATATCACACGTTTATCAGCTTTTTAAAGACATTTAAGTTGGTCTAGCTACCACGTTTTTATTTGTAGAAATTGAAGAATATGAGTGCTACAGACACACCTTTGAATACAGCTCAAATGATGTCAGACAGACAGCAAATGAGCCAAACACCTTATGTCGTATTAAGTGGTGGAGGCAAAAATCTTTTATCTACGTAAGTTGTTAAATTTATATTTAAATTATCACTTTTGCATCATTATTTATTAATTTCGCAATATATATTAATTTGTATGAGAAATTTCAAATTGTTTAATATTCTTGTTTCGGTTTTAACAGCAATCTAATCTCGAAGAAATAAACTGAAGATATTTCTGTTTAAAATTCGCCACAAGCCACATGAAAAACAAAGGAAATTGTGCAGAATTGCATCAGTAGGTATTTTCATTTTGCCAGAGCAATTTTCGGGAACCTTACCATTCTGAGATGGATGAAATTGACATTCAGGAACTCTGCTTGTATGTACAGTTTATTTTAACCATTTGTTTACTTTGTTATTGGTAAAATATAATAACTGGCTGTTCAAAAAAATGTGAGCTCTTTTTTTGGAAGAATCTTCTTAATTGCATGTTCATCGAATTCCCAAGGGAATAAATTCCCTTGGGAATTGCCCATCAAATTCCCATGGGATTTATTTCCATGCTTTTTAAATCCCAAGGGAGTTAATTTTTTAAATCCCAAGGGATTCATTTTTTCAATTTTCCCCAAAATTTGGAAAAAAAATGAATCCCATGGGGTTAAAAAAATGAATCCCATGGGAATTATTTCATGCTTTTTTAAATCCCAAGGGAGTTAATTTTTTAAATCCCAAGGGATTCATTTTTTTCAATTTTCCTCAAAAATTGGGGGAAAATGAATCCCATGGGACCAAAAAACGAATCCCATGGGATTTATTTCATGCTTTTTTAAATCCCAAGGGAGTTAAATTTTTTAAATGCCAAGGGATTCATTTTTTCAATTTTTCCCAAAATTTTGAAAAAATGAATCCCATGGGATTTATATCATGCTTTTTAATCCCAAGGGAATTTGATTTATTACGATTTTTAAGTTAGAATTTTTTCATAAATCTTGAATCCCTTGGGATTTAAAAATTTACATCATTTGATGATTTGGGAGCATGAATAATCTCTTGGGAATAAATGAGCATAGAAATTTTCTTCTCATCCAACTCAACAAATAAAACACAACAATTTACATAAATTTATCAAAAACGATTATAGAGATCCTCATCCAGCAATGCAAAATTGTCTACCTAATAGCTGAATTACCAATATAGTATTCAACGAAATTCTAATTATCCTGAGTTATATTTTATTCAATATTCATTGCCAGACAACCTTAGAACAAAACGCTTAAATAATCTCTTAAATAAAAAACAATATCGAAAGAATAAACAACAAAGCGAAAGCAAGAAATGTTAAAAACCGGCGCGCTGCTAAACTATTTCATAAAGCCTATGGAAATTTCTATTATCAAAACTATAGATTCAATTTAAATAGGACTATAAATAATGTTAATACGTAGCCAAAGAAGTGAGTAAAATGAAGAAGAATTTTAATCATCAAATACAAGCTTACGTTTCTCGCTAAAATCGTTCATTTCTGACTGGTCATCTGTGATTTCATCATAACTATCTTCGGATTTCATCGACTGCCTTTTCTCGTTCATTTTCTCATATAATGGATTGGCGAAATTGTTAGAACCCTTTAAAAATAACAATAAACAATAGTTAGACCAATTAAAAACTAGGATGCTCCTGCGCAGTAAGCCATGCCCACCTTCAGCCACCAAGCCCTAACCCTACTCCTAACCCTAACTTAACCTTATCCTAGGGCAACACGAAGCCAATGTTAGGGTTAGGGTTAGGTTAGGTTGGTTGCATTTTCAAGGCTTAAGTTTTTAAATTTGATAGATTGACTTGCAATGGCTCAAATCGTTCGAAACTGACCAAGAAACAAAAAAATTATACCTTTCCTTCTTCTAGCAAGAAATTATCCTGTTCACCATCTTCAAGCAAACCAGAATATCCAAAGGCTGGGTTTTGAACTTTGATGTTCAGAGTAGTCTTTGGTTTGAAGAGATACGAACTGAAAGAGATAATCAAAGTGTATTTTGATTATTGTGGAAATAAAGCATTTCTATAGCAAATTAAAAAGATGTAATAATGAGAAAATACTCGTTATATAACATTAAATATTAGTGATATATTTACCTGCACTTTCTTCGGTATATAACAAGGACGACCACCAAAATAAGCAGGATAATAATTATAATTGGCAAAGCTATTTTCAACTTATCTAAAATAAAAAGCATAGAAGATTTTTTAGAAAAATGAAACACATTTACTAAATCATGATTATAGAGTGAGAAAAGATTAATAAATTATCTGTTTGATGGATTCATGTAAAAAGAAGTCTGAGAAAAAATCTTTATTAAATTCACTTGAGTTTCCTGTCCGTGGCTGTGGAGGTTTCACAGAAATCGGAACCTTTTTCTCGGGACTACAAAATGCAAAAGAAAATCTAATGAATAAATGTTTTTGTTAACACCCATAAAACAAAATAATGCATGTTACCACGTATACAAAGCAACGTGGTAACAGAGGAGCAGTAAGATGTGAAAGTAAGAAAAATAATGCAATCAAATGCAGAATGTACTGACCGGCAAAATGGTCGACCATCAGATTCACGCTCACACTTTTCACCGTCTTTACAATTTATTTTATATGAAATGCAGACATCTTGACAGGACCCAGCATTACTCTTCACAAATCCCGGCATGCAACTGAAAAAAGGAAAACAAGATTTGATAATAATTACAAAAACAATAAAAAATCGAGGACTAACGAGCAAAATATTATATACAATAGCTTACATGCAGATGGGTCCTTTTAATTTATTGAGTTGGCATGTTGAGTTGGCTGGACAAAGTTTATTTGAACACGAGTCAGCAATTTCACAATTTTTACCAGTAAATCCTGACTTGCAGCTGGAAAAATAAAAAATTACAATCAAGTTAAACTCTTTTCTTAGCAAGTAATTATTTCAAGAGCATTTGCATTGAATAGTAGATCACTGTAGATCAAAGTGAAGCATTAGACCTGATCTGAGCAAAGTAAAGCATATTCGAGCAAAACGAAGAATAATAGAGAAACATAAAGCATAATAAAGACTTTCTATATAAAATAGAACTTTTATACACAGGGATGTCTGGAGTTACCTGCATTGTTGGACACCAGATTTCATGACACATGAACCATTATTGTCACATTTCAGAGTACACGCAGGAGTCATACGCACTTCGCAACGTGTACCAGAGAATGATGCTCGACATCTATTCAATTGAAACAAAAATATCATACTGTCAGCCTCGATATGAAGAAGATCACATGTGGATGAACATGAAAGCGAGGAAACGTAAAGGAAGCAAATGTAACTTATGATGATACCAAAACGGTCCAAAGTATTTGGTACAAGGATTAAATGAATTTACCTGCAGCTGGGAGTTGTCCCAGTTGCTGAACATGTACCACCATTTTGACAATAGTTGGCACAAACTGAAATTTCACACCTACGTCCACTGTACCCATCTTCGCAACTAAAACAAAAAAACAAATTAAAATTACATGCAGTTAAAAAAAGTTGTTATTAACAGAATAAAACAACCCTACCATAAAATCTTAATATAGCCAACCATATACCAAAATACAAAATTTTCATTGCAAGAATAAATTAAAATCTTACGTGCAAGTTATTTCGTTTCCTGTTTGCTTGCAAGTTCCTTGGTTATTGCAAATTGAACTTTTACACGTTTGGTCGATTACTTTGTGAAAGAAAAACAAAATGATATTGATTACTACCTCATACTAGATATTAAAAAATGATAAATAAATTAGTGCAATAGATTGCATGGATAAAAACAATGTTTATTACTTACTAGGTTGGCAATTCGCGTCATTTTGTAATTTTGCTGGACTACAAACACATCTGGCCTTGCCTTTGATGACAACGCATAATTGCTTGCAAGGGTTTCGATTACATGGATTCACGAAGCCTGAAAGAAATAGGACAATAATTCAAACAAAATACCCTGGTAAAAATTATCAAAAATTAAACTGATTTCTCAAATCAAACAATTTAATCTATAATATTTTATTCTAGTTGTTTTTTAAACTTTCAATTTCTACACTTGTAAATATATAATTTACTTTACTGAGCAAATTAATTTGATATAGATCTACGTACCTGCGGGGAGTGATTGTTTCTGATCTTGTAATATTGCCAAATTAGGGTGAACAGCAACTTGAAGGTTCTTTGCAATAACAATCGGTTTTTGTTTGCCAAACTTGTGGACTTTGAACAGAATTCTCGACGTATAAGTAAGGCCAAAAACATAGTCTTCAAATAAACTAATTGAATATGGATAATCAATGGACTTTCCTTTGCCTGAGTAAACCACAGTTCGTTGTTTTCCATCAAGAGTTATAGAACTGATCAACTTCTGTTTAGTGTCAGCCCAATACAGCCGTCTTGCAGGAAGATCCAAAGCGAGGCCAGCTGGATATTCAAGTTGATCAGTTACGAATTTCTTCGCATTATTCCCATCCAATTCAGCTCTCCAAATGGCTGGTTGTACACGAGCATCTGACCAATAAATATAGCTAAAAAATAATGAATAAATTAATGAGATTATCTAATCCTATGCCTGAAAGAATACAGCAAAATATCCTTATCAACAAAGATAGAGTATACGGTTATATGGCATGGTAGGCAAGGCAAGTTGGTTGCGATAAAAGTATAGCACAAAGACAATCATGCGACTATAGACGAGAAACAAAACAAAGTAAAAAAATGAAACAAAAATAAGGGCAAAAATAATGACAAAATAATAGGAATATATACATTCGTGTGAGAATTAAAGGAGAGGGAGAAAAATAGCCAACATTTAAAAATAGGAAGAGCCTACCCGTTCTCAGGATCAAGGGCAATACTTTCAGGTGAAAAGATGTTCTTCGTGATGATCTTTCGAACATTTTGTCCTTTCAAATCAGCCATCATGATATTTGGAGGTGAAAAGCTCTTGTCAATCCAATATATATTATTACCAATCCAATCTACAGCGATTGACATTGGTTCTACACCAGTCACATTAGCAATGCTTTTCATCTTCATCTTGTTTACGTCACGTCTTTTACGCTCATTGAATTTTCCAAATTCAGAACCTACAAACAAAAATATTAGCTATGAATTAAGATATTGCATCGGGCGATGATTAAGCGGTGGAAATTTATATTTTCGTCATTTCTGTTGTACAAAAGTGTGGTGGTTGGAGACCTCTGAATTGACCCAACCCGTGCAAGGTAATTTCAACAAAATCAAGGTTCAGAAATGTCCCGTGTACAAACAACATTTAAAATAATTACAAAATATCTATAAAGTTCCGCAAAGTTTTGCTTCAAACAAGCCTTCTGGGGATATTTTATTGAGCACAGAAATGTCTAGAGAACTTTTAAATATAGCTTCATTGAAGATATTCTAAACATATAAATCAACAAACGAAAAACATGTAAACGAAAGTCGCAGCTTCAAAATCACCAAAAGTTATACTAAAATATTCAACGCTAAATTTCAAATGAACAAACCTGACAAACTGTAAACTTTCAATTTCTTTTCATGTCGAAGCCCGACGACCAATAATTTCTGTTTGATGTGAAAATCCAGGCAGTTGATCTTTGATGTAGTTGGCAAAAACATTTCGTAAATATATTCTCCTTTCGCAGCCGGGGAAAACCGCCTCAACTCTCCTTCGACGGGCAGAACAACAATCGGTGGATTACCTTGACAAAATAAATAAAATAAAGCATTAAATCTTTGCTCGTCGTCAGATAACATTTAAAAGACACAATACTGATTTAATAAAGCAAAATATATTGATAAAATAAATGAGCTTCATGAGATGTAAATGAAAATAAACTTCCATTTTCATTTTGGCTGATAACAGTGACTAAATTTTGGTTCCTCGGCAATGAGAGAGAAAGCATTTGCATTGAAATCCCATTATATAATGCTAACAAACCCTCTTGGTAATTGAAAATATAAGCGAATTAAATATCCATGCAGTCATGCGACATTTGCGAATAAAATTCGAAAATATTCAGATATCAGGGCATTTGATTGGATGACCAAGGGACAATCGTGAGTCATTAGCAAACATAAAATGTTTGCAAATCCCTCTATACTGCACGCTGTAAGTAATGTCTCCCTGAAAGTTCAATTCGCAGTTGAAAGTGCTATATTCATAGCACATAAATGTCATTCAAAAAACTTTAAATTCGCTAATGAGCTGATAGGTAAAAAATTTTGCCTATCAAATGATATCAAAAGACGCAGTAAATGTAAAAAACAACTCAAAACTCTTTTTCGTGATATCAAGGTAGCTCGATAAACTGAAGCTCAATAATGCTATGAAAACGTGGCCATATTTTTAGTTATTTATGACAAATTTCATAAGAATTGATACATAGTTGAATCAGTGATATCTTACCGTCAGCTTTGCAAGTCTGTCCAGAGCCTGGGTCCTTCGAATATCCTTTGCGACAAAAACATTTAAACGATCCAACCTCATTGCGACAAATTTGACTGCAAGAGCCAGGGGTGTCACACTCGTTGATGTCAACGCAATCTTTTCCATTCATACCAATAACATGTCCCAATTTACACTGACACACGTGACCATTCTTCAACTGTATGCAGCCATGTCCACAACCTCCATTGTTTTCATTACAAGACGCGTTACCTTGGAGAATAATAATAAAAATAATGAAAATTAAATAGTGACGAGTTTTATTCTCACCTTTACATGCTCCAATACTTATTAAAAGCTGGTAAAATTAAGACCCAATCAGCCAACTGGAATATAATCCGAGTTTTTCAACGTTTGAAAAATTTTTATCTCAATTCGTTTATTAACTCTCATGATTGACTTGAAGAAGATAATTTCATTCTTGAAGAGGAGGAACATTCAGAAATCAATCAAATCTGAATTGCCCCGAATGTTCGAGAAATTAAAGTTAAAATTTCATAATTAACGGTAACATCTCGCAATAATAAACGCACAATTAATGATAACAGATTTCCATACCTTTATTGCACCATCTTTCGTCTTCAGCCCCTTTGCAATCAACTGCTCCATCACAGATGGACTTTTTGGAGATGCATTTATGATTGTGACACTTGAATTCGTTGTTCTTACAAGTGGGACAATTTTTCTCATCTGAACCATCTGAACAATGTTTTATACCATCGCAAGCCTTCCACTTACGAATGCACATTCCATCACCACATCGGAATTGAATCTTTCGATCACATAAATCTTTCTCCTCTGCAATAAAAAAAGACAATCAGCATATATAACTTACGCAGAGCAATATTAATATATCGAACTCCGAAAACGATTAAATTCCCTGTTAAAGCAGCATGAAAAGGAACCAAAATATCTAGAGATCCCTCGAAGTAATTTCCCTCCAAGACTGTTTCAAGTTCCAGTCATAAACTAAACCATCCCCAATAAAAGAAGTATTTCCCAAAACGTCGAACTCACAAACACTCCTCTTCATGACATCATTAAATTTCTATTCTCGTAATAAGCATCCCATTCAGCACGTATTGTCATTTGCAACCAAAGTTTTGATTAATCTAGATAAATTATAATAGGTAAACAAAATCACAAATACTCACTGCACGTATCTTTGTTTTCATCACTACCATCCAAGCAATCATTTTCTCCGTCGCACAACCATGTATTTTTGATGCATAAATTATTTTTGCATCGAAATTGATCAGCTCGGCATTTTGTTGCATTTGAAGAACAACCTGAGAAACAAGAATCATAAATTTCAACGCCGTTCCCTATAACAAATACTTTAGCCAGTTGCATCGATGATTAAACTCCTTTAAGTTAACCACAATGTAATCAGGGCGAAAAAACACAGGCATAAAATAAGTTCTTTGGTGGTTTAACAAACTAAGCCACTTATCCCTTGAGCAACCCATAGAAATTTGCTCTCAACTTCGCTGATCAAAGCATCAATCAATGTTTACTATGATAGCTGTTATCAATGTGGGTCCAGTTGGCTTGAGCCCCAGAAACTCTGGGTACTCATTGGCTGAGAGCTTGTAGTTCGTGGGTCCGACCATACGTGGATTTGAACCAGTGAAGGCATACAAAACCTAGCGCCTTAACTACTAGGCTAAACCACCGTGTAAAGCAAGGCCTGTTGTTATTTGCATCAATAATCCCCTGTGACACCCTTCAGCAAGAATAGCAAGATTAATTAACTAAGCTAAGATAACATGCAATACCAATTTCATCAGAGCCATCTCTGCAATCTGGTTCACCATCGCATCTCCATGTCTTGCTGATACAATGTCCACTTTTGCAAGTAAATTGAACCTCATGACATGTTTTGTTCGTACAAAGTTTCTCATCTGATCCGTCACCACAATCATCATCTTGGTCACAAGTCCACTTTTTATTAATGCATCGATTATTATCACATCTGTAAGAAAAAAGATTGATCAATCATACAGAGAAAAATCCTTTGGCAAACCCCTTCCGCCTGGCATAAAATTGACCCAACAACGCGCCCCATTCAAATGTTTCTGCACCAAGAGGCCAGGAGGGCAACAATTCAAAAATTAAACTTTTTGGCCTTTCTAAAGAAAACAAATAAACAAAGTCAAGAAAGAAAACATTGCGTAATACGAAGGAAGGCCTAGATGAGAAATGTCACTTCACCTGAAATCAGTTTTTGGATCGCATGATTTTGTCGGGCAGTCTTGTTCATCACTATTATCTCCACAATCATTACCGAAATCGCATTTCCATTTCGAAGGTATGCAACGATGATTGGTGCATTGGAACTGATCGGTACGACATTTATGACTGGAGCACTGCAACCGACTTTCATCCGACCCGTCATGACAATCATTATCGCCATCGCAGAGGTATGTATTCAGGATGCACCTGAAATGACGAAGGGTTCAATACAAATATCAACATTGCAACAGTTATCAGGATTCTACTATGCAATCTTGCCAATAGCAATACAGGCAGCTACATCTATCCATAGAACGATAAATAAAATCCATCCAAGTAATATCCTGATAGATGTATTGATATGTTATGTGGAGACAAATACCTTGAATTGTTACATCTAAAATGATCATCAGAGCACTTGATAGCGGCACACAGCGCTTTATCTTCATCGCTGTTGTCTCCACAGTCATTTTCACCATCACACTTCCAAACCTTTGATATGCATCGACCATTTCGGCACTGGAATTTATCTACAAAGCAACAACAACAACTTAAATTCTACTCAATTGTATCACCGTAAAAGCTCTATTAAGTCTCTTGTTTTTGAAATTGCGAACAACGATGACATTGCGATTGATTAAACAACAAATGCTGGTAAAGTTATTTTGCAGTTACTTTCCAGAAACATTTTTTCTACGTTTATTTAAGACTTTCATTAATTTCCCCAACAAAAACACCTTTCTGGAACCTCGAAAATTAAATAAGCCTCCTCGAGTTTTTACGGTAAATGCTGAAATATGAGGTGATGGTGTATACAAATGTGAATTCGTCCAAAAGACAAGATGGCCTGATTCATTTATTCCGATAACTTCATTGTAAGTTTTTCGCGTATCGTAACTTTACATCTACACTCAGCAAGATAAACATAATGCATAAATCTCACAGGACCTTTATCAATAACAATATATAAACATGTTTTAGATAAATAAATAAAATCGAATACCTGTAGAGCAAGAAGCTTTGGACACAGAACAATTTCTTTCATCTGATCCATCTTTGCAATCATTCACTCCATTGCAAACGCGATTCTCAAAAATACATCTGTTGTTCTTGCATCGATACTGAAAGCTATGGCAACAAGCAGAAAATCAGCTATCATAAAAGTAATTTTAAAGTGACGGTTTCAATGTCAAGCGCAGATTGGGGTTGCTGTGAAAGTAAGACTTGAAAGCTTCTTTGATGTGTATCTGGACAGATGAAATTACAGTAAACCCCCGATAACTCGAACCCGCGACAACTTGAACCCGCGATAACTCGAGCCTCAACTAACTCGAACCCCTATAACTCGAACCTCAACAAACTCGAACAAATTCGCATTCCCCTTCAAAGCTTTGCTAGTACTTCCTAATTAATCCTCGATAGCTCGAAAATTTGTTAACTAGAACTACTTTCATCGGTTGCTTGAAGGTTCGAGTTATCGGCAGTTTACAGTTTGAACTTACAAAAAACAGGGCCTAGCTTCGCAATTCTGCTCATCGCTGTTATCGCCACAATCATCTTCACCGTCGCAAACCCAATATGGCGACGTGCAGTTGAAATTGTTGCACTGAAACTGACCTGTAAGAGCAAATAATATTCCCCTTAAAATATTGTTTAATTGTAAATATTGTTAATAAATAGTCAAGCACCGAACAGCAAAGTCAAGAAACAGTTTCGTTGAAGAATGCAAAATGAATAAACAATGATCTCATAAAGAGTGATAAACCGTTGAATCCAGTTAGAATGGAGGACCTTCAAATATTGTTGGAATTTGTTAGATTGCACAAATGTGCAATAAGGCAGAACAGTGAAAGTTATCAATGGCATTCAATTCAATGACATTCAATCCAATAGCATTCAATTCAATTGAATTCAAGTGCAGGTTGAAAGAAAGATTGAATACGCAGCTTACCAGGTCTGCATTTTCGTTCTGGACAGGTTGAATCTTCGTCACTTCCATCACCACAATCATCCTCGGTATCGCAACGCCATGCCCGCGGGATGCAACGCGCATTTGCGCATTCAAACTCGCCATTAGAACAGTTGGAGAGACAAGTCTTCCTATCCGCAGCCAGTCTGTAATTATTTGAGCATTCGCATTTATGGCCTCCTTCTGGTGTTTGCAGACAGAAATGACTGCATCCGCCATTTTTCACGTTGCAGGTACTGTTAACTCTTGGCTGAGTAAGTTCGTGAATTATCTAAATATATAAAACAAATATACTGAAATTTATCAAGTTTGCATGCTGGAAATTAAGAAAACTCGAGGCTAAAAGGGCATATTAAGTCACGGCAGAGCATCACAGAGCATCAAAGAGCATTACAGAGCATCAAAGAGTACCTTAGAGTACCTTAGAGCATCACAGAGCATCAAAGAGCTTCACAGAGTATCACAGAGCATCAAAGAGCATCACAGAGCATCACAGAGCATCAAAGAACACAACAGATTATCACAGAGTATCTTAGAGCAAAATGAAAAACAAAAAGATAATGACCTTTATATCAGTGAGGCGTGGATAATCTGTAGTGACAATTTGCCTGAATTTTCCAGACAACTTGTGTGCTTTATTGATGGCGTCACGGTGATCGACCCAGAATATTTTATCACCAAAAACAGTTAACGCAAATGGGGCACTGACGAGCTTAGAGAACAACGACTGTCTGCCACTACCATCAAAGTTCGCATACTCAATCTTACGCAAATGGCTATCACTCCAATATATCTTCTTCGACCAGTGATCAACAGTCAGTCCACGTGGCGATGGAATGTTCTTCTTGATGATCCGACTGAAGCCATCTCCATTCAACCCAATCCGAGATATGCCCGGAGATGATTTCTCCACAGTGTAATACAACCACCCGGCCTCCGGACAAATAGCTAATAAAACCGGATGGTTTTCATGATCGATAAACAGCTGTTTGAGGAATTTGCTGCCGGATTTTAAGACAAATATGGCGTGGAGAGTTGTGTCGGAGAAGAAGATGTTGTTGCCGACCCAGTCCACTGCAAGACTGCGCGGTCCCTTCAACTGGGAACTGGACACGGGTTCAGATTTCCCCACTTGATTCAAACTCGATTTTCGTAAATCAGGAGTGTCGGAATTGACCCAGAAGTAAGTTGAATTTCTAACCAGAATGTCAATGGATGAAACACTCTTTTGACCACGTTGCAGAAACATTCTTGACCTCTTATCCAATGAAATTGATCCAATGAGACTTTCAGTTGAAAACAACAGTTTTGTCCTGGCGTACCCAGATCCGACTTTACAAGACTTAAGTACAGAATCCCAAAGAAATCCTTTCCTACAAAGACACTTGTAAGAGCCGACAGTGTTCAAACAGATCTGCGAGCACCCACTTATTTTATAATCCTTACATTCGTCAATATCCATGCACGTTCTTTGGTCGGAAGCGAGTTTGTAGCCTCGTTTGCAACTGCACTTGTAGCTTGTTGGTGTATCAATGCAGATTTGCGAGCAAGTGTTCAATGTGGGATCGAGGCAGTTATTAATATGGCAGCCTTTCTCGTCCCTTGCATTTGGGCAGTCGACTTTTTTATCGCAGACTTTCTGCTTTGGAATGCAAGTCTTGCCATCTTCACAGCTGAACTGATCACTTTTGCATCCGCTGGTTGGTGTTGTTGAGCAAGTGGTTGAGCTTTCATCTGAACCATCTTTACAATCTTTCTTCCCATCGCATTTGCGTTTTATGTCAATGCATTCACCGTTCTCACATTTAAAGTTCTTGCCAGTGCACGTGGAACAGTTCCTTTCGTCACTTCCGTCTCCACAATCATTTTCATCATCGCAAAGGTAAAGCAAACTCACACAAAGGTCATTATCACACCTGTTAAAATAAAAATATAATTTACATCAGAAATAAAGCTTAGAACACTTAGATACTGGACTCAAACACCAGATGCTGGACTGAAACACTAGACCTGGCTCTCTCTATATTCACGAATCAAATGAAAGTTGATGAGAAACGTACTTGAATTCCTTGGCAGTGCAAGCACGAACTGTGCATCCTTCACTGTGCGTTTCATCTGATGCATCGCCACAATCATTATCACCATCACATTTGTATCTCAATGGAATACACTTGCCATTTCCTTTACAAGTGAACTCACTTGGATCACAAGTTCTATTGCCACAGCGGTGGACTTTCGGATCTTCGTCTGACTTGTCTTTGCAATCAAAATCACCGTCACAAATCAATCTCTTTGAGATGCAAGTACCTGAAACATAACATTATTCAACACACGCTCAAAATATTGCTAACGCGTAGCATGCAACGTAGATTATTGACTTTCCAACGTAGACTCTATAGTCGCATTACATTGTGTCCCTGTGTTTTTGCTCATTCCTTCGCTCCAGCAGCGAGAGTCGAGCGAAACACAGAGACGCGATGTAATGAGTCTAGCAGACTCTCCTTCTTGAAAAGTTGCCCTCCCCCCAACTTTGAGACGCCCTCGACGTCCCTGTCCCTATCCCTGTCCATGTCCCCGCTCTGTCCCTGGATAATAGACAGGATAATAAAGGCCCCAGAAGCATTAAAGGCAGCAAATAAATGTATATATTATAATTATAATCACACCGTTATCGCATCTGAACTGCGTAGGTAAACATGTGGTGTTACGTGAAGTACATTGACCCGCTGGCTCATCACTTCCATCGCTGCAATCTTTATCTCCATCGCAGTACCACGTGTCTGGAATACATCGACCTGTCTTGCAGGCAAATTTACCAGCACCACAAGATACATTTGAACACATTTTACTCTCATCGGAGCCATCAAGACAATCATTATCGCCATCGCATATCCATTCTTTACGCACACACGATGGACTGGTGTCACATTTCAACTGAAAGCAAAAGAAAGAAAATGAAAGGCTATGCTTAGAATGAGAAGAAAGAGGATGGTAATAAAAGGTTGCGGAAAAAATAACAAAGGCCTGTTCATATGAGCCTGCTTACTGGACCAGCTCACTAAGCGAGATCTCACCTACTCCCCAGATCTCTACAAGACTTGTTTTCTGTACATATGAGAAAGAGGGCTGGCCCACTAGGCGAGATCTTACTGGAGCACTACGGAGACCTCGGTAAGCCGGCTGGAAATTTTCCCATACGAACCAACTCCGTCCCGTTTACGAAACCAAAAAACATGTCAACTGCGCCTGCACAATCACTATTTTCATTGTCTACATCCCACGGGCAAATCTCAAGTGACAGTTTCTAACTCTGTTCCACTTGGTGAGCCGGCGCGGTAAGTGGGCTGCAATGAACAGGGCCTAAGAGGCATAAGATCCAAATTCCGCTTACCGATCCCGGCGGGCAAGTTGACCTGTTGCAATTTTTCTCATCAGAGAGGTCCGGGCAATCCTTTTCACCATCGCAAACGAATTTCTTAACAATGCAACGACCATTGCCACATCTGAAAAATTCCGGTCCACATGAAGGGTGGTCACAATTATCCTCATCACTGCCATCTTTACAGTCGGGATCGTGGTCGCATTGCCAGTTTTTGGGTATGCACTGCCCGGTGGATTTGCAAGTGAAGAGTCCTTTGGGACACTTGTGTCTTCCTACAACAACAACAACAATAGCATGGCAAACATAATAAAGAGATACTTGGAGCATGGTAAAGCCGAGGAGAGACTGAGACATGGTAAAGTGTCGTGATGTATAAAATACTAGACAGGGAAACTTGTGCTACCAAGGTCAGGTTGCGCATATCTTGAATTTGTAATTTATTTTTAGAAAAAGTAAATGTCTCATGAGGCATGAGTGCTCTAAGTTAAATTTCCGTTGATCGTGATGACGTCATGTGCCACGTGATCAGTTTGTTTTTTAAATTGGATCCTGGCTCCATAAAATTCGCCATGGTCGATTTAGCAAGGTCATAGCTTGAAAACAAAGGCTAGGCACTTCCTTAGGTGGCAGCGCAAACTTCCCTGTCTATACGTCGAAAAACGTCGAAAAACTAAAAAGGGCAATCCAAATGGATTCATGTTTACTTACGGCAAAGCTTGGCATTCTCATCTGAACTGTCCTTGCAGTCAAAGGGGTCACCGTCGCATACAAATGACCGATCGATACATTGTCCACTTTCACATGTGAACATCGATGAGCTGCAATTGCTAGACGCTGCTACGCATCGGACTTTGTTCAAGAGTTTCATATTTGTAGGGCATAAACACGCCCACGTGTTCTGCTTAACTGTACACGCGTGACTGCATGGTCCATTGTCAAAGCAAGGTGAAAATGAGCCTGAAAATGAGAAAAATCCATATCTAATAATCACTGAAAATGATTTTTGAAGATATCTGTATTTAATCAAATATAAGAAACAGGACTTTATTAAAAGGAAGACAAAGCTTTATTAAAAGACAGGGCTCTATAAAGAGCAAATATTTCGGGCCATTAAACTAGTCATATACTTACAATTTTGTCGCTGCCTTGAGAACACTTTGATATCCATAGGTTGTGCATCGAGGCCTTCAAGAAGGTTGATAGGGTTGCCCCCATTGTACTTCCCTGCCCGTTTCACAGACCTGGCCACCCAGTCAGTCCAATAGATGTAAGGACCAAGAAGCGAAATGCCAAAAACATGAGGGGTACCGGATACAACAACTCGCCTATCACTACCATCAAGATTAGCAGATTCAATGCTGAAAGAAAATAAATAACAGATATGAGTCCTTCCTAAATATAATCTTCTAGTTTGCAGGATATTCTAACAAAATATATTCAACTATGTGCAGTATCTATTTGTCTAGCTACACAAATTCCCAAAAACACTCGAGTCATATTCTCAACATGTTTAATACATCTACCCTTCATTTTAACCTATTGTACTGACAAATGAATGAGAAAACGTGGCTTCTATTTAGTCAAAAACAGGTAATATTAAAGGAAATGCAACAAAAGTTTACCGATCAACGCGTGCATCAGCCCAGAAGATTCTACTCTCAGCATAATCCAAAGAGAGGCCGTTCGGCCAACCGAGGCCACTGTCAATAACAGTTTCCATTTTGATTCCATCTAGTGTAGTTCGTTTTATGTAAGGTTTCTTTCCCCAGTCACTCCAATACAATAAACTGAAACAAATAAAAATGCTCTCAAATATGTTTCCAAACTGTATAAAAATACAGAGCAAGATAAAAAATAACCCATATATACTAACATATTTTATAAAATGTATTTTACATAATTCTGTTGCTTCGAAAATTCAAAAATAAGAGGATCTGTGGGGGTACTTTTTCTCCGAGCCTGTAGTTTGGAAAAGTACAGTAGTTGACAGAAAAAATTATAAACGCATGGCAGCATAATAACATGACAGTTTGATTCATGAACATTTATGCAAACAATAACAAAGTGAAATACATCAATCTAGTCCACCTACCCATCGCAAGGGCTGACAGTAATAGCTCTCGGTTCATCCAAGTCTTTTGTTATCAGAATTTCTCTCGTCAAATTTCCTGTCATGTCAATTCTACTGATTGTGTTCTCTTGCGCATCTGTCCAATATATGCTGTCGTTTATCCAATCGTATGCGATTCCATCAGGCGTGCGTAAATCTGCTCAACAAGACATTGGTTAGCTGGACTCGTTACATTGCGTCCCTGTGCTTCGCTCGAATCTCGCTCAACTACAGGGACTTATCACATGGCTATGTCAAGCACAGGGACGCAATGTAATGAGTCTATTGGTCAGCTATAAGTTAAATGATGAGAAGAATGGACGCAAAAGGCATTTGGAGATGGTAAATGGATATAAAAAAAGGCTATGGGGAAAAACAACAAGACAAGAGATAGTGAAAGAAAAAAGATTAGTTAGCATGGGGAAAAAGGTAACAGAAGGAGACAAGAGGTTGCAGAAGGAGACGAGGGGTTGCAGAAGAAAATAAATAGATGAAAAAAGCATGTTAATCAATTGAGTATACTGTACCTGATGCAAGCACAACTTGTCCGGTACCATTCAAGAATATCATTCCAATTTGATTGGTGAATATGTCCGAATAAAAGATGCGCTGCGTTTTGTAATGAAAATCAACTCCAATCACATTACTGAACGCTTTGATTGGCTTGTGGGGAGGCGCAAGCGTACCAGACTTCTCGAGACCCAATGTTATGATTTCATTGCGTTTAGCGAAGAAGAGAAAGTCACTGACAGGGATGCAAGACTTCATGTCTTTATCCAGCTTGCCGTTCGTGCAAATGCATCTGCAAGAGAAATAACAAATGCATACGTCGCTAATGCAACCAATATCTACGACAGTCACTGCAATATCCAACTATTATGTGTTTTACGCCAAAGTCACTGCAGGGCCAAAAACTAAAGTAAATAAGTACGAATATTTATATTGGATAAGCGCTTCGACTATGATAGCTGTTATCAATGTGGATCCAGTTGGTATAAACCCTTACCCCCAGGAATTCTGGGTACTCATTTACCGACCTCGGAAGGATGTAAAGCTGAGTTGGCTGACAGCTTGTAGTTCGTGGTTCCGATCATATGTGGATTTGAACCAGTGAAGGCATGGCCTCTAAAGCCCTGTGCCTTAACCACTAGGCTACACCACCGTAAGGGCTTTAGAGATTGACTGCTCTATGGCTTGGATATGGCGACAAATGAGCACAATACCACAGTAATAATATACCACATTAAATTAATAAAAGTAATTGTAATTGACAAGTAACTAGATGTGTCATCTAGCTGTACACTTCATTTAATCATACAGTTCATTTGACGCAAGCAAATAGAGACGAACCTTCGAGTTACATTTGATGTTGAAAGACAAAGTTGTTCACAGTCTCCGTTATTCACAGAACAACTGCTGTTGCCTAAAAGAGAAAAACAGACAACATTTAAAGAAGGAATGAGTGGTATTTAGTAATAGATGCTGCAAAGAATGCAGAGATACAAGAGCATACAACCGCAGTTAAACCTCCCAGGGTAGCAAAATTAGGATTTGGTCTGTGAAACTGCTTTTTGACAAAATTTAACCTTTACTTTAAGGAATTCAATATAAAATGATCACACATTGGTCCCACCAAGGCTTGCATTTTACAACCATTGCAACCATAACAATTGCAAAAAATAAGTTGATAACAAGGAGTTGTATCTATAACAAAATTTTGAAGTTCCAACAGCTTCGCATACCTGCTTGTCGTTCTTCGACAAAAACATGAATATCTCCAACATTGCTGATCTTACTCCGCATAGCCTCGACATCAGATAGATTGCTGACCCTCGTTCTCATGATCGCGAGTGGTGACCACTCGGTCCAATAAATGAAATCACCAAATACTGATATGGCGTATGGGTGGGAGACAGTGCGGCCGATATCAAGCTTCAGCAGATCTCCTACAAAAGATAAAATCGCAATTAAAATTACAGTTTATAAGAGGGGAAAATTTAAAATTGGGAGAGTTTATTGGAGTAAGAAATAAAAATGGCCACTCGAGTGTTCTTGGTAATTTGTGTAGCTAAACAAATAGATTCTGCACAAAGTTGAATATATTGTGTTAGAATATCCTGCAAAGTAGGAGATGATATTTAGAAAGAAGTCATTTCTGTTGTTTACTTTCTTTCAGCGTTGAATCTGCTGATGTTGCAATTATTACACTACTCTTGCAGAAAATTGTCTATAAAATCCAATTTTGAAATGAAATGTGGCTCACTTACTATTCTCGCATCAGAGGGCGTTTGTAAAATACAAGAAATATATAAAATAAGGGCAACAATATATGAGTATTAGAAATGTCTCATGAGTGGATGCACAACTGATTTACCTAATAAAAATATGAGCCAATAAATTCATTATAACCCAAAAGGGAATAATATTCTCTTACCTCCGTCGAGGTTCATTCTGAAAAGAGCATTAGCTTGAGCATCCGTCCAATAAATTTGATTACGTTGGAAATCTATTGTCAATCCATTTGGCCAGCCGATACTCGTCAGGGAAGTATTATTAACAAGTACAGTACGCTGGGTTCCATCCATCAATGACCTTTCTATCTTCGGGTCCTTGTGTCCCCAGTCTGTCCAATACAAATAGCCTTTACTTGGGTAGACTACAAGTCCTCTGGGACTATTGAGTCCTTCGTGAATTACAACAAAGCGATGGCTACCATCAAATCGGCAAACCTAGACAAGAAAATTGATGACATAAACTTTTAGAGAAATATCCGTTGATACAAAGTATATTATCGTAAGTTCTGTCAATGGTGGTAGAAAATATCCTTCACTTATAAATTTCTTCAGTGAAATTTAGATACAACATTCCATTCTACAGCTTCTAATTTTAATATATCGTCTTCTCCATTCTTCTGAAAGTCATTGTTTGCCTCAAATTGCATTTATTATTCATACCTCGATGAGATCACGTCCCGCATCAGCAATGAAGACATTTTTTGCTGCCCAATCAACAGCTACACCCTGTGGATTTTCCAGACCAGAATCGATAATGACTTCCAATCCACTACCGTCCGTTTTCGATTTAATGAGATGGTCCCGTCCATTGTCAATGATAAATATCTCTCGGTCTTTGTAATAGTAGTCGATGGCATAAGACAATGTTAGGCCGGTGATCGGGACGATTGCTTGGGTTTCTTCTTTCGGATCAAAGAAGATTCCACGAACCTCTGAAATCAGATATTCCTGATTTAGTAACCAAGCACAGTAGCCTGCTTCCTATGTACAGTAGCCTGCTTCCTATGTACAGTAGCCTGTTTCCTATGTACAGTAGCCTGCTTCCTATGTACAGTAGCCTGCTTCCTATGTACAGTAGCCTGCTTCCTATGCACAGTAGCCTGCTTCCTATGCACAGTAGCCTGCTTCCTATGCACAGTAGCCTGCTTCCTATGTACAGTAGCCTGCTTCCTATGCACAGTAGCCTGCTTCCTATGCACAGTAGCCTGCTTCCTATGTACAGTAGCCTGCTTCCTATGTACAGTAGCCTGCTTCCTATGTACAGTAGCCTGCTTCCTATGCACAGTAGCCTGCTTCCTATGTACAGTAGCCTGCTTCCTATGCACAGTAGCCTGCTTCCTATGTACAGTAGCCAGAGAGGGCAATACGATAAGTAGCAATAATATTTGGACCAGATTTTGAACAGATTAACAAGATATCTCGACTAAAAGAATTGGAATGAACTACCTGTGCTTGCTGTATAAATGAGAAAGCTTTTTGAGCCAACACAAGACTTGCTATCCTCTGCCAATGTAAAGCCTGATGCGCAGGCGCACCTCGTTTGATTACCAAGAAAAAAACACAAATGCTGGCAACCATTATTGCCGTTCTCGCAAGGATTTGTGCCTATGAAAATGGAAGAAAAATGTCATTGAGAAGACTTGACTTGACTTCAGTTCATATCTACACATTCAATTTATAAATAATTATCAATTCGTAATTTATAGTTGATTAGTGTTTTCAAGAAAGAGAAATTTTTAAAAGGGTTAAAAATAGCAATGACATGCTACAAACCTTGCTGCCTACTTTCATCAAACACTTCTGTTCCCATCAAACTGGAGATGCCTTCTTTAATAGTGATAATTTCTTTGCTTTGCACATTCATCCTCACGATGCCTCTTCTTCCCCAATCAGTCCAGAAAAGATAATCACCAAAGTTTGTTATTCCAAAGGGATGAGAAACCATGACGCTCTTTGTAGTCAGAACAACCCTACTCATGTTATTCAAGTACAGGGCTTCGATCCTATCGTAAAGTGCATCACACCAGTATAACACTTCTCTTTTCAAATCCAACGTTATTCCATTTGGTGTTCCAATATTCTTACTGACAATAACTGATCTATTGCTGCCATCTAGTGACGATGATTCGATTTTCGATGGCCTTCCCCAGTCACTCCAAAACAGCTTCCTGCGGGTAAACAAATACCTTTGTTCAACCAACAAGCTATCAAAGAAACGCTTACGGCGTTTATGAAACGCAAATTGCGTCTATGAAACGCCCACGGCGTCCATGAAGCTCATAAAGTTGAAGCATTACAAACCCTTTCTGTGGATGGACAGCAATTCCTCGTGGCTCATCAAGACCTTTGGAGATTATCACGCGACGGTAAATTCCATTAAGGCGCGAAACCTCGATTTGATCTTTCCTAGAGTCCGTCCAATAGAGGTTGTTTGCAATCCAATCCACGGCTATGTCAACAGCTGAAGGCACTCCTAAAATCAAACAGAAAACAATACAAACAAGCAAGAACACAACAATAACAACAATACAAAAAGAGCAGCAACAACAACAATACAAAAACAACAACAACAACAATACAATAACAACAACAACAACATTTGTTTACCAGATACAATGTTCTCTCGCCCTGTTCCATTCTTGTGTATTCTGTAAATAGCATCCTTGTTCACATCACTCCAGTATATATGACCAGTTGCAGCATCAAAATCGATACCAACAGCATTTGTGAGTTTGGTAATCGGAGTGATCTTATCAACCGAATCGACTTTTTCTGTTGAAATGCCTCGTATTTCGATACGGCGGGCGTATAACAGCACAGCTTTTATTTCTAAGACAAGAAAAGATTAACATATTGTATAATGTATTGCTACCCCACATCCAGTGTGGCCCTATTTTCCCACCACCCGTGTGAAAATGTATGTATGTATCGATGTATGAATGTATGTATGTAATGTTCATGTATGTATGTATGTATGTATGTATGTATGTATGTATGTATGTATGTATGTATGTATGTATGTATGTATGTATGTATGTAATGTTCATGTATGTATGTATGTATGTATGTATAAATCAAGATGCTGTAAACATACCTTTGCAGAATCGTTGGTCACTTTGAAGTTCCATGCCAAAGGGGCATTTGCACGAATAACCATTCGGTTTTAAAACACAAAGATGGGAGCAATTGTGTCCGTGGCAATAATTTACTGCATCCTGTTGCATGACGGGATGTGCTACCTTGAGACCCATTGGCTTATTCAATCGTTGTTGGATGAACATTTTACTATCACCTCGGTATTTGTTAACGCGAAGTATACTGGCAGGAGGGTTCCAATCGCTGAAGTAAAGAAAATCTTCGAAATTCGTCACGGCAAACGGATGCTTGATGATTGAATTTTGGAGTATAGTTATTCTTTCTGTTCCGTCGTACTTGACGCGTTGAAGATAGTCAACTCTTGCGTCGATGAAAAACACCAGCCTGGGAAAATACAATACAAATATATACAAGGTTCCACAAACAACTTACAGGTTGTAGATAGGGCCATGAAAGGTTGTAGAAGTGGATGAGAGGCTGTAGAAAAATATGAGAGTTAGGAAAGCATTATGTGATATTTCATAAGAAGATAAGAGGTTGCAAAAAAATAGAAAAGCTGCAGAATATAAAAATAAACACAGAACGAAACATGAAGTTGTAAAAAGTAAAAAGAGAATTGTAAAACGATAGAGCTTCTCCATTAAGCATCAGATTAAGCTCGAAATACAATTCCATACCTATTAGCATAATCAACAGTTAGGCCATTCGGCCAAACAAGCTTTGTACTGACAAGAGCAATTCTTCCAGTTCCATCCATGTTGGCTCTTTCAACACGCGGCTTTTTACCCCAATCTGTCCAGAACAGATATCTGAAATAAAACCAACAACATAAAAGACAAATCACAGAAATAAAAGTAAAATAAATCGGTGCAGCATTTGAAGAAAAAGTTTGAAGATAAAGCAATATTATTTTATCATTGCAATCAATATCATTTTAAAGAAAGTTAAACATTTCATGTATTAGTTTTGTATTATTGTATTATGAACTAATCCAACTTTGCTTGTTAGATAATGTACATGTACATCATATGTCAACCACACAACAAATATGATGTACATTATCTAACAAATGTTAAAATCTCGATATAGCAGACCATGCAAATGACCATCACAAAACACATCGCGTGTTCGCTGGATGCTTTGTAATTTGTTCGTTATTCGTTATAGTGAGATTCTACTGCATGCAATAGATGGACAGATTTACTCAAATACTAAGTTAATAAAATAAGACTGTAAATGTGGTTGGTAGCTCACCCATCTCTTGGATCGACTGCGATTGCTCTTGGCGCTTCTAAATCTGAACCAATTATGTTTGATCTGAGTGATCCATCAAGCTTTGCTGCGTCTATGGTGTCTGCTTTTGTATCAGACCAATAGAGATTTCTGCCAATCCAGTCCACAGCTATGCCTAGACAATCGAAATCATAACAGGTCCTTTACTAAGGGATCTCCGTAATCACTGAAGAAACAACCCTAAATAGGGTGTAACGCTGTTCCACTAATGACTACCATTTAGATCATTACAAGTCATGGAAGTAAGAACAAGCCTACAATAGGCGACAAAAACCCTGGGACACTTACGACTTTCTTTGGCACGTATCCTTCAACCCCCTCCTCTCCCATAAATTTTGCTTTTAAAGACAGTTTATACAATATATCGACAAATTATTTTTGCAAGATGATCTCAAGGGTCTGATTGGGGGAACAGCATTGTTTTAGAGGGGGTGGGAGTTAAATAAAGCCCACAAAAAGAAGTTTACGGGTAGATAGCATATTCTTTGTATTTTTACAAATGTTCCAGGACTCTTGTCCACTTTCGCAATATCGACGAGGTAGATAAACAACAGTACTCACCTTCAGGAGCTAGAAGGCCAGTGTCAACTACCACACGTCGATTACTCCCATTAAAATGAATCTTCTCAATTTTGTCATCATTAACATCTGACCAATATATGGCTTGTTCTTTCCAGTCGAAATCCAAGCCAATAGCATTGGTTAGGCCAGAGACAATACTAGACCCGTCCGTTGTCTTCAAATTGTACTGACGAATCTCACGCCGATCCGAATATACCAGCAAAGGTACTTCACCTACAACAACACGTATATTCACGTTGGTCAACGCGTTTATGTTAGGTGAGATAGAACTGTAAAAGAAGTATATTTATAGTGATAACTACCAATAGCAGAGCAAGTCTTTTTATTTCCTCTGAGAATGTACCCCTTTTCGCAAAAGCATTTGTATGACCTCTTGATGTTGACACATTTCTGGCTGCACATTCCCGGTGTAAGGCATTCATTTATATCTTCGCAAATCTTCGAATCATTTCCTAGTTTCATACCAGAAGGACAGCCGCATGCAACTCCTATATAAAATAAAGAACAATATACTATCAAGAAGAAATATATACATTAATAATAAATTTTATGTACATATCTTCGTACATATAGGTAAAAAGAGAGCAAAGATTTGGGCAGATAAAGAAGACATGATGTGCAAAAGATTTTGTCTCACTCTGTTAGAACAAATAAATAAAGTCAGAATCGCACGATTATCTCACCATTTGGAGATGCGAAGCATTGGTGACTACAGCCTCCATTGAAAACTCTGCAAAGGTGCAACTTGCAACCAGGTCCTTCATCTAGGCCATTGGGGCAGTCTCTCTTGCCATCACAAAGTTGCTTCAAATGGATACACGTGGTTGTATTTTCACACCTCCACTCGTTATTGACAGCACATGACTTCTCCTTGGGTTTCTCTTCTGAAAAGAAACATTAAAGAAACTCTTAGAATAAAAATTAATAGTTACTTTGCTGGTAACATATTGCATGAATCGAATGCAATAATATTGGGAAATCAAAGGCACTGTCTCGAACGATACAGTTTATATCTATAACATGCTGGTACTACTCAATTTGCACAGACTGAGATAGGATATGATAGAATAGGATAAGATAGGGTAAGACAAGAAAGGAAAGGATAAGATAGGATATGATAGAATAGGATAACATACGATGGCATAGGGTAGCACGAGACAGAATAGATTATAAGGTGGAATATGATTTGGTTAGGTATACGACAAGATAAAGCAAAACTAATATAAAATAGAAGAGAATATGACGATTAAGATGGAATGGATTGAAGTAAATAAAGCAAGGAAAAAATAATCAATTTACCACATCCATCTTCATCACTGTTGTCTCCACAATCGTTTGAGCCATCACATTTGAAGTCGACTGGAAGGCATCTTCCATTACCACATCTAATCTGCTTCGTTGCATCACACGTTATGTTATTGCACGATGCTTCTTCGTCTGACTGATCTCCACAGTCGTTATAGAAATCACAGACGAATTCTTTGTTGATGCATCGGCCATTGCTACATTTGAATTCTGTCTCGTTTCTACACAAGCCACAATTGCCATGGTCACAAATGCCTGCAATCATGTAGAGCTAATCACTTACAAATAATCATGAATATTCGAATTTGAATATTATGCACTGAAAACTTCAGATGGAATGTCAAAGCACCTAGCATAGTTCGTCCTAATACCTCTAAGCAGCATAAATGACGTCAGGCAAGATTCTCGTTTGCAAATTAAACCCCCGCATTCATCTACTCAAATTATCCCAAATCTTTAAACGTCATTTCTTTTAGTACGATTCAAACGAGAACGACAAGAGCAAAATGTGGTCGAAATATCACGAAATATCACAAAATGAAAACCTTCTTGTGCTTTTAGTACGTTTTCGCATATAAATTGTGCAAATTTTAATTTATTCGTCTACTATTTGTCTGCGTCCGTCTTCTATCGCAACTTGCTTCACATCTCATACCTACATCTACAACCTTGTATATACAGACTAAAATGCTCAAAATCGCTAGAGCAGAATACCCTTCGCAGGTTATAAAAGCCACCAATAATCATCTCACCGCAATTTTTCTCATCTGATCCATCACCACAATCATCGTCTCCGTCACACCTGAATTTCTTCTGAATGCATTTCGAGTTTCCACACGTGAATTTACCCAACTTCGGGCAGTCCTGCGGTGTGCAGCCTTTTTCATCGGTTGCATCGGGACAATCTGCTTCTCCATCGCAGCGCCATGTCTTCGATATGCAGCGAGAATTGTCACACGCAAACTGATTCTCCGCACATGTCCGATTACCTTGGAAACAGTCAGATCGTCGTCATAATAATCAATAACAAAATCAATGCTTAAAGGTGGGCGGAACAGATGTCGAAAATATAATTCTACTGGAGTATATACAGTTGGATCCCGGCAAAATGCTTTCTATAAAGAGTTCGAAGACAAAGCAAACTAAGCATCCTGTCCTTTACAAAGCTGTTTCATAGCGGACGATCAGCGTACTGCTCAGCGTCCTCCCCACTTTAACCAGTTCCAGACATCCAGAGATACTACTCGATTCTGTCAAAAATTCACCATGTATTTCGGAACTTCAGTCTATACTATTTCAGCATGAATTCCAAACCTTTTACAGCAATGTTCCAAATAAGCAACAAGGAAGCGTATTAAACTACGTCACATACTTCTTGGGTTATTAATAAACTTCTCACTGTAAATAGGGGCTGTCTATAAGGAGGAGGCGTCTATTTAAAAGACTGTCTAAGAAGGGGGCGCTTATTTAAATGGCTGTCGGCGCTCATCCAGTGTGCTATAGTATTACATTACAAAAGGCATTAACTTACCACAGCTGACTTCATCGCTCCAATCACCGCAATCGTTATCGCCATCGCAATGCCATCTCTTTTGAATACATTTGTCATTTGCACAAGCAAACTGCAGCGCCGTGCAATTTCGATGCTTTTGCGTGCAATTCTTTTCATCGCTTGCATCGTCACAATCGCTTTCCCTATCGCACCTCCATGACGATGGGATGCATCGATTGGTGCCACATAGGAAACTGGAGGGATCACAAGTGACACTCTCTGCAGAGTTAGAAAATAATAACATTTTAGGTCGTATTTGAAAAATAGTATGTTTAAAAAGAATGGGAAAAACAGTAAAGGTTAGTGAGGGTTTATTGAAAAAAGTGGGAGGTCGTAAATGAAGATAAAGGTAGCAGAGGAAGATGACAGATAACACAAGATGAGGGGTCATTAAAGAGGATTATAGGTCGTAATAGAAGACAGACGTCGTAATAGAAAATTAGAGGTCGTAAAAGAAGATTAGAGGTCGTAAAAGAAGATAGAGGTCGTAAAAGAAGATGAAAAGTCGAAGGAGACCATACAAGAGTACGAAAGACCTTTACCGATTAACATTGTACTTACTACAAGTCTGTTCTGTTTCATCGCTACCATCTTTGCAATCAGCATCACCATCGCAACGCCACCTTTCTCTTATACAATTTCCATCTGCACATTTGAACATGTTCGCTTCACATTGAAATTCTTTTTCTGTCCCAGAGGCTGAAGAAAAACAACAAGGCTCATTCACTTTAGCAGTAATTACATCTCGTTTCCTTCAACTACTTCTTTCCTCTCCAAAACGTCTCTAATACATTATCTAACACCTCCCATATCATTCATGACATTAAACATACTTCCATAATCTTATATATACTTCTATGATCATATATATATATGTTTCTATGATCATATATATACTTATATGATCTTATATATATTCCTATGATCCTAATGATCTTATAAACTTCTATGAGCCCTCACATCCTTCTAATACACTCTGCATCCTCAAACTACCTAGTTTATTCTCCCAGGACAATCTACATTCATCCGCTTCCCATAGGTAGTGGCCCAAATAAGCAATAACGAAAAACAGGAAAACATACGAGCTCTAACTTACCAATGCAGCTAACATTATCGGTGGCCAATGTGAAATTGTTTTCACACGCACATGTGAACCCATGAGGTCTTGCTAGACAAAGTTGGGAGCAAGTATTCTTTCCACAGCTGTTATTTCCTAAAATGAAAAATCCCCATCTGACATTACCCATCAACTGATTACACTGCTTCAGGAAACATTACAACAAAACTACAGTCAAATCTGCATAGTTCGAGCTCGTGTAATTCGAGCTCCATCTAATTCGAACAAAGTTCTCCCTCCCTTTAAGGATCAATAAAAACCAATCCTTATAAAAAAACAACTATAATTCGAAACATTTATAAATCGAACATTTTCATGCTTCCCCAGCGTTCGAATCATACAGAGTTGATTGTATCCAAGAAAATAAGGTATATAAATAAAGAATAGAGTAAGACATTGACGTAATGAGTTCCGCTGTATCGACAGCACATGTATGATAAATAAAACAATAGAGTTCTTTGAACAGACTGTATACCTGACTCCTAGTTTAACCTACTTCTGATACTACGAAATATTTTCATTGTGTCTCTCACAGAGTGTGCTACACGTGGATTTGACAGTGAGATTAGTTGATTATCAAAACATATCACATACCTGTTTGCATCGATTCGTCGTAAACTTGAAGTTCCATCAATCCAACCAGCCCTTGACGCAGGACATGAAAACTTGATGTGTTGTGTTTTGAAACTCTGAATATACTTCGATCTTGCCAATCAGAGAAGAATATGAATTCCCCAAACAGCGCCAAACCAAATGGGTGGCTCAAACCGGTTAGAACCACTTCTCTTGCGAGTCCATTCAGATTCATTCGCTCGATAACATCTGTCTTTGCGTCGGCCCAGTATATTTTACTTTCATTGAAGTCAATAGCAAGACCGTTTGGCCAGCCGATTCTTGTTCCGTTGATAAGAATAATATGGTGTGAACCATCCATGTCTGCTCTTCCGATCTTCGCAGGCTGTGACCAATCAGTGTAGAACAAATACCTAACAATATAATAGAATTAGAGGTTATAGAGGAAGATGGGGGGTTATAAGAATGATCAGGGGTCAAAGGTTATAAGAATGATCAGGGGTCAAAGGTTATAAGAATGATCAGGGGTCAAAGATGAAGACAAAAGGCTACAGAAGAAAATGAGAGGTTATAAATTAAGAGACCAAAAAAGAGAAAAAGGTAAATTAGAGATCAAAGGAGAAGGTAAAAAGTTCTAGAGAATATCAGAGGTTATACAGTAATAAGAGAAGTGGTAGAATGGAATGAAATTGGCAAAATAAGATGCGAATGATTTGTAGATGAAAGTAAGAAGCATAGATGGATGAAATGTGGATATAATCCCAGTAACACAATTAAACAATAAAAAATAACATTTCAGAACCTACCCTGCAACAGGATGAACTGTAATAGCCCTTGGACTTCCAAGCCCCGATGTGATTAATGACTTTCTATACTTTCCATCCAACCTTGACACTCCTATCTCCGGCTTACCTTGAACTTTCGCATCCGTCCAGTAAATGTTCCGGCCAATCCAATCCACTGATATACCGTCCGGATTTTGAAGATTCTCACTGACAATAAACTGCGGACCGGTTTTGCCGTCGGTCGGAGCTCTGCCAATTTTACCAAGTTTGACATCAGTGAAGTAAATCTGCCTCTCTTTGGCATCGAAATCAGCGCCGACGATATTACTCAGTCCAAGCACTGGCACCATTGCATCGTGTTGCATATTGTCATGGAGATGGAGAGAGATGCCACGTAATTCAGCACTTCTCGCAAACAGAAGGAATTGATTCATCGGTGAACACGTGCGATTATCTGCCTGTATTTCATAACCATATTGACACAAACACGAGGATTGATTCCTCGCTGATATCACGCATAATTGTTGACATCCACCGTTGTTAACAGCACATGGGTTCAAGGCTGGCGGTTGGCGTGATATGTGGTAGACGTGTAGATCCATTGGTCGTGATAAATTCGATACAACTATAACAGGATGTTCTGCAGTCGGTGATTTCTTAATGCGTAGAATGCCCCGATGCGTCCAGTCTGAATAGTAAACATACTCATCGTAAGAAGTAATTGCGAAGGGGTGACGTACTCTGTTCGCCACAGTTCTTCGATTCTTTCCATGATAATCAATCGCTCCAATATAATCTAGCCGCGCGTCTGCCCAATAGATTGTCCTTGTTGTGTAGTCTACTGTCAGACCATTAGGCCAACCAATCTGATATGTAGCGAGAGTTTTTCTTGCTGTTCCGTCCATTCCTGCGCGTTCAATGTGCGCATTGGGACCCCAGTCGGAGAAAAACATGTAGCTGTGAAGAAAATTGACTTTAAAGTAACAATCCCATCACCTCCAAAAAATATTACCTCGTCAATACACCCGGTTTACTTCTTATCTCTAACAATACCGTTCTTACAAACCAGGATTCCCTGCTATACCTAACAGGTCATTCTGCTACAATCGATATCCACTGTGCTGACTGCCCGCTAACTCAAACATTCGTAATTTAAGAACCATCCCTTTCTAGAGTCAAGTAAGTCACTCCTTAACTAAGGCCTCCAATAACTCAAACATTCGCTAGCTCGAAGCATTATACTCAATCCTTTAGTAGTTCATAACTTCTTTTCTTTAATTCCATTTCCCTCTCATCTCCAACCTTCCATTTCCCTTCAAATAACTTGCATCTCATTCTATGCCCTTCCACAACTTAATTAATCTTCAAAGCTTTCCTTCATTTACGATATTTACAATGCAAAGCAACCCACACAACAAAACAATACTTCGACTCACCCATCCCTTGGATCCAGAGCTATTCCACGTGGACTATCAACACCAGATGAAATAAGAGGAGACCTGAATGATCCATTTGCAGTGCAAATGTCAATTCTATTACCAGCACTTTCTGCAAAGTAGATGTTTTTTGCAACCCAATCAAATGCTATGCCATCCGGTACGGCAAGACCCGTTGTAAGAATTGGCTTAGGCTGAAATGAAACAAAATTAAAATGACATAAGCGTCTTGTATAGAAGTGCAATCAATAAAGAAACTTATCTGTTGTTCAAGAACAATAGGCTGCAACAAATGGCTTTGTTTCATACATACGGGAACTTATTATGGTAAATAACATGAGAGAGAGGCTTACCCGAGAAGCCCCGGTCGATGTGTTAGTGTAATGCGTCTTGTATATTCTGTTCTCAGTCACATCAGTGAAGAATATTGTACCCGTTCTGACGTCAAAATCAAGGGCAACGATCCTGGTGAGGTTGTTAACAAGCACATCGTAATTGCCTGTTGTTAATTCAAAACGACGAATTTCTTTAATGTCGGCAAACACAAGTTCTGGCGGCATTTTGTCTGAAGAAATCGAAGGGCAATTGTTTGATTATAATACACTGGCATTGAAGTAACGTGGGAGTACAAGACTGGAAATATAGGTGATAAAAGAAGAATAAAAACAAACGACATATAAATTAGGGGCAGAATGAGGAATAAAAATAAAATAAAATAAAAATAAATTTTAACAAGACTCAGAAAGAGAAGAAGACAATATAAAGTAGAAGAAGGTATGATAAATTGCTAATGGGGAATAAGTAGAGACAGTTACTGTGTGATTAAGCTATTAAAGTGAGAAGATGGTATGAATTTACGCTCACAATTGAATTTGCAACCCCTCGGAGGTTGAAAAATATACCCTCTTGTGCAGTCGCATTTATAGCTTCCAGGGGTATTGACGCAAATCTGGTCGCATTTGGGAACAGCATCGGCACATTCATTGATATCTTGAAAAGAAATTCAACAGATGAGCTCAAGTGGAAAGCTTCAAACATAAGACTAAGCAGAAATTTGACATTGCAAGAACGATCATTAAGAGTGAGCATTATAATCAACTACCTATGCAAGATTTTTTGTCCTTGCCCAAGACATATCCCTTCTTACAGTAGCAAAGCGGGATGCCAAGGGGTGTCGGTCGGCAGCCATATTGACAGTCGCTTTTAAGGCAGTTAACATCCACTACAATACAAAGATGTAGATTGATAATAGCATGGCCAGAAGGTACAAGAAAATACCATTACGTTAGAAATCAAATACAACGTTCTTTACAACTCTTCTACCCGCAATGGCTCGTTGAAGCCGGAATAAGTCGTAGTATGACTAATTCCGATTGTATATCATTCTTATGGCGGGAATTTCGTTGCAAACGAGGTTCGTGATATCGAGGCTTCGTTGTTGTGATAACTAGTCATAGATACTTACGACAACGCGAGCCTTCGTCGGAGCCATCTCCGCAGTCGTTTTTGAGGTTGCAAATCTTATCAATCTTGATGCATTTGTTCGAACCAATGCATTTCCATTCGCCAGTTGGACATGTAAATTCACCACCAGCTACGAGATAAATAATGAACCAACACATAATGGAAAAGTTCTCAAAATCGAAACTGCAAATTACTCCTAAAAAGGACGTTAATAAGATAAAGTATTTGAAGGGGGAAAAGGCAATTACTTGATGTATCGCGTTAATGAGGAATCGGTTTTGGATCAGTTGGGAAAAACAAGAAAAAAAATATTTACAGTTCACACCCGGTATCACGAATAGAAAGTTCGAGATAGCAGATGTGAATTATACATGATAAATGACGGCCTCTAGGCAGCTGGTGTATCATATCACGTACTTTTACGACAATTTTCTTCATCGGAGCGATCACTGCAATCATCTTGACCATCACATCGCCACATTCTGTTGATGCACTTTCCATTTTTACATCGAAAGTGAAACAGCGGAAGACATTCTGGTTCTACGATGTTAATTAACGGATGCTTATATTGTAAAACCAAACCACTTTAAATGTGTACATAAACTATATTTAACGAAAGCCAAGGTATAAACGAGAAAGAGAGCTATCAAGTTTCATGACACCTTACATGGAGAATCAAATGTGCTGAATAACACTAGACTCACTACATTGCATCCCAGCAGTGCCTCGCTCGCAACTCGCTCAAAACAAGGCAAAACGAGCGAGCAAAACGAGCGAGGCACAGGGACGCAATGTAGTGAGTCTAGAATAACACTTACTGCATGTTTCTGCTTCGTCGCTGCCATCAGAACAGTCAACTTCACCATCACAAAACCAATTCTCTCTGATACACTGTCCATTCTTGCATGTGAACTCTCCTTTACGACACTGAGTTGAAGGTGATCGAGTATTAGCTGTAAAATTAAAAAAGAATTATGACTTGCAACTCTTTGTTTCTTTTCACACAATGCAGATTAGACAACTACAAACAACAACAACAACAATAATAATAATAATAATGAAACCAAGACCCATCAAAATAACTTTAAAATAATTCTTTATATTCTTAAAAACAGCTTTATAACTCTTTAATGTAGTATTATCACTTGCATTAAATAAAGCCTTGTTCTCAATGAGACTGAATTAATTGCTCAAATCTTTAAATGAGGGTGAAAAATTTAATTGTTCTTGTCTCCAAAGCTATACATGAAAAACTTATAACCTCAGACAAAGCGTGGTGAATAAATACAAAACTTAACTGCAACCGCTCTCATCTGAGCCATCTTCACAATCGTTGTCACCATCGCACCTCCATTTCTTCAATATACATTTGCCTGAAGCACATGTGAAGTGGGATTTTGAGCATGTATGCTTATCTGGGAAAATGAAAATGAAAAAAATGCTGATACTTTGTTAATTTCAGGAAAAGTTTTGTACGTCATTGCGGATAAAACAGAAGTTAAGTAGCATCTGAGACTTCGACATAATTAAAAGCTTAAAAAATAAGAACATACCACAACCGACTTCGTCAGATCCATCTGTACAATCTTTATCAAGATCACATCTCCACCATAATGGAATACAAGCAATTGTTCCATTATTGCATTTGAAACGATTTTTCTCACATTCAACAGAACCTGTTAAAAGACACGAATCGTCAATAATCTGAAAGTTTGCCTTGATAAAAAAGAGATAAATAGTTGCAAAAATAATTACATAAAAACAAGCTAAAAACTTGAGAGGTGGTAGAAAAATGAAGTTGAGGATAAAGAGATTTGGGGAATGAAAAGGAAAAGTAATGGTTATACCACAGGCAGCTTCATCGCTTGCATCTGAGCAATCTTCATGCTTATCACATCTCCATCTCTTTGGTATGCATTTGGTCTCATTTAGACATCGAAATTGTGATGGAGAGCAAGTTCGCGTAGCTGGAACAAATTCAAATGTACATTAATGAAAAAAAAGGAAATAAATACAAAATAATTAATATTGAAGTAATTATTCTGTTATTGTTAAAGTAATTATTAAAATGTGCCAAAACCAAAGCACCTATAAATTATAAAGCAATAAGATAAAGTATTATTGCTGTTTGATAATCATTATAAGTACTTACAGCAAACCAAGGGATCTTCATCACTTCCATCTGAACAATCTTTCTCGCCATCACAAACCCAGTTTTGTGATATGCATTGTTTATCTCGCTTGCAAGTAAACTGAGATCTCAAACATTGTACATCGGAGTCTAAATATGAGAATGAATGTTAACAATGCGTCAAATGAAGAATAAACAATTGAAATTATCTTTGTTGTACCATTGCTTATGTTAATTTTCTCTGTAAGCTACAATTTTCTTGTCGCATCACAAAATGCAATGCCATGATATGCCAGGTAATGAATTATGCACGAGATGCACGTGGTAATTTTGTGTTAAGTTTGGGCCGTGTTTTGCTTAGGAAGCTCGTCAAAAAGCTGTTTTCTCGTCAAAATAAAAAGCTACGAGAGGTTATAAAATTTCTTAATAGGAAAAACTTAAAATGAGCTCTACCTTAGCAAGATCAGGTGGTAATTTTCGTTTTGTTCAATGCAGAATTTAACAAGAGAAATAAACGTCAAATTTAGGCTGCATGTTTATGACTTTCACGTTTATGCGAAATTTCATACATCAAAGTCAGCGAAAAAGGAAGTTTATTTAGTTCCGCTCAAGTCTGACAGGAAAAGGAAAAGTGAAGAGTGCCTGCAGAGAATAAAACAGTAGATTTATCACGCCTCCACTACTTAATATTTAAGGCAATGCTCTCATTTTGCTCAGTCTTTCACGAAGGACGGTTGCATGTTTAGAGCTACAGGGAACAAATCGCATCGAAATAAAAGACAAGATAACCGAGGATTGTGTTTAATAAAGATATCAGCATTTGAATTTTCAATGTTCAGCAATATTTAACCCCTAATACTGTTAGATTGTGAGTCATGGGTAATTAAATACAGCGCAGATTTAATTAGGCCATGGAGATATAGGCCTTGCCAATGTGGCATGTCTTTACGTTACAGACATGTATCTCATGGTCATGTCGCAAGTAGAAATTGCTTTATTTATTGTGCAGAATGTTGTTTTAATTTTTCCAGGTACAACTATTTTATTCACCGACAAGATTCTCGGCTCGGACAATTATCACGTCTTTAATAAAAAGCAAAGTAATTATATAATTCTTTCGATTTCGGAAGAATTCTTACCTCGTGATTGTGTTTGTGATGCGATGCAAGAGGAAAGCGAGATAATTATGACGAGCAAACTTGCAATTAAAAACGGCCAGTTTTTCTTTTTACACGGCATTTTATAGTGTATTAAGAATACCGTCGTATCATCTAGTATTTGACTGGATTGAGTAGTCTAATGCCTTTTGCTAATGCTCTTTGATCTTCACAAACCAATCTTGTACTTTACTATTATAAACCAAATCTTTGTTGCGTCATGGATGTGCGCACATTGTTCAGACTTGTTTTGCTTTGTCAAAGTTCCTCGTGGCGCCTATATCTTTTCACTTGGATTCAAAAGACTAAAAAAGATCAGTTGTTCGCAATATCTAAAGAAATACGCATGTACAAATTTGCCTGTCAAGGAGCCAAGAATACAACTGGTCCCTGACAGGGCCGCATTTAAGTCAGTTGGGGCCCTGGGCCCAAAATTGATTTGGGCCCCTTGAAATACGTAAACAAAAATTTTGGCACGTGTATGGTCCTCAATACCCTGTAAGGATAATTTTATTGGCATACTAACAACTTGCTAATGGAAATAAAATTAAAAGAAAATCATGATTACTGGCTGATGGCGCCAAAATCAGTTTATGGCATCCAGCTTCAAGGAATAATGTATCATTTAAGCATCACATATTGTCAAAAAATGAAGCCACTGTGTTGTGTGAAGACATTACTTCTCAATTCAAACACAAGAATAAAATCAACAACAGTTCATAGGTTTTTCGAAATTTTGCTCGGGGCCCCCTAAATCTAAGAATCTTAGGGGGCCCCTGGGCCCGGGCCCAGTTGGCCCATGGGTAAATGCGGCACTGGTCCCTGAATTATGCAAAAACAACATTGGTTGATATTGTTATTTTGCTTATTCTAGAAAAAATTACAAATAGCAAGAGCACGTTTGTGCGCGGGATAAATAGAACGCATGCGCACGTGATATCAACTCTTCTCGGAAGTTGTTAGAGAAATATTAAATATTTATAAAACTAGCTGTTAACATTGTTAAAATGAGTGCTGCTGCAATGTAAAACCAATAATCAGCACTAAAGCATCTAGCGATTGATCAAAAAGATATAATTTGAAATGAGTGCCTGCGAAAAAATATGATTTCAGGTGTGCAACTGTCTTTTCAGGCACAGCACATCCCAAACCAAAACCAATTTCAATTGAGAAAGAAGTTATTCCATTTATGGCTACTAAGAACGAGCTATATATGCAATGGATCTGTCAGGTGATCTTAAAAGTATTCTTAATTCTTTTAAGGATTTTTCTTGTTAATTTTCCCAGATCAGCGTAATAGTCAGGGGGTTAAGCGTTAGCTTTGTTTCTGCCGTATGTCAAGCGCACATTTTAATTCGATAACCGAATGATTTGCTTTGCCGGCCAATTTCAAATGTTGCATGACGCATGTATAAAGAACTTAACGGTAGATGACTAAAACAACGAGTAAAAGATGATTATATGTCTAGTGCGTTGATTCCATTGACCTAATGCCATTCTGATTTGCTAGAAGCGCTGCTGTAGACTAAAGGTAACTTACTTGCAAACTAAGTTCAAGACCGGGGTTCAAAACCTCATGAGACCATCTATTTTGTGTTTTCATCAATTTATGACTTAAATGCCCTAAAGTTGGGTGTGCATGCGCAGTGCAAAAAGTAGGCCACTGCGAAGGAAGTTATGACGTAATGGCATTCAGAACTTTGAATGATGGATTGGGGCTAGGGTTAGGGTTAGGGTGAGGATTAGGGTTAGGGCTGGGGTAAAGTGGCCGTAAAGGTGGGTGTCCATGCGCAGTACCAAATTAAGGCCACTGCGCAAGAGGCTCTATGATGTAATGGCATTCAGGACGATGGATGATGGGCTAGGGGCTTGGGGTTAGGGTTAGGGTGAGGATTAGGGTTAGGGCTAGTGCTAGAGTGGCCGTAAAGGTGGGTGTCCGTGCGCAGTACCACTTATAGGCCACTGCGCAGGAGATTCTATGATGTAATGGCATTCAGAACGGTGGATGATGGGCATGGGGCTTGGGGTTAGGGTGAGGATTAGGATTAGGGCTAGTGTTAAAGTGGCCGTAAAGATGGGTGTCCATGCGCAGTACTATATATAGGCCACTGCGCAGGAAGTTCTATGATGTAATGGTATTCAGAACGGTGGTTGATGGGCTTGGGGCTTGAGGTTAGGGTTAGGGTGAGGATTAGGGTTAGGGTTAGGGTTAGGGTTAGGGTTAGGGTTAGGGTTAGGGTTAGGGTTAGGGTTAGGGTTAGGGTTAGGGTTAGGGTTAGGGTTAGGGTTAGGGTTAGGGTTTGGGTCAGGGTTAGGGCTAGGGTTAAAGTGGCCGTAAAGGTGGGTGTCAGTGCGCAGTACCACTTTTAGGCCACTGTGCAGGAGGTTCTATGATGTAATGGTATTCAGAACGGTGGATGTTGGGCTAGGGGCTTGGGGTTAGGGTTAAGGTGAGGATTAGGGTTAGGTCTAGGGTTAGAGTGGCCGTAAAGGTGGGTGTCCATGCGCAGTACCATATATAGGCCACTGCGCAGGAGGTTCTATGATGTAATGGTATTCAGAACGATGGATGTTGGGCTAGGGGCTTGGGGTTAGGGTTAAGGTGAGGATTAGGGTTAGGTCTAGGGTTAGAGTGGCCGTAAAGGTGCGTGTCCATGCGCAGTACCATATATAGGCCACTGCGCAGGAAGTTCAATGATGTAATGGTATTCAGAACGATGGATGTTGGGCTTGGGGCTTGGGGTTAGGGTTAGGGTGAGGATTAGGGCTAGGGCTAGTGTTAAAGTGGCCGTAAAGGTGGGTGTCCATGCGCAAAACCATATATAGGCCACTGCGCAGGAGGTTCCATGATGTAATGGTATTCAGAACGATGGATGTTGGGCTAGGGGCTTGGGGTTAGGGTTAAGGTGAGGATTAGGGTTAGGTCTAGGGTTAGAGTGGCCGTAAAGGTGCGTGTCCATGCGCAGTACCATATATAGGCCACTGCGCAGGAAGTTCAATGATGTAATGGTATTCAGAACGATGGATGTTGGGCTTGGGGCTTGGGGTTAGGGTTAGGGTGAGGATTAGGGCTAAGGCTAGTGTTAAAGTGGCCGTAAAGGTGGGTGTTCATGCGCAGTACCATTTATAGGCCACTGCGCAGGAAATTCTATGATGTAATGGCATTCAGAACGGTGGTTGATGTGCTAGGGGATTGGGGTTAGGGTTAAGGTGAGGATTAGGGTTAAGACTAGGGTTAGAGTGGCCGTAAAGGTGGGTGTCCATGCGCAGTACCATATATAGGCCACTGCGCAGGAGGTTCTATGATGTAATGGTATTCAGAACGATGGATGTTGGGCTAGGGGCTTGGGGTTAGGGTTAGGGTGAGGATTAGGGTTAGGGCTAGTGCTAGAGTGGCCGTAAAGGTGGGTGTCCGTGCGCAGTACCACTTATAGGCCACTGCGCAGGAGATTCTATGATGTAATGGCATTCAGAACGGTGGATGATGGGCATGGGGCTTGGGGTTAGGGTGAGGATTAGGATTAGGGCTAGTGTTAAAGTGGCCGTAAAGATGGGTGTCCATGCGCAGTACTATATATAGGCCACTGCGCAGGAAGTTCTATGATGTAATGGTATTCAGAACGGTGGTTGATGGGCTTGGGGCTTGAGGTTAGGGTTAGGGTTAGGGTTAGGGTTAGGGTTAGGGTTAGGGTTAGGGTTAGGGTTAGGGTTAGGGTTAGGGTTAGGGTTTGGGTCAGGGTTAGGGCTAGGGTTAGAGTGGCCGTAAAGGTGGGTGTCAGTGCGCAGTACCACTTTTAGGCCACTGTGCAGGAGGTTCTATGATGTAATGGTATTCAGAACGGTGGATGTTGGGCTAGGGGCTTGGGGTTAGGGTTAAGGTGAGGATTAGGGTTAGGTCTAGGGTTAGAGTGGCCGTAAAGGTGGGTGTCCATGCGCAGTACCATATATAGGCCACTGCGCAGGAGGTTCTATGATGTAATGGTATTCAGAACGATGGATGTTGGGCTTGGGGCTTGGGGTTAGGGTTAGGGTGAGGATTAGGGCTAGGGCTAGTGTAAAGTGGCCGTAAAGGTGGGTGTCCATGCGCAGTACCATTTATAGGCCACTGCGCAGGAAGTCCTATGATGTAATGGCATTCAGAACGGTGGTTGATGTGCTAGGGGCTTGGGGTTAGGGTTAAGGTGAGGATTAGGGTTAAGACTAGGGTTAGAGTGGCCGTAAAGGTGGGTGTCCATGCGCAGTACCATCTATAGGCCACTGCGCAGGAGGTTCTATGATGTAATGGTATTCAGAACGATGGATGTTGGGCTAGGGGCTTGGGGTTAGGGTTAAGGTGAGGATTAGCGTTAGGACTAGGGTTAGAGTGGCCGTAAAGGTGCGTGTCCATGCGCAGTACCATATATAGGCCACTGCGCAGGAAGTTCAATGATGTAATGGTATTCAGAACGATGGATGTTGGGCTTGGGGCTTGGGGTTAGGGTTAGGGTGAGGATTAGGGCTAGGGCTAGTGTTAAAGTGGCCGTAAAGGTGGGTGTTCATGCGCAGTACCATTTATAGGCCACTGCGCAGGAAAATCTATGATGTAATGGTATTCAGAACGATGGATGTTGGGCTAGGGGCTTGGGGTTAGGGTTAAGGTGAGGATTAGGGTTAGGTCTAGGGTTAGAGTGGCCGTAAAGGTGCGTGTCCATGCGCAGTACCATATATAGGCCAATGCGCAGGAAGTTCAATGATGTAATGGTATTTAGAACGATGGATGTTGGGCTTGGGGCTTGGGGTTAGGGTTAGGGTGAGGATTAGGGCTAGGGCTAGTGTTAAAGTGGCCGTAAAGGTGGGTGTTCATGCGCAGTACCATTTATAGGCCACTGCGCAGGAAATTTTATGATGTAATGGCATTCAGAACGGTGGTTGATGTGCTAGGGGATTGGGGTTAGGGTTAAGGTGAGGATTAGGGTTAAGACTAGGGTTAGAGTGGCCGTAAAGGTGGGTGTCCATGCGCAGTACCATATATAGACCACTGCGCAGGAGGTTCTATGATGTAATGGTATTCAGAACGATGGATGTTGGGCTAGGGGCTTGGGGTTAGGGTTAAGGTGAGGATTAGGGTTAGGTCTAGGGTTAGAGTGGCCGTAAAGGTGCGTGTCCATGCGCAGTACCATATATAGGCCACTGCGCAGGAAGTTCTATGATGTAATGGCATTCAGAACGGTGGTTGATGTGCTAGGGGCTTGGGGTTAGGGTTAAGGTGAGGATTAGGGTTAAGACTAGGGTTAGAGTGGCCGTAAAGGTGCGTGTCCATGCGCAGTACCATATATAGGCCACTGCGCAGGAAGTTCAATGATGTAATGGTATTCAGAACGATGGATGTTGGGCTTGGGGCTTGGGGTTAGGGTTAAGGTGAGGATTAGGGTTAGGTCTAGGGTTAGAGTGGCCGTAAAGGTGCGTGTCCATGCGCAGTACCATATATAGGCCACTGCGCAGGAAGTTCAATGATGTAATGGTATTCAGAACGATGGATGTTGGGCTTGGGGCTTGGGGTTAGGGTTAGGGTGAGGATTAGGGCTAGGGCTAGTGTTAAAGTGGCCGTAAAGGTGGGTGTTCATGCGCAGTACCATTTATAGGCCACTGCGCAGGAAATTCTATGATGTAATGGTATTTAGAACGATGGATGTTGGGCTTGGGGCTTGGGGTTAGGGTTAGGGTGAGGATTAGGGCTAGGGCTAGTGTTAAAGTGGCCGTAAAGGTGGGTGTTCATGCGCAGTACCATTTATAGGCCACTGCGCAGGAAATTTTATGATGTAATGGCATTCAGAACGGTGGTTGATGTGCTAGGGGATTGGAGTTAGGGTTAAGGTGAGGATTAGGGTTAAGACTAGGGTTAGAGTGGCCGTAAAGGTGGGTGTCCATGCGCAGTACCATATATAGACCACTGCGCAGGAGGTTCTATGATGTAATGGTATTCAGAACGATGGATGTTGGGCTAGGGGCTTGGGGTTAGGGTTAAGGTGAGGATTAGGGTTAGGTCTAGGGTTAGAGTGGCCGTAAAGGTGCGTGTCCATGCGCAGTACCATATATAGGCCACTGCGCAGGAAGTTCTATGATGTAATGGCATTCAGAACGGTGGTTGATGTGCTAGGGGCTTGGGGTTAGGGTTAAGGTGAGGATTAGGGTTAAGACTAGGGTTAGAGTGGCCGTAAAGGTGCGTGTCCATGCGCAGTACCATATATAGGCCACTGCGCAGGAAGTTCAATGATGTAATGGTATTCAGAACGATGGATGTTGGGCTTGGGGCTTGGGGTTAGGGTTAAGGTGAGGATTAGGGTTAGGTCTAGGGTTAGAGTGGCCGTAAAGGTGCGTGTCCATGCGCAGTACCATATATAGGCCACTGCGCAGGAAGTTCAATGATGTAATGGTATTCAGAACGATGGATGTTGGGCTTGGGGCTTGGGGTTAGGGTTAGGGTGAGGATTAGGGCTAGGGCTAGTGTTAAAGTGGCCGTAAAGGTGGGTGTTCATGCGCAGTACCATTTATAGGCCACTGCGCAGGAAATTCTATGATGTAATGGTATTCAGAACGATGGATGTTGGGCTTGGGGCCTGGGGTTAGGGTTAGGGTGAGGATTAGGGCTAGGGCTAGTGTTAAAGTGGCCGTAAAGGTGGGTGTTTATGCGCAGTACCATATATAGGCCACTGCGCAGGAGGTTCTATGATGTAATGGTATTCAGAACGATGGATGTTGGGCTAGGGGCTTGGGGTTAGGGTTATGGTGAGGATTAGGGTTAGGTCTAGGGTTAGAGTGGCCGTAAAGGTGCGTGTCCATGCGCAGTACCATATATAGGCCACTGCGCAGGAAGTTCAATGATGTAATGGTATTCAGAACGATGGATGTTGGGCTTGGGGCTTGGGGTTAGGGTTAGGGTGAGGATTAGGGCTAGGGCTAGTGTTAAAGTGGCCGTAAAGGTGGGTGTTCATGCGCAGTACCATTTATAGGCCACTGCGCAGGAAATTTTATGATGTAATGGCATTCAGAACGGTGGTTGATGTGCTAGGGGATTGGGGTTAGGGTTAAGGTGAGGATTAGGGTTAAGACTAGGGTTAGAGTGGCCGTAAAGGTGGGTGTCCATGCGCAGTACCATATATAGGCCACTGCGCAGGAGGTTCTATGATGTAATGGTATTCAGAACGATGGATGTTGGGCTAGGGGCTTGGGGTTAGGGTTAAGGTGAGGATTAGGGTTAGGTCTAGGGTTAGAGTGGCCGTAAAGGTGCGTGTCCATGCGCAGTACCATATATAGGCCACTGCGCAGGAAGTTCTATGATGTAATGGCATTCAGAACGGTGGTTGATGTGCTAGGGGCTTGGGGTTAGGGTTAAGGTGAGGATTAGGGTTAAGACTAGGGTTAGAGTGGCCGTAAAGGTGGGTGTCAATGCGCAGTACCACTTTTAGGCCACTGTGCAGGAGGTTCTATGATGTAATGGTATTCAGAACGATGGATGTTGGGCTAGGGGCTTGGGGTTAGGGTTAAGGTGAGGATTAGGGTTAGGTCTAGGGTTAGAGTGGCCGTAAAGGTGCGTGTCCATGCGCAGTACCATATATAGGCCACTGCGCAGGAAGTTCAATGATGTAATGGTATTCAGAACGATGGATGTTGGGCTTGGGGCTTGGGGTTAGGGTTAGGGTGAGGATTAGGGCTAAGGCTAGTGTTAAAGTGGCCGTAAAGGTGGGTGTTCATGCGCAGTACCATTTATAGGCCACTGCGCAGGAAATTCTATGATGTAATGGCATTCAGAACGGTGGTTGATGTGCTAGGGGATTGGGGTTAGGGTTAAGGTGAGGATTAGGGTTAAGACTAGGGTTAGAGTGGCCGTAAAGGTGGGTGTCCATGCGCAGTACCATATATAGGCCACTGCTCAGGAAGTTCTATGATGTAATGGCATTCAGAACGGTGGTTGATGTGCTAGGGGATTGGGGTTAGGGTTAAGGTGAGGATTAGGGTTAGGTCTAGGGTTAGAGTGGCCGTAAAGGTGCGTGTCCATGCGCAGTACCATATATAGGCCACTGCGCAGGAAGTTCTATGATGTAATGGCATTCAGAACGGTGGTTGATGTGCTAGGGGCTTGGGGTTAGGGTTAAGGTGAGGATTAGGGTTAAGACTAGGGTTAGAGTGGCCGTAAAGGTGGGTGTCCATGCGCAGTACCATATATAGGCCACTGCGCAGGAAGTTCTATGATGTAATGGCATTCAGAACGGTGGTTGATGTGCTAGGGGCTTGGGGTTAGGGTTAAGGTGAGGATTAGGGTTAAGACTAGGGTTAGAGTGGCCGTAAAGGTGGGTGTCCATGCGCAGTACCATATATAGGCCACTGCGCAGGAAGTTCTATGATGTAATGGCATTCAGAACGGTGGTTGATGTGCTAGGGGCTTGGGGTTAGGGTTAGGGTGAGGATTAGGGTTAAGACTAGGGTTAGAGTGGCCGTAAAGGTGGGTGTCCATGCGCAGTACCATAAAAGGCCACTGCGCAGGAGGTTCTATGATGTAATGGTATTCAGAACGATGGATGTTGGGCTTGGGGCTTGGGGTTAGGGTGAGGATTAGGGCTAGGGCTAGTGTTAAAGTGGCCGTAAAGGTGGGTGTCCATGCGCAGTACCATTTATAGGCCACTGCGCAGGAAGTTCTATGACGTACTGGTATTCCGAAGGGTGGATGCCCTAATTAGAGTTTTTGACTATTTGTGTGGGCTATATTTCAACAAATTTCAATTATTGGATTCTGGATGCCAAAGGTTGATGGAGGGTACGTACGAAAGGTAATTCGCTTGTTAAATACAGTTGTGGATGGTAACTTGTAGATAGCGTTGCAATATTATCACTTAAAAAAAAAATTTTTTATCATAAAAAGCGTCAAACTGGACACATGGCTCGATAGCTTGCCCAAAGTTTTTTCCATGTGTCCATCAGCCTAAGATTTCCTAATTACATATTTACATTCAACCATGTTTTTCTATTAAAAAAAAAAGATGTATTCCTGTACTTAATCTTTTTTTTATATCAGTATGTTGTAATTTGTCAATTTTATGCTGAAAAAACATTTTGAGTTGAGTTGTGTTGAGTTACATGGACTATCGTAATCCAGATACTAACATTCTCGCTAATCCATCCTGTTGGTATATTACCTCCAAAAATCACCTCGTTATTTTCTTTAGGTATCTGGATATTAGCACGCGATTCTATTTTTGATTATTAGTTTTATGTACATAGATGAATGAGTTATCGCACAAGGAATATTTTCTTGCTCTCAATTCTTCAAGCAAAGACACGTGAATTCTTGACTTATTATTGGTAATCACTAGTTATCCACGAACAGTAGCCGTGATACTAAAAACTTTCAAACAAATTATACTGGAATGTATTTATATAATTTACTGTACACACATAATAAATAAATACAGATATTTAGACATTAGTTGGCACTCTTTGTGATGTTTCTCCAATAGGTTAAAAAAAGTCATACTGTTGCTAATAGTATCATAATAAGGCTGATAATTTTCTGTTACATAATATTACATAACAAAGTTTCTTGTATTAAAACATCATGGTATGATCAAATTAAATACAGAAATTGGAATTACTCGATGTGAATAATTTGAGCCTCAAAGACTTGGAACGTATCGTTGAGCAAGATCAATTTACAATTGACTTTTTAGATCATGTCACCAGATAGTAGATACTCAATATGGTTTTTCATTGCCCAAGCTGGATCGGCTTTGTACTGTGGTAATTCAAGAACTTTTCCAAAGACCTCCATATCTTCAAGTCTGTCAAGAATGAAAAATCTCTCTTATATATAATCTCATAATAATCTTAAATAATCTCTCTAAGAAAGCATAGCTGAAAGAACAATTTGAAAGGGACCAGTGCCAGATCTCTTGGACAATTTGGACTAAGAGGGTTTCAGTTGATTAATGCAGGCAAACACTATTTTGCCCAGGAGCACCAGAAAACAAAAGGGGTATCTGTTTACAAAGAACTGGAGCAAAACATTTTTCTAATAATTAAAGCGGTTATCATTCAAATTTAATGGAAATCCTTGTTATTATCATAACATACTAAAAAATAATAGACTTATTAACAAAATATTAACCTGAGTGCATTACTTACTCCTTTTTTCGTAATGCCTTTTGGTTTTTCTTAAATCGCAACGAAGAAGAATTTCTTTTATCAGTAACCCTAAGAAAGAATTTTATTCATATTTATGATATCAAATGCTAAATATTTATCTGTCAAATTACATGTCAGGGCACCTAGAAATGCAAGGGTGCCTGACAAAATGGGCCTCCACATGGGACATCAAAAAGGATTCCCTAATGAAACTGAAATGCTATTCACACAGGGGTACTAATGGAGGTGTTAATTACAAAGTAAGTCAGTTAACACAGACGTATCTCGCTCCTTATGGGAAGTGTTGAACCCCCAATCCACTGTGGTGTCCTTCCTTAACATTAAACTGTTATCACTTCACTATTACCCCTTTTCTTTCGCGGAGTTTATGGCAGAACTCAGCATGCTTATTTCTGGAAGAGCATCTCGCAATGGTTGGACATCTCCAATAATAGCTGTTTTAAGCCTTTTCTTTTTATTTTCATCTTTTTCTTTCTCATCATGCGCTTGTTTCAATTCTGAAAATAAAAATAAAAGTCATCAATTTAGAATAAATAAAAATCTAAAGGGAGCTGAAAAAATACCAAAAACAGAAATCTTCTATAGATCAGAATTTATTTACTTGAAAGTAATTTGTCTTTTCTTTCCTTTCTTTTATCCTTTTTCTTTCTTATGTTCCCGTTGTTAACAGAACTTTTCACCCTTGGAGTTGAAGATTTGCCCGTCTGAAAAGAAATCAATGTAATGTGTCCACGTGTGTGTTTGAAGAAAAGGTGTGGCGTGGGCCTAACTTTACATAAAAACAAACTAAAGATAAACACAGAACATCTAACCATACCGTTTGGCAATTGTGTGCCTTGTTTTTCTGTGCCTTAGCACTATGATTTCTTAGCTTGGCTATTTTTCCCATTTTCAGGTACTTTTCTTGTCTTTTCAAGGACATGGATGACTAAAAAGGTGGTTAGAATAGAATGCGCATGGCATGCATAGAACTCTTCATCATCTATGATGGCATGAGGACTCTGCGCAGGAGCTTTACACGAATTAGGCCACGGGTCGGGTATTTGGAGAGAAATTGCAAATGTCCAGATAAATATTACAATGCTGATATAGAGTATAAACAACTTCTATAGAACTACTTTCTCGTAAGTTTATTCTTGTTGACAGAGCAAACATGGTGATGATGCAAGGAATTCTTTGGAAATGGACCAATTATCTTAGCGGTAAGTCTCTTTTAAATGTTCCCAGTGACTATTTGACCGGCAGCCGGCTAACATTCTCAAAAAACTATTTGACCGGCAGTCATCTGCACATGCGCATTGCTTACATATTGATTGGCGCTATTGGCGCGATTTCTTTGTTGGAAATTGACAGTCCAATGTGTGTGGACTTGCTAGTTACTCAATTTCTATAAAAGTTAAGAAATTTTTAGAGTGTAGGAAGAACAAAAAGAGTAATTAATTGTTCTTAAAGTTTCTTAAATTTTGGGGAAGCAGAAAATCTGTAACTTAGGTTAAAAATTTGAAAAATTGTCAGGCCAAACTTTAAAATTTAAAGTCAGTTACTCATTGACAAGTTTTTACTGCAATATTGCTCAAAGTATAGATTTTCAATAATTGTATAAATATGAGCATGCAACTTTAGAAAATCAGTTTTGTTGTATGCATCTTGTGCATGGTAGATGGTAGCCTAGGCTAATCTGGATAATCTGTGCCAAAACAGTTCATATTGTTGATTGAAAATAAAAATCAGTAAGCAACATCAAATATACAGTCATATACAAACTAAACTAAATTTTTTTAAAGAAACTTGGTTCGGGCTTTGTAGTAGAGTTTCTTAATTTCAGGCAAAAATTTTATAGTAAGTTTCTTTAAATTTTTCCATGACTTTGTTGATAAACTTTTCAGAAAATCGTTGTAACCAAAATTAAAATGTTAATGTAAAAATACTCGAAACATAGTTTCTAACTGTGGATTTACATCGTTAAATTTCTAGTGGAATTTCATAATTTTGGCTGCTACATTTTGTAATGAGCAGTTCTTTATGAAAAGCTGTAATTACAGTCAACTCTCTCTGAGTGGACAACTCTATAAAAGCGGACACCCCTTTAAGACGGACAATTCTTTGAAGTCCCTGCCAAACGCACCCAGAAACTGTAATTTCCTGTAAAGTGGACACTTGCAAATCTAAAGGTGTTTGCTTAAGAGAGAGTTCACTATATTTGAATGAATATAAAAGACCTATAAAATTCCAACAATTATAAGGATGTCAAATTGCACAATAAATGAAAGTTACAATATAATTCTGTCTACATGGAAGCCTGTACAAGAGGGAGGAGTATAGTATATCTCTGAAAAAATTCCCACATATCTCATACGAATAGTCTAGCTATATCTCTACAGTAAAATGGTAAGTAAAGATTTCTAAAATTGAATCTTTCAATATCTCTTAATTATCCAAATATCTCTAAAAGACCTCGGAGCTCTCCATGTAACCGATGGTGTAGTGTTCTTTTGCAATCCCCAGTCATTTAGGGAGGATGCAAAATTTATTTTATAACATGGCCGGTGGAAAAAAAACTTTTTGAACTTCTAAATAAATAACTTTGTTTAAAAGTTTTGAACTGACATTAAATGAGAGCATTGCACCATGGAAGAAACTGACATCTTTTTTATATTTTAATTTTCATCTGTGTGGCATTCTTTTTTTGCTTGTTTCAGCAACTTCAGTTTTTACTTTTTTCTTATCCAATCTCACAAAAAAATGACTGCCCCGTACGTTTTTGGCACAAAAAGTAGTTACCCGTTGTTTATTAGCCAAAAAAGGTACCGACCCTGTTGTGTTTTCCACCGGCCATGTAATAAAATAAATTTTGCACCCTCCCTTAAGGTCCGAATACACCTAGCTATTTTACATTATTTATTCTCCAGACATCCCAAAAATAATCCGTCGGGGGGGGGGAAATCGAATTAACACCTTGTCAAAATAAGCAAAAGAAGCTGAGAATATTCGAAACTATGATTCGATGGAATAAAATCAAAACGTTTTGATTTTATTCCATCCGATATTCTCAGCATGATTTTGTGTTTCTAGCATAAAACTGCAGACAATATTCCGTTATTTATTCTAACCGCGGCTATTTTGAGAATAAATAATGCGAAATAGCTAGGTGTATTCGGGCCTTTACAGTTGCCCTTGGAAAAGTAATTTGACGTTATGCGCATGTGCAGATGACTGCCGGTCAAATAGTTTTTTGAGAATGGTAGCCGGCTGCCGGTCAAATAGTCACTTCGTTAAATGTTTCTTTGTAAACGAACGTTTAATTTTTAATGGAATTTGTCTATTTTGATTTCGTCATTGAGTTGTTAGACCTGTTGTTTAAGGCCCTTAGTTTTTACAAGCAAATTGTCGTAATGCAAACGTTCACTGACTGCTAATCGTTGATATACTTGTGTAAGAAATCTCGAAATGGTCTCAAAACAAAATGTTTAGGATTAGATTTACACATCCAATCCAGTGTTGTTAGGTAGTCATTGATGGCATTGGCAGATACACTCTCTGGTACTTCCAGACAGGCATTTAATAATTTTTAGATATTCATGTTCTCAAAGTTTCACTGAAATTGATGATTGGAGTGGTCAGAAGATGAAAGGATTAAACCCAGACTTGGCTTTACTTCCAATATGAATTATTAAAATTTCTTTTTTATTCCAAACAACAGGATGGCAGCCACGTTGGTTTATTCTTGATTATGGAGTTTTGGCATATTACCGATCTCAGGATGAAGTTCATCTCGGCAGCCGGGGATCTGTCAAGTTGTCTTGCTGTGAAATTTATGGTATTCATGTACAATCGTCTTGATATGCTATATAATGTCAAATTGTATTGTTGATCAATGTCTTGTATTGAGTCATTGTAGCATGTCTTCTTTGCTTTTTATCGTCTTCGAATTTGGTGCATTTTGCTGGGCATTAAGGTTAATTAAGATTTGACTCATCGCCGTAATATTTTATATTTCATAGTTCACCCAACTGATCCTGTTCGACTTGATTTGAAAATCCCACCAGAGAATCATATTTATTTGCGTGCATCAACTCCACTGGAAAGACAACAGTGGCTGGTTGCTCTGGGTACTGCTAAAGCTTGTCGAACTGACACAAGTTATGAACAGCAGCAGCAACAAAGTACGCTCAACAATGTTTTGCTATTTGGATTACATTGATTGCATTCAGATTGCATTTGAACTACCTCACTTTTGTTATTGCCTCTTCCATTTAGATAACTAAACTTTTGATCTCTTGAATCACCACATTCTAAATTTAACCTCAGCCTGGCCAACTTTGAGTGCAGCTTTATATTTTTGCACCCCCTTGAGTCTCATTGGAGAGGTGTTCATTATATTTTAGATTGAATTTGCAAACAGATGACCAATTTTGAAATATTTTAAGACAAAAATATTTGGCAATTGCTCAGATACATTTGTTGCACAGAGGTGTCTGTTAATAGAAGCTCCTTTGGACATTATTATTATAATTATATGATATTTTTTTATTAACATACCCCTTTATGCTTATGAACTTTTCTCATGCAGTTAACTCTATGAGTTATTTGAAAGAGAAGATGTCAGAACTAAATATCTGCAGAAATATCATTGTTCAGCAAGCCCACCAGCTGAAATCTCTCACATCAAAACAGGACAACACAAATAAAGTTTGTAGAGCTTTGGCCATTATTTTGCTATTCATCACAAGCTTGCTATCACAAATCTTTTATATCTATTATATCAATGCAATTATTTTGTTAATGCAAAAAGGATTATTTTTTATTTCAGGATATTTCAGAAGCAGCAACGTTATTATCAGCCAGCTGTGATTCTTTTTTGTCTAATCTAAATGACATGATGGAAGTTGTAGAAGATGCGCTAAGTATGAAACAATATGTCTGATCGATGTCTTTTATTAAATCATAACTTTGACTTCCAAGTTTTAAATTTTTTTCTTTTTTTCTTCAGGTACTACATCTAGCTCACCAGTTTCCACCCCGATTCGTGTAGGAATTTACATTCGCTCTTCATCCTGTTATTTGCATTTTTGTTCTTTTTTGGATATGCTAGTGTTTTCTTGAGAACCTTTCATCAACTTTCATGCCATCTTCCTACCTACATTCTTTCATTTTCTCGTAAATTCTTCCATCAGTTTTCATATCTTCTTCTTTTCCATAATTTGCAATCTTCTTAATATTTATTTGTTTTTCTGTAAAATAGGTAAAGAGCACGCCAACCTTCAAGAAGCATTCATCGCACAGCGAAGTTGGGTTAGCAGCTAATTTAACTTAAATCTCTTCTGTGTTTTCTTAATTTGGTTAATTTGTGTTTCTGAGCATAATTAAATTCTTTTCTCGACAGAACACCACCTTTGTCATCACCATCAAGCTTCTTTACTGATTCATTCTCAGAGTCAGAAAGAGGCAAGTAGCTATATCATGAATAGCAGCTTTGTTCTTAGCCCTTTTGTGCTTATCTTAAATGACAGATTCTTAACAATCTGACCAAGTTTTGTCCTGTATTGAATCTTAGATCCTTTGTTGTTTTTATCACTATTATTATACAATTAAAGTCAAATTTACAATGAAACAGTTTAGAGCCATTGATTTTGATGTATTATTAACAATTGTATTTTTCTTCAGGGTTGAAATCACCCTCAGACCATCATCATAGTCATCATCATCATCATAATCATGATAGTCATTTACCAAGCCTAAAAATACCACCACCGAATTCTCTGACCATCAAGACAACTCATGACACAAAATCGACCAAAACACCTGATCCACCTGTGACCACACCATCTGGCATCCCTGTGGCCGTTTCTCCGTCGACAATTACCACATCAACAACAACAACAACATCTGATTCGCTGTCTGCATTATCGCGACAGTCTGTTGAGTCCCAGTCGCCAGAAGAAGCCCCTAAGATCAGTCCCAAATCATTTTTTAGCAATGCTCCGGCAAGGTTAGTTGCTTATTTGCAATCCCTGTTTGAAAAATGCCCAGACGATCATCCTCCCTCAGCACCCTGTATTTCCAGAGAGACCTTGTGAAAACTATTATTTCTCTTCTTTGTTTTTTACCAGGTTTGACGACATACAAATATCGGTTGATGGATGCATTCCTACGAAATCATTTCTAGATGCTTGCTCTTCCATTATTCCTGTATTTGGTAATTGAATTTAGTATCCTTTCTTCCAGATCTTCTTTTTAATTCCTAATATCTTCTCACTCGTCTTCATATCTGTTTCCCAATCTTTCTATCCATTTGTATTTTTCTTTTTTTCAAGCCATTTTATCTTCTCTTTTACCATCCTCCATTTTCTCGTACATATTTTTTTTGATTTTACACGTTATACATATCTTCTTTATTGTATACCTTGTTATTATCTTGTTGAAGTTGTTGTAATGGGTTTATAAATGCTATTTGCAGATATGCTTGGTTCCACAACATTTGCTCCCGTAAAAATGGATATCCATGGAAATATAACGGTGAATTTCGATTTCTTTCAACATTTGATATCATTTAATCAATCATGCTAACAACAATATCATTACAATTGTGTAATATTTTTTTCAGAAAATACAAACAAAATACTCGACCGACGAGAAGGCGTTTGTTTTCTTACAAAATATAATTTTTCAAGAATTGAAAAGCAATACTTGTACAGCAAAAAATTCAACAACAGATGCTTTACTCTGGCTGAAAAGGTGAATGAATCAATCTCTTCTTGATTGGTTGATTGGTTGATTGATTGGTTGATTGGTTGGTGGGCTACTCCGACCAATACCTATGGAAAGTTATATGTTATTTGTGTATATATTTGATGTCTAACACTCTAAGAACGTGTGTTTGATCGTCTCCAAATCACTTTAAAAAAGAACGTCCAGAAAAAGAGGTTTTCTGGCAATGGGCACGTTAACTTTTGATGTATTTGATTCGATTAACTGTTTGCTTTGCTATTGACTTTCTTATTTATCATCTTCTAGAGCCCTTGAATTTATCCACATTTTCTTAGCTGAAATTTGCAGAGGGGAACAAGATTTGGCAGTTGCAGCAAGTAAGATATAATTAGATAATAGCATTTAATAATATTCACATTTGTATCTTATATTTGTAATTATAACCTTTTTCATCTACATTAGTATGCGTATTTGTTTTGTTCGGTTTTTGTATTGGCCTCTATGGTGTAGTGGTAAGGCGTAGGACACACAACCGAAAGGTCATGGGATTGATACCAAGCCCTATCCAAATGAGGATAACATCCTTGGGGAAGATGTGAACACAAATTGTGCCTCTCCACCCAGGAGTATAAATGGGTACCTAGTTAGTAGCTATGAGCGCCGTATATGGCGTCGGTTGAGTAGCCTCTGGCTAGATATAAGACTATAAAAGTACACCTTTACCCTTACACCTTTACTGACATGGGTATTTGATGAGTATTCTGTTATTTGTTTCCGTATTCCTGTTAATATTGGTATTTTATTTCATTTTAGCAAATGCTTATGGTAGATCTCTGAGGAAATATCACGGATGGGTGGTACGTGGAGTATTTTCGGTGAGTGGATAAACATCTCCCATAAATATTTATATCGATATTATATCAATGTTACCCATGCGTAAGCTTATAAAAGTGCCAACCATGGCATTACGCGTTTTAGTACATAGCTATGACCAAACATAGGTATCACAGCTATAACTGGATGGTATTAATGTTTTCTAGCTTGCTGTAAAGGCAGTGCCCTATCGCAAAGATTTCATAAAATGTCTTTCAATAAAGAACTCTGACATCATAGCAACAGAAGCAGAAATTGTCGAAGAGATGAAAAATTGTATCGGAGCCCTTGGGAGAATTCTTAATATCATTTGCCAGTTTTATAAACGACACAAACTGGATAGCGACAATATTGTTTAATGAAGGAATACTATTTTCTTTGGATTGCTTACATTTCACCTCTTAACATGGGAGGTATAAATATTTTCATATCGATCGGGACATTGGTTTAAAAGTCACTACTCATTATGAGTAGTGATGATGAAGATTTTTAGTGATCTTTACAAGTACAGTGCTGCTTAAAGGTGTATGACCAAATACAGTTAGATATTTATATATATTAGATTATAATGCATTGGTATTAAGTAAAATACAGCTACGATTTGAAAAGATATCCAATTCAGTCACTAACCAAGTTTCTTGTTTTCGCTCTAGTATTTTTGCTGAAACTTCACAATGAGGAAAAAGTTAAAAAAATACGAAAGGGGAAATTTTAGTTGTTTACGTTTGCACTTGGTTTCGATAAATTGTTAACTTGCTAATGGGCTCTAAATATATCTTCGTTTTTGTTTTGGATATTTAATTCAACTGCGAAAATGAATTAGCACTGTTAATACCTGAAATGCCGTGCAGTTTTAGCTTAAAAGACACTTGGACAGCTATTTACCTCGGTTTTGATAGGAAGAATCTTTATTCGCTTAAAATGTTTTTTTCGAAACTATCAAAAATTGCTTAAATTCCGCAGGGGAGGGAAAAAGTTTAAATTCCGAGCGAGTTCGGGAAGGATTTTAGTTTAGTGGTGTTTCAGTTGTTGATAACTATCAGCTGAATTTTGCATCAACTTGCTTTTTTACTTTTCTAAATGGCCGGAGCATTTTTTGGAGGTCTTTTTCAGACTATTGGTGGTGGCATAGCAACGGCTGCAACTTTGGGCTTGAACCAAGATGTTCTCGACTGGACTGCGGAAGGTGCGAACAGAGTAGCAGATAATGCAGAGAAAGCGTGGGGCAAAGATGGGGAAATCACCAAATTTGTAGAAGGGGTGCCAGGTAATGCAGTTAATTCAATTTTCTATTTTTTCACCTTTTCCAAATGTTTAATGGAATCGGTATGCAATCACTCTTTTATGCGTAAGTCTAAGCTCTAACCCTACCTCTTTCATGCGGCTCATTGAAATATCGATGTTTCTTGCAGTTGTTGGTTATGTTGCATCCGCTGGCCACGGCATCGCAGCAGCAGTGACCGGTGATGAAGAAGATTTGCAAAGAGCTAGAAGAGCATGTGCAGCATCTACAAAGAGCGGGTTGGTTGCTACTGGTGCAACAGTTGGTATTTTAGGAGGACCAGCAGGTAGGTCACAATTAGTAGCATCTTCATTTTATCAGAATACTTGGTAAACTTTGCTAAGCTTCAATATTCTTCATGGTGTGTTGTTTCGAATTTACAGGCATAGCTGCAGGGGCAGGCTTGGGTAGCATGGCTGGCCAATGTGCGGAAAAAGGGATCAATCATGCAAATGATAAAGAGTTCCAAACCTCAGCCGGGACATTCCACGATTTTCATGCAGGCCATTTCATAGGGGAAGCAGCATTTGATGTTGCCTTGGCAGGAATTGGTGCAAGTACGCTATTATTTGTGTTTTACCATCTTAGCTTTACTCTTAAACTGCCTCATGATATAATATTACCTTCCTTGAACAAGGTCCTTAAATAGATCATTACCGCTTATCATTAACAGCAGAGGCGTAGGAGTGCACAAAAAAGTGGGGGGGGGGGGGGTACGTGACGTGTTTAATCTCAATAGGGACAAATTTTATCCATAAAAGAAGCGTGCTTCATGCTTGGAGATAAGTAGTCCTCAGCCTTCTTGGCTTTTACATCACTGCATAACAGCATTTGCTAATGCCTTTGGTGACTAAGAGTGATATAACAAATGCTGTTATGTTATGCTATGTTATGTTATGTTATGCCTCAGGAATTTGAAAGGGGCGGGGCGTTATCTAACATTAATTGTCAAACCATGAAAGACCATTTGAGTGAGCGCAATAAATGAATGAAGTTTCGGCAAAGGGAGAGAGCTCTGGTTCCCTTGTCCTTCCCCCCTCCCTATGGCTGCGCCTCTGTAGTGGACTGGTAAGAGAATGTGGTATTTGGCATTTAGAGTATAGTCAGCTGATGATGATTAACATGCATTGTATGTTGCATTGCAGACATGCCAAATGTAGCCGGCAATGCTGCTGCAAGGAAGGTTGTTGGGCCAAGTCTAAAAGAAGTTGGAGGAGGTGGGATACAGAGAAATATTGTCAAAAATGTTGTGAAGAAGTCTATTCCTAATCCTGCAACAAAAGTGGCAGGGCATGCAATGAAAAAGGCTTACAACCCAAGAGCGCCACGAGATTAAATAACGATTTGTCAAACTTTATTCTTTAATCGCAACTTTAATATATTCATAACTCAATCATTACAAGATATTTCACGTATTATGTACATTTTTTAATACTTATACACACTTTTTTATAAGAGTCAAGTTTCTAAGAAAGTTGGTACTAAATTTTTTTTGAAATTTAAAAATAAGACCGTTATGTTATGAAGGTTTTGTTATTGCCCGCAACGAGCGCGCGATAGCGCGCGAGTGAAGGGCTTATAGTCTGCCCCGCGTTTTAGGAGCATGTGGAAGCTTCTGTTCATGTTGTCAGCAGATTTTGTCACTTTATCAGCAGATTTTGTCACTTTTTTGCTGCCATGACAACTGTCAATCAATTTTATTGTAAATCAATTTTTGTGCTGTTATGGCAACAATCAATCAAATGCACTGGGAAACAATCGGATAAGTCAATCAAGTGTCACATCGCATGGCACGATGCAATGTGAGCCAGCCAAAAGCATGCAAAAAGGGGCAGTGAACCTTTCTCAACCAGGAAAGACAGATTGCTGGGCAAATAGGGATCATTTTGTGAAGGTACGTTAATTATTTTGCGAAATAGGAAACTTAAACACTGTTACTGCAGTTTCCATTATTAGCAATTAAATGTTTTCATTTGAAATTATTTGGGAATTTGCAACGAAAAATAGGAAATAAATAATATTTGAATTACAGATTTGTCCGACGCCATTTTTTTCTTGTGTTTTGTGCTGTGCCCCCATATTGATTTCTTCAAGGATCAAGGTTTTTTGCTAAAGTTTTGGTTGTTCAAATGTTTGCAAATGAAAGAGAAATTAATAAATCAGATCAGCAGCTTATTATGTTTTTAATTAGAGTAGGTATGTTATTCATGGCTTTCGTCATCCGCCATGAATTGATCTGCTTGAGTGCAGTTGAAGAAAGGAATTTGCGGTATTCTGGTACTTTGTAATCTTAATAAATTGGCAGTTTAAATCAATTATGAACCGAGGAGCATCAAGATATTTTTTTATATATTTAGACTAGCTATATATGGAAAGTGAAAAATATATGCTTATTTTCAACTATTACAAACGTAGGACATATACTAAATATTATTAACAACAGTTTTGTTACATTGTCTTAATCTTTCTATTATATCTTGATTATATTAATGTTTGGTTAGATACTATTTTAAACAATTTCTCTTTGCTTCGTTTTCTTAACATCCCCATGACATGACTTAACAACACCGGCTTTCAAAATTCTCTGGTGTAACTCCAAAGTATTGTTTTACTCCAAAGTATCCGTCTCGTTTTGTCGTCTTCGAGGAGCTTCATGTTTGCGGGCAGTGCTAGCAAGAGCTATTTCTAGTTAGTGCACAACTTATGAAAATTTACATCGCTTCGAATTTAAATTCATTTGATTATTTTTCACCAGTGTGTCTGCCTGTGCCTGGAAACATCAAATATGCGCCTCCCTAGCGGTCTTTCGTGGCATTCGGTCACGCATCAGTTTTTGCCTGCTTCGCTGCGGCTTTTCTTTCAACAAACAATTCATTTGTCAAGTGGACAAAATATCATAATTTGGCGCGAAGCAACGAATTTAATGCATTGTATTCTCCATTGCTCATCAAGCGTGTGAATTTAATCAACCTAAACAAAATTTACTGGATATTATTCAAATAACATTGCATTTTCAAAAGATAAAGGTTATTTGTGGTTAATATTCTGACCTCTAAGTTTTTGAACAAAGGCAAGAGTTTTAGAATTTCGTTGCTGCTGGCTGCTGGGTTTGTGGTTGGTTTGCGAGACGCACATCTGATCTAACAAACCAATCTTGAAATTTGGCAGGTGCAAGAATCGTGTTTTAAGAACACACCCTATTTCATATCGTCTGAGAACATTGCAACTAAATCATCTGATTGTATTCAAGTCAGTTTTGTAAGGATTACTTAGCTATCTTTACAATTCACTGTTTTGTCTTGCTGCACATCTGTACATCAAGTTAATCGCAAGGTAGGCCTGTTTATAATGTCCGACCGTCCAACGACTGCTGAGTATAAAAGACGACAAGAATCCGGCGGTGGTAAGTAGTGCCACATTGTTTTAAACTTATAGTATAACTTCTTTGATTTTAAAGTCCTTTTTGCATACTTCATTACTGTTTGATCTATTGATCATGGTTTGCTTTGATTTGAAAACGAAGGCCCTTCGAGTCAGCCATCTTCGGTCAACTTTCCTCCCTTCTCACACCGAGCCGAGCCGAAATCTAAACAAGCGCAACAATGTTATTTCACATTGTCACTGAAATTTCACGGGAAAATAACAAAAATATGTTGACAATGATTGTTTATTTCCTCCACCCGCCTTAATGACACCCGAGGAGCAATTTTACATTACACGCAGATGTAAATTGTAGGTACCTTGAATAGCAATTGTGATCAATGTACTATTATCACTGTACTGTGTACAAAGATGGAGACGTGGCTAGGACCCGCCCGCATAGCTCAGTAAACCAATATTTCTCGGGTTGTACGCTGCTGCTAAGAACCTAATACTTCTAGATTATCAATTGTTTTTCTATAATAGCGTCTGGTTTCAAGGATAATAAATGGTTGAAAGCTGATGATTCCATGTTAAATAAAACATTTCTTCCCGTGCATTCAAATTCTTGCGAGACACAATATCAGGATAAAATCTTTTGTCCACGTTGAACAAAACAAATGGAAATTTGCAAATAGCGGCTAAATAAAATGTCTCCATCACAGTTTCTCGACCTATTCAACACAACAAGAGAAGTTATGACTCAGAAGTTGTTAATGATGTTGAAGTCTTGAAGACTAATTTTGTGTAATTGGGCAACTTCAAAGCTCTTGGTGTCAATAGTGGAGGAAAAATGGGTTATTAAATTCCCTTCCAGTGTAAATTTGATGTCATTGTGCAAAGAAGTATCAAGAAAACAGATTTTCCAGGGCTAAGATTGAGAGGAATAGAGATACATTTATGTATGGTTTATGAGCTCTGAGAGTATTTTTTTCCTTGTCTGACCTTCTTCTGGTTGAGTTGAAATGCTCTCAGTTGCATGCTAATTATGGCTGGTTTAGGAGCTCTGAAAACATCTGCTGTCTTGTTTGATCTTGTTTTGGTTGAGTCCTCAGTAGCCTTAGTTGCATGCTAATTATGGGGCTTTGTTTCTTTGTAAGATTGGTTCAAAATGGAAGGAGACAAGAAGCCAGAAGAGCCAGCTAATCATGCTGACTCCAGCAACTTTCATCTTGATTTGTCAAATCTCAGAACAACAACACCATTGCCAGGTTTAAGAGATTCAGACGTAGATTCAACTGCTATGCCATCAGCAAGACATGCAATGAAAGATGAATATTCAAGCTATGTTAGACTGGCAAAGCAAGGCGGACACCAAGGTAGGAAATTTATTTATCCAATTTGTTTTAAATTTAATTCTTTTGCAACAGCTGTATGCAAGGCTGTCAAAGTAGATAGATCTATCATAAGAAAGTCTTAGGTAGGTGTTAATTAATTAATTTTAGTTATGCTCTATTGCAAAAGCCACAAAGTTTTTGCAATAGAATGGATTGTGTTATTTATAGTATGCAATTGACTAAAGTCTGTTGGTCACTACCTCCTAGCTTTATCAACTTCCTCCCAACTTTTCAATCTTGAAAACTCTGCAAATATACTTTTAGTTTTCTCCTGCTAATGTTTAACGTCATCGTCTTCAAAAGATTGCTTTTGTCACACAAGATATTTTATTTTGGCAAACTAATATTTTAAATGCCAATGCTGTTTAATGAATGGCACGCATAAAACGAAAGTAAATATTGTCTCAAAAAATGTTGATCAGTGAGGTCTCCCTTGTCAAGCTACCGTTTTGTTTTTTACTATTTGCCGTTTAGATTTGCTGAAAATCGAGGGAGTAACAAATGGTGATCATAATGGCGAGAAGAAAAATAAGATCAATGAAAATGATTCTGATTATGTGAAAATTGCCAAAACTGGAGGTCATGCCGGTAGGAAAAGTTTTCATATATCTTTGTGCCTTGTTATACTACATTTGAAATTCACTATCTCGAATTTTCAAGAGAAATTGAAATTTGTTCCAAACAGCGAATGTATGAAATAACGTATGTCGCAACTATATTATACCAAAACGAGAGGAAATGGAAAATCATTTGGGATAGAGGATTTTAAATGTATTTTCAACAAGAAATGAAATGCACTACTTTGAATAAATGGTCAATTCTTTCAAACGTCACCTCCATAAAGTGCCTGTCATTTTCAGTTAGAACTTGTGCAGTAAGTAACCCGAATAGACAACACCCAATAGACGCCCCCAGCGCTTATTTTACAGCATTATGTCAGATTACTGTGTGCGAATTCTCATGCACTAATTTGCAAATGTTTGCAAAGGTCTGTTGAAGATGGATGGAGGAGCGAAGGATAAAGCAACAGTACAAAAACCAGTTATAAAAGAACATGACTCAGAATACGTCAAAATGGCGAAAACTGGCGGGCATGCAGGTCTGCGATTTAAATCATCGATAATATACATAATATGTTGTATTATGTTGTATTATACATTGCTATCTCGATATAAGAAACCCACCTGTACAACGGCCTTAACTGTAATGAACTAAACAACTGATTCATTATCGAAGTGCTTCTGGTTCATACTAAAAGTTATCATGGGTTTGATAAACCCTTAATATGATGAAGTATTTTTCGCTCTTCTGCAAGGTTACACCAACTGTATTGATGAGGTTTGTTTATGTTGTTGTTGATGATGGTATTATTGCTGTCATAGATTTGATAAAAACAGAGGGAGTAGTAGTTGCTGATGCACCAAAGAAGCAATACATAAAAGACACTGATTCCGAATATGTGAAACTTGCTAAAACCGGCGGTCACCAAGGTGGGAGCTACAGATGAAAACACCTTTATACATCAAGTATTATCCAGTTTTTATCAAGCTCTTTGCTGTCAAGCCGAGGCTGAGGTTTTCAATATAGGAGTGCACATTAAGTTCTAAGTGCCGTTTTTAAGCCATGACCTCGTGCTTTTCCGTAATCTCTTGTTCTCTTCAGCAATTTTTGCTCCGATGCCCTATTTATTTTGTTTTTTGGCAGTTGGGATGCTATCCATTTGCTTCTTAGTCTAATGATCCGTTTAAGATATTGTCAGAAAATAAGGTTTAACGAGAAATTAATGTCAACGTTTCATTGAATTTCTTGTTTTTCAGGTTTGCTGCAATCTGACGTGCCACCAGTGGACACAAGTGTTAGCAAATTTAAAGTGAAAGATTCTGATTCGGAATATATTAAACTTGCAAAAACCGGAGGACACGCAAGTATGTATTAGCACACTTACTCTGTATTCAAATACTCGTTACTCTTGAAGATCTGCTTATCCAAACTCATTGCACAACAATGTTCTCATTATGTCGAACACTTGGACAACTCCTCTTCGTTTTAACGAAGCAGTTTCCTTCACGTTTTGTTTGATTACGCTTGCAGACTCTTTGAAAAGCCCAGTATACCGCCCCTCAACATCAGCTACTTACCATGAACACTTTCTCTCTTTATTTTGTATATTGTTAGTTTTCTCATTTTGTAGATTTGTTAGCGAACGAGAGCTCGCAACCTCGTCCCCAGACTGCCAATTCGAGAAGGAACATGATCTCCGAAAATGACACTGCCTATGTTAAGCTCGCCAAGAAGGGCGGAGACTCAAGTAAGCTTAGCTGTTTAAATAAGCACCCACTCATTTGTTTATCTTGAACAAGGATTGCTGTTTATAAAGCTATGTTTATTGTTTACTCATTTATTCCTTGGTTGCTTGGTATTATGTGTTTAGCATCATTGCTGCTGCGTAGCGGAGCAAAGTGAAGCGGCTGTGCAGCGGAATATAATCGAGTCCTTGTCGAGAAAAAATTTTGTTTGTGTGTTTGTGGTTTTATTTAGTTGCTTGGTATTTATTAAGTATCATTGTATTTATTATTCCATTTCAGATTTGTTGAAGATGGATGAAGCTAAACCACCGTCAAAGAAAGTTTCGTACAAAAACAACAGTTCTGATTGGTTCCAGCACGACGAGAAAAGAGCCCCGGATGCTATCACCACTGGTAACCATACTTTGATCATACATGAAGTACTTTAAACTGATGGTTGATTCTGGTTTTGTGAGATGATACCTGGTTGCTGATTGGTTAATTGTTGTGTTTTCAGGGAAGGGACGAGGAGTGAGAAAGGAAGCCAATAATAACATGCCAGGGTATGATTATGCTTTGATCACATTGACATAATATCTCTATGCTATAAGTCATTGAATAAACCCTTACGGGGCCTCGTTTGGATGCGGAGGATGTTGAATCTACAGCACTAATGATTGGTTTACGCAACTGTAGCGAAGAAGAGATCCTTCTTGAGTAAATAATTGTTGTTGCAAAATAGCTATCGCTGTTAAAGAAGAATAGAAAATCGTGTCTTTGTTATGTCAACTTTTAAGGAAAACACCAAACTTTGGAATGCACTTCCTTCCAAGACGCTGCGGGGGGAGTTTATTCAAGGATTATTTGTATTTGTTGGAATGTTGATTGCGTGTTTCTTTTTCTCATAGCAACTCGATATTGCCTGGAAGTCAAGAACAAGTTGGTAAAACGGGCAAACGACTTTTCCAGCCAGCCGGAACCAGAGATGCTCCATTTGCATTGCATTACTAAAATGCATTGCTGAGGTTGGTTGGACTAAACGAAGCATTACGGTCATTTGTTTGTTTCTTATTCTGGTCAAGATATTTTGCCAGACGCGGGGTCATGGGGTCTTAAGTTGACTAAGCTGGGAAGTCATTATTTGCGTTCATTTTTGTGGATATTCTATTTGCTTACTTTGGTGTCAATATTTTACTAGTCTTTAATCGTCTTTTGTTTTATTATTGCAGAGCTAAACAAGAGAAAGTTTACCAGTTCTGTTACCAAGTGTGAAGATTTGTCATTATATTCCCTTTAATGTTCATCTTGTTTTTACATCAACTGGATTTATTTTATCTAACTGACTCAAGTCTCTAGTTCACGTGGAGAAATAAAAATATTTAATGTTTTTAACCCTGCTTGAAACGTTTTTAAAGTATAAGTAAGTAGAAGCAAAGACTTTTTTGTTGTAGATAGTCTTATTCTGTATAGCTTTCATCCTTACAGTGTACTTAATATCTTAATATCATATTTGTTTCAGCCTGTATTGTTATTATTTGGTTTATTTTTGTTATGATGAAAATTGGACGAGTGTTCGATATTTGTGTTTTGTTTCGAATTTCAGAAATCTTTCTAAATTCTGGAGGAATGCAGGCATACTTGTGGAGATCAGAGCTGAAACTGTCAATGATATTGGTGAATGAGGTATACAGAAAACCATGAGGTCAATGAGGTTTTTTATATATCTCGTTGGTATTGATATGGATTCTGGAGGTTCGAGTCCATCTTGTCCCTCCCACCTGTTACAAAATGTTGCTGCCTCGCAGCTGCTTTATAATTACTGCGCAGGCGAGTCTTAGTATACATGAAGTAATTTTTTGGAGGCGTGGCGTTTTTTAAATCTTCCTGTTTGTGTTTGTCACACGTGAAATAAAGTAAAATGAATGCTTATTTGCTGCTCGCCCTTGTTGGCTGTGTTAATTCTTACCAACCATATGAAATTATTTCAGAGCAACAGGAGGCTTATCCATTGCCAAAATTGAATTACAAATACGATGAACTTGAGCCATTTATTGATGAAAAGACCATGACAGTTCACCATACAGGCCATCATTTGGCCTACACGAATAAGATGAATGCTGCTTTAAAAGAATGGAGGAATTCAGTAAATTTATTTTTATTTTTTATTTCAACATCACTTAATATCGTCGGTATTATCTCCAGTTTATTATAATCTCCAGTTTATTATAATTGATATCTATGATATGATATGCTGGGTTATTTTGTTTAGAAAGAAAACAGTGGATTGTCGTCGAAGTCGATTTTGGAAATTGTCAAGAACGTTGAAGATATTCCATCAAAATGGAGAAATGCAATAAGAAATAATGGCGGAGGGTAATGATCAAGTCTTGATCCTTTATTTTAGTTGAAAATATTTCATGATGAATGAAATTACAGGCAGTGAATTGAGTTGGATCTAATTAGGCCACTGGACAACGCCCCCTTTTGGCCCTTATGCTCTCACCAACATAAAGGACAACCGCTCAGGCCCACAATAGATTGATAATCCCTAAACATGGAGAAAAAGGCTTTAAAGTATTTTTGGGTCTCAATATGTACAATTAGCAGGCATCTCTAAGGCAACTAAAAGTAATACCACTGCAAGAGACAACACGGATCCACCTTTATTAATTTAATACAAGGTTTGTATTTTATCATAGATATGTGAATCATGCCATATATTTTTCTGTGATGAGTCCAAACAAAGACAAGATTGAAAGAGCACCAAGTGGAATCATACAACAAAAGATGTTTACATCATTTGGTAACTATTCTCTTTTTAAAGAAATCTTTACGAAGTCTGCTTCAACACTTTTCGGCTCAGGCTACGTTTGGCTCTGCAGAGAGCCACGGAATGACATTTTGACGATATTTCCAACTGATAATCAGCAATGCCCTCTGACATTTGGGCTGCAACCAATTTTGGTGGTCGATGTTTGGGAGCATGCGTATTATTTGAAACATCAGAATAAAAGGATGAGTTATATCAAGGACTGGTGGATGGTTGTTGATTGGAATAACGTTGAAAATCTTTATCATTTCTGGGAGAAAGGGAATGCTCACACTGAACTCTGAATCTCGGAATCTGAAACTGAATCTGAGTCTATGAATCTTCACCTGAAACTGAATCTGAGTATCTGAATCTGCACCTGAAACTGAATGTGAGTCTACATTAAAGGAAAAAGTTAATAAATGTTTTCAAAACAGACACACAAAGTAAAGTAAGGTTTGGTAGAATTCTTGTAACAAATTTCCTATGCTTCACCAGCTTTATTTTTTTATAATGGAAAGAAAAGTCCAAAAAAATACAAATTGTCCATTGAAAGGTTTAAAAATTGAAAAGACTTTGATGAGTTGGTGTTATTTTGTTTAGAATTCATCATGTTTTACGCCACTGAATTCTCCGTGATCAATAAATCCATCCCGATCTCTGTCTTCTTCTTGGAAAATTTCCTTCAAAACTTGCGTTATTCCTGACTCCCCTCTGTTGTCATCAATTCTGTTGTTTCTTACGTATTTTTGAACCTGCGGGGAACAAAATGAATCATTCCAGGTTGGTACATCTGTTAAATGATATTGTAGGTGTCTTAAGGTGAGCTCAATGAGGACGGCTTTGCTACTTCTGAATATACGCGAGAGAAATTGAATCTGACCTTGAAGGGAGGATTGAACACTAAAGCCTGGTCCCCACCATGGGGGTAAATACGATATTACGATAACGATATCTCCGAATAAGATTAAGGGTGAGAGTCTTAAAGAGGCCATTCTCAAGTCAACGATCTATTGCATTAGTAAAAGGACAGTAGTAAATTGGCGAGTTGTTATCAGTCTTGCCAATTGTATCAAGTATTTCAAAATCTCGCTGCTGTTGGGGTCTTATTTTTTCTATTAAATAAGTTAGTCTAACCTCTTCTTTGGAGAGTAATCCATCATCGTTGACATCAATAACCCTGAAAATATTCGATTTTCTTGGTGGATGTTGCATTCTTTGGAAATCAAGCAATTCCACATCGAAATAAAGGGTTATTCTTCCTGGCACTTTGGCTCCAAACGTCGTGGAGCCATACGCGTATTTTGATGGTACGGTGAGCCTTCTTTTTTCTCCAATACACATGTCCATTAAACCATATTCGAATCCAGTTATCACTTGACCATTTCCAATCACGAACTCGAACGGAGACTTCTTAAATCTATGATAAGAAATGCCGCAATGTTAACGAACCAGTATTTTATTATAACTACAGTTAACCTCCGTTACTGCGCGCTATCTACAGCATCCGCTATCTCGAAACTTGCCATTTCCCCTCGTTTGGTTTATTATAGTCTAGTATAGCAACATTCGCTATCTCGAGAAAATTTCAATTTCCTTTAAAAGTTGGAGATAGCGAATGTTAAGTGTACAAGTTTATAATCATCGCGACATTCAGTCATAACCAGTTTGATTGGCAGGTCGTTTGCCGAGAACCGTTTTGATTGGCCAAGATTTGACATGTGACTTTAACAAACGCGTTTCAGTGGATGACTAATGCATGTCGTCCACAGATTTCCCCATGAAGTTCTTTTCCTCCATAAAGAATTTTCATCAAAATATGAATGACTGCAACCTCGAACCAAAGGCCAATATAAACAGTTTTTGGCAACAAAGCGAGAGGGACATTGAGTTTGAGGTTAGAAGCACTGTTGTTAGCTTCAGTTTTGCTACTCCCCCGTCCTCTTGACTTAGCACACAACTATCAGACAGCAATCAGCCCCTCCCCTAAAGCATTGTCCACAATGAAGCAACGAGTTCTTATGTGGCATCTTTCATACTTACGTTGTTTCGAAAACCTTTCCATCGGCCATACTGGCATTAAAATGAACAGTTAACTTATCGCCTCTTTGGGTCGTTCTTTCACAGTATGCTGGTCTCGACACCAAACCAATTCCAATCCCTTGGAAATCTTCCTTTGTTGATGCCTTTTTCTCAGGATCTATTACGTAATCCAGTGCCAAAACGTTAGCTACAGCAACAACTGCGGTTATGAATACACACAACTTAGCCATTTTGCCTCAGTTCTGTGATGTATGATATAAAAGTAATCTTCTTCTACACGACTCTTCTTGTTTTGGCAGAAAGAAAGGGAGAAACAAGCGTCTCTGCGATGTTTTATGCAGCGAATTTCGTGGCATGGCCACGTTTCATGCATGGTTGAGAATATAAACTCCTTTCTCAAACATTTCAATTGATATTCTATTGATTATATCCATTTTCTCCCAACTGCAATCTTGACGACGTGTCCTAGCAACCATTTGAACACGTGCGCACCATTGTTGAAGCGTTCGAGCCAGATTTTCGCGGGAATTCTTACACCGCTACTTTCTGTTGCTTGGTAACAACTGTATATCAGATAGAGGCTGGCGTTTTCATGACACGACACAAATCTCGGAGACCCAATCAAGGACTCCTCGCGTGAACATGTTTCACTTCATTTGCAAAGTGCCTAATTAAGATTAGTTTTTTATGAGGCAGTTATGAAGTGTGAGAAAGGCTATCCCCAGTGTAATCACTAATTACTTCGTGTAATTAGCAATAATGCGTGGTTGACAACGTTACACAATTGTAATTACCGACGTTAGACACGTTAGATGTTTAACCTACGCATTGCGCAACACAACTCCTTTTTTCGATTTAACCAACTGATAATTACATCACAGTATTTGAGTCAGAGCAGATAATTAATGAAAACACTTTGCCTTGTATACTTGTTGTGAAGATTAATTAAATAATTTTTATGTTCACTCAACATTGGTTGGTTCATGTTTTCTGTCTTTGTAAACAGGTAAGAATTTTATACTTCAATCATCACTGTAGTAACAAAACAGTTTCTAAGATCATATTTATTAGCGAATTCTGCATTTTGTTATCTGAGAAGTATATGTATCCTACCCTAACCCTAAGCCTAACCCTATTCAGTATATGTGTATGCCTTCTGCATATGTATGCCTCAAGAGATAATATATAATGCTATGTCTGGTAATATGTAACACGGCAGACATGAATAATAACACTGATGCAATGTGATCCCGGTTAAGAAAGCTTGAAAGGGTTTATCAAACATTAGAAGGGGAGTGTGGGTGATGTTATCCTTGGCTAGCCATTCACGTCCCCTTGACTGAGATTTCCTTATCGCCTGTTGAGAGAAGAGTGAAGCTGTCTTTATTTAAGAGAGACATTTTGACGACTTCTCTGCATGCTTTGAATTTGTCACAGACGTGATAGCCCGGTAGGATTAACAGACGTTTTTAATAAACATTTTACCAAAGTCAAAAACTTCATTTTCGAAATTTAAATGTTTTGTTGATATTGTTCTTGTAGAGGTAGAGTTCTGTGTCATTGGCTGGTGTGCTCAGGCGGTATTAATTGAAAGGAAAAGATAAAAGATATTGGACATCGCAAGTTTGCAATTAAGCAAGGTATGTCTACCATAATTTAATGAAACTTGGGGAAGTATAATAAGCCAAGTGGCATCTATTTGCCCACATCATTACATTCTTTTGTACATGTGTGGGAAAGCAACTAATACAGCGGAATTTAATGGAATACTTTTAACAAAATCGGGAAATCGTGAAATATTTTTGACCGCTTTTGACGTCTTTACACTACATCAGTACTTCATAGTCATAATTCAATAAAATTTCACCTCGGCTTCGCTTTGCAAAAGAAAAGATTCATGGTATAATGGTATAATGTTGGCTCTTTCAAAGTCCGCTATTTTTGTAACATACGGTATATTGGCCTTTTCAATGGCACCGAAAAGCGTATGTTAAAGTTATAGCATTTATGCAACCAGAGCTCAATTTGAACCTTTCTTTGTGAATTCACAATTTACAATAACAATGATTCATTGTTCGATTGACCGGACCCTGTGTCATAAAATACCCCCACACCACCCCACCCCATCATGCAGCCCTGCCCTTGTCAGAAATCTAAATGTTAAGGGAAAGGAAGATGACAAACAAACGACATTGATGAATGTATACCATTCAGTCTTAATGAATATACCATTCAGTCTTTGCAACGGCATTTTCATGCTGAAACATGTTGATAAACCGTTGTGTACGTTAAATTAAGCTTTTGAGTGTTTTGTGATATGAATTCATTGATCAACTGATAATGGTCGAATTGATGTTTGCAATGCGTGGGACTCAAAGGGCATTGTCAACTTGTTCCAAGATGCGCTCAGCAAGACATAATATTTGCTAAGATTTACTGCACGTTTGTCAAGTCGAAAAGGGGTATTTTGCAGTGCACTTTAACCTCTGAAAAACAGACACTGCGAGGCGAGCATAGGCGCAGGAGCCTTTGGTGGGAGGGTGTGCATCGCTGACACTTTTGATCTGAAGAGGGGTATTCTTTATACCCATGAAAGGTGCATGCTTTGTGCTTTGCAGAAACGTAGGGGATGGGGACATGTACCACCCGAGCCCCGAGTCCAGATTTCGAATATTCTCATTTGAATGAATGAAAATTACACCACTGCCATCATTTTCTAATCTAATAAAGCCAAGAGATATCACGGTCTGAGCAGCAGCTGCACGCACGAAATCGTCCATGTTTTGAAATAAACATTTATTAATTCCGGTGTTGGTTGATACATTGCGTGAGTGGTTTGCATTGCAATCGGGTCGAGTTGTTTGTCAGTGACAAAGGCGGTGAACTTTTACTTCCCTTTGTGCGAACACGAACTTGCGACGAGTTTCCTGGCATCGGAAATGCCTGTGAAGGGTGGTTAGCCTGTTCTGTATTGGTTGTCTCTCAAAAACACTCACACCTTGCCAATACGAAATGAATATCAAAACAATATTTCTTCCTGTATAAAAGTTGGCAAGAGTTTGTTGCACCAGAATTTTCAGGCATCGCTTTTGTTGTGGGAGGGAAGCATACACTGTACAGAGAACATACGCAATATTGCTGACCCTCTTCAGAGTTCAGATTGGTTGATATTTACGAGAATCTGCTATTCCAAAGACTTGCTATGGGGGGACAGAAAATTGTTCACTTTTTTCGAAAGAGAATTCATACAAGTTGTATTCCTCCTCAAGAATCTAAACAGAAATCGGTCAAACGGTAAGATTTTCATTTAAAATTTTGGTTTCTCGTCTGAAATTCATTTTTGAAATTATTTACTCTTCCGTTGATATTGCGCTATAAAACGCTTTTCTATTGAATCTGATAATGGCTATGAGAAGATCAGGAATATAAAAAGTTCCTTTTATAAACCATATCAGTCATAATGTTTTGAGCATAGTTCTTTCACAGTTGATAAGGGAGGATTAGAAAATGGCGTAAAATTTCCCAAGGTGGCTTTTGAAAAGTTTGCCATTCTCATCAATTGTTCCAAACTGAATGTTCTGATTTCTGTATCTCTTTTGTGTTTATAACATTTCCTGTTGTTATGTTGCTGTTGGTTGCTTACGCCTTTGTTGCCTCTTGTTTACAACATAAACAAACTATTGCTCCACGTTTTGTGAGAGCTTGTTCAAAAGTTACTAACAGTTACCATCTCAAGACAATTTTCCGGCCATTCCCAATCCCATAGATTTCCTCTTACGACGCTCGATGGCCACCACCACAAACAAGATAATTTGCTCGAAACAGAAATCTGAATGCTCATATTTCTCTCGCTTGAATTGTCCGTAAGTTTATTTATTTCATATTTATTCAAGTATTATTATTCATTAACTGTCGGTCAAATCTTTGAGGTAAAAATTAAGCTATGCAGTAATTAAGTCCCGATAACTCAAACCTCCAATATAAACCGATCAAAATGCCTTGAGTTGTCGACCGGGGGGGGGGTACTCCCATTATGGCCTGACAGGGGGGTCCAGTCGGTTTGAGGGTCTGATCAAATGGCTACCAAATGGACCAATTTAAGAAAATAACACTACCATTTGGGGGTATTTTCTGAAGTTGTTATTTTTTACCACTACTTGCGTCCCTTACATTTACTATCTCCATCACTGGACTGATGATGATTATGATGGTAATGACACTTACTAGACATCGCCACCACCTCTATATCGCTGATGTGTATTGTTGCCTATTGTCCTGCATTGCTGCGACTACCCTGTACATTTTTTCTTATTTACAAATGTTATCATTTTTACCTTTTATTTATCTTATATCATTTAAAAATACACATTCGCACCACGACAGTCTACTCCCATGATTTAGTTCGAAGAACAAATTTTCAGAACATCGAACGAAAAAGAACGAAACGACGAGATCTTGATTGTGTCTCATTTTCGTTTTTTACAAATTTGCTTTCAAAACGAGACTGAAATTGTGACTTCAAATTCATCATACGTGTTTATAAAATTATTACTGGATACTACCAAATGGCATCATTTTAGTTTTAATACTACCATTTGAGGGTTGTTGCAAAAATTACACCACCATTTGAGGGTGATTTTTAAAATCTTAGCTTTGGCCCTCTTTAACCCTGACTGGACCCCCCTGTCAGTCCACAATGAGAGTACCCCCCCCCCGGGGTTGTCGAAGGTTGCAATGTGCACTGACAAAGTTTTCCAGGGGAATACTACTGCAGTTGGCTCTCATTGAAAGAGTCATAAAAATTTATCAAATACTTTTGGGTAGTAATGTTTGCTTTCTTGCAATGTTCCGGTTGTTGTAATTACTTAAATGGCGTCAGCAACAAATCGCACAATATTTCCAGAAATTTAAAAGGATTTCATCGAGATTTCAGGGATTTCCTTGGGATTTTCACAGAACAATGGGATTTTTTATCTTTGATATATTCATTGGATTTCCGCTCACAAATGTTTTTTTTTTAATTGTCATCAACATGAAATATCTCGGAGGAAATGACTTCGATTATTACTCAAGAATTACTATTCAAAATTTTCTTGGGCAAGATTTAAGTTCAAGCTTAATGCCCATTTAAATACAATTGCTGACATCAAACCTAATTAAGCATTGCGATTATCTTGATATAAGAGAGAACTGTCTTGATATTTATCTGGGAGAAATTCTTTATCCACGTCACGATTGAAGTACGTATTTCTCGTCAACTACGCTCTTCTTAGGCCTACTTGGCGAGCAAAAAATATATCAGAGTTGAACAAGGGGTCCAGTCAAAATGCGTTTAGATGACGTGCAGTTGTGTGAACATAGATAAATGATACACTTCATAATGTATCAACATTTAGCCACGTAATGTTTAAGTAATGAGCCACGTAAATGAGACCACACAATGCTAATTTTCTTTCCAATTATTGCAACATGAACCTACACGTGTTTCTAATTTTTACCACTTTGTTTTTCATTGCATTCCGATCAATTCATTGATCTGAGTAGTTGTCGCGTAGGTTAGCTCAATGTTGCCTTTATTTGGCGTGGCTTTTGTGACAAAGACGTGTACTTATGACGTACAGCTTGTGGTTACAGAGGAATCTCATAGAACTATTTTAAGTCTTTATAAAGTGGTGTCACAACAGTACAGAGAAAGTTAAGAAAGCCATAGTTCGGATTGGATATTTAATATTACGAAGGATTATCGTGAACCGAAGGTGAATGTAACTATGAAGCAGTTGAAGCGATTTGTTATGAAGTTAACTCTGTATTATTTGAAAACTTTGGGGGATCATAACATTGTTGGAATTATAGAAGAGGTTTGTTAAGAACGGGTTGAGGGACAAAGAATTTAATTTGGTTTGAATCATAGCTTTGTGTTTTATAACGTTTTTGAGTCATCAAAACACATCGGAGATTCCACTGACTGTATGATGTTTATGTTAACTGAAAGAGGAATACAGAGTTGACCTGGTGCATGTTATTTACGAATTTCGTATAATGATGAAAGTTAATAAATGTTTCTTTTTTTGTAGAAAACAAATGACGATGCCTGCTCGGAAATATTCAGCAACATCAGATTCGCTGACAGGCAGCGCTTGTAGCAGCAGTACAAATGGCGGATGCCGGCGAACAGCTTCGATGCATCAAATCAACGAATTGTACGATGCTATTAATGACCTCATTGCACCTGCGCAGCGTAGTTCACATTCTGCCTCGCATGGTTCATCAACAATGCCAGATGCAGAAGAGAGAACGTGCAGTACTGTTCAGCCGATGACACGAGATGAATCGCTAGAAGAGAAGAAATTGAAATATAGGCCTAGCCGCTCTGTCTCGAGTGTATCGTCAAAGCGTTCTTATTCTTCGTACGCTACAAATAGACTGGACATTAGAAGGCAATTGGTTGAAGGCCAGCCGAAGGACAGTGGATCAAAAAACGTGTTCTCCAAAGTCATGTCCAAAATGCGCATCAAACGGAAAAATACTACAAAGCAGGATGAAGGTAAGATGCCTTTGAAGCCAATGCGAAGTGTTGATGATCTGCTTGATTTGATGTCATCTTCATCATCACAAACATCATCAAATAAGAAAGTGAACGGAAGAAAGTTTATGACAGTCGGGAGGAAGAAGGCGCATTCGTTCGATTCCCTGGATGAATCGAGTTCGAGTGTCATATCTGCCGATAGCGTATCGACCAAGCTGCGTAACTGGCATCTTTGGGCAACCTCGTTTGCGGTTAATCAGGAAAACGAGGCCCAATCAGTTGACACGGGGTTTTCGGAAGAGAGAAAACTCGAAGAAGATGATAGCATGAAGAAACCGATTTGTTATGAACCTGTTGGCGACAATAGCGATACCGTTGATTTCGTCATCGAAGTACTGGACTTTTGCGCTCCTCGTACAGATGTTGTGAGGGATTTTGAAAACGAGGCTCACCAACAACAACAACAACAGCATAAAGAAGAAACGAAGAACCCTGGAATCGAGAAGTCAAAGTTGAAGTTGACAGCATCTGATTCTGAGAGAAGATCGCGGAAGATGAAGAGGCTTGAAGTGCCTGGACTTCTTTATCGTCATAGTGATATTGGACGGACGAATAGGAAAAGAGATCGCGAATCACGTGGTCTATCGCTGAGGTCTTTCAGTGATGTGCTTGGTGGAAAGTCGGCAAGCTGTGATCAGCTGAATAGAAAGCAAGGTAATGCACGGGAAATATCAAGATTGAAAGTCAAAGAATGGCTTGAAGATTTAAATCAAAACCAACAACAAAGAAAAGATTTGGCAGAAGGGCAACTTCAATCGAGCGAAGAAGACAAAAAAATGAATCCCAAAAAAGAAGGAAATTATTTATCGAAAGCAAAGAAGAGATTGAGTCTTCCATCTTTGCCAGTCTTCTATCTTCCAATCCAAGAAAATGATAACAAATCATTACGAAAGATTACTGAATTTTAATACAGTTTTATATTTTATTTATTTGTTTGTAAATATTGATTTGCGATTTTATTGTCAATATTGAAAATTATGAAGTTAATGTTTTATAATAGATATGCTATTAATTATATGACTTTTTATATTTCTTCCACTACTGTGCTTTGCGTTCGGTTTGGTTGAATTATTTTTAACAGATACTCGTGATACTCATGATGAGATTGTTTACCTCGAACCAATGCTCCAGAATTGAATGTCAAAAATACTGCGTGATGTCGATACAGATACAAAAAATTTAGATTTTAATCAAAATAACTCAAAATAATAATAATTGCATACTATGATGAAATTTAATTTAATTTAGGCAGTTAATGCCTTACAAAAACACACATGGAATCTAAAATTTTCAGCTCTTCGGTACAGAATCTTTAAAATCGATTGGTATGAAAATTGAACTTTCTTACCACAAAAATTAATTAATTTATTATAATATAGATCTGGTCTATAAAATTCATTGCTAACAAAGAATTCTGATTTCAAATTGATTGAAACTTCAATTATATTTTCAGAGCTACTAATAAATGAGAAAGAAGAAACTAATTATAAAATTGTTTTTTCAAAAAAACTGCTCACTTCATTTTTGCCAATAATAGTTCACATCTTACGACTTCTTGCCGGTTAAAAGAGACTTTAGCTTTCCTGGAAAATGAAGAATCATTTCAAGATTAAATTTGATTGGTTGACGACTACACCATTTGCTACTTCAAGTCGTGGCTTTAGAGTGGTTTGTGTTTACGTCTGAAAACCACTGCTAACGGAGCCATTAAAGAAGTATGCTACCACAAACCTAAAAGCCAAAAGCAGTGACGAAACTGTGTTAAGATTGAAAACAAATTACCTGGCATAAATTTCATCATTTTCTTTGTCTTCTCCTGCTTCTGGGAGCTTTTCGTCGACAAGGCGTATTCAATTTTCAAATCATTTTCATAACTCAGGGGTGACGGCCTTCGTTGACCCTTCCCATGATGCATTGTTGTATCATTGAAATTCACATCTGAAGAGATGTTGATAGAATGAGGTCGCGCATGCGTACCACGCTGATATTCACTAGATGTCCGTGACAGATTGTCTCTCATCTCAACTTTGCCTCGTCTCTCTGAAGCTGCTTCCATGCTGCCTCGTCTGCACAGTGACCTCGATTTCATCTCTTTTTTCATCATAGTTGCTAGACTGCTTTCTACATCGCTATTGCTCATAGCACTGTGGCTTCTTTGTCTTGCTGGGGCTATTAACAATGGCGAAGTTTGGCTCTTTGGTGGTATGTCACTGTGTTCCTTGACAATCGTCGGGCTATTTGAACGTGTCTCTTCCATTGGCAAATTTGGGATGTAAAATATCGGTTGGTTAGGTAATATTATGTCACTATCATCAATGCTTGCTTGTGATATGATTATACTTGTTAGTTGTTTACTTTGTGGATTATCATTGTTATTCTGTCTCATTGATATTGATGTTGATGAGGTTGACGAAGATTCACCATTATCATACGATGTTTCAGAACTATATCTGGCTTCTCTTTCATCCTTGTTTACACCCGTTTTCTTCTTTTGCCCCATCCATTTCTTCAATATTTCATCTGCATTCAAATCACTGTCCATCATATCATCCATTGACTTTCCCTTACTTCTTCCCACCCTTCCGTCTTCTTCATCGTCCGTTTCAGATCCTGACGTATACTCGTCGTAACCATCTGCAGAACCAGCGTGTCGTGACTGAAGCGCCTGGGTACTAGCCTTCTCGTACCATCTATTCAAACGACAACTAACATCTGTTGTTCTCAAATTTGAATCTGAATAAGTCTTCATAAATTTTCTTTCTGGATTGAAAAGCGATGCAACTCGTTGTCTTGGGCCTGTTGTTGTTGTTGTTGTTTTCTTTTTCTTCATTTTCCTGTCTCGTTTCTGCGTTGGACTCCATTTTGCCAACTCCAAAAGGTCGTCGATGTTACTGACAGTTACTCCTTCAATTGCCACCTTTTTGCTATCCTCTTCCTCGTGTTTCTTTAATCCATCCATAAACCTATAGATAAAAGAGAAAATAACACTCATATAAACAAGTATAATGGAGTTAGAGCAAACTTAGTGCAAAAGTATGGTAGGCCCCAAGAGTGAAGTCACTGCCATAAACAATGCATATACTTTATGGCAGTTACTTCACTCTCTGTCAAGAATATCTTTTACGTATCTGATTTATCGGCCCTTTGGAGATCGCAACGCAATAGCTGCTTCTCTCTGTCTCTGCTCTCCAAGCAGTTGAATCCCGATGACTCGAACTTCCAAGGGACCCATGAAAATGGTTCGAGTTATCGAATGTTTAAGTTATTAAGGGTGAGAAAGTGCTAGCAAGGTTTTCAGGGGGAATAGAAAATGTTTGTGTAATCACAGTCTTGAGTTATCTTAAGTTCAAATTAATTGACCTCTTTACGAGTTTCAGTTAGAGATCCCATTGTCCAAGGAGTATACGAATATGAGGCTAGCCTGTGGCCAAGGATCGGAAATATTGTCACAGTAGAACATGGATTAATTACAGTTTAGCGACTGTATTCTGGTATTTTTAGTTGATATGTAATTGCGTACGAAATAATATTGTTCAGGCGTCAAATAATCCTGAGTTCGCCAACAGAGCTCAGCTGTAACTGCAATGCACAAACTGCAACAGTTTCTACTTTTCAGCATACACTATACCACTATCCAACCGTAAATAAACTGATTACTAATATCATTAATTATTATTGTTACAACAAATGACGTACTATTCTTACACCCACTGCGTTGACCTCATCATTTTCGAGCATGTTATCCTGTTTTCTCGGAGCGTTCAATTAAGCCTGGAGCCAAATTAAAGGTGTTGCTTCGTTTCATGATAAACACAACAATGGGGGCCAGATAAACAAGCCTCTAAAGGTAACAGCAATGTACGTCATTGTATTGAGATTGCACGATACTAATTCGCTTACCTCATTCTTTCTTCTCTGATCTTGTGTGCCATAGATTTCTCTGCATCGTGTGTAGTTTTCGACCTCAAACGAGTCGCATCAGATTTACTTTTCTTCAAATTTATCTTCGGTGAGAGCGAACCCTTACCTCCAAAGTCTGTTACTCCGATTGGGGCTCGCTGATTGGACAGTCTTTTGTATTTCATTTCTGGGGTCATGCTTAACATTGCTTGTTTTTTCTCCTGGGACATTTTCCTATTCGCTAATGGACTCGGAACCCTAAGTAAATATAGAATTACTTAAGTAAACAAACAATAGATAATCAACAGAATATCTATTGAGTTCAATACCTAAAAGATTAGGTTCGAATCATCGAGGAGACAATGAATCGAAGATCGAACCTGCAATGCATTTATGTAAATGGGGCATAGGGGCACACACAGTAAAATCAAAACGTCTGAGGTTTGGGTGTGGAACTATAGTATGTGCGGAGTTTTGTGTGAATCTTCGTGAATCCTTAAAACGAATATTAACCTTGCATTTGTTGAACTTGACCGTGCAACTCGACTGCTTCGCTTTGAATATTGGTTTTGGATGTCAGGGGAATCTGCACCACTGGTTCCTTCTGACGATCCAAGACTTGCTCGTTGTTTTCTGCGATCAGTGCTGGGTGATAGGCCAGCGAGATCCTGCAATGCACTGTATAAATCATTGATTTCGTAGATCGATGGAGGTTTACGGTTGCTGTTAGCACTTTCACCTGACAAGTTTGAAGATGAAAATGACTTTCGAGGCCTCCTGTCTCTTGTTGCCTCCATTTTCACTTCCTTCCTTGGTTTTATTACCCCAATCCAATAATTCTGAAATTTCAAACAAAGTGGCCAGACATGATTACAGGGAAGGGCGCTGATGCACTTAAGTAAACAAATGTCGCGTTACTGGTTATTGATTTCTTGGTATTTGATGGCTTTTAGACTTCAATTCAAACCATGTAACACTTTCTGTTTTCATAAAGCGATGTGAAAATAGGATACTGTGTTTATCGATAACAAAAGAACGATTGAAAGTAAACAAAAGCTTGTACGAGGGATAAAGGCCTCCATTACGCTGTTATATTGATGCAAAATATGCAAAATATTATAATAGCTTTGAAAATAATATCATGCTTACGCCTTCTTGCAACGCAAAAGTAGCTGTGTATCCTTTCTTTTGAGTTGAGTTTATCACTTTGAGTTTATTCTTTCAGATGACAATGGTGAATATAAACTGTATGTACATAGACAAAATAGATTTTGAAAAGAAATACGCGTGTGAAAAAAGCCCAGTATTAAATACAGGCAGGTATAAGGTAGTTAAAGTAATTGGAAGTTGCAATTAAAGTCACGCATTACCTAATGGCTTGTTATTGTTTCAACGAATGCCATGGACTTTTTCTTGTTGATATTCTTGTTTCGGACTCAGCTCAACATATACAACATTTTCCATGCGAGGAAAAAACTAAAAGCACTTGATTCGTAATCGTAGTTCGTGCGAAAAAAGTCGGACATCAATCCAGGGGGTAAACACCACACAACTGAATCATCAATAAAGTGACATAATTCAACAATAATTCTGAACCACAAAATCAATATTTTGATATCATATAAATGAGTCTATTATCTAGCATTATACGATTTAAAAATTAAAGAATTTCTAGCTGCAATGCTATTTCAGTTATTATTTTATTAAATTGTTTGTTTTAGCAATTCCCCCCATCAAAATTACAACGCCGTTGGAGATTTATTTACATGTCAGCATTCCTGGCATGAGGCAAATGAAACTCACAGGGAATTTGCCTTTTGCTTCTGTATTTGCTCAGACAAGCTGACTTTTGCTTTCGTCAATGTTGCTCGTCGTGTCTGCAATCACATGTATTTGGCTTGGCAATTAATTCATGCTTCAAAGTAAACAGAGCATTCAAATTTTAACTGAAATTGATCATGTTTTCGCAATTTTTAAAATCCAGATGATAGTCATGAGTTTTATTTCTACTATATATAACTCTGTAATTAATGTTTGCGATGAATAAGTGAAAAAAAAAGGATTGACACCTGCTCCAGGAGTTTGTTAAAAAGAGATGATCCTCGTGGGGTAAGAGTTACCGCCCCTTTCTTTGTTAAAAGTGGGCTTTACTTGCACATGCACACATTGACATCAATTCAATTGTATTTCAATATGGCCGCCGGTTGGTAACAAATACTGGTCTCTTCTGTCATTTTGAACAGTGAAAGTAGAAAACTCCGAACAGTGAAAATGTGTGCACGATCGCAGATGAATCTACTTGTGTCTCCGACTTTGATCAGTTTCTATAACCGAAACATTTGCGTTGTACTAGATAAAGAATGTTATACACCCTTGTTAACTATCTCCTCCAAACCTATGCAGACACATGTCCTACGCACTTCCGTCATCCTTGTAGACACGGTATACATTCTATCTACTGCTATATACGTCTGTTTACTGTATCTACATATATTCAGAAGTATATTCTAGAACGTACATCACCGTCCTTATATACACTACAGGCATTCTATCTACTGCTATATACGTCTGTTTACTGTATCTACATATATTCAGAAGTATATCCTAGAATGTACTTCACCGTCCTTATATACACTACATACATTCTATCTACTGTTATATACGTCTGTTTACTATATCTGCACTTATTCCTTAATATATCCTAGAATGTACTTCCACCATGCTTATGTATATATACACTATACACATTCTATATACTGTTATATACGTCTGTTTACTACATATACACTTATTCAGAGATATATCCTAGAATGTACTTCCACCATGCTTATGTATATATACACTATACACATTCTATCTACTGTTATATACGTCTGTTTACTACATATACACTTATTCAGAGATATATCCTAGAATGTAATTCCACCATGCTTATGTATATATACACTATACACATTCTATCTACTGTTATATACGTCTGTTTACTATATATACACTTATTCCATAATATATCCTAGAATGTACTTCCACCATGCTTATGTATATATACACTATACACATTCTATCTACTGTTATATACGTCTGTTTACTATATCTGCACTTATTCTTTAATATATCCTAGAATGTACTTCCACCATGCTTATGTATATATACACTATTAGTCAGGGCGCTACCGTCAAAAAAAAATTGGCGGGATGCGGATTAATTGTAAATGGTTTAGAAAGCTCGAATACTATCCACTCGTTACGAAAATGCTCACTGGGTAGTTTCCAAGCACCAAAATGGGCTTGCCAGGACCAAAATGCCTTTTTCCCATATGACGTCACAGGCCTAATAGTAACTTAAGTTTATTTTGCGGATTTTTCAATCATCATCGATACCAAATGAAAGAGCATGGAATTCTGAGTAAAATTTATATAGCAAGCGTGATGTAATTTTCACTTTTTCAAAAGTTACAGTCTATTAAAGGTTATATGACGTCACTGGTGTCTTCGCAAATTATTGTAAAATTTCGCGACTAGAGGATTTTAACAACAACAACATCGTCTTAGGCGACTGATAAATCATGAACAAATACGCTTTAGCTAAACAGCTATTTAAGTCCGTCTTCTTCAGGTTCATTTATATCCCCTTCGGTTTCGCTGTCCGAATCATCGTTGTCCGTATCGTTGTCGGGGAATTTGTGGTTGGCGCAGGAGACCGTGCGATAAACAAACGCAGTTACCCCTTTGACAAGCTGATTTCTTGCAGTTGCACGAAATCAGTTGCAAAACATCATCTGGAGCTGGCGGCAGAATCATCCACTGTATAGAAAGTACCCCATCAGTGATTTTCCAACCGTGGCCATCTGGCGAGGGGAGGAAAAAGCTGGTATCTAAAGCATTCCGAACCATTGATGTAACAAAAGACACACGTTTACAATGACAAAGCAACGCATCTCTGGTAGGAGGGAGCTTTTGTGGAGGTGGTGTGATCTTCGCTGATGTAAATTTAGCGAACCTGGCTTCGTTGACGTTTACACATTTCAATCCATATAATGTGCACACATATTTCTCCAGCAAATCAAACAATGATGTGACGAAGGTTGGGTTTCCTCCAAGTCGCATGAAAACATCCATACACTCTGGTGAATCTTGCATTACCTTTAAAGCTTTGGCTTTTCCAATGCCATGGAATGAACTGGTGTAATCGTTTCCGGAAAACGCATGTAATGAAGGGAGTGCCAGGCAGCATTCTTGGCCAATTTCGAGAGCAATGTTAGATATGCCAAGTACACGGGTCCGTTCTTTGACTCTAATTTTGACACAACATCCTACATGCTTAACATTGGAAAATAAGCGTCATAAAAAAGTTATTGAAAGATGAAACTTCATGTCAATGGATTCAAAGCTTGGGGTCCGAAGAAAATGTAAGTGATGCTACATTTAATGATGTCGAAACGTTCATGCAGACCACAATGCACTCTGGCATGGCAAAGGAATCCTATGTACAAACAAGAATTCGATTGTATAACGCTTGAAAACGAAATCCTCCGCTGCGATTCCAGCAGATCCGAAATCGCTGAGCGAAGACATCAAGCGCGCAAACTTGCAGAGTTATGTGTGGTTGCGCAGTCTAAATGCAAATGTGAGGCGTATTGATCCACAAATGTGTGGCTGGACCTTTAATGAGCAGCTAAGCAGATTCACTCCTATCTGGTTTAAAGAGAACCAGTCACAAATGAGGGAAATGACGCTGACAGAGAGTCAGAAAGTGAAGTGGAAGTTCCCTCACCAACAAAGCGACCAGAAAAGACGCATCATTCCAAAATTAACCAGTTTGGGATTACTTATGTGGAAAAATTTTTTCGATGACGTCATCACCAAAAATGCTGACAAGCGCAAATTCATTAAATTATATATCAAATTATCGGTCTGTATGCAAGGAGTACGAAACCGTTAATATTTCTTAAATTGAGGGAGTATGAGAGAAGTTATAGCTGATTCAAGATCAATTTTGTACCAATTATGACGTCATCAACCACGTGAAAACTGGGCGTTTCCCAAAAAGTCACCTGGCAGTTTCTGATAGTCCGAGACCTCCTTAACACGTATCAAGAATAATAAAAACAAACGTTAGGCAGGATGTGAGGTGTTTTGTGGCTACTGCCTCGATGAAGAGGCAGAGCCACTATGCTATCGTCTTGAGTGAGTGAGTGAGTGAGTGAAAGAAATTCGTTAATCACGAGGATTCTCGGTTTTTTCATCGTTAACGATTCTCGGTAACTATTGACAGTGTTTGTTCATGGTAGGTCATCGTGTATTACTACCTATTCTAGTTTATTTTCCGATTATTGTTTGCTTTAAAGAATATAAGGCAAAAAGACATAATGATTTGATGGTTAATAGTCTTTATTTAGGTGATTGCTCGTTTTCATCGACACTGCCAAGGAAAATCGTGTCTCTCGACAAAAGGCCGACTTGCCGAATCGTCAACGTCAAGTCAAATTTCCAAACGCTTACGGTGGAAGAATTCCTTTTCGAAGCCGTGAAATCTCGATTAATTTTCTATTTGATACCAGAAAATAACCAAGGTCAAAGCCGCAGCAGTCTTCGATTTTTTGTTTCTCTTGATTTTGTCAAGACTTTTTTCAAAAGATTTCATCGAGGTGGCCTAAGTTGTTATCAGCTTATCGTAATATGCGAAAATTTTCGCATCGAGCGAAAAATTCGAAAATTCGTTTCAGGATGCTTAAATTTTATCAGAAATTCAGAATCACTATTTATTAGGGACTATTCATCCTGTGACTGGTAACAAATTTATATTTTCATGAAAATATGTGGTTTTTCGTAGTTAAAAGAAAATCGTTGAAATATCATCACGAAAGGGGCATTCCCCTCGTGGTGTGGAATATAATATCTCCGAACAATGGGGACTCCCATAATTCTTTTCAAGTTTCCTTGCGTTTTGGGCAGTCAGCTCCCCCTTTAATTTGCTGATTTCATTGATTTTAACAGCATTTTGGGCAGCTTTGCTAGAAATTTTGCAAAATTTGACCCTTTTGCCTTTTATCAGAATTAGCAATTACCCCCAGTTGTTAAGCTGTATGCTTTGATCAGAAATTTCTTTAAAACGTTTTAATCAAATTCACTTTTTATCTCATTTGTCATTCCTTTTTGTCAAATAGTTAGAGCCTTGATACCCCATTTCTTTTTCAATGATGCCCCCATGTCCCCCCGATTATGCTCAACAATTTTCAGAAAGCACTATTCTGGTCTTAATTTTGAGCTTGTGCAGTAGCCACATGCAGTCCTTGACTGCCTATTTTTAGTATATGCCCTGTCTATATGAATAAAGCAAATGCTTTCTCTTTGCTCCTTTTGTAATGATAGTTTTATCTTCTTCTTTTCTGATGACTTTTGAGCGATATTCTAAAATTTACTAACACATCCTCCACTTTCACTCACATTTTGTTGGTTTTGACATTTTTGTTTTGACCCGGGAAAGAAATTCGATCCCAAGAAGATTCGAAGACAAAGACGGGAGTGATAAATTTATTTACAAATTTTATTAAAGTGCCCCTACGGCTTTTTTTTTTATTTGTGAATTCAATAAAACTCGGTACGCTGACTTCAGATCTGAAAATTATTTTTAAATCAGACGCGTAGTTCACGAGTTATAACGTGTGGAAGTGTCGATGTTTCGTCATTTTCGCCATTTTCCTTGTCTCACTTTTAGGACTGGGTCAAGTCCGACTATGACATCACAGTCAGACAGTGACTGCTTGTTGTGCTCAGGGGCGGCGGGCGTAGGCCGTGCAATGTTAAAACAGCACGGGATTTTAATAGGATCGAAAACATCATCACAGATATTTGACAAGACCTGGAAATTGTTAGATTTATATGAAAAACTGGGAAAATATGCCATATCGATGTGTTTTGGTAGCCCGTGCAAATGCACCCGATAAATCAAGATTTGTAGAGCTTCACAGGATTCAGCTTTAAGCTCGCCCTGAAGCTGTAACGAGAAGGAAATGGAGATTTCATCAATTCTCAACGACGGACGAAATTCTAAACTTCGCAGTTAGAAATGCTAGCATGCAACCATCAATTTCGGTGCAATAACGAAATTCATGTGTAGTAATAAAGAATTGTGTTGCACATTTTCTACACTTGCGGTATCTAATGAAAATCGAATTGTTTCAAGTTTCTTCAACCACGAAGGTTGTGTGAAGAACTGAGGTGACCCCCCGAACTTGCTGACTTTTTACGCTTATGTGACCTTTTTTTAGGGACTAAGCCAACTGTGATTTTTTAGTTGCTTTTTACGATCTTGAGAGTATTATTATTCAAAGCTGTTGTTTTCGTTGTTACAATTATAAGCAAAAATCGTACTGTCGTGAGTTTATTGTTGTCATTTCACAGCGAAGATCTCGACAAAGTGGCACCCCAGATGGGAGAATTATTGTGAGATTTTCAAATATTTCAGTGAGTGAATTTGAGTCGGCTTAGGCCCTCGTCGTCTCGTTTCGCCAAGCATGGCAGAGTTAACAAATGCAGTTAAAAACATCGACGGAAAGCTCCGTTTTTTAGAGTTTCTGGGAGAAGAAACTGAAGAAATCATCGAGAAGAATGAGAGAAAATCGATTACAAGACAGATTAAAGCATACGAATCAAAACTTGAGGAGATTGAAGAACTAAAATTAAATATTCAAGAATTGAAAATACAAGCGGAGGAAGAACCACAGGAAGTGAGAAACTGGCGGAAATGTATCAGCGAGAAACAAAAGCAATTCGAACCATTGCTAGAGAGATTACAAACAGCCATCAGAGGATTTGAAGAAAACGATAAGAAAAATAAACAACAAGAAAAAGAACAAGAATACGAGAAAGAAATATCCTTGGAAAAAATGAAACTCCAACAGAGATTTGAGATGGAAAAACAACTAATTGCAACCAGAGGACAAACAAAAATGGAAGTAGCGAGCAGACCAGTCACAGTAAAGTTGCCCAAACTAGAGATAACAAAATTCAAGGGAACACATATTGATTGGTTCCGATTCTGGAATCAATTCAAAACAGAGGTTGACAAGCAAAATATTGATCAGGTAACCAAATTCAACTACCTAAAAGAATTCATTGAGCCTAAAGTAAGACCCTTGATAGAAAATCTAAATCATGATGCAGAGGGATATGAGCGAGCTAAGAAAATCTTGCAAGCAAAATATGGGAAAGAAAGTGAGGTTATAAATGCACATGTTCAAATTATCTTAAATTTACCTCACATAAGGGGAACTCATCCAGCAAAGATCCACGAGTTTTATCAAAAGCTTCTTCCTAGCGCCCAAGCCCTAGAGTCCATGGGCAAGTTAAGAGAAATATCTGGATACGCAAGGGCAACTTTAGACAAATTGGAAGGAATTCGTGCAGATCTAGTGAGATTGGACAATGATTGGCAAGCTTGGGGATTTCCAAACCTTGTTGAAGCTTTGAATAAATGGACAGAAAGGAACCCAATGCCAGATTCAGTAAGAGATAAGGTATTTGCTACCAATGCAACTGGTATTCACACAGCATCTTGTGTTTATTGTGAGGGGACAAATCATAAATCTGTTGAATGCAACAAGGTGAAGAAAGTGAATGAAAGAAGAGATATACTCCGTACAAAACGTCTCTGTTTCAACTGTACAAGGAGTGGGCACAGAGCCTCAGATTGTGCAAGCAAAGGAAGCTGCAAAACTTGCAAAGCAAAGCACCATACTTCTGTATGTGATAAGGCCCCAGTTCAAGAACAAAGAGAGCTTTTATTGTCAACTGGAGAGCAGGGAGTCACCTATCCTGTTGTCCTAGTCAAAGTCAATGGATTTACATGCCGAGCATTACTAGACACTGGCTCTGGTAGTTCTTATATCTCATCGAAGCTAGCAGATTTACTACAGAAAAAACCAACCAGAGTAGAACACAGAAATATTGACACAATGGTTGGAAACACAACCAAGAAAGTTGAGATATTTAAAGTTAAGCTACAGAGTGATCATTTCAGTCTTGAGACAGAGGTTGGAAAGGTGGACAGAGGAGAATTGCTAACAATATCTAACCCCAAATATCAAGAAATAATCAATAAATATAGTCATCTTCATGGAGTACAGATGAATGACAGCAGTGATAAAGATGAATTGCCAGTACATATGATCATAGGGGCAAGTGATTACTCCAAAATCAAAACCCCAACCAAACCAAGAATTGGAAAACCCGGTGACCCAATAGCTGAGCTTACCTCATTTGGATGGGTCATCATGTCACCTGGCCATGAAACCGATCTCAGCAATATGTTTTTTGCAAAGTCATCAACTGCTGATTATGAGAAGCTAGTCTCCTTAGATGTTCTTGGCTTAGAGAGTAAAGAGGAAAGTGAGCCAGTACACCAAGAATTTAGAGATCAACTTGAGCGCAGCGAAGAAGGCTGGTATCAGACTGGCTTAATTTGGAAATCAGATTTACCAGATCTACCAAACAATGAAAAGGGAAGCAAGGCAAGATTACACAAACTTGTTCAAAGACTAGATAGACAACCAGAGCTTTACAAAAAATATGAAGAGATTTTGCTTGATCAAGAGAAACAAGGGATCATAGAGAAAGTGTCAAACGTGAGTCATTCAAGCCGAGAGTTTTACTTGCCACATAGGCCTGTGGTCAGGGAATCAGCAGAGAGTACCAAAGTAAGGATTGTGTTTGATGCCTCAGCCAGAGCAGACCATGAATCACCATCACTTAATGATTGTCTAGAGACAGGACCACCACTGCAAAACCAAATCTGGGATATCTTGACACGTAATAGATTTCAACCTATAACACTCACGGGAGACTTAAAACAAGCCTTTCTTCAAATTCGTATCAGAGAGCAAGATCGTGATGTTCTAAGATTTCATTGGCCAAAGGATAGAGACATGGAACAGCTTGAAACTTACAGGTTCACTCGGGTATTATTCGGACTGAATCAGTCGCCTTTCTTGTTAGGTGGAGTGCTGATGGCTCATTTAGATGAAGTTGAGATGACATTCCCAAACGAAGTTGCGGAAATAAAGAGAAGTCTCTATGTGGATGACATTATCTTAGGTGCAGAGTCGGTCAAGAAAGTAGAGCACCTCAAGAGCACCGCAGTACAAATATTTAACAAGGCAACCTTCACCCTACACAAATGGCATTCAAATCAAGTAGAGTTAGTGAAAGAAAACAACACAGATTTGGTTTCTGACCGTTCATCTACTGATGAACAAAGTGAGGACAAAGAAAAGAACACAGAGATAAAGCTGTTAGGTTTAGCCTGGGAAACAAAGAAGGACACACTCTCCATACCATTTGACAAGATCAGCAAACAAATAACAAAGCGAGAAGTTTTGAAGCAATTAGCAGCGATTTATGATCCTCTTGGATTAGTTTCAGCAGTAACACTGATGGGGAAGATCATTTTCAGAGACATTTGTAATGAGCATACACAATGGGACACTGAGTTACCAGAAGCTTTAAAAAAGAGATGGATCAAATGGCTTAAAAATCTACCTGATCGTATTGTCATACCCCGGAGTATCCCACAAGCTGAGAAGGAAATAAATTCTATTGAATTACACGTATTTGGTGATGCGAGTATAAATGGTGTTGCTGCAACAGTGTACACCGTGGTTCATCAAGGATCAGACACCTCACAGGGACTTGTGACTGCAAAATCGCGTCTTGCAAAAAAGGGTTTAACAGTCCCTAGATTAGAGTTGGTAGCTGGTCACATGGCAGCCAACTTAATTGATAATGTGACGAAAGCACTACAAGGCTATCCAATCACAAATATCTATGCATGGCTTGATAGCTGTGTAGCGTTACACTGGATTAAAGGAGAAAACCGTTACAAACAGTTCGTTAGTAATAGAGTCGCGAAGATACGAGAGAAAGATTACATTATTTGGAGATATGTTCCCACAGAAATGAATCCAGCCGACGTTGCAAGTCGAGGATGTGACATAAAGAAATTAAACGAGGAATGGTTCAGAGGTCCTGGATGGATGCAATACCAGGCGCAATGGCCTGAAGATATTGTTACTGTGGCAAGTAATGAGTCAGAATCTGAAGTCAAACCTACTAAGGCAGTTTTGAAAGCAGCTGTCGAAACCAAAGATGAGCTAGATGAGATATTAGAGAGGTTTCAGTTCAGAAAATCGATGAGAATAACGGCTTGGATGAAAAGATTTGTAAAAAATTGTCAGAATGCAAAGAAAAATAGACAGATGGGACCATTGAATACAGAAGAGGTGCAACAAGCCACCGAATTTTGGATTAGAAGAGAGCAAGCAAAATGTGAGAACACTGATAAGTTTAAAGAAGAAAAACAGCAGCTTGGGCTACAGAAAAATGACCTTGGGATATATGTCTGTCATGGAAGATTGGAAGGGGACTATCCTACATATCTACCATCTGATACGTTATTTAGTGAGAGATTAGTTGCAAACTGCCATCGTCTAACACTATGCGGCGGGCCTGCGTTAACCATGGCAAAGTTGAGACAAGACTATTGGATTCCAAGATTGCGAAAGATAGCAAAGAAGGTGAGAAAGAATTGTTTCGCTTGCAAGAAGTTTCATACAATTCCATTTGAGAAACCTAAAACAGCAACCCTTCCAAGAGACAGAACAGAAGGTGAGAGACCATTTGAGGTGGTGGGCGTCGATTATGCTGGACCCATCACCTATAAGGCAAAGAAGAATGGTGAAGGGAAAGCACACCTGCTGCTCTTTGCTTGCAGCCTAACAAGAGCGGTGTATCTAGAAGTATTACCTGATACAACAGTTGAGCAGCTAATACCCTGTTTGAAAAGATTCATCGCAAGACGGGGTAGGCCCAGAAAGATCTACTCTGACAACGCTCAGACATTTAAAGCCACTGCGAAATGGATTAAGATGATTATGACAGATGAAAAGATCAAAGGATTCTTAGAGAATCAATCTATTACCTGGCAGTTTAACCTAAGCAAGGCCCCATGGTGGGGAGGTCAATACGAGAGAATCATAGGCCTCACAAAACAAGCTATGTACAAGGTCTTAGGGAAATCGAAGCTGACATATGGGGAATTGCAAGAATTATTATTGGACGTCGAAGTTACACTCAACAACCGCCCATTGACTTATCTCGAAGACGATATACAATTGCCCTTACTTACACCGAACATGATGCTCTTAAGTCATGATAATGCACTACTAGATCCAGAGCCAACCAGGATAAGCGACAAAGACCTCAGAAAGAGAGCCAAGTACTTACGAATATGCAGAGAAAACTTATGGAAAAGATGGCAGAATGAATATGTACGATCACTAAGAGAACGGCATAATCTTAAACATAAAGTTAAAGAAGAACAACTGAAAGTCGGAGACGTTGTTTTAATCAAAGGTGACAGCAAAAACAGAGGCGAATGGAATATCGGGATTGTAGAGCAGTTAATTCGAGGCAGAGATGGAATTGCTAGAGGAGCAAGATTGAAATCGAAAAAGACGCATATTGAGAGAGCTGTTGAGTTATTGTATCCTCTCGAACTAGAGTGTGATATTAACGGGAAAAAGGATCTTGATCCTGAAGCAATAGAGTTCAGACCGAAAAGAAAAGCAGCAGAAGTTGCAAAGCAATCTGTGATAGAGACATTGAATTATGAAGAGAAGGAGTTGGAAGACGAGTGAAGAACATTTATTATTTGACTTTGTACGCTTATTTGACGCCTATTCGGGTCAAATAGGGGGGAGTGTGTGAAGAACTGAGGTGACCCCCCGAACTTGCTGACTTTTTACGCTTATGTGACCTTTTTTTAGGGACTAAGCCAACTGTGATTTTTTAGTTGCTTTTTACGATCTTGAGAGTATTATTATTCAAAGCTGTTGTTTTCGTTGTTACAATTATAAGCAAAAATCGTACTGTCGTGAGTTTATTGTTGTCATTTCACAGCGAAGATCTCGACAGTTGACCTACACGACGGATGCATATGGCCTAATCATATTACGTATAGAATTTTGATACACTTTTACTTCATCAGATACACAACAGAAAGATAATAGTTCAGATCCAGTTAATTGCCCAGAAAGTTCTCTTTCGACATTTCTTTTCTCGCTCACATCTCTTTCATAGCTTTCAGTGAAAGAGTTCTCAGCCAAATAGGATCAAATGCATCAGGTTCTCCTTCATCGGTCTGCTTTACTCTACGATACGATCAATGCTATCCCCTCGCCATCTTCGCATTCCTCGGCACTGCAATCCCTACTGTCATGAACTACTATCCGACTAAGAATTTTTAATTTATGGAAACTTTTTATTCAATTCTGATCACCAAAATTGCACAAATACCCACGAATACACATAACGAGACAAGACAAAATGCAAACACTATCTATTATACTGAATGTAGGCCTACGCCCGCCGCCACTGAGCACACTGAGCAGCCACTACATGGGAATTTTGTATTTCCTCCCCACAGCTGCAAACTCGTCAAAAACTTTTCAAATTCCAATCCCATTATGCGCCGACCTGTTTCTCATCATCAAAGTCAAAAAATCAAATATCAAGCTCATCGTTTGCGAGAAAAGCTCATGTCAAATTTGTTGCTTTAGTACGGGAAAAAAACGGGGTCCGACTATGATGTCATAGTCGGACTCGACCCAGTCCTAAAAGTGAGACACGAAAGTGTGAACGCAATCTCTCGTAACTCAACAACTACTCGTCAGATCAAAAAAATATAAACGGTATCAGAATCAGCGCATTCGATTCTATACTTTTAGCTAATAAAGAAAAAAGCCGTAGGGGCACTTTAATTTATTTTCATCGAGCTTTTTAATGTTGTATGAAAACGAAACGATTTAAATATTTCTAAAAAGTACCAACATCTTTATTAAAAGAAATATATCAGGTTGAAATGAGTTTATTTTATCAACAAGAGAAGATAATAGGGAAACTGTTGCAGATATTACCCCAGTCTAACAATTATGTACTCGTGTTTGACATTGCGCAACTTAAAAAATGAACGCACAAAATGGCGTCGTTGTGAATGGAAATCAAGGGAGATTGTCTATGGCAAGAATGCGTTCATTTGGTGAAATTAAAGGTGCCAGTTAATATTTTCTTGTTGTGAAAGGGTTAGTAATGCCATTTTTTAAGGTTTTGATTTATCCGCAAAAATGTTTTAAAATCGAGAAATTTGGTCGGTGGCGCCCTGACTATATACACATTCTATCTACTGTTATATACGTCTGTTTACTATATCTACACATATTCAGAAATATAATGTAATGTACTGTACCTCTATACATTGTTTCAGGACCCTTTAGGATATATATGACTTGAACAATGTTCCTAGGTAAAGGTAGGTCCTTAGCTCCTATGGGATATATATATGAATTTAATGTTTCGGGACCTTATAGGACGCATACATCGGGGACTAACCGCAGACCACTATCATCTTTTGCCGACCAAGGCCTCTTGTAATCATTTCACTTTTTAATAAGAAGAAAGTTTTTCATGTTTCTGGACAATATAAAGTATGGACAAACTAAACTCTAGCAGTTGTAGTCCCGAGGAGAGTTCATTCAATTTTTCTGGCTTAACGAATTCGGAACAAGCGTTAAGGAGAAGCTCTTCAAGGTCGATAAAACGAAAGAAGTTCGATGATGAATTGGTTGACACAAGTAATCCATTTAAAAGGCTCCTTTCATCACGAAGAAGTTCAGAGTCAAGTCAGCCTGATCAAAAAGCAACTCAGCTGAAGAAGGTATGTTAATACTTCAACTTTCAACTCGGTTCTTTTATTTTTAAATATGATTTTGTTTTCTTGTTGTCGTGTTAATTATAATTTTTAAATATTCTCTGGTAGAGTGTGCCGAGGATAGCTTCATCGACGAAGAAGCTCGCTAAGAAAGTCAAAGTAAGTTACCTATAATTTATATACTATCATGGCATGCGCAATATGCCCCTTGTACGCCACAATTAAACAGTAGAGCAATAGATGAAGCATAGTTAAACAACAGAGTAATATCTGTTACAATAAAAGAACAATAACATACTAAATATCTTGTCTTTGTTTTGATAGAAGCAATTTTTTGTGATTGGCATGATAATGATACATGATACACTGACAGTAGTTGACTTGTTTTTGTTTTAGCCACAAGTTGTGACAGCGGATTTTGGACGTTGGAGACCAACTGACGATATGACATTGATTGTTGCTATCCAACAGGTGAAGAACGCAAGAATCCTAGCTTATTATTTTGTTATGTTTTCTTGTTATTCTTTATATTTTTTTTTGGTTCAACAACACCTCAATTCAATGAATTGCTGAAATCTGAAGCAAAAACATTCAAACCATGGCCCCTGTCATTTTCATTTGTTTATATATTTTCTCTTTCAGTTTTAGTAATTTTTTTTCAGGTGAACGATCTAGAAGCAGTTCATCTTGGTGTTAAATTCTCATGTTGTTTTACTTTACGTGAAATTCAAGAAAGATGGTACGCATTGTTATATGATCCAGTTGTGTCAAAGTAAGTGCAATTCATGTTGTTGCACGGAAATGTTGAATATCTATCCATTTGTGTTTTGTGTTTAAGCTTATTTTTGCTTGACATGATCCTTTCAATGTAAAGTAAGTAAGTATGTATGTATGAATATTTATACTGGATAGCCACTTCAATTATGACGGCTGTTATCAATGTGGGTCCAGTTGGTATAAACCCTGACCCCCAGAAATTCTGGGTACTCATTTACCGACCTCGGAAGGATGAACAGCTGAGTTGGCTGACAGCTTTTAGTTTGTGGCTCTGACCATACGTAGATTTGAACCAGTGAAGGCATTACCTCTAAAGGATCAAACCCAGTGCCTTAACCACCACCGAAAGATGTTTATTCATCTATTTTTTAGACTTGCTCAACAAGCAATGAAACAGCTGCCAATTAATGTAATTGAATCCATCCAAGCGATTGCATTATGGAGTAAAGAAGAAGAGAGTTTGCTTTCTCAAATATCTTCTGTGAGTATGAAATTTCTATCCTTGTATTTCTATGCACAATTCCTTACCTTTCTTCTACAGTAATGAAAAATACTTTTATACCAAATGTTCAACTACCTTCTTGCTTTTGTCTGCAAATTTCCAGTTTTTTCTCTGCCAAAGTTTGAGTTTAACTTCTCTGTCATAGTTTGAGCTTATTTCTCTAAGAGTTTGAATTTCTTCTCTGTCATACTGTGAGCTTTTTTTTCTTTGCCAAATCTTCGGTCATAAAATCATAAATCGTAATATTTGTTTTGATTACAGAACAGCAGTCAAGATCTCTTATCATTTGAGAAACTCTTCAACCAAAATCAAAGTATATTTCACAAATCAAGAACTGCCAAGTCGCTACTAAATCATTGGTTGCTAATGAGGCATTACCAATTGCTTATTGATCAATCAGGTGATTATTTCTGATGATTTATTTCATTACTCGATACTTTAGTTAATATTATAGAAGTACTTTAGTATACAGTAGAAATGCAGTAATACAGTATACATTATAGAAATGCTTTAGTTAATATTATAGAAACAGCAAGTAAATATGTTTTGGCATTTCAGGAAAGACAAATGAAACAGATATTAACCTGCATGACATTGAAGCAAGATTAAGCGATGATGAAATTATGTAAGACTATTCATGTTTTTTTATTTATTATTTGTTTGTGTAATATTCTTTGATGCTGGTTGTGAGAGGGAGTGAACACATGATTACATATTATTGTGGCTGCATTTTGATTGATAAGACAAAGTCTGCTAAATTGCAAAATAATGTGGCATGTCTTATGGACCGTTGTTATTGCATGAACGCTACAGTTTTTATATGGTCGTAAAATTTATACTCATATCTTTATCTTTGTTCCTTTTATTATTCTGAACCTTCTTTCTTTTTAAAAGTGAAGTATTTTGCATCAAGTTTGAATTGTTCCTTATGTCTTCTTTTCAAAGCCACTTTATGTTGTGTGTATTGATCATTTTATATATCACCGTTTACTGTATTAGTGCAAAGCTATATTGTTATATATATAAATGTTATATGTTGCTACATTTACTCTTGCTGTAGGATGTCAAAGAATGAATCATTTGACAAGGAGATGAACATTGTTGATAAACGACAAAAACGGGAATTAAAAAGATTAGAAAATGACATTCCCCAATGGATGGTGATCGCAGATGAACTTACTGGATGTGGTATGATGTTACGAATTTACAAATTGATTCATTGTTACAGTAACCACCGCGTATAAGAACCTGCGAATTATGCATCCAGCCTATTGTTCAAATACAATAGCCTATTGTCTCTTCTATTGTTTTCAGTAGGGAATTCAGCCTGTAAGGTTCTTAATTTACTTGATCTTATATGCGGGTGTTTGCTGTATACGTTTTTTATTTTATAAGAAACCTAGCTCAAGCCCTACTAGTAAAAGTTTCTCAAATCTTCTATTGTTTTCTATTTTTAAAGAAAACAATAGAACAAAGGTATCTATTGTAATTTAGCGCAAATTCTACTAGTAAGTTTCTTATAAAGTGGTTTCTTATAAAAAACGTGATCTACCGCTCTTCCTCTATAATATGGCTCATGCACAATGAACTGATGCATACTGTAAAGTACTTGATGCTATTTTGTTTTTTAGGCACAAATCAGTCGGAATTCGATCCACAAACTCTTGCTGTTCTACGTGGAAGAGTCGTTCGCTATTTAATGCGTTCAAAAGAGGTACTGTATCTGCCCCCCCTGATGTTGGTTTCGATACATTGTTATTAATCACTAATGACTCTGTTTGACGGAGGTAGGATGATGACAACATTTAGTATATAATACTATTTTCTCTGCGCTTTTTAGATAACGTTTGGTAGAAATGCTTCGGATGTTAAAGTGGATATAGACTTTTCACTGGAAGGTCCGACGTGTAAAATATCAAGGAAACAAGGAATAATCACATTAGCCAATGATGGTAAATTTCTATTGCACAACCAGGGAAGGCGGCCTATCTTCATAAATGGAACACCAGTCGTTCACGGGTCAGTCATACAATTGCAGCACAACTCATCACTGGAGGTATCGTATATCTTCATCATATTGTGAAATGTCAATAATGACCCACCACTCTCCCCCCTCCCTGTGGAATGAGCGTCCCTATATACCTGTTTAAACATCTGATGCTGTTCTTTTGACCTGCTTCATGGCATATTTTTGGTTTAGCGAAGTAATGTCTAGTTCTTTTTATCGCTTGTTGCTTCTTGCTAATGCTACTTACACTTACTTGCTAATGTCTTAGCTACTCTTTTAAATGCTTTCTTTATCGGGTCTGTAAAACCTTTAACTGTTCTATTTTTGCAGTTTTGTTGTTTTCATGTTCATTTGATATTTCTATTTCTTTAGCTTTGCGGATTGAAATTTCTGTTTCTTATCAACCCCGAACTGAAGAAAACTCGAGAAGAGGCTCAGGAAAACCTCAACAAAACTGGAAAGAAAAAAGAGGATAATATTTATTCGTAATTTCTTTATGTTTTCATTGTACTGTGATGTTTCACCCTATTCCTCCCACCCCTACACCCAATGCACTGTATAGGACCTTGAATTTTAAATAGCAACCGTTATCACATTTGAACATCTATATATAAGGAGTCCACGTGTAACAAAGTATACTTTGCTGTAATTAATTAAATATATGGTTCATTGACTTGCTGTATAATTAGACCTCGTCGTAACGACCTTCCGATATTACGAAGGTATACCATTTCAGGTTTCTAATGCAACCCACTTTACGATGTGATATGTTTCGTACAGTTTCTTTCAATCTTGGAAGACGGTACAGGAAATTTATTTGAAAAGAATTTAAAAAGGAATACGTCTATTGGTAAAGGAGAAATTTGGTATGAACAAAGATATATTCGAGTGTGATTATCTCATGTACAAACAGACATATATTCTATTATCTTTTGCAGTGTGCTTTTTGCCTGCACGTGCGTGTCATATTCTACGCATGCTTTCAAAGCAATACGTTTTAATTGTTGTCTCGAATTTTTGTTAAAAGGAATTGATTGCTGTGTTTCCTGGTAAGGTTGCTGGTTGTAATTCGGTTTTTTGTTAAGTAAGACACTGGTGATCGCCATTTTGAACAAAAAGAAAATTTGTTCAAAATGGTTTCTTGCGTTCACGTGTTAATGCTGTTGAGTGGTTTTAAATAACAAAAGATTTATTTTGAATTTTGAACATCTGCTGCTCGTAAATTATTTGCTTTTTATTCTTGTTGTTATTAACCTGCTTGTGTTCAGTTCCAGATCACATGCGGCAACTCGTTAGCAATAATATTCACCTGTCTCTGGAAATACCCAACCAATCGTTAATTATACTCAGTTGTTTATGCTCAAGCATTGAAGACAGACTTAAATCTGGTGAGTTGTATTTCAAACGAACTAAAACATTAATTATGTGTAACACTTTCAATCATCCTGCAAAGGCAAAAAATAGTGATATAAATAAAATATAATTGTTATTGCAACTTATTGATTTAGATTTTTTGGTCCAAACAGTCTAAACAAGGCTTATCCTTGGATTATTATGTCTTGAATTTATACAAAAGGAAAAAATTAAATGTTTTTTATCAGCATGATAATTAAGTAAGAACTTTCATTGAGGGAATCTGGAATCCTCATCTTTCTTTTTAAAATTAATTTCACCTGCATTTTCACCGTCATGCACAACTCATATTTTGACTTATTTATCTTTTTTAATCTCGTATGTATAAAATTTGCAAAACAATGCTATTTTAATTTATCCTCTTTGTTTGATGAACAGTTCATATCTTATTTTATTACGTTTAATACAGAGTTCAATAGTTGTTTATTTCGGCCTATCAACCAAAGTGTTTTTAGATCAAGGCCATTTAGTTTTCTTTCATTCCATTTCCTTTTATTTTTATTGTGAACTAACCACAATAGAATAGCAATAAAGTAACTCAAAGAGAAAATTCTAATGTTTCAAAGAAAATTGACGTTTTTATTTGTGAATTTGTTGGGAAAGCAACCGACGTTATAGAAGTAATATTAAAAGGGTAGGATGTTTGCAAGATGTTTTAATCAATGTTTTTATGATGCTAATATATAAAAACAGAGTAGTTTGAAGCATTTTTCAGAGCGTTTAATGTTTTCAATTAACTAAGGACTTTGAACCACTTCAAAAGTTTCTCACAATAGCAGGCACAATTAATCTTTAAGGTTTGCATAAAAATGAATTAAGTGGTTTCCTATTTAGCAAAACAAAACTCAAAGCTTTTTCTGACTATTTCGTGATCTTATTTTGTTTACAGAGAGATGGGCCTACATGTGGATGTTTCGTCTTTGAGTCAAGAAGAATGCTCGAAGATTATAACTGTCCTGGCCAAGGATATTGCACTACGGAGATCAGACGAAGAACGCATTAGGTATGAGATATTATTTCTTTTCAATTTCAACAAATCTCAACAGCAAATTTTTATTTATTCTCATGTTCGTGACATAAAACCTTGATCGAAATTTACTTATCAATATCTGATATGTTATCCGATGTAAACCGTAAACCTTTTGTGTTTCGATTGCAAGGAAACTTAACAAAGATTTCGACGAGACAAGAAAAGCAGTCACTTTGAAATCTTCGAAGAGAAGCTGTTTGGAGGATCGTTGCTTCATCTGTGGAAGATTTTTACTCAAACTCTTCCATTTCTTTAATTTTGGACGACAATGCATTGCATGTGAGCACATGGCTTGTTCCACCTGCAGATGTGTTTTGATGGTTAATGACAAAAAAGAAAAATATTTCCTTTGTTTTCTTTGTATTAAAAAAAGGTACAATAATAAATTATCTATAATCTTTTTCCTCTATTTCCTCTTCTTTATTTTTGTACTATTTCTCTTCTGCTTTCGTATCTTTTTTTGATATTATTGCATTTTTCATTCTTGCAATTTGTTAGCAATTTCTGCAACCATAGCCTTATGCAATGCAATCTTAACGGTAAAATCACAATGTACCATTCAAAACATAGGTTGCATCTTTCAAACAACTAAAAAATTAAACTGCAAGAATAAAAAATTGAAATATTGCATTTTTCAGAGATGTCAGGAGAAAATGTTTTGACTGGTTTTATGAAGCAGTGGAACAACGTTTCAAGAGGTTTGGAAGTGCAAAAGTTCTTCGTGGTATTTATCGATGCCGCAAAGGTATTACCACCATAATTGTATTTATCATAACACCTTTATCCAGTGTGCTGTCGTAGCATAGCTCACAACAGCAACAACCAGTCGCTATCCTACTCGCACTCGCAACCCTGATTGAGCTTAGATTTCATTTTCCATCCACGAAAAAATGTTTATTATTGATGCACTAGAAACTAAAGCTATGTTAAATTGAGCATTATGATTTAAGTTTACGAAAGCTTCATGAACTGAAAAAAATCTTTCTGGTCGCTCAGGCCTGCATTCTGGACAATTAATCTTATTTCTTACGTTTTATTTTGTTACTTTTACCCCCCCCCCTCCCCTTATCTTATCAGCTCAGTTTGTTATACACTTGATTATTAAGCTTCGCTGATGAACCCCCTGGGTGATGACTAATAATCAGTGCAAATGGATCTCTCTCCAGGGGGTATTTTCTCTATACTTTAGGGCCCATATACACGAGCACCTTAAATTTGTATAAAACAGTAGGGTGCAGCGTAAGGAGGTGTGAATTCCAGACTGTCTGTCCTTATTTTGCTCATCAAAATAAGTAACACATGTCAGTTTTCCTAATCCATGATGACTGGTGACATCATAACTAACTCTTTGATAAACTCTCTGGGCAGTTTCTTTGAACGATATGTACTTTGAATATATCATATTGTCTGACAGTGAATACCTGAACAATTGCAAAAGCTCTACTAATACTTTCTATAAATTGTCTCATATTAAAATTGCAAACTTCAGACGTATGGTTCATCAAAGATTATCTGCATATGAAGAAACAACAATGCCCGAGGATTCGGAAAATAGGCTACAGCAAAATGCATTACTCTTTGCAGTGAACGCTGGAGATTTTGCTCCAAAAGATATACAGACATTAATAGCAGCAAAAAAATCTTCCTCCGACATTATTTTATTTTCGTAAACAGATAAACAGAAACTTCTAGATGATCTTTGTTATTAGTCAAGAAAAAGTTTGAATAAACCGCGCGTTGTTGTGAAATTGAGATGATGCTTATCTCCGATGACAGGGATCAACGAGAAAACAATGCTGCCTTAAAATAAAGGAACCTCGAGAGCACCCCTTATTTTATTGGCCGGTCTTTTTCATCCTTACGTGTGAAACGAATAAGGCAGACCTTGGAAGGGAGACCATATACACGGGCAACCGGAGTGCTAATTACCTTAATCCCTAAAAGAATGTCCTTATTTTGCTCGTGTATATGGGCCCTTAGCATCTCTCTCAATATATTCCTATTTTTTCAGGTGATGGTCGAGTGATGGGCCTAATGAACCAAGCCAAAGAGTTGGCATGCATCACTGTAAGTATGACGTCATCAAGGCGATCTTCAATCTTGCAGATTGCAGCGACGCTGACGACAACAGAAGAGAGCTGTTTATCTTCCGCGGAAGATTCAGAAAAACACAAGAGAACATCGTCAACAAGAAGCGCAATTATATCATCATCATCAACGGATGACCTCATGCAGAAAAAGTAATTATTATAACTTCTACTGTTTCATTTACAATACTTTATGTATTCGACCTAAAATTTTAAATATTACGCTGGTGTGTTCATCATAAACATTATCTCCTTCTTTTATTTAATCATTATCATCCCCATTTCTATCGTTTTATTTTTTCTATCCCGGTTTTAGCCTGCTGGATAATTATTTTCTTCTTTCAGGTTGCAGAAGGCAAAGGCACCTCTTTCAAGGAAAGTTTCTGCACCCGCAAAGCTGAACATCCATTACTCGAGTTCAGAAAACGAAGTTTTGATCCGGCCTCTTGAAACAACCACAGAAGAGGAAAAACGTACACATTCATCAGATGGATCGGAAGATGAAATTTTGTCTGCTTCTTCATCAAATCAGCTCACTGAGTCAAGTGAAGATTATAAATCTGCTTTAACTTTGAAAGTCTTCGGAGATGGTAAGGAAATTATATCTCACTTCTTTAGAGAAATATCATTAAGGTTTGCACGAAACTAGAGTGATAAAACACGCTAAAAGAACAAGATTATTTTGCTTTCTAAAGAGTTTAAAGGGTTACCATTTCATCTGATGAAGCTTTAGTTAAACATATGTTTCTTACAAGGATTGGATAACTTTATCAACCTTCATTCCCAAGGACTTAAATTCATTGATAGGAAAAATAAATGACTTCGGTCTCAATTTATAATTCCTAAAATTTAATATAAACAATTTTTATCAAGATAAATATTAAACAGGATTATTAGTAATTAGAATAAAAGAGAATTTATAATTCATGTTAATGAATTTGTTTTTTCCAGTTGAATTAATCATTTTGGCATCAGTAGCACTTTTGCTTGCATCACTTCTTTCTCTTCTTGCCTGTGTTGGATATATTGATGTATTTTTTGAAAGGTGAATTCATAATCATCATATTTACTGAAAGTAATTAGCTCCTAACATTCATGGCTTGATAATCTAGGATTTAATCATAATCATAAACATTAATCCTACTCTTAGTCATATTAATAATCATCATTAACATTATCATTATTATTATTAAAAACCTTTCAAATTGATGTGATATTTTTAAGCTCTAATATACTCTCTACCACTGCGCCATATTATAATATACCATGCTATAATATGGCGCAATAAAATAATTGAGCAAATAAAAAGCCAGTTTACGTTATAGATTATTACGACGTTTCGGGCTTGACGTCTTATCAAGTAATAAAGATAAAGGAAGAAATAACGTAACTGGTTTTTATTCGCTCAATTATTTTATTGCATCAATATAGTTACGCACGCAACTTCGATATATTATAATATGGCGCAGTGGTAGAAGAACTAACTATGCCATCATACCATACCGTACCATGCTATACTATACTTTACTATACTATACCGTATTGCACTGTACTATATCTTACTTTACTATACTATGTTCTTCTACTTTTACTATTCATCTAAGGCATAAAATATATCCTATATCTTGCCCCCCAATCGTTCCATGTTCTCCAACTTGATATAATAACACACCACCCATCATATCATGCCTATTATAATTTTATTTCCATTTGATTTCAGTGATGAAGATGACGGAGTAGATTAATGTTCATGACATCGAAAAAACATTAATTTTAAAAGAGTTATGGAGGTGGCAAGTGCAGTACAAATATATACACGAAAGAGTGCTCTCATTTGAAACCATGACGTAATAAGGTCAAGGCCTTGCGATATCCCTCAAAGATAATTAAAAGTAGTAGTCATTCAAAGCATTGTCAACAACAGCCACGTAGCTGCTGACTCTGCGCTTTGTAAAGCCTCATTTCCATATAAGCCTCGTTCCCATATAAGTCTCCTTTCCATATAGTCGTTGAGAGTCGTTGAGGGTCGCTCAAAGGATTAAAATCAACTTTGGACAATGTTTCTGAGTGATTTTTAATCCTGTCAGCGACCCCCAGCGAACCTCAACGACTATATGGAAACGAGGTTTTAATTACAAAAGTTGGTTGTAGAAAATCAAATAACCAAGTCGTGAAATTAAAATAAGAAAGATTTTTCTCGAAATCATGTGAATTCACCAGCCATGTTTGCTAAAACGATGTTTTCCATTTAATGTTTAATGAGAGCGTTGAATTACATTCGGCAAATATCGGGCTAATTTTTGCAGTATCATTGAACATTTCCTTTGAATTTAGGTAAATTTATTTGCATTGCCTGCGGCTGTTATAATAAATTATGATTTTCAACATCCGAAGCTTCCTTTTAGCTAGCAAATAAATTCAAATTAGAACAAATAGAAAATAAGAACCGGAGGAAATGTTTTCATTTTCTGTTTCCAATAATTTGAAATAAAGCTTTTTTCTCTTGCTTTTAATGTTGTTCGATGCTTCTTTGAACAATACAATGATACATTAATGTAGCCAATTGTCCAAATCATCAAAAAAGAAAGTAAAAGTTCGAAAAATTCTAATTAAATAAGAATATAGTAATAAAAAATATCCCCCCCCCGAGTTTATCTATGCAATTTATGAATACGAATCAAATAAATATTCTACTGGTAGCTTAATTATATGCTAATATTTAATGGTTGTCTTTGAACGCGAGCATAAAATTCAGCAGTTTTGAAATCGACTTCTGAGAAGACAGACCTATATCGTCTTGCTGATCAAAATGGCGAATCATCTTGCTTTCATCTTCATCTTCATTGCTGCTGCTGTGCTTTTGCACAAGACACAAGCATCCACTGGTAAGCATTTATTATAGTATTGTTTAATGGAGGTTTCAATTTTACTTGATTTGTTTTGGTTTTTTGTTTCATGAAATGAAGCTTATTTTCTTACGATTATCTTTTTCTTCGAAGGTTGTAATTCACAATGCGGTCAGATTCCAGGCACAGGGGTTTGTCAACCAAGTGGGCGATGTCTTTGTTGGTACGGGTGGACAGGCCCCAATTCAAAATACATACAGTCCAGCACCCCAAATAGAATCGAGGTTGGTAACAACATTGTAGTTCATTGTTGCACAAACACCACGCATAACCTAGCCTCAGGGATAATGAATTTTGGCCCACTGAGCTGCTTTATAAAATATACTTTGCCCTTCGTTTAATGAACTGTTGATGCAATGAAATATTTCTATTGCTTTATGGTTTATTATTCCAGGAATTATGCCACTATATATTGATAGCAGTTCTAAGTTAATGAACTAATCAACAATTCTTCCTTTAAATTTGTTATTTTTTTCATAACATTGTTTTATTAACATCGAAAGTCTGTGAAGTTTAATGAAGCTCAAATTTCGCCACTTTTAGTCTCTTTTCGTATTGGAACAACATTTATTTGATTTTTTATAGAAGAATATTCATTTGGTCTGCCGTTTCTCGCGCTATCGTAATCCATGAACATTATCATTTTAGGCTGATTATTGCTCCATGGCGTGCCACTACACCCAGGATTATAAAAATCCAAAATGCAGCGATGAAGAAGAAAATTACAACTGTGATGACGATGCTACTTAATCTTTTTCAAACAGCAAGTACTTTTGACATGTTTAGCACTTTCAACATGATCATATGAAGATAATTTGAATTTATTATAACAATGCTTAAAGTTATTAGAATATAACATTTTACATAGGATAGTTGTAGTTTAATACCAGTTATAATATACCTTGATGTTGAAAATATTTATTAATTATTTAACAATTCTTAAATGCTGATGTTTATGATTTGTGGTTGACACAATAGATAAAGCATGATGAATGCATATTATTTGTTATTATCACTATTATTATTATTCTATTAATATTATTATGAGGATATCTACATTGACTACCTTTATCAATTTACTGATTAATCCTCTTGTATTATAATTATGAGGACATTAGTAAAGTTCTTCGCCATAATTCTGTGAGAGAATATTATTCTGTTTCAAGCTGTCGGTGCTGCTTTACTTGGCTGGATGCAATGTATTTATTCATAGTCTTTGCTTTATTTTTCTTTCAGCAGATCCAAGAATTAGAAGGAGTGAAAAATGATGAAATGGTTCTCGTTGGATTTACAGGTCTTCAATATTTTGTTCCACTTTCATTAAACATTCATGTCCTAAACTCAACTTGTTTGCAAGTCGAAAATACTCTTATTATCTTCTCCTATTTTTTTAGCTTCGACAACCAGCCTCCCTTTGACATTCACCTGCAATAGCCAGCTTTTCAGCCACATTCAAGTTGGTGGTATAACAATAAATGGAATTCCTATATCAACCTCGTTGCAGTCAATAGCTGTTGATGAATGTGCAGATGATCCTTCTAACAAGGCAACCAAGAACAAGTTAACATTTTCCTGCAGTATTTGGTTTGGTCCGGGTTTTACCCTAAACTCTACCGATACCATTTACGCCGTTTATCAATGCTTGGAAAGCCGACCAACTGGTCCTGTCATCTGGGGGAAGAAAAAAAGTGGACTCTTTGATGTCAAAGCTGGTAAGAACTTTCAGTAACATACTACGTCACTCATATTTTACTTTGTATTAGATTATCTAGCCATCTACTTTACTTGCCAGAAGTGTGTTTAACTTCTCGTACTGAATGAAACCTTGCAATAAAGAAAACTGTCTACTTGTATAAGCAAAATTCCATTTGATATCAATGTTATGTTGCTTTATTACTTGCACTGTCGATTGCAAGCCCCCTCCCTTTCGCCCCTCCCTGTCAACCCCTCCCTTTCACCCCTCCCTCCCTCTCACTTAGCCTAAGATATGCGAGAAATATCCTGGGAACTGGAATACACTTTTTGCATATATCCCCCATCCCTCTCCTACCCCAAACAATGTTTCTCTAGAGACAGTCTTGTACAATATCGGCAATATTTTCTTCCATGATGATTCCAAGGGTTGCATTGAGAGAACAACATTGTTTTAGGGGAAATGGGAGGTTGAATAAAACTCACAAACAACAAATTTAGGGGCTATTTGCCTTGTTCGCATTTTCAGTATCCCAAGTGTCCCAAATGTCCCAAGTGTTCCAAGGTCGCTTGTTCACTATTGTATCCTCTGTTTGCTTCTCATGTTCACAGATGTGCAAAAGAGTGCAAACAAAGAGGTGGTTTTGAAATGCAACAAAGGTCTATCCATGATTTCAATTAATTCAGTTTATGTAAACGATGTTCATGTCAATCATACTCAGTTTCCAAGTTTGAATGCTAATCTCCTTACTGCGTCTTGCTACAATCAAACAATTGTCAAGATCAAATCTGGATTTAAGGTGCGTTTTATTATAATATAATAAGTCTGATAATATCAACCAACTATATTGACATTTTTTAAAATTTATACTGATATCAATTCTTATAATTTCATAAGCCATATATATTCAATCAAGCTTGGTTTTTTAAATCTGTTGTTTATAGTATAATTGTTTTCTCTTTATCAGGGTAACGTTAAGTGTTATATAATGAATAAAGAAGAATATGGTGGCACTTTGAAAATTGACTACATTTGTAAAGAGCCGCCATCTTTCATCCAAGAACCAAAAGTGGAGTACGAAACTGTTCCAATAAAATACAAAAACGAAGTCAACCCAACACCATCTATTAATGTTTCCACAGGCAAATACCATCAATTGTATTATTTCAATTTCATTGACTGTTTGCATATACAACTATTATCTATTCTGTAATATATCTTACCTTCAATGCATAATCATTATTTTGTGTTCTTTTAACAGTGTCTGTTTGTGAGCACAAGACAGCTGCAATAGAATGCCAAAGTCCAAAACTAATCCACGTGCAGAATGCAGTTTACGGAAGACTAAACAATGACGTATGCAGCGTGAACACCAACCAACCCAATTGGAGTTGCAATGCGACAACTTCGTATGCAGTTGTGTTGAATTATTGCCAGGGAAAGGCAAGTTGCAGTGTTCCCGCAGAAAACGGAGTCTTTGGCAACCCGTGTATAGGTACTCTCAAATACTTAGAAGTTAAGTACATATGCTCTTAGCTTAATGGAGCACAGGCTGAATCATAATAGCAACAAGTGATGGACATAATGAACTTTCACTATCTTTTCGTTTCTATTTAGATTTATCGCATTACTTAATACTAGTTGGAGTGTATGAAATTTCGTGAGACTTACATTGAGTAGAAAAGCATTGTTTGCATTTATTACGTCATCTGATGGCATCATATTTATCATCACAATGCACATGCGCATGGAAAAGTCTCCCTCATCCAATTTGTCATTGAGTATCCATCTCAATTCTTTTTGGCATTTTTTTCTTTGGTCACTGTTGCCTGTGCCAAATGCTATTGACAATTTTCGGCTATTGTTTCGGCTGGAGAGTTCTGGTCTCGATCCAGAGTAGCGATCTCCATTGGTAAAATGATGAAAGAGGTTGAGCTTTAGTGGCTGCTCGGCACATGGCATAAGTTCCCCCGGGGAAGATAGGGTTTCGCCGTTTTTTTGGCGAAATTTTATTGGACCCGGTAAATTCCCTGACTTAATAACAAAAATTTTCACAATTATTAATTTCTTTTATTTTCACTTATTATTTGATTGTTGAAGGTGAAGCCAAACTCTTTGGAGTCTGGCACATTGCAGTTTATAACAACAATCACAACATCTCATGGTGAATGAAATATTGATACCTTCAACAATTATTACTTCCAATCTATGGGCAAATTATTTACATAATCATCTCACATATCATTCACATGTGGGGATTTTTAGAGATACGCATGCTTGAAGCAAATTTCCTTCCAGTTTTTTCCCGGGAATCTTGTACAGCGGTCTGCATCATGGGTCATGCGTCGCACGAGAGCATTAGAATGTCCTGTTCTTTTAAATTATATTTCCAAATATGGTCAATCACATGACATATGAAATGCACAAGGTTTCTTGCGTGTGCTTCGATCTTTCTTTTGGTTCTCAGATGTCATGAAGAAAGAAGTAATGTCACAGAGTAGCCTGAAAAAGTCTAAATTAACTAGGAATAGACTTGCGAAGATTAACTACCAATTTGAATTTGCAATGAAGAAGATGGAGAGTGATGAAATATGGCGAAGATGTGAGAAAAGAACAAAAAACACTTTCAATTAAACAGTTCAAGTTTTGAGAAGCGAAGAGGTTGACAAAAATTGGTGGTGTGTCATAAAATGGCTGCTTCAAAGCCGAAGATTTGATGGTTGCGATGTGGTTGAGTTGATGATAACAGGTAAATGCTACAAATCTTCGATAGTTATTCAATTTGGGACAATTTAATTCAGTTTACATTGTTCCTAACTTTGTCGAATTATTTGTATGTTTCCTTTGGTTTTATCAATAAATTTGTGTTAAACTTGCAAGGCTTTTTGTATTTCTTCCTTCGTTTTTCATTTTGCTTCGTCGCAATGTTGCTTTCTTGATATCAGTTCAATTTCTTTGAACGCCCTCAGTCTTCGTATATATGTAATATCTAGCTAATGTGAAAAAGATTTACTTAAATTTGTATTAATTTTATTTTGCTAATTTAATTCGGATTCATCTCTTGTCTTGCACGATTGTCTATTTAATGATTTGATTTTGTAACTATTATTTTCTAGAACTGCGTGTCGACAGAACAAGGCAAGAGAAAAACTATCCAATGTCAGGTAAAGCTGTATGTTATTCCTTGCGAAAGTTAATATTCTAAAAGCTAGTAAATTGAAAGGATTTAATGATTCACTCTATTTTATTTTAGTGTTGATGTCGAGAAACTTGTGGAGGCTGATACATAAACAATGACAACTTTTATCGTTTTATAAGCGTTACAGCAAGGGAAATGAATTGGGAAGAAGCAAACTAAAGATGAGGAAGGAAATTATATGAGAAGATTGGAACTTATTAGAACTTTATACTATATAGTATAGTTATGTAATATATATGTAATATTATTGTATGTAATATTAAATTGGGGTAAACTATCATTTTGATGAAAGCTGCAAATATCATATTGCTTTTTTGCTAAAATTTATCAAGTGCTGGCACGGCGCTCTGTCACTTCCTCCCACTTTTCCAAACTTGTCTATTTTATATACATACCAATATCGAATACCTGCTTTCGTTCCCTCGGTGGAGAAATCTCCTCACCTTGTTTTCTTCCCCATTCGCAATAAATTCCGCTTGCCCTTCCTTTCCACATCTTCGTATCAGAGGAGTGAACGACAACAGAAAATACACTATACAAGAGTATTTATTCGATTATACTTTAGATCATATATCATAATAATAGAACAAAAGTGAAAAACATAGGTATGAGAAAAGAGACAAAATACACTAGGAGTCTGGTAACTAATGTCAATCATTATGCGTGTTCTACTTGTCAAAGTCGATCCACTGGGTAAAACGAAGAAAAAACATCAAAATAAAGTAGGAGAATGGTTACCGTAGAGAACATGTATTCCTACATGGTAAAACTAGGTCACAGTCTTAGCATTTGCAAATGTCTAAGTAAATTACCTTTTCGGAACATTTGAAACCAGGTATTTACTCACTTGTCATTTAGCAGGTGGAGATGGTGTCCAAAATGGCAGTAATCTTTGTCTTCTTCCGAAATTAGTGTCTCCACATCATTCCAGGATTTGGACTCTCTTTTTCCACGAACTGCAAGGGAAAACGAAGGGATTACCGATTGTAATGGGGGTACTGCAATCCCAATTTTAGCACCCCCACTAAAGCAATCTTTTCTGTCACCCAGATGCTTGTGGTTACGAAGCAAAATTAAATTTATCACCATCGTTTATGCCTTTCCCAAAAAGTGCAGTATAAAATGGAAATTGTTGCACAACTTTTGGTCACCCTTGTAAACTAAAGAAACATCTTACCATTGGGTGAAATATATCAGATACGTTTCCGTCTTTTGCAGAGATGATTGACCAGCATGTTTCATTGAATTGCATGTAGACTACATGGCATGATCGCATTCGCTTTCTCGTTCCAAAGTAGGAGCCTCTTATGTTTCTTTCACACGAACTCCACGCCAGCCAGCGAGTCCGTGCTTCAACTAAAACAAAAAAAGTTACCTTTCATGAAATTTCTTCCATCTGCTAAAGATTAGTCCATAGGAGAAGACGTACGTCACGTACCTTTGCATTGCTTGCTATGAGCATGCGCAGTTGTTTTCGGGGATCAGCATATTGTAATGTTTCAACGTTCCTAATCTGACCACCTTTTCAAGGTTCGTGAAAAGCAAATCACACTTTAGGCTTGAAAAACAAAGACGTTTAAAAACGTTTTTGATTCATATCTTGGTACAGAGTGTATAGAGCTCTGGTATTAATTTTCAAAGAGAATGGATTGCGTGGATGTAGTTGGCTTTTCAAACAATGGATTTACTGTGAAAAGGAGTTGTTTAAATAATACTATTTGCAGAGACTGATGACGTAGAAGGGGGCTTTGTTTCAGAACAATGTTCTAATACCTGTCAATATAATACTACGATTTCAATTTGAAGCAGAAAATGTGAGAAGAAATTTCACTTTACTTTTGTGTTCATTAATAAATAATTAGGATTTAAGAACATTACAACAAACCGTCGGAATATTAAAGAGTAGAGAATTAAAGCATTCAATTATGATTAAAGCTGGCTTTCAAATGAAAGAAGAGAAAGTGTTGAAGTTGGTTGTTTAAAATCGGAAATGAACAAGGAACGAAAAAAGTCAAGAGAACGGAAAGTTAAATTTCCCCATGAACTTGTTTTTGATGACATGATAAAAGATGGCGATAGTTCAGAAATTGTTCACTTTTTAAGGAGACAAAGCGTGGATGTTGATATTAATAAAACTACGGATAGTGGAACAACTCCTTTGAACGATTTGATTAAAAATGGCAATTTGAAATGTGCTCGTACTCTCATAAATGTTGGTGCAGATATCAACAGGAAAGATAAAGATGGTAAGTTACAGGTTAATTATAAAATCATCACTTAAATTTTGCCTTTTGTAAAATGCATCTTTTAAAGCATGGCGACCGAACTCTAAAAATATGAAATTAATGATGACATGGTTGATAAATCTTGTTGAGAAGAAAGAAACAGTAGCTATAAATGTGTGGTTCGCAAATTTCAAGACTTGGAAATTGAAGATGTTGACCCAATGAAAATCACTGCCGAACTTTGCCAAAGCAATATCACGCTTATTTGTGTAACTTGACAACATAATTTTTTGAACTTACTGACGCAGCCTTAACTTATAGATATAAATAATTATAAATTATTGACTGCATAATTCTAAATGTTTGATAGAAAGTCAAGGTTTGCATCGTAGGATATTGAATTCGCCATTGCAACAAAAGGTGCTTGCTAAAAAGTTGCAAAGCGCCTAAGCGATAAATAAATTCACAACAAGCGAAGGCCAATCCTTCTCACACACATTATAGCAAAATGAAAATGATTAAAAGAGAAGTTTAAGCAACATACTTGATTATAACTTCGCCATCTTTGTTCCTTTGTCGCAGGATTAACACCACTTCACATTGCGGTACAAAATGGCTGCGTTGAAGTTGTCGAATTTCTTCTCGAGTACAAAGCAAATACAGAAATAAAAGACGGCGAAGGACTTCTTCCTGTTGACTACACTGATGATTTTGAAATGGTTGAATTACTCACATCTTATTCAGTACAACAACATTCCAATGAAATTCATCAAAAGAAATGAACCTTCTTGAAACTGTAAACAATCAAACATTTCATTTGCTATAAAGAAAAACAATTCCCATTTCCCATGTGACAGTTTCATTTAAATATAAGCAGGCATTTCATTTCAAAGTTCTACGGTTCACAATTTAGCATAACCAAACACTGTTTAGCATATGAAAGTGCTGTGTTTCGATCAATTAAATTTGAATTACAGAAACATATTGCTAAGTAAATTATTTATTTCTCAATTTCTAATTGCAAGTTGTTAATAGGCGGCGGTCATTGACGTAACGAAAAATTTGATATTCTCTTTTGGGTATTGCGAAAACTAAAAATCAAAAAGCCTAATAATTAGCATTTTTGTAAATCAACAATATTGTAAATAATACAAATTGATGATTGCTTTTGTTTTGTCATGTTTCTTTGTCTCAATACAATTAATTAACGGTAAAGGAGAAATAATAAAATAAAAACAGCTAATGTCTACAGTTTCAGTTCCTAATTCTTTGCATATAAATACCCAAGATTATATGCTCGTAAAATTAAGTCTGGCTATGAATGCATTATCAATATTTCTGCTTTGAGACTCAAAACAATATCTATAGTGTACACATCTTTGCATTAAACCTTCCTCACATTCAGTTCCCAAAATCAAACAAACATATAGTATAGCGAACAAATGTTTTCGGGACAATTGGGAAAATATGAAAAAAGGATATCAACCCGTAAACTTCCTTTTTGTAGGGCTGATTCAGCCCCCCACTCCCCCTAAAACAATGTTGTTCTCTCAACACCCCTATGAATGATCATCGTGCAAAAGGAATTTTGCTGACATTAAACAAGACTGTTTCTAAAGGCAACATTGTTTTTTTGGGGGGAGGGGGGAGAATGGAGTATGCATGCAAAATTTGCGACAATTTTAGGTGTCCCAGAACGCTTGTCCACAATCGCAAATATGTTGAATGTTCGATACTTACATTGAATCTTGCCATATACCGTAATGCTTTGATTAAACGTTTATTAAATATCTTGATATTTTAGGGGGCGTCTATTCGAGGGGGCGTTTAAAAGAAGGGGGCGTTTAATCAAAGCATTACGGTAATCATCTATATTTGAATACTGTTCAAATTAATCCATTTTCGACATCTCAAGTTTTGTTGTCATTATTTCCTGAAGAAAAACAAATGAATAAATTTATAAAAGCCAAGTTGAAATAACAAGCATTAAAAATAAAAACATATTTTTAATCTCACTTACCTCATCGGAGTCTAAACTTGGCAACACGCTAGAAAAAAGTATTATAGATGGTAAAACCAAATATGCTCAGCTATATTAAATTATAATGAAAGATATTCAAGGTGAGTAATCTTAATAAATTTTGCTATGTAACTTCAGATAATATCAAATTTGAAAACTTACGTTGATGGAATCGATGGAATATTTTCTTCAACCCATCTTAAATCGTCATCCTAAAGAAGAAAATAAAAAATAAATCAAATACAATATAATATAGTAAAACAAAATAAAATAAAATAATCAAAAAATAATAAAATAAAACAAAATAAAATAATCAATATGTTATACAATATGACTGAGGGTAATTAGACCAACAAGAATGAATTGAAAATCATCATGTGTCCTTATTTTTCAAATATCAATGCAACAACATAAATAATATCGATACTTACAACAGATCTGTTTTTCAAGTTTCCATTGGAGGAATCTTTTTTAAACCCTCGCAATTTCATCCCATCTATAAAATAAAAAACAGGTATACGACCCTCACAGGTAACTAAGACAACATGCAACGAGGAACATATCCATGCATTGGTCAATGTGGCATTGTTTGCTACGACACGCATGCGTATATAGCGCCTTACCATATGCATCTGATAATGCAGGATCTTCTTCATCGTCACTTAAATCCAACAATGGAGTGAAAGCGTACCTGTTATAATCAGATTGACATATAAGAATTCGATTATATCAAGATCAATGTCTTGTATCGTTTATTAAACAGGCACAGGGACACCAGAGCCAGAGAGAGGGATAGACACGTGATTTCACAAGCCCCCTCTGCCTTAATGGTGCAAAAAGAACCCCTTTGTTCAGTCTCATATCCCCGCCCTTGTCCCCGCTTAGCTGTGATGTGTTAGGATAATTGCGTTATCTCTTGGTTCAGCTCCAGCCCCAGGATAATTGTATATTGAATTGAAAAGAATGGAATTGTTTTACCTTTGATTATTGTTAGTTGGTCTCCATAATACCATGATAACAAGAAGGATGAGCGAAAATAGAAATGGCCAAAATGCTTCATCAAACCAGACCTCTGACCAATCCTGTCATGGAAAACGTGATCAAACTCAATACAACATTCTACAGTGTGAAGAAATTAAAAGAGAAGAAACACGAAGAAATGATCATAATTAATTTGAAAAAATTTATACCGTGCAGCCAGAAAAAGTATGTGATTTTATTGACCATGCCATGTATATTATTGAAGCTGAAATAAATACAAACAAGATTAGAAATGAATGAAAACATTAATTACTATATTCATGGAATAGAAGAATAAATAAAGGTGCGATTAAATATTCACCAATAACACCAAATATGAGTGTGTTCGTGAAATGACGATACAACGAAAGCTTCACAAGATTTTTCCGTATCCTTAGGGTTCTCGTTGTTTGAACCAAAGCTGTGAAAATCTGAACTTGCCATTAAGGAATTATATCTGAAAATCTCCATGATTATACAAATGCGATAAGCAAGCAACAAATAGAGAATTAACAACAAACTGTGTATTAACAATGTGACACAGTACAGGATTAATAACACATTGAAAAGATATCCACCAGCAAAGAATTGAATCAAGCACAACCAATGGGATTGCAGCGATCATCTGCTGCTTCGAAGGCGCTGCTTTTGGCTGCGAAGGAGCAAAGATTTAAAAAACTTTCACCATTAACTTCAATCGACTTCACCCTTGCAGGACTCATGATACAAAGTTTTATTACTGTATATCGGAATTGAGATACTTTACTGGCATGACTATGAATGGTTAAAAGACATAGTTCAATTAAAGTTGTAATACTTACAGATGAGATATACTTACGCTGAGAGCCCGAAGACAACCTTCAACCGAGGCTAATATGAAGAACAACAGTCCAGCTGCTAAAACCTTGGGTAATGCGGCACCAAGTCGAGGCCTGTGGAAAACAATAGAATGAAGATCAAGATTGAAAACGAGGCAGACATACGCGTTGAATTATCAATAACAAATGAATAAATTGAAATATGAATAAAGTATTTAGCATTACTTAACAATGCCGAAACCCATGCTGACAATTATAACAAGAATGCGTGCCAATGTTCTTTTTAAGCATGAAACCAGTTCAGCAAATATCACCAATCCATTTGCTGAAATAAAATATTGATTAATTGTGAGCAGATTAATAGAAAATAAACAAATATGACAAGCAGTAATGTACTTGATAAATAATTAATAAATCATTAATTATTAATCATAATTTTACTTACATTCTTCACCTGTGATGTTGACATTTTGATATTCGGAGTAAAAAAGAGCTTTCTCAAGCATACCCAGTGCAATCACTGCCCCAATCCAAAACTATTCAAAAATAGAAACAGTATAATTACTAAATAAACATATTCCTCTATGTATTTAGAGAAATAAAAGTCTGAGAACTGTTTGAAGTAAAATTAATAGACAGCTCAGCTCAATGAACTTTAAATACGGTAAAAGTATTCTTCTTGTTCTAAAATTTCCCACGCTTTCCTTTCTTTTATTATTATTATAAAAGAATGCGATATATTCTAAATTATGCTTTCACTTTGTTGAAATTAAATTTATGAAATTTTGAGTATACTTTTGCCAAAGAAGTTAGTCATAGAGAGAATTAACAAAAAAGGTGTTTAAATACCTGAATTCGCAGCAAATCTCTCCAATTGTAACATGAAGCAACAAGCCAACCAATTGCATAACCAAGATAAACAAGTGAGAGTACACCAAAAAACTACAAACGAACAGAATGAAATATTTGAATATTATGATGCTTCTATGCTATTACTGTAAAATTTACTGAATAGAAAACGTGTGAAAGTAGGTAACAGACATACAGGTAATAAAGGCCATTCAGTAGCAGAGAGATATCCACGTTTGCTCTTGACATCAACTTTAACTGTGAAGAACAATTCAAAATAATGGTGGTTTAGTAACAGAACAGTCAAAGTAGGAACTGTAAACCCTTGAATAAAGTCCATAGAAGCTCAGCTGCAAAAATTAATTCTTAACAAAGGGCTTATTTGCGGGGAGGGGGATTATTTGAGCAGGGAAGGTTTAGGACTTACAGGATGTGTAGTGCAATAATGAAATAATGAATCATGAAAGAAACAAAAAATTATCAAAGTAAAAATTATTAATATTAATGGTATGATTCATTTTGATCACTAATATCATATCAATTATTAATTAATATAACATAGTTATAATAATGAAATAATAATAATTATTAACCTTCTAAATGGAATTTTTTCTGCTCATCAAATGGAACAACTTTTAATATCAACATGTAAGCACCAGACCAGGGAGACCTCAATTCACTGGGTGTCTATCAGATATAAAAACATTAATCAAGTAATTAATCAATAAATTTATGAATCTATATACAAGTTAAGTGGATTAACTCATAAAATTACCTTTTTTGTTTTTTCATCTTCTTTTTTTGTTGCTTCATCTTCCTTCTTTGTTGCTTCATTTGACCTTCTTAATTTTGCCGATGTATCATTCTGAACAGTTGGTAAAACTGTCATGGAGTTATTTTTTTGCTTCTGTGTGAGCAAACATACCATGAGCAGATGCAGAATTATCATATACCGTAATTAGATATAGAATTAGAAATGTATCACATATCATTTGACATTAGAAATAATTAAATAGAGGCCTTGCCTTGGATGGTATTTCAAGCTTTACATCATCATTCCATTGCTTAAAATAAAATAAATAATAATCAAAACTCTGAAAACCTGTGGCCATTGTTAAATCATATGGTTGATTAAATGATAAATAGAATGACAGACTTACAGTTATATCAGCAATTGACACATGATTGATTTCATGGCAAGATACAACTTTAGATTCTCCAATAATTTCTCCATTTACTTCCCTATGTAATGAATGGGCAAATGCTCCTTCTGATGGCTGAAGAACAAAGAACAATTTAACAATGGAAAAAAGAAACTGAATCCAACAACAAGCTGGTTAAAATGTTGTTTAATCTTCTGATAATTAAGAATTGATGCAAGTTTAACAAACCTTGATATTCAAGAAAGTTTCAGTGCAAGTGCTGTACTTTAACTTCCAAACAAGGATCATTTTGGGTGACTCCTTTTCCTTACTTGTGCAAAAGCCAAGCATGTCAATTTTTGTATCTCTGAATAAAACCTTTTTAAAGGCAGCATATTTCTGACTCTGTTGGGAAAAATAATAAAAATATTGAAAAAAAATAATTGCAAAAAATCAATACAAATAATGCAAACTGAATTGTAGTACAATTACAAGAATTCAATCAAATTACCAAAAAGATGCAATGAAAAAGTTGGTTCGGCCAACCAAAGTTGATTACAAAAGGGATTTTATAAAACAATGAAAATTTCAGACATTGAAAGGATTTGCCTTCAAAATAAATAATAAACTGACCACATAAGCCTAAGGTATAATACTTTGAGCTAAGCTTTCAAATTTTAAAATTGTCGATTAAATCAATGTAATTTCAAATTGGAAAGACTTTCACTTAGGCCGCTGGAGTAGGCCCACCGTATTACAACTGGAACATAAAATGGAAAAAAACCTTACCTCTGACAATTGAAGTGTTGCTTTTCCAGCTTCAGGTAAAGAATATACATTAAGAATAAAACCAAAGCTCAAAATAACTACGAGATATCGTAAAGAAACTTCACTTCTTTTGACGGTCGCCATCTTGACAAATAAATTTGATGATGAATGACGTTTGTACGCAACGCATGACGAAATTAAATGTTGGTCCGCAGAATTAAAAATCCGGGTCAGGTCGGTTAAATGGGCCCAATTAATATTTACAAGAAATTAAAAATAAAAAAAAGGGAAATTTAAATTTATTAACTTTCTTTATATTACATAAATTAAAAATGAAAAAGACATTTTTAAATCTTGAAAAGAAATTTTTAAATCTTGAAAAACAAATTAAATGTTGCCACAAATTCTTATGTTTTGGCAAGATTCAGCAATTAATATTCATCATTTCCATTAATTCAGCAATATAATAATATTCATTTAATACTGATAAAGATCTCATGATAAAATTTACTAAAACCATATCATGTCATAAGAGCAAAATAAAAAGATCGTGTTGATAAATAAAATAAATATAACACATAAATTATAAGAAAACAATTGAAATAAAATGTAGAATAAAAACAAAATCGATTGGAAATAAAAAAGAGTTAAGAAGGATAACCTAAACCCAGTTTTCTCGGTCTTCTATGAGCTGCTACAGGTTTGACAATACCATTTCCATCTTTTCCAAGACCATTACCTGGTATCCATCCCATACTTCTTAACATTTGACTTCCAACATTTGAATCGGGTATCGCTACTACATTCTCAGTTGAAAATGCTGTAAAATAGTAAATAATTAACCATTAATGTTATAATGCAGCCAAACTGAATGTTTTGAGGTATTAGAAGCACTTCTAATAGCTGGAAATATATATAAATAAATGAAAAATAAAAAAATTACTCTCTGTTGCCACAATTTTTCTCCGTTTTGAGATCCATCTTGAAGGTGCTGTAGTTACAACACGCCTACAGATAAAATAGAAAAAAAATAAAAAAGAGATGGTTATATTTCTGAATTACTTGAAAGTCTTTAAATTGACTGGTCAATCCTCAATCATTCTTGCTTGCTTTTGCAAAATTAAATGTCTACAAGAAATAGCTATGTAAACCAACCTGCGACTTTCTTTCTTAAGAAGTTTTTTCAAAAGTCGACCATCAGGCTCCTTTGTATTCCTGGAAAAAGGAAATAATCAGCTAAAAAAATGTTGCTACCACATGGTCCCCCCCTAAGTCAGGAATCTAAATACATGTTTGATCACTTGAATTAAAAATATTGATACCAACTTAGTTTTTGTGAGAATAATTCTCTTCTTGGATGAGTATGTTTCTATTTTTGTTGAAAGTGAATAAAGGCAAGCCAATTCCAGAATCTGATCAAGCTCATTATCACAAAAAGAGTTTAGGTACAACCTGCAAGAACAAAGAGCCAGGATTGAAAACCAAAACATTGAAATTGAAGCACAGTGGTATGAGGCAGAGTGGAAATCAAAGAATTGGAATTGAAAACTTACTCCCTTTCATCTGCATTGTGAAGAAATGATCTTACCCTCTTGTTTGTATGGATTATAAAGTTGTTATCATTTATCTATCAAAAACAAACAATGCAAACTATGAAGCTTGAAAAGGTGAACATAAAGATATAAACAAGAAACATTTGAGGCAAAATGATGCAATGTCACACAAGACTGTAGTCATTGTATTTTAATTCACCTTTGGTGGTGGCATTATGTGGCTTCTTTTCTGGACATCCATTTGCAGATCTAAAGTAGAAAAACATACTATTAATGCAAAAGTGACATTCATTAAAAGTTCAATCAATTTTATCATTCAAATAATCCGTACAAACCTTCAGCATAATCATCGGATAGTAAACCAAATGATTGCGAAAGAACCAAATTAAATTGTTTTTCTCCGTCATCTTCACACATACTCTCGTGATCCCAATATGGAATGACAGACGGAATAGCAGTTTCAACACAACTCTCTTCACCTTCGTCATCAGCCTCATTAGATGAACTTTTGCTTTGATTCTGTACATCAGATGCTTCATCGCTTGATATGTCACTTGCATTCATAAATTCATCATCACTGTCAGTTAACATTTTCTGATGTTTCAAGTTCAAATTAGCATTATCAGTAATTATATTTGTTAAATCAATGTCAGAATTCTTTAATGTCTTCTGTCGCCTTTTCTTTAACTTTTTATGATTTTCTTCCAAGTCTTTTCTTAACTGCCCAATTTTTTCCCTCATATTTATTTCTCCATCAGGAATTCTAATTTGCTCTAAACTTTCCAGCTCTTTCAACTTTTTATTCATTTTCTTGATCTTTCTTTTCTTTCTTGAACTTAAACTCATAATATTTTCACTAAATGAATCGCTTTCTCCAACATCAAGTGGACTCCATGGAACACCAGTATTAAACAAATTAGTTGCTTTTCTTCTTGGCACAAAATCTTCATCAGAGTCACTAAGGTTCTGCCTTGTTGATGAAGTTGATGGTCTTGTTGCTGATCCAGTTGTAATATTTTCAATATAATCACGAATTGCTCCATCTTCACTTGAATCAGAAAATGAACTCTCTGATTCACTATAAAGTTCAGGGTGACAATCCATTCTTCGTTTCCTTCCCCTTCTCTTCTTTGAACGACTTTTATTTCTCATTTGAAGCAAATCGATTCCTTGAACGCCTGTTAAAATCTGTTGGCCTGGGCGTCCAGCTGAAGTTGAATTTGAATCCGACTGACTCTCATCTAGTTTTGAAGATAGAGTTGTTATTTCTTTTAATAAATCTTCCATCAGAATGTTATTCTCCATTTTAAAAATTGATGGCTCATATCAAAAGTTGATAACATAAATTCGGAAATGAAGAGAAAGCAACTTCACGTTCTACATAGATGAATATTTACTAGTGCAAAAAAAAACACGAAGTGGCAAAAAGAAAAGGGTGTTTAGAACAGGGTTGCCAGATTGTATGGGAACCAGAGGGACAGAAACATTTTCAGAGCTACTGCACAGGATACCGTATTAATACCGAAGGTGCCAATTGGTGGATTTAGACTATTTGTGAGCCAAACTTCATTGAATTTCAAAATGCGAAAATTTGATCCGACCTCTTCATGGTAGGTACATAAAGAAATTTACTTGTTGCAGGTACTGGTGGCGTGTAACTTTTGAAACAATTGTCCTAGAAAGCTGAAACTTGTTTTAAAGTGATCAGAAGGTGCCAATTGGTGGATTTAGACTATTTGTGAGCCATATTTCCTTGAATTTCAAAATGCGAAAATTTGATCCGACCTGTTCATGGTAGGTACATAAAGAAATTTACTTGTTGCAGGTATACTGGTGGCGTGTAACTTTTGAACCAATTGTCCTAGAAAGCTGAAACTTGTTTTAAAGTGATCAGAAGGTGCGAATTGGTGGATTTAGACTATTTGTGAGCCATATTTCCTTGAATTTCAAAATGCGAAAATTCGATCCGACCTGTTCATGGTAGGTACATAAAGTAATTCACTTGTTGAAGGCACTGGTGGCTTGTAACTTTTGAAACAATTGTCCCAGAAAGCTGAAACCTGTTTTAAAGTGATCAGAAGGTGCCAATTGGTGGATTTAGACTATTTGTGAGCCATATTTCCTTGAATTTCAAAATGCGAAAATTCGATCCGACCTGTTCATGGTAGGTACATAAAGTAATTCACTTGTTGAAGGCAATGGTGGCTTGTAACTTTTGAACTTTTGAAATTAGTGGATTCATACGTACATAAAATACGGATGGGTATTATAATCCATTTGAGACTTTTTTCATTGCTTTGGGACAGTTAGTGGAGTTCAAAATATTTGAAGTTCGAACCATAACATGATGGTTGTTGGAAAGTAACAATTGTTTAACTTACTACCAGACAATATGGTTCTTTGTCATCTCTATTATTTTGGCTTTTTGTCCATGTACGATGTATATTTTCTTAGCCTGTAAAATAAACAACAATCATATTAATATTTTACTCACTACTTTCACTTTTCTATTTAATATTTTATTTCTATCTACGAAAATGTGGTGGTGACTCTCTCACACCAGAGCGTCCAACATGCTGCTCTGCCACCACAACATATTGACCGGCCCGTTGACTGGGTGGGGCTCGAACCCACGACCTTTAGCCTGCCACGCCGGCGCCCTACCATTGGGCTATCCAGTCACACTTATATTTACAGGTGGTAAGTTCCAGTCTATAGAAGTTGGAAACACGTGATGTATCGAGCGTTAAAGGTGGGCGGACCCAAACAGTAGTAAATTTATAGCTGTTCTTTTGCGCGAATGGATATTTTGGCAGGGCAGGCTTTAAATAACTCAACCAATCGTATAGGAAGTTTGTTAAATCTAAGTATTCGATCCAAAGCAAATACAGAAGAGGAAAATTAATAGAATGATAGACTTTAAGACTACACGCAGTGCAGTATACAGCGAAAAGACAATATCAGAAATCGATAGGCTTTACTAACGTTAATCATAAAATGAAACGAATTCACTTACCTTTAGTGGTCTATCTATTGGTTAATTTATGCAATCAGGTTCACATGTAGATTTTTGAGGTTAGCATTAGTTTTCAGGTTAGCAAACTCAAGTATGAAAATTAGCGTTCAGCTTTCGTAACATGGCACAATGCGGAGAAAAAAAGCAATTATATATCCTGCCTCGTTTTGGCGCTGTCAAAAGCTATTCAAAGAAACAATAAGTCTAATGAGGTTGTGAAGGCACCAGCAGTGTATGAGTGTTGGAAAATTAATTTGATATTTTGTTTATTGGTATTAATTTTATTCTATTTTTAATTGCGTTTTTACTTTAATCTACATTGGTTAATAGTAAATTAAAGTTGGTAAATAGTATGTGCGAAGTGGATGGAGCAGACAAGTAACAAAAAATTAATCAAATCTGGTATTTATTTATCCATTTTCACATGTTTAAACAATATAGGACTCATGTATAAAAATACTGAAAACATTTAATAATAATACTCAAATTACAATTTTCTAACTACTTTTTTCTTCTAAAGTCTTTCCAAAGTTTATTGTTTTGAAAACAGCACAATGAGCAAATAATGATAAGTTTCCATCTAAAAAGAAATAATAAATTGAAAAATAATATCCTCCTTGATCAAAGAAATAAAATCAAATGTTAATTTTGCACCACACAAAAATTAATGTTGCAATACCTTCAAGTCGGTGTGTTAAACACATCCAATCATCTAGCCAATTTTTCATTACATGAACATCAAATGAAGATTTATCTAAACCTCTTGCATGACAAGCCTGATTGAAAAGTATAATATCATATTATAAGATTATACTAAAACATGCCATGTCAAAGAAAAAGAGCATGGATATATGGATAAATTTAAGTTAATAAATTGAAAAATTGATTGAAGCATAGATATATAGCTTGTAAATCGAAAACATAGCGAAACATAATGACTACTAAACTTTTTCGTCTGACACTCATCGGAGTAGTACGTCAGAAAGAGAATGAAAATATGTAGCTTAATTTGCAATAGATTGAAAAATAAATGATTCTGATACCTGTCTAATGCATATATCTGATAATGAATCAATTTTGTCTCTTCTTATTGCATCATCATCTTCAATAATTTGTTTTATTCTTGATATTAAGAATTCTCTTAATACTTTGCTTGGAATGTACCATTTTACAGGAAGTAACCAAGTCTTGCATAGTTTCTCCTTTGAAAAAAACATTAGTTGCCAATTAAAAAGTTTAATAATTTCAACAAAAAACTTTCAATAAAATGAATATCATAATTAAGCTCTAACCAGATGAAATCTTGGCATCTTCTCAACAGTCATCAAATCATTAAGAAATATGTCTTTTTGAGAAATTAAATCATCATTTGTGATATGATTGCCATTGATTGCCTGCACAATAAATATGAAAAAGTAAATTAATATCATTCCAACATATCATAGAATTTTAACAGTGAAATTCATAAATGTTATACCTTAATACAAAGTTGAAACAAATCTTCATTGTTTAATTCTTTACTTGACCACCCAACTTCTTGAATCAATGGCAAATAATATTGACTTCTTTTCACATGATCTTCAAAAGCAAATTTTTTTCTTTGCTCTAAATCCCAAAATTGATGTGATAACAATCTTTTTGGGAATAGAAACCTTCAAAACACAAACAGGTGACAAAGATATAAGATCAAACAATTTATTGCTTGATCAAGTTTACAGAAATATATTAAACAATTTAGTGAACAATGTATTGTTCTATTTAAGAAAAATGACAAGTGTTAAAACATACCCAATGACTGGTGCAAAGTAGCCAATAAATGGAAGAAAAAACAAAAGTGCAACTGAGAGTGATTTTATCATATCCTTCTTTGTCTATAAATAAAGAAAAATTATTATTCAACAGATGAATTTCAAAGCAAAATCTTGACCATGTTATAGTAGCAATTAGAAAACATTTGGTAAGATATATCATATCATCTAAAAATAAACAAATATTAATCATACCTGTCTCATATGTCGAAGTTCTTCTCTTGTAAGAATAGTAAGATCATAATCATGTCTTTTTAATTTCTTTTTTGTTGCCCAAGCTTTTCTTGCATCTATCCACATCAATTGTTTGCAGCCATTCCCAAATGTCTTGATTAAATCTTTAAATCTTGCAAATGCCCCATCCTTTGTTGTCTCTGTTTCTTTTTTATCAGAGCTAACATCTTCCGTGGTATCATTATTTTGATGTTCTTCGTTTAATCTGCTTTGCTTTTCTGAATCTTTTGAATTCTTGAGGTATTTGCTTGATGTAGAAAAATTTGTCCATGATGCTTTGGCTCCATTATTATTCAAATTCAATCGTCTAAAACAATTTAAATTCCCTCCGAAGCCTCCAAAATGACTATAACATCGATGAAATATATATTTAGATGATGTGTTTTCAGGACTGTAAAATACTTTATATCGATTTAAATCTTCTGAACTGTGCAAGTTAACATCTGCTGAGCAGGAGACCGAGACTAGGCCATGAGAACTTGTCACTCTGGGATGATGCAATAATAGTTGCCTTGAGTAAATGCAGGTAGCAGAAAATGGCTGTAGGGAAGGTTTTCCATATAATACCTTGCTTGGTACGCGTAAATACTGCATAATTTCTAAGAAAAACTTGTCATACTTGAGAGCAAAGCAAACCACGAGAAAAGGCAAAGACAGTGCTAAATAAAGCATGTGCCCTAATGCCCCCCACCTTTAAGGGGTCGAACCACAGTCCTTCAAATGTGTTAGAAATCCGAACATGAACAAATTGAAAATAAACGGAAAGTTAAATGATAAAAATAATCAAATTATATGCTATCCAACTATAATTTATATAAAATAAAATACGACAAGCTATAGATAAAATCAATCTTATTTTCTCCATGCAATTATAAATGTTTATTTCTTTTTGCCAAAGGGTCGTTTTGATGACTTTGAGGTAGATTGATTTGGGTTGCTGAGAAGATCAATTGTGTCTTTTTGTGATGTTAATTTATCATTCATACCACATAAATGATCACTCAACATCTTAATTTGATCTTCATAACTTCGTTTGGTCGTCTCAAGATCATCCTGAAGAGAATAATTATTCGAAGACATAAGAATTGGTCTGTTTGCAGTGATAATTTCAAAACGAGAAGGAAAAAATGGCGCAAAGTTACTTAGCCGAATCCCATGTCACAAACTCATGATAGATGCAGTAAAAATATAGCAGCAAAATAGTAAATAGAATTAAATCAATGTGAAGAACCTCTAGTGTTGAAATTTGTCGATTTGCGTTGGTGAGGTCGATGGATATTCTCTTCTTACTTTTGTCAGCCAAAACAAGTTGCTTGTATAACGCACGACACTGTTAAATAAAAATGAATTTTATTAGAAAACGAAGATAGATCATGGTTTAATAAACAATGATAAGATGGATAAATTATCAAGGAATAATGGACAGATTATTAAAAAACTATAAAACTGTTGAAGAAACGGAATATCAACCTCTGCGTAATGAGTAACTGACTTGCTGTCTGCGGATTGAAGCTAAATATAAAACAAATAAAATTAAAAAGCAAAATCAAACGATAATACGACACTCGTTGAATAATTAAGAAATACAACATGATATAAAGTGATATGAAACAAAAAAAATGAAAATTAAGAAATGTTTACTTGTTTGGTGAGATCATTGATTCGTGATGTGAGATGGTTTTTCACAAGTTCTTCATGATCATAATCACGATCAGTATCACCTGAATCCTAAAACAAAATAAAAATAGCAATAATTAAAAGTTTTTTATTAATACAATAAAAACCCCATGAAGCCCCAGGGGTTTATTTAATCATCGCGGTTCCAAAGAAGGGGCAATTCTCAAATAAAATAAATTACTGCAAAATAACTCACAATTTCATCATCGTTCAAGGCATTGGAAATAGGAGGAACTAATGAAAAAGGGCTGATTCGAAATCTCGTTTCGAAAATGAGACTTATTAAAGAGGAGGCTTAATAGAGCATTGACCGCAGTGTATGGTAGATAATTGTAAAACACATCCAATGGTATGGTAGAGAAAATAAAAGAGCAAGCAAATACCCTTTCTTTATTCCAGGTTTCAACAGTTCCGATTGGCTAAAAATAGAACAAAAACATTCAGATGAATCAATGATTAGGCGATTACGTGAATGATTAACTGATGGAACGATTGCTGATATAATCAAGGTAATCAACCTGTGAGAATGAAGGTTGTTCAGATGTTCTAACAGATGATGATGATGATGATGACACTTGTCTTAGAAGTACTGGCGACTGCGCAGGAATTTCAATTTCCTTTTGCAAAGCATCATCAATCGTCTGTAAAGAATTAACAGCAAATAACATGTATCAAAACCATACGCAATGCAAAAACATATCACAATAAATCATAGACGATGTAGCATAACATACGTCACTTGATGATCGAATGTGAATGGCTTCAGTTTTCATTTTGCCAAGCTCCTCCCCAAGAGCTGTTACTTTCTGCAATTGAAACAAAAACAAACATTATCATCTAATAAACATAATGAATTTTGTTGTAATTATTAATGATGCGAAGGGTTAAAGATGAAGTTCATACCTGGGACTCTTTCTCAAATTTTGCTTTGAATAATTGTGTCTCCAATATCCAATGCTGCTTTTCCTAAAATACAAAAAAATGAGTGAAAATAAACATCAATAGTATGTAATTCGCAAGATAAATTAATTTTAGATAAATTTAGAATTAATTAGATGAAAATATGATGATAAAATGAGAAGATATTTACTTGTTCAAGCTTAGTAATCGCTTCCCTGGCACTTGACACCTGATATAACAAAATGAAAACTATTATAAAAAATTATATATAATTAACTATATATTGATCAATTATAATTAAGTTATCTTTCAAATAAGTCAAGTTAATATGTTTCCTTTCTTGGTTGTAATCTTCATTTTAAAGTTCATCTCACCAATTCGCTTTTCGTGTGGCTTATCTTATCATATCATCATTGAATGACAATAACAAAGAATGATTATAAAATATTCAAACCTGTTCAGCCAATGTATCCCTACTCTCAGTAGAAGTAACCAAGGTTTGGTTATTTTTAACAGCAATATCATACGGTACTGAATTTGGTGCAGATTCCTAAAGGAATAAAGAAAGAGTAAAGAATAATCAGTTGATCCAACTCAGTTAACAATCAACCATTCTGATCATGTCATGTTAAGCTTGATTGAAACATTTTACCTTTCGTAATTTTTGCATATAATCCACAGCTTTTAACTGGAATGCTTTCACGGAAGGAATAATAGTCTGAAACACAAAAAAATCGAATAGAAATAGTTACACACGAATGAATCAATAATAGAATGCATGGTTTATTAACAATAACATAAAATTACCTGATCATTACCATTGCTGCAACCTTTTCTTTTAAATCCGCAAGGGCGGCCAATAAAATCAAGATTATCTTTAAAGAAATTGACAATCTGAAAAAGAAAATGAAACATACATAAGAGGAAAAGCCATTAGATTATAGACTCCGTCGCTACACCTCATTAGATTATGGACTCTGTCGCTACACCTCATTAGATTATGGACTCTGTCATTATATCTCATTATCAAGACCATGTTTTATTACATATGCAACTTGGGATGACCAAGAGTGGATCACCTTTTCTGTTGATGTTGCCATTGAAGCCAAAGAGGATATAATGCAATCATCCGTGTTCTTCAATCTCTGAAAAAAAAATTAAAATCCATTAACTTTTTCTATTTATACATGAGTCGCCTTATTTATTCAAAAAATCATTTGGGTAAACAATTCACCTCAGTGACCAATGGTAAATGATGATATGACTTCACTTTCTCCATGTAAGTTTTGCACATGTCTGTTTGCAATGATACAAAATATGAATAAATGACGAAATAATACGTAGAGGTTTTTAGTTTGCAAAACGATATATTAAGAGCTTTATTTTTACCTTGCGATGTGATGTTCAGCATTTCAATTTGTTTATTCAGCAGCTTAAAACAATCGCTGCTTTTAACTTTCAAATTCGAACTTTTACCTTGATAAAATAGCACAAAATAGCTTCAGTCTCAGATCCTGTTCAACATCAAATCGAGAAATAAACTCACTGAACGCAAATGGCTACTTACTAAACAAGGCGAGAAGAGCAAGATATCTGGCCAATATTGAGAACGTCGATGAAAATTGTTTTAAAAGTTTCAAAAATTGCCGATTCTCTTTTGCCATATTTTCGTTGCAGGTTCCCAAGCGACATTCTTCCTCTATGCTTCAAGAGCAGAAAATAATTCAAAGTAAACTGAATGAAATAACAAAAGACTGCATAATAAATAAACAGGAGATAGGTTTACCTTAAAATCTGATACGGTAATAATTTCTCGAGATATTTTGTGCATTTGTCGAAGCTTCGAGAAACAGCTTGCAACCCCGAACATGTTTCCTGAATAAATAGAAAAACGAAAAGATAGAAATGCAACTTCAATGGTTTAATCAGGAATGTTCCATTAGTTAAATTCAATAAAAATCACCAGACAGAAGCTACTAGGGTAAGGTTAAGCTTACCCTAGTAGCTTACAAATCTTACCAAAGATATAAAACATTCGTTTTTAAGACAATCGTTGAAATCTTCCATTGTTTGTTGACATTGGCGATTGGTTACCGCGTTCTCTTTTAAATGCAAACTCAACTAAGGCAGATATAAAATGAAATAAAAAATAATTAATGACTGACATGAAATAGTGGTTTACAAAAATAGACGTTGCAAAAATTAGAAAATTCATAACTACTGACCTTTTCGTTTGTTGCACTGAGGTTTTCTTGCTTTACATCAGATGAGAAAATACCCAGTCGCTACAAAAACAAACATATTCAAACAAAATCACGGAAAAATAGCCAGCTCAATAAAACAAATTTTGCTCATTAAATAAGCAGAATTAAATAAGAAGAAAAAACGAGGATTTTTCAAACGAAATTGTTTTCGAATTTACCTGTTCCTGATAGGTATGAAAATCAGACAAACTTGACATGAAATCAACAAAATACTTCGTAAACTTAGTCACAAGATCTCTGGCTTGATTCTAATCAAACAAGAATAAAAGACAAATATACAACATCATAACTAAGCCAACATCACAATATAAACTTGCATGCTCATATTATAGCAGAAGGAGACTTCTGCTGTAATGATATTTAAAATATAATACACATATGAAGGACCCAGAATCAGTAAGTTCAAAGTTTAATATTCAATTGATGACAAGTACCTGATGTGCTCTGTCACAAATAGGGACATTCAACAAATTCAAATTGATCTCAGCTATGAAATAACAACAAAAATAAAAGACTTTTCAGTTTTACAAAGTCAATCTTGGTTATCTTGAACAACTCGCTATCTCAAACAGACCCCCATTTCCCTTCGTTCTCTATTTGGATGAATTTAGTCCGAATATATCGAGCTCCCGCTATGTCACACAAAGTTTCAATTCCCGAGTCCGAGATAGCGAGAGTCGACTGTTTTAATACGGTACAGTACAAATGGACCTAGCTTTGAGAATCGCTGCAATAGAAATCTTTGCCACAGTTGCTTGAGAAGTCAATAAAAATAAAATATCACCTGTGTCGTCAAAAGGAACCTTCTCGTTCAGTATCTGCGTGGTTTTCTCTGTTAAAAGATGAAATTATAAATTACAATTTCATAAATCATCACAGAACAATAAAAAAAGAACTACTGAAACCAGTCTTACCAAGTTTTGACTTAATTTCGCTGTGTGCCCCTTTCAATTGTCTCTGGCTAAAAAAATCAATTCAAAATCGTAAGCAAACTGCAATAAATATAAATTAGTAATCAATTGGTATTTATCTTGCATTTAAAGACAAAAGACTCACTATTTCTCAATCATAATGTTTGCTATTTTCAATTCTTCCTCTTGCTTTTTGATCTTTCCCTGCAAAAGAAAAAAATAATTAAGCATTAAAAATAAATTTACAAAAAACCTAAAGTGAATGTTGTTGGGAAAAAATGATAAGCTGAGGAAAACTTACTTCCATCATGGCCCTGTCTTCTTGCAAGCGTTCCACAATACGATCATATCTTGCATTTGTTTCATCCATTACTTTGTTATGGTTGCTTGCTTCTCTCTCAAGAAATTCTAGTCTCTCTGAAAGTTTTGTCGTAACTAGATCGTGTTGTTGGCTTGCATCATTCAACTAAAATTAGTTCAAAATCTTATCATAATTATGACTGCTTAAATTGATTGAAATTGATCGGAAATAATAAATATGCTGGCATCCATGCTGCACTAAAAACTACCCCATAGGCTGACTACTTTGTACCCTGAAAGGAAAGAGGCCCACATAATTAAATTGGGGTTAAATGTATGTTTCCCATCCCGTATGACACTTGCGGGATGATAATATTTAGGATGCGAGAATCATAAGCAAATTTAAAAACAAATACCAAGTAGTTACCTGTTGATGTAGCATTTCATTTTCTCTTATTTTCATTTGCAGTTCTTGCTCTCTTACACTTTCATTAATTTCATTTGGTTTATGATCAGCATGACTCTAAAATTCCACCCAAATATATTAGTATACCGTATTACCTTGATTAGGCACCCCAGGCCACTAATTAATTCCAGCAAATTTTTAAGGATGCTTATTCAGAGGAGGGCGTCTGTTGCAACTTCAAGGAATCGAAAAAACCCAATTTTTGAAATCTTCAGGAAAAAATATAATTTTATCTCAGTACCTGAGAAGAGAGCCTTATTTCAAAATATGGTCTGTTGTAGGGACACTTATATGAGAGGGACGCGTAATCAAGAGAATACAGAATGCATATGCTACGACAAACTACAAACACAATGCATACTTCAAATGCAGAATTCAAATTTAAGTTAGTTTACCTTAGATTTAGTTCCACCTCTTTCCCAGGCATCCAAATCAGTTTGTAGAATTTCTACTCTTTTTGACAGCTAAAATTGACAAAAATAAACTTGCATACAAATGAAATCTCATAGCATATCAGACAACACAAAAAGATCTACGCATAGCAATACACAATAATTCCAATATGATAAGTTTTTAACGGAGATACTCACCTGATCATTTCTAAATTGCAAACTATCAAACTCTTGTTCATATTTTCTCAGTGATTGGTCTTTTTGTTTTAATACCTCCTAGAAGAATAATACAGTCACTGTTAAAGGATCTACAAGAAAATATTGACTAACATTGTGTTCAAATTAGAATGATGAACTTTGGTTACCTGTAAAGATTTGTTGTTACTTTGTTCGTCAATAACACCTTTCTTCAAAACACTGACCTGGGCACGAAGCTGGAAATGAAAATAGAATCATCTTGATTAACAAATTATTAATGGCAAAGGAGTAATTCAAAGTAACTTGGGATGGGAGGTGCAGGGTGAAAAGTGCGAAGAAAAATATTTTGAAAGCGGACGGGCGTGCCACGCCCCGCCCCCAAGGAAACCCAAATACGCCCCGCCCCCAACCAAACAAGCCCACATTATGTTTACAGCTGACCAAATTAAGCTACACTAGAACAAAATAACAAACGAAAAATATTCAATTGTCAAGATGTCATTGCTTTAACCCTGATATGTCAGCTTCGTGTTATAACAATCGATCTACCATTCCTCGGTTCGGGCGGAGGGCCTACTCAAGTCCAGCTCAACTGCAACTCAATACATTTATCGAAACACTGAATTTCACACGAATACCTTTTGATATTCCTGGCCAAGCTTTTGATATTTAAGATGAATGTCGCTATCCATTTTAATTCAGGTCTTCCAACATTAAAAGAAACATGACTTAGTAAAAATAATGCTGTTTAACTGCTTGAAGAGCTTTCCGCAGGGTTGCTTGCTATAGAGTTAAATACTGGACATAATTATAGAGTTAAATACTGGACATAATGGTGAAGTGTCGTGTCGTATAGTGGCGACTCTGCTAATCGTGTGATCACTATACGACATACGACGTACAATCAATATGTCCAATGTTTAACGTTGCAGTTAACATCATCGTGCAGCGTGTTTGATTGACAGCCGAAGATCTTGGTGGAACTAGTTTACTCTGATTTGAACCCAAAGAGAAAGTTAAGTAAAAAAGCCAATTATAAACATACATTTCTTGTAAATATTGCCAATCTAATAATACACTAGAAATAAAAAGCATTTCATTTCAAATATATTGTATCATTTAAATAAATAAAGCATTAAACAGCATTACATTTCTAAGGTATAAGAATATTACATTCTAAAGCTAATTAAAATTTTGCTTAAATACAGTAAATCCTCAAATTAGCCCCCAGCCCCCAGGGGCTTATTTATTTTTGATACTTTTGGATTGGGGCTCATAAAATTATCTTAAACATGGCCCATAAAACATCATTTTTGATACTTCCTACTACATATTTGATATTCTCATACTTCCAGCATGATGAGTGGAAATACAAAAATATCAAACATATAGTTGCTTTTGTCACCAATTAAAATATGAAGCAAAATTATCCACAACTTCACCATTTATAATGGTCCATTTAATAAAATGACTAAGGATAACATATGAAGTTAAGTTAATTATATTAATGTTAATTAATCTTCAAAATCTTGCAGCAAAGGCTTTTCCTTTCCAGCACGAAGTTTGGAAATATTTCTAGAAGGAGAAACAGTGATAAATAAAAAACAATAATAATGAAAATTACAAAGAACATATTGAAAAACAAATTCAACTTACCTTGCTCCATAAACAAGAAGAAATGTTGATATAAACATAGCAAGGATTGAGCCAATAAACCACGTTGATGTATATTTATAAACCAACAGACTTAGCAATAACATCACAGCCATCAAGTCAACACAAACCGTGTTTATAGCTACAAAGAAATAATAGTAAGTAATAGCTTTAATTTGTGATATTTTATGATATAAATATGGATGAAATTGCTTACCATCATTGAATAAAACTTGGCTTTTTAGTTTTTGAGAAATGGAATATTTTGCCCAACCCAATGCAGTGTACACAAACATACTGACTGAAGATATGGCAAGTAAAGTATATGGCTAAAAATAGAAAATAATAATATTATATGTAATAACTCAATATATCACAGGAGGATAACAAAAATGTGAAGTTACAATTAAATTTATTGTTAATTAAACTTACATGATATGGTTTATTTGATCTGATCAGGTCAAAAATGGCTTTAGCATAAACAGCAAAGCTTGACAAAATGAATAAAATTGATATTCCATAAACAGCTCTGAAAAAAATATTCATGATTATGACTGTTTGCTGGGTGCAGACTAGGAATGATGGAATGAATCTTAAAAAAAGCATTTAGAGAAATTTCAGTGTACCGTTGTTCTCTTTCGGGAGAAAAAGTTGAGCCTGCCAGTCCACAAAATCTCCAGATGACAACAAGTGTTGTGGCAATATCAACAACAGAATCCATCTGTGAGAAGTAAAAGTTGACTTCAATATTCTGCAAATTGTTTTAATTGTGTAAAAACAAATAACTAATTTCAACTTACTGCAACTCCAAAGGTTCCCGGACTTCTGAAGATGATAGAAAACACTACAAGAAAATTATCAATAGTTACATTAAATAATTTTTTTCTTTCATTGTGTTATTATCATGTCATTGTGGAATTTAACACCAGTTCAGATGAAATAATTTCTATACAGATATACATTTTTGATAAATTTTTTGTAAGTTTCAATAAATTATACATAACTTAGATAACTTATGATAAATAATAGATCATTTACCAAGAGAAGAAAAACCAAGAACAAATTCACAAAATATAGAAACTCCACAAACAATTAATGCAGCTTTTCTCCATTTTAAATAGATATGTTGTGGCAGGCCATTAAACTCATGTTCACCAAATTCTAAAAGAAACATTAATCTGATAATATGTTGCAAGATTGCAAGAAAGTTGAGTCAAGTTGAGTACTAGATTATCGAGTTAAGAAAGTTGAAAAAATAATTTTTGAAACCTAAAAGAGTTGAAAAATGTGGATACTTAAAACTTCAAGACAAAATTGACGTAAAAACAAGAAATAATGTTGTGACTGTAATATATTATCTTCTATCAACATATATTGTCAAAATTGCTATTCTTAGTAAGACACTTTCGTAAATGAGAAATCAAAAACCTCAAGAACGTTCTAATCCTAAAATAGAAATTAGCTTGCCAGGTTAAAATTATTACAGATCAAGATAAAAATATAGAAATATAGACTTACCACCATCATCATCATCAAAATAAGAAGATACACAAAATGAGTCGCTATCTTCTTCATAGACTTGATTCACACTTTTTAATTCAATTGTTGGCTGTGGAGATGAAACAACGGGGATTTTCTTGTTGGACATGTTGAAGATATTTTTGTGAGCCAAACCAACCTTTATCTAAAACAAACAAAGCGATAAGCAAATATCGACAAACAACCGCAAACTTTAGGTCTGGCAGGGCAGGCCGAAAGAAAAGATTTGTGTCCAACGCCTGAAAGACGGTTTTATCTTCACGCAAAATTAGCAAAATCCACTTTTACCACAATTTGGGCCTATGTTGAGCAGGCAGAGAAAATCAACCCTGCAGCAGAGCGTATCATCAGTTACTCCATGAATTGTTGGACGAATCAATTTTGCTTGCGACTTCTTTAAATCATGAATAATTTCACAATATGTTGGCTTTTCATAGCAGCTTGAAATTAAAACAAAAAAGTTGAAATTTCCACTTCAATTACCAGCAGGAAGGCACCTGCAAAATAAACACCAAATGAGCATTTCACTAAAACAAAATAACATACAAAGGAAATGTGCAAGAAGATAAGAAGAAAGGAGAAAATAGTAATTGATCATGTTAATTTCAAGACTAGCTTGTTTTTTCAATAATATTTTACAGCAATTCATGTACCTATATTAAATTAACAATAGCTACAATCGATTTCAATATTATGTTCCAACAATTTTCAATTTCATTAGGTAAAAATCTAATACAACCACCATTCATAGAGTTAGTTAAAAAAAGCACGAACAATTAAGCAAAATGGCAAAAATAAAAAATCGTTAGAAAGTTTTAAATGAGTAAATATGTCTAATTATCGCTAATTTATATGTCGTAGATATATATTTAGATATATGACAGTTGATTAATAAATACACTTTTACCACATGGTTTGGTTTATGCGTATGTGTTCCTAAAGATAAGTAATTTACATTAACTTATATAATTAAAAAAGAGAAACTTTTATCAGTTCCATCGCATTGTAATTGTACAATTACCCAATTCTTTTCATCCATGCTCAAAGAAGAAATCTTTGTGCGAACATATTCTCAAAGGTATTCCAGAAATATGTTGTTGTTGTTGTTGAATTTTATCTACAAGGGCGAGGCTCTTTCTGGTGGGCTGGGTTCCACTCTCACAACGGATAAATCCAAAATCCAAGATGTACAGTTATCAATCGCCTAAAAAGGATTTGTTATCAATTAATTCTGTAAACTTGCCAAGATATGTGATAAATATGTCCATCAATATGTTTATATGGGTTTTTGTTGCTTTGGCTGCAACTCACCACTGTGCAAAGGCAACAGAGCAACAGCTTCTAACTTTGTAAATACTTGTGTCAGACGATAAAAGTGGTTTAAAAGTTATAAGAAAGGACACGTAACGCGTTCAAGATCAATTTTTGAAATATTTGCGCCAAACAACTGGAAATGGTCCCAAAGTGATCAGAAGACTGAAAGTAGTTAGATTATTTTTATATTAAATGCATTGGAAAAAGAAAAAATTAATTAAAATGAAATAATAATAGTAGTTACCTGTTGGTATCTTGACTTAAGTTCTTGCGTCCAAGTAGAATGTACAGTACTTGAAACAGTTGACAACTTTTCACTTTGATCGACTATAATTTTTACTGACAAATCCTTCTTTCTTAAATCATCTAATATAACCTACGAAAATGAAGAACAGAAATCATATTGACCCATTTTGTAAAAATAATAAGCAAACTAACATGTGCAGATGTTCAAGATTGAAAAGGTGGGACGTAGTCTAAGAAGGTGAGATGTTTATACCTGTATTGCTTCAATTTGTTGACAGGTTTCGCTTTCTGAAGCATAAGGCTGTAAACCAATGAGTTTGATTTCAATATCAGTCAGCCATTGGTCGATTTCATGTTGCATTTTTGTTATTCTTTCTTCATCTTTCATTGAATTAGTCAACGAATTCGTTTGTGCATTGATTTTTGATTTAACCTTGTCAAAATCTTTCTCTAATCGGCATGTAATGTCAGCGAAACTCTGTTCTCTCGGTGATAATGATGCAATTTCACTTGTTGACTGTGGAGATGGACTTTTTAGTCGATCTAATACACCTTGTACTTCAGTCATTCTTCCATTATATTCCTGAATATGAGATATATGCGAACATACCAATAAGAAGACAAGATTCAATACGGTTAGATTTATTAAAATACGAGAAAGAGGCTGATAAAGCATGGCAGCTTACCTCAATTTGACGGAATCTATTTTGCTGTGAATACAGTCTCTTTGGCATGAATCTATATCCATCTAATTCTTGGTTCATATCATTTAATGTTTCACTTACATTCCGATGCTCTTTCCACCATTCCGATGATCTTGTTGATTTGTCTTCAATTTCTTTGATCAGCATTTTTAAATGATGTTTAATTTTATTCCATCGAGCTTCCAAGCTTTCTTTCACACTCAAGAGACTTTGCAAATCATCAGCAACTGGGCATGCGCGAGTGGTGCTCTGCAATCGCTACATAAAAAGAAACAATAAAAACTTCTCAGTAACGTGTCTTTCTCTCCTCTCACAAGAAATACACTGGTATAGTTAACTTAGTTTAGATACCTTGCAGAGATGTAAAACTGACACAACATCGATCTCTCTAGACCGAATCTCAGCTTCGAGAACCTTGAAGAAAAAAAATCATTAAATCAAACGTTAATAGTAAGATAATTATTAAGAAATCGAGAAACAAGAATTAAAATATTGTCCTTAAATCGATGATAAGTTATATACCTTGATGTCAATGAGTCGATACTTTTCTGTGTCTCGGTCAGTGGTAACTGCAGACAAAGTATGCGCCTTCTCCTCAGCGGTGCGCAACCAGTTATTCAAGCGTGTCAGCATTGCTTCCAGCAATTGCAAACTGAACAGCGTGTCTTCAACTTGTTGATAACTCACTCCAAGATTTCTACACAATTCTTCGAGTCTTTGATTGACATCGTGTTGCTTCAGTCTGACATATTCAGAAAATGAGGCACTTGGGCATGCGCTAACAATTTGAACAGCAAAGCTTTGAAGCCTTCTTCTTTGATGCTCATAATGATCAAGTTCACTTGAAAAAATCTGCACAGCGCAAGAGAATAATAAATTAGCATAAATTAGCATCACATAGATTGATGAGATTTTAGATTTGATGAGAGTATGAAAATTAGTACCGCCCCACCTTTTGAATACGATCTTTCTGTCTTTGAGGGCTATCTCCAGCCTGTCTATATTGCATTAATGAATTCTCATTGGATAACAGCCAAGTATCCATCAACTTCCAGACTTGATTGAACTTCTCTAAGTTCTCAAGAAGCTCTACGAGTGCCCGTAATTTTAGCTTTGTTTGAAGCAAGACTTCTTCGTACAGGTTTGAGAGAATTACAAGTTGCCTGTTGAGTGTTTCTTCGTCAGATTTCGCTACAGAATTAGCCAATGAATCTGCTCGGTGCTTCAAAGCCTCGATTTCAGGTTTCTTCCCCTCGATTTCACGTCGAAGGCCCTTAAAAAACGAATTATAAAACCCACCATGAGAACGAAATCTGAAATATAATTAAATTGACCACCGAAAGCAAAACATTATCATTTGATACTAGCTGTTAACATTGTTAAAATGAGTGCTGCTGTGATGTAAAACCAATAATCAAAACTAAAGCATTTAGCAATTGATTAAAAAGACACGTTTTGAAATGAGTGCCTGCGAAAAAATAACTGTCTTTTCAGGCACAGCACATCTCAAACCAATGTCAATGGAGAGACAAGTTTTTCCATTTATGGCTACTGATAACGAGCTCTATATATTCTTAATTCTGTTAAGGATTTTTCTTCTTAACTTTCACCGATCAGTGAAGTAGTAAAAAACATGTCAAGCGCACATTTTAATTCGATAACAGAAAGATTTACTGTGCCGGCCAAATTCAAATGTGGCATGACGCATGTATAAAGAACGTAACGGTAGATGACTGATATTAACGGGTGAAGGATGGTTATATGTCTAGTGCGTTGATTCCTTTGACCTAGTGCTATTCTCTTCTGCTAGGAGGCGCTGCTGTAGACTACTGGTAAATTACTTGCAAACTAAGTTCGAGAACCCGGGTTCAAAACCTGGTGAGAACACCTATCTACTTTGCGTTTTGAATAATTTGGAAAATAAATGTCCCAAAGGTGGGTGTACATGCGCAGTACCATATATAGCCACTGCGCAGGAGGTTCTATGACGTACTGGCATTCAGGATGGTGGATGATGGGCTTGGGGTTAAGGTTAAGGTGAGGATTAGGGTTAGGGCTAGGGTTAGAGTGGCCGTAAAGGTGGGTGTGCATGCGCAGTACCATATATAGGCCACTGCGCAGGAGGTTCCATGACGTAATAGCATTCAGGACGGTGGATGATGGGCTTGGGGTTAGGGTTAGGGTGAGGATTAGGGTTAGAGTGGCCGTAAAGGTGGGTGTACATGCGCAGTACCATATATAGGCCTCTGCGCAGGAGGTTCTATGATGGAATGGCATTCAGAAAGGTGGATGCTGGGCATGGGCTTAGGGTTAGCGTGAGGATTAGGGTTAGGGTTAGTGTTAGAGTGGCCGTAAAGGTGGGTGTGCATGCGCAGTACCATATATAGGCCTCTGCGCAGGAGGTTCTATGATGGAATGGCATTCAGAAAGGTGGATGCTGGGCATGGGGTTAGGGTTAGGGTGAGGATTAGGGTTAGAGTGGCCGTAAAGGTGGGTGTACATGCGCAGTACCATATATAGGCCTCTGCGCAGGAGGTTCTATGATGGAATGGCATTCAGAAAGGTGGATGCTGGGCATGGGGTTAGGGTTAGCGTGAGGATTAGGGTTAGGGTTAGTGTTAGAGTGGCCGTAAAGGTGGGTGTGCATGCGCAGTTCCATATATAGGCCTCTGCGCAGGAGGTTCTATGATGGAATGGCATTCAGAAAGGTGGATGCTGGGCATGGGGTTAGGGTTAGCGTGAGGATTAGGGTTAGGGTTAGTGTTAGAGTGGCCGTAAAGGTGGGTGTGCATGCACAGTACCATATATAGGCCTCTGCGCAGGAGGTTCTATGATGGAATGGCATTCAGAAAGGTGGATGCTGGGCATGGGGTTAGGGTTAGCGTGAGGATTAGGGTTAGGGTTAGTGTTAGAGTGGCCGTAAAGGTGGGTTTGCATGCGCAGTACCATTTATAGGCCACTGCGCAGGAGGTTCCACGACGTAATGGCATTCATAAAGGTCAAGAAGTCAATACAGAAACATTAGAGTTCAATGCTCGTTTTGAGGAAAACAATGATAAAATTAGTCGATATATACATATTTTTACAAAGCATACAATATGATGATACTATTTAAATTGCTAAATGTCAAAAAACGTACCATATATCAGTATTTTGTCTATTTATTGCGGAACGATGGACCAGGCCTAAATTAACTGCATTGAAAAAAACGTTGTACAAACTAACACTTTTGGATGTACTGGATAATATGTATGCTCTAATTAAAGGTAAGTGACATGGTTTTGACATCCCAGAAGCTTAGTAAAATATTAGCTGATGCGACACAGGATTTTACTGAAGTATTCCAGAACTTTACCAAAATCTGAAATATCAACTATGTAACACCACACGGTTTTGCTTGCTAAAGGACCCCACAACGAGGGAAATCAATTATCTTCAGCCTAAGTGACTTCAAATATCTAACAGTATATCAGACTGCTACAATTCTTTGAATTGATTCACTTGTAAAAGGGGCAGTTGATATTGATAGGTATATGATTAATATGCCACTGCATTTCCTTTCGAATTGGAGTAGTATTGTATTAGCTGATATTTCAGCAAGCTTTTGGGATATCAAAATCACGTCACTTACCTTTAATTAGAGCTTACATATTATATCCAGTAAATCCAAGATTTTTAATTCAACAACTGTTTTGGTCATTCGATTAATTTAGGCCTGTTCTATCTTTCCGCAAAAATAAACAAAATACCGATAATTTGAAACGTTTTTTGTCATTATCGAAATTTTATTAGTATCCTCATATTATATGCTCTGCAATAGTATGCATATGTCAACCTTGTTTACAATTATTTTCCTCCAATGCTAGCATTTAACTTTGGACTCATTGATATACAAAAGCTATTTGCCCCTCTTTAACATGGCCGCCAAATGACATCACTGTTGTCTGCACGAATCGTGCGGAATCGGGTATCTAGCGCCTGGGCGCTTTATATCATTGGGTTAGGGTTAAGGTTAGGGTTAGAGTACCCTAGAGGTGGGCGTGTATGCGTAGTGCCATACATAGGCCACTGCGCAGCAGCAAAAATGAATATAATGACAAGTTTTCGAGGGGGAGACTCAATCAGAAGCAATTTTTCTCACCTGACATTTGTGAAGGTGATCTTCTAAGTGATTAATAGTGCACTCAGTCAGCGGTTTCTTGACAATTTTCTCAATATCGCGCAACCAACTCATCATATTTTCCATTGTTTCAGTATATCGTTCCCAGGCCTCTAAGGTGTGTCTCAATTCTCTAACTTTCTGGGCCGAGTCATCAAGAATGGCAGACCACGTGACATCAAGGTCTTGCATCATTTTTGAGACATTTTGTGCCAATAGAGAGTGTGACATTTGAAGCATACTTTGGCCAACTTTACAAAGTGTCACATAAGCTGGGTTGTATTTATCAATCTGCCTCTGGCAATTCTAAAATCAAATAACTTGAACTGTCACTTCATCAAATCCACAGCTTTACCCAGTATAACCAACCTTCAACTGAATCCTTTTTGCAGTATCAGGTAGTCTACATGATTGCAATCTGTATAATAACAACTTAATGGCACAGTGAAAAGAAGATATACTTACAATCACATGCTGAAACTGATCTCGAAGCCGTTCAATACTTGATGACGCCATAGCAGGAACTTTTTGATTCAACTTCTCCTTCATTTCTGTGCTTACATCCATCAGTTCTTGGGAGAGTTTCTTAAACTGCTGCCATTTTGAAGTTGCCTCGTCTTCACTTCTCTTCACTCGATTCAGTAGCATTAATAACTTTCTCCATTTTTCATTAACAGTTGTCAGACAAAATTCCAACTGTATATTGTAACTGTTGTTGAGAAATCGACTGGAATCCAATTGCTCGGCAAGATGACGTAATGATTTCAATTTGGCTTGCATCGTTTCAACACACTCCTGTAAATAAACAAAGCTAATTAAATTGAGCATAAAACCAACTACTTTCTAAATAACTAGCAAAAGACTATAAAAGAAGAAACGTACCTCAATAGAACTAAAGTTATCCTCGTTTCGAATCTGGTCTCGATCTCGTGCGTTCAACTGACTACTCACATCGTCAATGTCTTTTGTCAATCTTTGAATTTCATCATGGAAATATTTCAGATCGCTTTGCAACTTCTTTAACATTGTCAGATGATTAGTCAAATCGTTCATTCTGCTCTCCACGTCAAATGTCATTATCTGTACTTCAGTCAACATTCCTTCACTTGTAACGCTGCCTCGTTCTCGTACAGGATGTTGCCTACAGTACAAAATACTTTCCAACTCGGACATATGCTCTTCGGACACTTCAACCAGTTGCTGCAAACAAAATACAAGATGAAGAAAAATAAGCTAAAGATAAGATTCACGAATCTATAAGTGAAATCAAAGGCTTTAATTGAAGTGTGTCTCAAACCTCTGTCTTGATAATTTGTTGGTTCAATGGATAGATTCTCCAGTCAATCTCACTTCCACGTATGCTGCTCAGCCAAAGAGAGGTTAGCTCTAGAACTCTTTTAACATCAGACCATTGGTCGACATCTCGATGCAATCTGACAAAGTCAAACAGAAAACAATTGAAACAATCATCTCTTGAAATGGTCAAACGAATGGTGAATAGATGTCGTGTTGTACAGTGTCGTGTCGTGTCGCGTCGTGTCTTATTCAACTCACCTTTCCAGCAAAGAATTTGCCCTTGAAACAAGTGCATCGAATCTTGTTTGTAATTCTGAGCAACTTCTTGGTAAGACACAATTCTCACCCATTAATCGTTTCACTTTATCAGCCAGTTCTCTACTTGAATTGATGCAGTTTTGGTAACTATCTAGATCATTTTTTAATTTCTGAATAAAAAAATGAAAAACATTAGCCAATCATGGTATAGAGTTTGGATCATGTGGGTGGTTGAATAAACGTAATAAATGTTGTAATATGAAACACGAGGATATGAAATAGTTCAAACCTACCCTGCATTTTTCAAACTGCTTTTGTTGAGATTCATAAGATGTTGTTTGTAGGTTATTCGAAATAGCTGAACACTCAACCTCTTTTCCATGTACCCATGATTCCAACTCTCTCTGCACTTGTTCATAACGAGACAGTTGACAGAAAGCATCAGATAGCACGCGACACTTCTCGGAATGTAACCGTCTTGCTGACGCCAATCGAACATTAAAATCTTTCAAACGTTGGTTGATGTTTAATTGGACTTTGGTATGAATGAAAATTTCATTTGAACACTCATCGGAACGTCGTTTTAATTGCTCAATTTTATGCTTGCATTCTGCTAATTCATTTTGCAATCCCTGAGGATAATAATTGAAACAATTTCTGAAATTAGGTATAATGTGAGTAGCTATTGGGTCTTGTTGGTAATAGGTATGTGGAAGCCACCTTATGTCTCAAAAAGCAATCCTCAATCTGACCATTGGTAATATTTTATAAATACTGGATAAATCAGAAAATGATAATAAGACGTTACCTGTAAGTAATTGAGTTGGTCATTGATGAGCCTTGAGGTTAGTTCAGCAATAGCATTTTGATCAAAGAAGCCTTCTGCTCTCACCAAAACATCTTCAATCTGTCGGCTTTCCGTAGAAAATAGCTCCAATAATTCAACAAAATTCTGAAAGTTATTCAAGTCGTTTGCAATCTGTCGCCACAACTTTCCATGCTTTTGAGAAATCCTTCGAGCTCTTTCAAATATCTCCGTTTTAGCTACGATCTCGTGACTTGACAACGACAGCGCTGATTGGTTCAATTTAGCAACAGATTCCTCCGATTGGCTAAGTTGATTCTTTGATAACTCCAGCAACCTCTTTACTTGGTATACATCCTCACCAAATTCTAACTGATTAATATCCATGATGCTTTGCTCTACTTTCTCAATGCATTCTTTCAAATCACGTGCTAATTCGTCAAATACTCTCATCTCATTGGCTACGTCTTCCACCGTATTTTTACATTTCCTGAAAGATGTCTCGTAATCTTCAAAAATCTTGTTCAAACTCTTTGCCTCATCGTGCAAGTTCTTCTTAGCAAATTTCCTCGTTCTCTCCAGTTTACGAAGATTGTTACTCATATTCCTACACTCTTCAATTGCAGCTTCAGTGTTCTGTTACAGAAATAATTAATTATAAGTTTATTCGTGACCAAACAATACATAAAAGCATTACATAAAAAAGCCCAGTCATGATATCTTAGCAACGTCAAATTGCTTCATACACAGCATAGAATCTTACCTTGTAATAGCGAACTTCTTTATCAACATCTGCAATATGTTTTATCGATGCAGGCAAGCAATGACTCTCAAAATCGATTTGCAAACAGTCTAATTTCGTCTCCAACTCAGCTGTTAATTTCTCAATCTCTTGAAATTCCATATTCGACAGAAGAGAATTCAGATATTCCATCCTCGCTTTCATTTTAGTCTCGCATTCGTGCCATTCTTTATCGAAACGCTTTAGCTCCTCATCAGCAGAGATTTGCGGACTTCGAATGTTCTTCTTCAGGTTATCAACAAGAGCATACAACTTCTGCACTTCTGGACTTCTATCTAAGAACTGTTCGGTGAATTCCTGAAATGAAATTATATACAATACGTAAGCTCTAATGTTAATAATTGAAATAAATTAATACAAGATAAATTTCAGCAGAGATAAGGTCATAAAATAGGCCCAGACCTGAATCATGTTTAATTCTTCTTTGATCAGTCCAACTGAGTTGAAAAAATTGCTTTCATCTTGTATTGACACAATGCACTTCTGCAACAACTGGTCAAGATCTTGAAACGCCCGTAAAAATTCCCGCCAAATTCTGCAAGCACTGTCCAATCGACTCAGTTGATTACGTATCCCATCACGCAATTCGATCCATTTATCATGAAGAAACTGTTGCTTGGCAAAAATGAATTGATTATGCGTTATCTGAATGAGGTTGGCAGCCTCTTTATCGATTCTCTCTTTCAACTTCTGTTTCTCGTGTGCACGTTTCTCCAATTCACTGAAGCGAATGAATTTGATTACGATGCTTTCTTGATCGTATTCCTTAGTTTCAATCAAAGCAGACACGGATATATCCCATAGCTTACTCGACCATGCGAGCAGATAATCACATCTTGCAATGAATGACTGCCACAATAGAACCGTGTTGGTTAACACGCTGACTTTGTTGCGTATTAACTGATATACGTTGTCTGCCTTTGTTATTGTCATCTTGTATCGTTGCTCTACTTCGATTTCTATTTTCACTTTTGAAGATGACATCAATTGCTTGTAAATGAATTGCAATGGTAGTTGTTTGCTTTTCAGATCGTGTGCCAATTTCTAAAAAAACCAGATAACATATTAGCTACCACCAACTATCAGCAATAATTATTCAAGTACATGAAATGTCAATATAATTAAATAGAGATAAAAGTAAATTTACCTGAAATTCAGTGAGTAATATCTTGGCATGTTTAAGTTGACTTGGAATTGAGAATGCAGCAATTCTTTCATTCACAGTTAATTTATGTTGCGATAGAAATTGATCAAATGCATTTAACTCCATCTTGAAGAAATCCAGTGCAAAGTTTCTCTCGATCTTCCTTGCGCGTCTTCTTCCCGCCTTTTCATAAACGCCAGAAAATGTTGGAGTGGCTGATACAGTTGACTTTTCACTCACATCGTCTGCGAATTCATAATCTTCTCCGTATTGTCGGATGAGGAAACCAGGATAGTCGGAAACCATCTTTGATGTAGATTGTTGGAACTGCATGACAATGTTTTGAAGATGACGGTTGGGAACAGAGGTCTCTGAATTCTTGTTCAATTCTTGGAATAGAGATTCCATGATTTGTAACTGATCTTCAATGCTCTTCAAAAGAAAAAGAATTAGTAATAATTATCATGAATAATAACCATGACCATATGAAGTGACTTGGTAATGAATTGAGTTTGTCAAATAACTTACAACAAAGAGTAATCTGATAGAATGCCTGTCGATATCATGTTTACAATCAAGAACATTTGGCATTAGTGACGATTTAACAACAGCTTCTTTTAATTTCTTCAACCATAACATCAACGATGCTTTACAATGCGACCAATCATCTTCAGTCAAATCATCTCTGATCACGTCGACGGCATTATGTGCCAACCTCTTTATCAAGAATGACCTCTGTTCGAATTTTCTGCATAAATGATTCCACAGAGCCTCCAAGTGACTATGTTGCTCGGAGCACTTCTGCGCAACGTCTTTAGAGCCCAGTCTATCGAGAAGCATCTTCAAATCGTGCATCTTTGGCACGTGTGAACATATCTCAAATGACATTCGCTATAACAACAAAACAGAATGTTGTTATACATCATGCTATGCTTCCTTCATCAATGCAAAAGCATAGCATGATGTAGCAACATAGAATGATGTATCATGGAATGATAACAGAAACAGCGGTGAATATGTTTGTACATGTCTGTTCAGTGATAATGTCATGATGAGAATTAAACCTTATCATGTCAGTATCGGGTCATTAAATAAGCCAATATGTCCGATTGAAACATACCACATGTGCCATTGAAATATTTCCAAGTTGATCAACAAGAACTGAACGCGGTAATTTCTGCCTCAAATTCTCCTCACATTTCACCAACCAATCAAACATGTCAGAGAAGATCACCTGATAACTCAAATGATCATCTTTGACGTAATCAGCCTCTTTCACGCAATCGAGGCTGGCCAATGAGCTAGCTGTGGGCACTTCTGGCAAAGATGCATCCAGATCAATGCTGGAATCGTCTTTAGATGAATCAAAACTGACGTCATCAGTTGTAAATACAGTTTGTTCAAGGAACATTCGATCCTTAACTCGTACCCAGCTCTCATTCAATCCATCGAGATGCGATTGCACCAATTGGCGTATTTTGCTATCATTACAATCAATGATTTGTTTGCCAAGATGATTTAAGGAATCAATTTCGGATTGTTGGCCACCCAACACGCCAAAGAAAGCCTGAAAAACAACATAACAATAACAATAACAATAACAATAACAACAAATAACAAAACAACAGTTGAATCAAGGTTAAACGCTCATTGGTTGTTGAAGAGTGTGAAAGAGTAATGCAAAAGAAACCCACCCGCATTTGATTGGCTAATTCTTCCTGTCTATCCTGCGCATGCTCATCCTCCTCCACCAAAGAGAGGTCGTTGATATTCTTCATGGATTCGAGACAGTTTTGAATTCTCGAATAGAACTCATCCATGCCAGCGGCAACTGCTTCATGTGTCTCCGCATCAATTAGATCATCCAAACTGGTTGCACCGAAATGAAATTCCTCCGCAGCCCCGCTGTCTCTTCTTTGTCTCAAAGCTAATTGGTGAGCGCCAACATCTTTCAACTGAGAATGAATCTGAGCTGATATATGTTGCTTCTTAACATTTTTCACTGTCACTAGATCATCATCGTCTACTGCCCTTACGTCACTATCTTCAAATGCTTCACCGTCATGCAATTTTTTCACGTCATCTTTCATTGGTTCAAACATACCCTCGTCACGACTGTTCCTAATCTCTTCCAAAACTGATGGAACTCTTCTGAATTGATCACCTTGAAACGCAGTGGGCTCTGACTCTAGAACTCCACCAACAACAGGATGAATAAGCTCCACGTCATCATCATCAGCACTGCGTATCTTCAATGGCCAAACACCATCACTGCTGTCTTCTCCTTTATCGTTACCAATCTTATTATCACTACAAATTCTATCATCTTCGATTTGATCAATTTCCCTGCCATGGTCTTCGTCAATATTCGCCACTTTCGAAGACCCCAGTGACTCATTACTGAGTAAACTGCTTTTCTCGCTACCAATAAACGTTGTTACACTGATCTTTCTGACAGCCATCTCGCTTTCACACTTACCGAATTCTTCTGAAGCACCCCCTTTCATCACCTCTGTCGCATCATCGTGCGATAGAACAATGTCTATGACACCCATATCGCTCCGCCTTCGTCCACTATCGCTCAAATCGCTCATGTTAACTACGGCATATTGATAATCGCCTTCGTCGCCTTTTAACATCGTGTTCTCCGCCTTTTCTTCACCTTCACTTTGTTGTTCACGGACGGGCACTGCTGCTACTTTCTCATTACCATAACTATTGCTATCATTGCAAATTAACTCAATACTCCAATGATCATCTGTTTGGTTTCTGCTTTCTTTAGCTTGTATCTCCAGCTGCCATTCACATGGTGTTTGAACCATGTGATCGTCAGTATGGCTTCCATCTACTGAGTTATCTTTCGACGTGAATTCTGAAGCTTCAATCCAATTCCAAACGCGCGGCAGGAGGGGAGGCGGCCAGGATGAATCCAAAGAACGTCCCAAGTCAGGAGTTGTTTTTCCTTCAGAATGTGAGGACATGGACAACTTTCGCGGTGTAGGCGGAATGACATTGATAAATGGTAATGGCAGATCTAAAGATTGCCTTCTCGGGGTGGGTGGAATTACTTTGATATCAGGAGTTGATAAGGAACGGTGTATATTTGGCTTCGGTCCTAAAGTTGGGCGACCAAAAACATCAGGGCAGCGTGTTCCTGGTGATGTATCTGTAGGGTATTTGTGCTGTTCACCAGAATACATTGACCCGGTTGATTGTTTGCGAGGAGTGGGTGGGGTAACATCGATGAATGGTACTAGACTTGATCTCTCCGAATTGGCATCGAGGTTGTTATTGTCATACTCGTCTCCTGAAATCGAAGCTTCAAGCTTGCGACACAGCTCAGCATAATCCAACTCAGATTCTGGCGAAAGAAGAGTCTTACGGGGAGGGGATACCCCCGTCTTTCGTCTTCTACGCATGGCATCAAAATCATCCAGTGATACCGCTGACTTGCTGCTTTCCTTCATTGAACTCTCAGCTGGCTTAGAACCATTCAATTCAACAGTGTCATCAACGTGAACTGTTTCCAACGGGCAGAGTGATAACGGTTGCAAGCTGATTACGTCATCAGCCATTTGTGCTGCTTCGAGTAATGTGGCTTCGTCGCTCGCATTGTCAAGAATTGTCGTATCTGATGTTGCAGAAAGCTCCTGCGCAGCTATAGATACTACTGTCGAGGCTTGGGAAGAATAGAACACGATGTCATCATCTGCTTTTGCTTCATGTTCTTTATCAACATCGTTTACCATGCTGGCGTCGTGTGCCTCGTGTTGGTTAGTTGAATGGAGTCTGGGAGATTCTAACTGATCATGGACCTCACTCACAGGCGCAGCCTCTTTTTGGTTGACGCATGCCCTGCTCAAAATAACCCTGTTAGTCAAAGAGTTAATCAGTTGTTCGATTGCAGAAGGATTGTGATTTTCTTCATGATCAAAGGAGTAGACACCACTGGAATCCGAGATCATCGAGCAAATCGAAGATGAGCATGGATCATCGGATTCCTCAATCCGTGGTTTGAATTTCATTCGATCTGTTTCTGGCTTCGTTATTGACAGTTTCACCTTGAGATCAGGCTTCCTTGCTTTGCCTGACTCCCTCCTTGCTGAGCCATGTTCCTTCTCGAGGAGTCGATCTAATTCCCCGATCCTTCTTGCAAATTCTTCCACGTAGTAATTGTCATCGACGCAGGTGACGGCATAATGATCAAAATCACCAATGCCACTTTGGTTGTTCATTGCCTCCACTTCACCAGTTATTGCACCATCTTCTATTGCACGCATCTCATTCGACTCAAGAAACTTGAATTGACCACGTGACATATCATCACGAATAAGTATCGGCTCAATGACGTCTTCAATGATATCATAACGAGGCTGCATCATCATTTCATTGTTGTTGCTGTTGCCAGTCTCGTTCACAATCCTCTCGATGCTTTGCAAAACAGATGACTTTGACTCCTCTAAAGATTGGCTGTTATCAAACGAGTCCAGAAAACTTGCTTCAAGCAAAGAGATCTGCAGTCTGTCCCACCTTTCATTTAATTGATCAATTGCCCGCTGAATGCTGTTACCCTTCCTGTCCATACCTCGCCATGCTTCATCGATTTTATCCATGGTCGCTTCCACTTTATCCAGTCTTTCTTTCATCATCTGAACAAAGTAAGTTCTCGGATTAATTGTATTATTCATTGCAGAGTTTAGAATAAATGGAACTTGGTGGTGAAAACTGTAAAAAAACCCACCATTTTGGCAAACGAATCTTGTTGACTATCGACAACGAATATCTGTTCATTTGCAGGGAGAAGAGCGTCACAATCAATTATAGAATGAAGAATCATTTTTCCGTACTCTAAGCCATGTTCAACTTCACTCTCCAATCCAGCTGCAATGTTTTCGACACTTTGAATTTCGTTCGAATACGATTTCTCCCCCAAATAATCCGACTCGGTTAAGAGGGTGGAAAATGCACAACTCTTTGCTTGGAAATCAATTCGATTTCTGTAAAGCTGTTCCTTCATCTCCTACAATTAGAGAACAAAAAAGGATTGAATTAATGCATTAATAAGCAACAAAAAGTAACACATCAATAATGGCAAGTAAAAACTCTGTTTGAGCAAAAAAAGAATGTTATAAGTAACAAATGTTGCACTTGTGTCGCTCAGGAATACATTATATAGAAATATTCAATGAAATTCGAAATACATACCATCAATATTGATGTGATGTCATCAGGAACTGTTTTCGTAGAAAGAGCAGAATCATAAAAAGATTGCAACTTCTTATTTTCATCTATCAGCCATTGCTTGAACTGAGCCAAATGATTTACGAAATCACTTTTCGGCATGACTGAGCTCGGGTCCTCAGAACTATCTCCTCTTTTTTCACCAGTACGACCCGTTAATTCTGGCCCAACTGCTCCGTCTTCAGCTCGCCCAGCTGATTCCTGAGAAAAATATCAAAATTGAGATGAGAGTTTCGCCAAATTACAGCCAAAGAGAATTTACGATACGAAAAGCGACGCCACGCAGAAGACAATTTTCTGTGATCGAACCTTTGAACAGAATAAATTGATATATGCCGCACCATGGACCAAAGAATGGATGGAGCAATAAGTGTTGTTGTGTTTTTAAAGGAAAATCAGCCCTTATTATTTGCTATGATTGGATGCAGGTGAATTGTAATCACCTGTTTCTGTTTTGTGCGCCATTCGCAACTGTAAACAAGGACAGCTGACAACCTGACCGAATCTTCCTCAACTACGTCAACAAATATCAATGTCCATACAGATTTAATGAAGTATCTAAGTATCAATTTTTCTTCAACCTATCGCAACTTCTGACAACATGACAACGTCTTAGTTGAAAATATTCCCTACTTAAGAAGTTCAAAACTCGAATCATCCTCAACATTTGAGACATCTCGAAATATTTCACGACATCTGTGAAGTATTTCGCACTTAGCCTTAGGAAAAGATTTATTTATTAACGAGCTCAAAACAATGTTAATATCAAATAAATTGGCAAAGCACCAAAGAAAGATTATAATCCCAAGTTAATTACACAAATTAATAAAAAACTCGAGAAGTTTTTAAAGAACTTCATACATATAGTTACTGATTTCATATAAGCGTAATATTGAGGATGAAAATGAAATTCCGAAAGATTTCGTTTTTTCTCGACTTATAATGAATAAATAAATAAATGAAATGATTATGCGCTCATTCGGTGCAGTAAATAAAAGATATGGTTAGAGAAACAATACCTGATGTCCTTAATGGCCCATATCAACAAAATGTCAAAGTAACCAAAAAATAGTTGACACAGCCTAAGCTTTAAGACCAATTTCAAAGTTCGAATAGAACTTCAATTATATTTCTGTTATTTATATGTCCATATCTTCACATTCTCAAAATTCATATTCTACATGAATTTATATAAAATGTAATTTATAATTTATTGGATTTATTATCATTTATATTTGCTGAACTTATTTGCACACCAAATTTAGTAGCTATGTAAGTGTCGTTCAAATGCATGTCATAATTTACGACAATATTCACTCACTACAAAGCCATTGATAAAAGCGCAGAGATAAATATCACAAAGAAACCATTACCTGAACAGTAGCTTGATCCTCAAAAGATACTTCTAATTCACGAGCCTTGACACTGGAAGGAGATTCTCTATCCAGTAGACTGTCAAACACGTTATCACAAGTGGATATGAGCCTCTCTATGGCTAACTTTTGGGTCCATGTACCAATGTCCTTAACATGACATTCTAACATTTCTTGCTTCACTACTAATACATCATTTTCAATCTCCTAAAAGAGAAATCAATGAATTTATGTACTCTACATTTGACATAATAAGCAAGGTGATAAAGCAAAAGCAAGTGGATATCAGACAAAACCCATTAAATATTAAAAGAGTGAAAGAATGCCGCAAGTGGAACACATGCAAGTCAGCTGCTCAATTTCATATGCACAAAAGGGTTTATGAAATTAATTGCCATTCTTTCCCTATGAAAATCCAACCAACTAGTCCAACAACAGTTATACTCTATCAGTGGGCGTGAAACATTAGAAGTAAACAAACCAGCGATCGTTCTGCATAGTGACAAACTCCTCTTATCTTATACGGGTTCGTCATAATAACACTTCATACCTGAATATCCAGCATAGTCTCATCATTCTGTGCTTTTTCTTGTAATGTAAGAACAGTTGAACGAAACTCGCAGATCCTCTCTTCTAGTTGGATCGCATCTGCTAATGCCTTATTTGCGCATTCCTTTCGTTGCGCAACTTCGACCAAAGCAGATTGGAGGTGGTCCTTGATTGTTTTAATCGCTGGTCCGTATTTTACATATGGCGACGACTGAGAGCATTGGTCAATGGATGATAATATTGAATGTATCCGACTGAAGCCCTGCTCGACGTCCTAGAAATACAAAAACTTGTCAATAAACCCCCGGATCATAGGGTAAATTACATTGTCTACATTTGGACAATATGATGCTTTTAGGGGGGGGCTACTGCAGACATAGTGAATAAATGCAAAGCCTACCTGAAGTGTGTTCATGGACGATTTTAATGATTCGATCGATTGATATTCTGATTTAAGCGATGCCAAAAGTTGATCAACATTACTCAGCTCTTTTGATGCTTCCTTCATCAAACTGTGTATTATCGACTCTTCTTCATTTACAATAAGATCTTCTGAATTCATATCTTCCGAACTTTGTAACGTTTCGCTCAGTTCAGAGTTAGTAAACAGATCTGAATCAACAGTGAACTGGGATTCCTTAATGTCTTCGTCTTCTTGATTATCAACTTCACAACCATCTTCTTCATCATAATTCCAAATATCATCATCAAAGATGCATTCACTCTGCAGATCTTCTAGTTTCAATTCATCAACAATTTCAGAAACAACATTAGGGTGATATTTCACTTCTTTCATCTCCTTATTCCTACTTTTCAATGCTTCAATCCTGATCAAACAATCCTCATTTTCCAGCTCAGATAAATCATCAGACATCTTGCCATAAAGACTCGTTATATTCATCAATTCATTGCTAATATCACCTGAATCATTCGCAGCTTCAAGCTCATCTAATTCATAATTTAATATTACTTTCATTTCATTCATGACGTCATCTTTTGTTTCTCCCAGTTGATTAATTTCATCGTCGATTTCTGCAATGAATTCAACATGGTTGACCATCAGATCTTCAACTTCTTTGAATCTAAATCCTTCTATAACTTCTTTTAAATTCTCCACTTTCTGAGTACAATCTTCTTTCGTCTCACATAGCCTTTCAACAAATTCAGTAATTTCTCTTGGGTTTCTAATCGAATCCGACGCATTAAACACATCGAATCCATCCTTCGCATTTTTGATATTTTCATTTTCTGATATTTCTTCTACAAGTGATTTGGCATGCTCTATCGTGGCGATATTTCCTCCAGCTACTTCATTCATTTTTTGAATTTGACCAATCAGATCTCTTATCTCTTCACCAATCATTTCCTTTCGTTTGCAATTTACGTCATCGTGTGAACAATAAAAAGAGTTGAGAAATTTTTGACAATCCTTTTCGAGAGATCCAAGCCTCAATTTGAAACCAATAGCCTCGTTGTGATACTCTTCAATGGTGTCTTTACTTGAAATGTCACCCAAACTGCCATTAACTTCTTTAAATCTTCCTTTCAACAAGGTCATTTCTGATTCCAACTCTCTTTCTTCGGTTATTGCATTCTCTAATAAAATCTTCTTCAATTCTAGCCTCGATTTAAAACAAATCAATTCTTCATGTAAGCTCAAACTTGCAGCCTCGATCTCAGATTTACTTGCTCTTGGTTGGACTTGAAAAACCCTCGGTAATGTCGAAGATAGATCTGATTTCAAATCTTCAACATCTTTCAAGACATTTATAACGTTGTGCAACCTTTCCACTAAACTACCTTTTTCTGAAACCTCGGTTTGAGCTTCATTTAGCCTCGTTTTGAAATCACCAAGATCTAAATCAAGTTTGTTGAACTCCTTCTGCAACTGTAAATCTAAATTGTTGACTTCATTTTCAATTTCGTCTTGCAATGCTTGTCTCTTGCTCTTAACATCATCTAATCTTCGACAGAATCCTTCTTTATCTAATCTGGATAAATCTGCATCTTGTAATTCAATTTCAAATGAATCTTCTTCTGATTTTAACTGACGAATCGCAATCTGGACACCAATATGCTCTCCTGAATCAATGCAAGATTTAATAAATTCTAATTCAGCTTCAAGTTTGTATAAATTATCTTCAGCTCGCTTAGTTTTTGCAAATATTTCGTTCACTTTTGATGTTTCCAATGACAAACATTTTTGTAATTCCTTCGTTCTTTCATATAACTCGTAAGCATTCTCTTTTAGCATAGATACATGATCAGATCTGAATTCATTCATGCCATCCAAGTCTTTGATGATGCTTTGCAGCAAAGCATAGTCTCCCTCAATCCCAGATGCTACCTTCTCAAGATCATTAGCTGTGCTTCCTACTGCGCCATCCAAATTAGCTGCGAGCCTAGCTATTTCTTCGTAGTTACCATGTTTCAAACTGAGCTCTGATATAATATTCTCAATTCCACGTGTCTTCTCATTCCATGACGCATATTCATTCTCTGTCTTATTAGCATAACTGTCCAACATCGCCGATCTTTCGTGAATTGATTTCAAATCTTCTTCAATGGCTTTCTTCTCTTTGATTGTCAATTTGCTCAAAATGTCACCACTTCTTGAAACAATATGAGTTCTTTCTTCCTGAAGCTCCACCAACGCATCCATTATCCTTCGAATTGATTCAAATCTGGTTTCGATGCTTTGCTCAGACGTTTGAAGCGTTAGAACAGAGTCTTCTAGCTCATCAAGCCTCAACAAGCAGCCAGCAACTTCAACTAAAAGACAATCTCGCTCTGATATCGAGGCATCCAACTGGTTCATCTTCTGTGATAGTTCTAATTTAACACACGACCAATTGTTTTCAAGTTGTTTTATTTGTTGTAGCAACATTTCACCCTCCTCTTGTGGTAAATTCTCACAAAATGAACAGCCAGTAATAATGATAGAATTCACTTCCCCATCTAGACTATCGACTTGGTCGCTTAAATTGTTCCTTTCATTCAAAAGCTCTTCGACAGACTGGGCTTCATCACTATTATTATCATTATTACTAACTGCTTTATTTGCAATCGCAATCCATTTCATGTTAATTTGAACTTTTCCTTCAATCTCCTTCATATCGTTCTTCATTGAATCAAGTAACTTCAATTTCTTTTCAATTGCATTCTTCCTTGCTTCCACTCTTCTTTCGGCTTCTTCCACAATCTTCTCTACTTTCATTGCATCACTTCGCGGTAAATCATTGCTAACCTCCACCAACTTCTTCAATGTATTCTTGATATTCATGTCTGCGTTTCCAATTCCTTCCAATTCCTTTAATTCAACTTCTCTCGCTTCCATCATATTCTTGCATTTTACAGTTTCATCTGCCATTGGTGATTCAGTAAAGCTCAACGCATTATCAGTTTCAGATATTAGCTCCTCCACAGCAGCTTGTAGATTCCCCACTTTGCCTCTTTGAACTGCAACCAATTCTTCACTCTTTTGTATTACTTGCTCCAATGAATACAAATTCCTATCAATTTCATCATCATCTTCTACATAAATGCTTTTATCACCAAGTTCGGACTCATACTCCTTTCTCAGACATTCATACCCTTTTCTTGCATCAAGCAGAACTTCTTCAAGCTCATCAGTACTTGCTTGAATATCTTCGAAACTATCAAGTTTACCATTCATTAAATCCTTTGCTTTCCCCTCTACCATGTCTCGGTGATTCACAACTTTACCCAAGATGCCTTTCATATTTTCCCTCTGCTTTTCATAAACATCAATTAACTTTTCAGCTTCATTTTCCAAGCTATCTATCTTCTTTGTTATCAAACTAACAACTTCATCAATAGAAGAATGATCTTGAAGAGGCAGTGAAGCAATAAAGTCCTCATTTTCAGCAAGCTCGCTCTTCAATCCCTGTTTAAGTTTATCAACAGCTTCTTTGCATTTCTCGATATCAGAAATCTTCTCATTTGAAAATCTCCCCTTCTTTGCAACATTGATTTTATCGTTTGCATCATCCACTGACTTCATGACTTCATTAAGATAATCTAGAATCAGTTTCTTTTTTTCAATCTTCTTTACAATTGCTTCCTTTTGCAGAGAGCAAGAATTCGCTGTATCGTTCATCTTCATCTGAAGTAGTTCTTTCTTCTCGTCAATACTCTCATCAATATCTGCAATCTTTCCTTCCAACATCACCTTTGACTTATCGTGAAATATTCCGCCAAACCCTTTTTTAATTTCACTCAACTTTGCAGCTTTTTGTTCCTCGATATTTAAAATACTGTCCAAACTATCCTCTTGGTGGTCAAATACAGTCATATCCTTAATATTTTCCAATTGAGACACGAATTTATCTATGTTCTCGTTCAATTTCGATACAGCCATTTTCTTATCACAAAGCATTCTATGTTGGTCTCCAAAGCGCTCAACAGCATCTTCCAGACTCTTATTCAATTTTGCGACCAACTCGTTGAGATTCATGGCATCATCTTGGGGCAATTGCTGAAGTTTATCATCACATCTATTTTCTAACTCTTGTATCTGTAAGTCAATCGCATCGAACTTCAAAAGGTTTTCTTTTAATAACGTAATTTCGCCGTCAATACCTCCTTTGTCATCCCTGTTTAACAGTTCTCGAGCTGATGCATCAATCATTTCCTGCACTTCGTCAATTTCATCCATTGCATTCCGATAATCGCTTTGCAGACGCTGTAAACAATTCAACTCAACATCAGCCTTCTCAACCGACGATTGGAGCACTTCTTCAAACTCGTTCTTCATTTCCAAAACCTCAGCTCGTTCACCGCCTGGCAACTCGTCAATAAAGCCGTTCAAATCGTCGACAATAATATTGAAAACTTCTTCAATCTTTCCTAAAGCAGACATATTTTCACTGGCATTCGACAAAGCATCTTCAATATTCGTATCGTTGATTTCATCACTTATTGATCTTCTTAGCTCTTCTAATTGTTGCGATAATTTCGAAAGATCTTCTTCATAGCTAAAAACGTTATTTTTCAATTCTGCAAAGCTTTCTAAGCTCGTCTCTGTGTCCTCTTCCATTTTTATGAGCATTTCTTCCAAACTCAACAATTTATTAATTTGCCCAGAGGATCTGTCAAACTCAAACACATCGTATAATGTTGACAACTTATCTCTGACATCCGACAATTCTTCATTGACACCCTTAATTGTTACTTTTCTTCCTTCCAGGTAAGATATTATCTTGTCTAAGCAATCTTCATTGTTCCAGTGGCCATTCTCTAACATTTTCACACTATCGAATAACTCGGAAGATCTTTGTCCCAAAATCAACATCACTTCACTTGCTTTTTCACTTATCTCATCACTAATCTTTAATAACTTATCTCTTAAATCCCCAAGTATATGTGTCATATTTTCAACATTTAAAAACTCTTCGTTTTCCAACAAATTCAAGCAACAATCAAGTCTTGCTGAAAGATCATTGCATTTTTCTTTCTCTTCAAGAAGAATAGCAACTATATTTTCATTCAAACTGTCAACTGATCCCGAATCAAATTCATTCAACTCTTCATCCAATTCACATAATGTTCCAAGAAATTCCTTTTGTTTCTCCACCACAATTTTCTTCTCTTCCAATTGTTTTTCATAATCAGTTGACAATTGTTTTGCTTGTTCAAGCTCTGCTAATTCCCTGTTGCCAATGAAGGGGTCCAAATCAGTCAGCTTATCATGTAACTCGTGTTTTTTTGTTTCAAGTCTATGTTGTTGATTTAATATTTCATTCAAAACTGTGTCTGGCCATTCATTTCCACACAGCTGCGTGGGCGCATCTACGTCAACAATGACCTCACCTAAATGTTTTGCTGACATCTGTGTTTGTGCCACGAATTCGTCCACCTGTTCTTTGATATTTTTTAATCTCTCTTCTTCGCTTGATAACTCAGATATTTCATCCATACATTCTTTCTTAATTTTATCAACATTATCAATAGCTTTCGTATACTTCTCTTTTGCCAGCCTGTGGGACATACATTGTAATGCAGCTTGCTGTTCCCCAAGTCCTTCAATTACACCCTCGTTGTTGTGTATTGAATTCTGAAGTGAATTGATACAGCTCTCGATACTGTTTTCCTCTTTGATTTTCATCAACACAAATGAACTTGGTACCATTCCACATCTGAGTTTTTCAATAACTTCATTTACTTTGAAAAGTTGCTCCCCAGCATCCACATATTCTTTGTTGATCAATTCTGCTTGTTCTATTGATTCCAAAACTTTTTCACAAGTTTTTTCAATAGTTTTGATAAAATCGTCGTTTATTTTCAGATGAATACTTCTAACAGTTGAATATTCCACGTCTGCTCGAAGCTCTTCAACGTGACTTTTCAATTCCTTACTGCATTCTTCAATTTTCAATCGTAGCATACCATCATCTTCCGAATTTTCTAATTCTAACAGCATCTTTTTTATTTTCTCATCATTACTTTGTATTCCATTTATCTTGTTGACAATACTTGCATAGCTTTTTGCCTCCACTGTCCAGACTTGATGTTTATCATTCACTTCTGACAACTCAGACTGCAATTCTTCAACAAGGCATTCAAGGACGCGTTTTTCACTTTGAGGAGCTGACTCTACAATCTCTGCTACACCAGCCACAATTTCTTCACATTCAGCCTTCCTGGATATCATTTTATTGTGGTTTTCATCAACAAAACAAAAAACACTTTCTTCATCCTTTAATACACTCATATCATAATCATCAATTGTTCTCAATTTGTTGATAAACTCTTCCAATTTGCTCTTTTGTTTCAATACAGCATCTTCGAGTTTAGCAACTTCTTCCATCTCTTCTAGCTTCATATTTTTCTTTGCATTCAATTCGTTCATAATTTCATTGATTTTAGATCTTTCACTCTGCACTTCCTTTGCCAAAACCAGGTTCTCAATGCCTCCAACACTCTCCTTTGCTATTGATAATCTTTGCAAAAGAAGTTCAATATCGTCCACCTCGTTTCGTATATTCGATTTAATTAAATCGATCCCTTCTCCGGAAGATATTGTTTCTTCTTCATTTCCATAGTTTTCTAACTTTCCTTGAATATCATCGACTGTTTTCGTTAAACAATTTAACAGACCTTCATCTTTGTTAAACTGTTCTTTTGCTTTGTTTGCAATTGTTTTTGCTTCCTCAATTCTTTCACGACATCTTCCAATCTCGTTTTGAGTACAAGCTGAAACGTTACCAAACTCAGAAAGAGGTTCTAACGGTGATTCATCCAGCCTGTCTTTAATCGAGTCAAGCTCAACCCCAATCTCCGTAAACTCTTTTAAAAATCTGTCGAATTCTTCAGTTGTAGCATTTGCTACAGTGTCATTTAGTTCACAATCTAAAGCTGTGACTTGCTTCCTGATTCCACTTACTTCGTTCATGATTTCTTTCATATTGTCAACACCTTGAAGGGATTTCTCAACTGAACAGCGAACATTATCAACCTTCTCAATCAAACCTTCTTTATCCTGATCTAGCAAAAACTCATCTGAACTCTCTTCAATCGTCTTTTTCCTTTCTTGAAGGTCAACAAGAGTCCCCCTCAATCTTTCTTCATGTTTTCCCAACAATTCTTCGACCTTACCATAATCGGTTTCTGGATCTACTTCCACGATTTCTCTCTCAAAACATTCGCTTTTAGAATTGTTCAAATATTCATTCGTGTCACTGATAAATTTCTTAGCTTCTTCAGTTTGTTTCTTCTTACCTGTCAGCTTATTTTGCACATCAGAGCACATCACTGACAAATCATCAACTTGCTCTTTAATATCACTCAATTGCTCCGGTGTGATTTCATTTTGATATTTCATAATATCATCATTAACTTGTGGAATGTTCTCAATAATCTCATTGATACCATGAATCGCGTTGATCAATAAACAAATGCAATCTTGCAAGTTCTCCTCTTCCAACATTTTGCTGCAACTTTCATCAGTTTCTTTGACAACTGTTTTGAATTCATTGACTCTCTGTTGAATTTGTAAAATTTCTTCATTCAATTTCTTCATCTTAACAACATCTTCTTTTATTGCATGGCATCCATGCGTCATTTCCTGTGCGATTGCTTCCACTTTATTTACTATAATCGCTTGCTCTTCATCAGATAAAGTGTTATCATCCTTTACGAGTGTCATTTGTAGCAATTCAGCTTTGTCTTCAAGTTCTTTTATCTTCACCTCAGTATCTTCGATCCTCTTCAAAACATCAGTTGTTATTTTGCATTTCTTCAATTCTTCCAGAGTTTCCCGATGTACTTCTATCTTACCTTGCAAAACATTCAAATCAGATAGAACAGCAATTTTCTCTATAACGACATCATCTTTATCCAGTCTCCTTTTTGCTTCATGCAACCTCTCTTTCAGTTCATTTTCCTTTTCTAATAGAAAAACTTTTTCTTGCACTGGTAAAATTTCAAACTCTTCGCTGTTCACTTTTTCGTCTGCTGTTAATAATGCAACAGATTCAATTAATTCTACATTTTCATGTGCTTGTTCTTTATAAATGTCAACTTCCAAAATATCGAAATCTTTCAAATCAATAGCTTTGTAGCTCGACAATTTTTTAATAGCATTTTCTATTGTCCTCGCATACTCCTTTGATTCAATATTCACAGCATGAAACAATTGATCCTTCTTCGTCAGATTGTCCCTTGCTGACTCACAAACGAATTCCAAATGTTTCACTTCATTCGATAATTCGACAATTTCCTCTTCACTTTGACCTTTGCAAGCTTCAATTTTATGGCAGAGATCAGGTAAATCGTCAATAACCCGGCTCACCATTTCTAAACATTGTGAAATTGTAGATATGCAATTTTCAATACTTCCTTCCTCATTTAGTTTGCTATTCAATAGGTCAACTTTTTCAATTGATGCTGAATGTTTTTTCATTTGATCTCTTATGCTATCTTCAATCTCTCTCATCTTCTCTGCATTTATCCTATCATCTTCCAACATTTCGGCAATTTTCGATTTCTTCGAAAGAGCTTCAGAAAGCTTTTGGCATATCTCATCCTTGTCATTAGTTTTCAAATCTGGTGTCAGAGACTTAGCTTCTATCATACACGCTTCCAGTTCCGCTGAAACAGCTCCCAATTTTTCCAACTGTTTTTCATTCAGTCGTCTTGCTTCATCACCATACAAGTTCTCTTTTCTTGTTGCTTCTATCATCATTATCTTACTTTCAACTTCGTCCAACTTCGACATAACACCGATCTTCTCATTCATTAAACTCTCAAAATATTCCAAATGGTCCGTCACATATTTCTGTAAACGTCCAAACTCTTCCTTTAACTCAGTTCTGAATAAATCGCTTCTTTCTGCTTCAGATTCTGGAAGTTCTTTAACAATCGTACTCAAGTCACGAAGAATTGCTTCAACCCCATCTTCAAATTCACATACTGTTACCTGGGTCTTCTTAAGATCATTAACAGTAGAATCTATTCCATGATCTTCCTCAATACACCTTTCAACATGCTTGAATAAGGCAGCAACGAAATCAGTCTTCTCTTTCAACTTTTTAACAACATTGTCAAATCTTTTTGACAGTGATTCGAGTGACGACGTCACGCTCGCAAACAACGCCTCAATGCGATCATCAAATGTTTCGATCTCTGATAAAATCGATGAAATTTCTGAAATATCTTCAACGGAGCTCACCTCGCAATATTTCCTTGAATTTTCAATCAACACATCATTCTCCCTTCGCCTGTCTTTATAATAATCTTTCATATCAATGAGCATTTCTTCACCTTCAATCAATGACATGTGATCCATAATTCTAAAGTTCGTGACATTTTTTTCCACTTCTTTCAATACACTGATCGCATTTTTCAACCCTCTGGTGATTTCAATCTTATCTGAATACTTCTTTGCTATATCTTTCTGCAATATGGAAGCCTCGTTCTCAAATTCTTGCCATGTCTTCTTCATTTTATCGACTTCATTTGCAAATTCTAACTTTTCTTTTCCTTCCAATTCCACCTTCAAGTTGCTGGCCTTACGAATTGGTGACATCAATTGTCTTGCCTCATTTTCAATTTCAAAACAACATTTATTAACCTCGTTTAGCCGAGTCTCGATCGTTGCTTCATTCAATCCTTCTAATTGTTGCTTTTTTGATTCAACAAAAGACCTTGCGCTGTTAAATACAGTTTGATATCTTTGCTTATATTCCATAAGCTGTTGAGCCATCTTTATCTTTTCATCCAATGATCTTTCTTCATTTTCAATCTTCCTTGACAGCAACTCAAGTTGATCTTTCACAGCCTCGTTCTCAGAATTTACAACAGAATCAACTAACTCACCTGAATTCAACTTGGATTGACGTATGCCTTCAAGCTTCTCTTTCAATAAGCACATCTCCATGATCTGCTCTTCAGATGTCAGGTCTCTGTGCGATAGATCCACAGCGGCCTCGTTTACACACTCGACATCAGCTGTAATTTCTTCTAGCCTCGCAAAACAGAATGACGCTTCCAGCTCCCTTTTCAATTCTGTGGTTCTATTATCAATCTTCGAGCGGAGGTTTTGGAGATTTGTCATCAGATTTTCAACAACCTTATTTAAATTGTCGATGCCGTAAACCATCTTGAAATCTGAATAAAATAAACATAAAATGAAAAACAGATAAAGTATTGTATTGTCAAGATAACAAAACTAACAATAAAATAATAAAACCATTTATCACCAAAAAATAGAAAAACATTTGCACCTTGATTTAAATGAAGTTGTACGATATCATTAATTTGACTTTCTTTATCAATCAATTCATTTTCTATTTTCCCAACGTCTCTCAACTGTTGTTCAATTGTTGCTTCAGATTTTTCATCAACCAATATTTCTGCATATTCAATCCATCTATTCATATCAGCAATCGATATTTCCATTCTATCAATCATCTCCAAAGACCTTGACAATTCCAACTGCTTGGCAGATAATTCATTTTTCAACTCTGATTCTTTCGCCTCGCATTCATTAAGATGTTGTACCAAATCCTCTCTCTCACCACGAGGCAATATAGTAATGGCACCTTCTACAAAGTCAGCAACTTCCCGCAGTACTTCACAATGCATTGCCAAATCAGTTGTGGCTTTTTGCAAGCAGCTTTTATAACCTTCAGGTTCTTTGCATTTACTCCAGTTCAAACTATAATCCTCTTTAAAACATGTCAGCAATTCATTCCATTTCTTCATTTTTGAATCGAAGTTTTCAAATTGTTCCCTTGATTTACTCTCATCTTCAATAAACTTCTGCAGCGACTCCTTCCTTTTGGATAAACAATCCAGCTTTGCTGCTATCTTCTCTTTGTACTCTTCTTTCATTTCTCCATCTAACCAATCAGATATCTTCTCAAAGCTACTTGTGGCTGTCGATATGATACCATCTAATCTCAAACATTTCTCTTTAAAATGTTCAGCAGCCATGTTAACTTCCTCAAACGAGTTGAATTCTCCCACTTCTGAGCACAATTTAAAATCTGGTTCATCTTGAAGGCAATTAATTGCTTTCAAAAACATTAATGCATCTTCTTTCTTTGAATTCATGACAGCTTTTGTAGACTCTAAATTTTCCAGCCAATGTTCTTTTAACTCACTGAGTTCATGAGCATCACGTTGACTGACTTTGCTTACCAATAAAATATCACCCGACGTCCTCAATTTCTCAATACGACCATCAATCATTTCTAATTCTTCTTCACATTTATTCACAATATCACTCACTGAATTGTAGCGTTGAGAAGAATCTTTACATTCCTTGATAAAATTTGTCGATTCTTCAAAAACGTTTTCCAGTATAGCTTTACTTTTCATTCCTTCTTTGATATCAACTTCTCTTTCATTAACTTGAACTTTGTAATCATCAATAACCTTTTCATGCTGCCCAATATCCTTGTAAAACTCTGTTGCAAATTCTTCACCAATACAATCAGGCAGCATAGCACAATCATTCTTCAAACTTGCTAACATTTCTTTCATTTCTTCAATCTCACTTGCTCTCGCATTAACCAATATTTCAGCATCCTCCAGATTCAAGTTTTCATTTTCAATGTCCTCAAACGAATTTAATTGCTTCTTCACTGCATCAAGCTTGGTGAAAATTCTTCCAGAAACTTCTATACTTTGTCTAACTCGTTTAATCTTCGCATCCAAAGCTTCAGTTCTTTGCTGAATCTCTTCAGATTGTGAATCGATTTTCCTTTTCAAATCATCTCTTAAATCATCATTTTCAAAGACATCAAGGTTTTCACTGGCCATCTTCAACTCCTCTCCTTCGATTGATAATTCTTCCATATCACTTTGCACTTCATTGCACAACTCTTGCAACTCAGGACCAGTGATACTTTCGATCAAAAACAGTTTGGATTCAGCTCTCGCAAATCCTTCTGAGATATGGCTCATCTTTTTGTCCATAAACAAAACATGCTCCATCATTTTATCCAATTTGTCAAACTCGTTCTTCTTCTCAAAAATTGATGCAAAAATCTCCTTCTCCTGCTCAACAGGCAAATCTTCAAAACACATTGCCTTCACCTCTTCTTTTTCAATCTTCAACAATTTATTTCTCATCTCATTAATCTGCCCTTTTACTTCGAGAGCATTTTGAGGAAAGATTCCGAATGAGATTTTTATATTTATATCCTTGAATTGTTCTTCAATTCTTTCTTCTTCAATCCGACTATCCAATTTCTGTTTCAATGCTTTCAATTTTTCTTCTCTATCAATCTCTTCTTCTTTTGCTTTTCTCAAGATTTTCAGCTGGCAATGACAATCCTGAACATTGCGGCGATAATTTGAAACCTCTTCACATGAATTTTCATCAATTCTTCGCAACAAATCTTCAGCTAAATCAACCATTTCCTCATAATCCTTAACAGATGCATCACTTTCTGCTTCATCATCACTATCATCAATTGATAAATCAAGAGATGAATGGTTTATCATTGTTGAAGCTTGCAGTAAAAATCGATTAACATCCAATTTTAGCTCATCGATTTCTGCCTGCTTCTCAACCATTTCATGTAGCTGAGTCAGCTTTGTCTTCGCCTTGATATCGAGACTATCAAGCTTCAATACGAGGTTTCTGTCAGACAACCCAGAATTAACGTCATCTTGTAATTCGCTGACATCACCAAGAAATCCTTCCAAATTTTGTTTTTCCTTTTCTAAATTACTAATTGATTCTTCTACATTAATTAATTGATCAAACTTTTTTTCCAGGTTATCTACTTGTTGCTTCAATTCCAATGAATTCTCCAAGCCTGTTCTTCTGCTGCTAAGATCTGCTTCCATTCCACTCCAAGTCTTCTGAAGCAACTCAATCTTTTCATCCATCTCATTTTTCTTTACACTCGACGAGAAATTCTTCGTTTTATTGCTTAGTTTTTCAATCTTTTCCATTGCATTGTCAGCTTTTACGCAAATTTCAAGATGCCTCTTCATTTGCTCTTCCAAATTCAAATCAGATTCTGGTGGTGACGTGATCTCACTTTGAATTTCAAAAAGCTCCTTCATGATATCATCAGCCTCTTTCATTGCTAAATTCTCAGAAGACTGATCATCTTTTCTTGAGCTTCGAACTTCTTTCGTCAATGTCGAAAATCCATCATTAACACCACAAATTTCTGCCAAACATTCCTCTTTATTTACAGCTTCAACAACCAAATTATCCCAACCATTAATGATCTTATCCAATTGCTCTTGAAAAGAATTTCTCCTCTGAGGTGGTAGCCCATCCACAATTTTCTTTCCGCTAGCTAATAATCTTTGCATTGCTTCTTGGTGCATTTTAATATCATCGCAAACATTTCGATGTATTGACAATTGTTTTTTAGAATTATCACCCTCAACATCTTGAGATACAAGAATACCAACACTCTGCATCCACTCAACAAATCCTTCTAAATCTTCATAAAATGATTCTTGATCAGCAATATAATTATCAAAATTCAACTCAACCGAAGAAGCTCGTTCACTCAAACAACTCCATCTTTTAAACAACAAATCCAACTTCTCTTTCATCGTATTATTATCCTCTCCTCCAGGACATGACGATAACATATCATTGCCTCGTTTAAGAACGGCTTCGATTCGACCTTTCCGTTGATCAATCTCTTTGTAAACCTTCTCGTGGCTTCCAAATGCTTCCATCATGGCGTCTTCTTCTGCTATTTGTGTTAAATCTTTGTTAAAAATAACTTCCGCGCTCTCCAACCATGTAAAACAATCATCAACATCTTTACATATCTGAATGACAAATAAATAAACCTCTTATATCAATCGAATTGAATTAGAATTATCGAATTATATCAACAAGAAATGAAAAGTTCTCAAGTACATAAAAGTTTGTGACATTTGGACCAAATGAATAGATTCAAAATACCTTTTGCCTTTCAAAGGAAGCTTGCTGTAAGTCAGCAATATGAGTTTCTGCTTGTCTATTAATCTCCCCAAATGACATTTTTATTTCTTCAATCTGGCTTGTAAATTTCATTTTTTCATTTTCTGGAAGATCGCGTATGAATGAATCTGCTTTGTTGACAATTGTCTCCAACCAAGGTCCTTTGCTCTCAATTTCACTCACAATCTTAGCCGTCCCATCCAGCGTGACGTCAATCGATTCATTCTTCATATCAGGGAATTTGGATACGGTGGATCTCAACCAATTTGTGAAATCTTCAAGATCTTTACTCAATACACACTTCTGCTGATTCAAGTCCTCAAGTTTGCCTTCCTTTTCAGGAATCAATGCCTTGATAATTACAAGCTTGTCTTTAATATTCTTTTGCAATAATTCAAGTTTTTCATCTTTTGACGACCGTGAACTTGCAAGTAAATTGTTTATGGCTCCCTCTTTGATCTCCAACTCATCTTTAATTCCCTGCAAGCAATCAAATTTGTTAATTAATGGCCGACCCCCACTGATGCTGGTTATACTACGTTGAGTCCACAAGACTGTGGCAAGTTCATTTCGCTGCTAGTGAATCTCTGGTAAAAAGAAACACTCTACCTTGATTGCTCTTCGCCTCTCTTCCAATGAAAATGCCTCGTCTTCATGGTCTTCTAAGACCGCTTTCAATTCTTGCAGCCAATCGTGACAGCCATGCAAATGCGCCTCAAACCCAGCATCGTCTGCAATAATCTTCCCCTCGATTTGCGAAAATTTACTACTCAATAATTGCGTCAATTCTTCGTGGAATGAAGAAGATTCGCCATGAAGATTACAAAGAAACCTTATGGAGATCTTTGGAACCTTTATGCATATGTTATCAATATCTTCTTTGATCAGTAAAAGCGCGCGACCAACTGAGCTCAAATCGTTTTTCATCACCTGTATGAAAAAGAGATGTTGAAGAATGGAAAACAAAATAAACAGAAGAGAATTTGAAATAATAATAGCGTAAAAATCAAATCATCTTACATCCATCTGTTCTTGAATCTTTTCAAATAATGATGAATTCTCAAGATCTATATCATTCAATTCAGATTGAGTGCCTTTCAATCTTTCATTGCATTCAGTGATAAGCTCTTTGATATTCTGAGCTTCATCAGACAGCCATTTCAATTCAGCCTCCTTGTCAGATATTTTGTCACCAAGCAACTGCCACTGCTTCTCAAATGATTCGAATTGATCTGTGATTTTCTTTCGACTGTTTTCATTGAGACTTTTCAACAATTGCACTCGCAGATCATCGATATTTATAAGATGAGATGAATGAGACAAGTAATCATTCATTAGAGCCTGCAAAGCAAAACATTACATGCATAAAAATATACGTGAATTGTTCAATGGCAAATACTGGTCCAGCACCTTTGACAGCGTAAATATAAACTGAGAAAGCACGAACCTGTGCATTCGATGATGCGGTTCTTATACCATTCAATCCTGAGTCTGCAATTTGGCATTCTGATTCTAAGGCAGATCCCATGCGAATATGCGAATTCCATAAAAGCTTTATCTCTGCAGTAAAATCTTTGTGTTCTTTCATTACTCTTTTCAAGTGTTTCTCTCTTTTCGACATCAAATCATCAAAAACGCCAATTTGACGTGACGTTCCCTCTAATTTCAATTTTATATCCACTAACTTTGGTGAGTCTTGTAAAGTTATCTGGTATTTTTCATTCAGTTCTTTGAGTCTTGCTTTCTTTTCAGCTGAACTCACTTTCATCGACTTAAAACAAAATGAAATAAATGAAATTTACACCTAAATACAGACCTAAATGCACCTGATAAAGAAATCATTCAATGTTGAGACACACATTACCTGTAGCTCTTCCAAGTCCTGGTTAATTGGGCCCAAATTTAGTCGTTTCTTAGAATTTTCTTCCAAGGTGTGAATATTTTCTTTCACAGAGGACATCAGGTTTTCACAATTAACATCGAAATCTTTCCATTCAGCCAATGTCTTTTCAAGATCAGTCTTCGAACACGAAGCATTTTCACAAAAATCTGCCCAATCATTCTCAAGTTCAGCAAGTTTCATCTCCAATGAGTTCTTATACAAGAAAAGAATAATTAAACAATGAAATACATGAATAAAGTGGATTAAAACTGAATCGTATAGAGTATATAAATTCTTACTTTCATATCTCCTGTAACTGTTTGCAAAAGTGAATCACCACGATCATAAATGTCACCGATCATTCGGTCATTTAACTCCATATCATCAATCAACCCCTTCAGATAAAAGAAAGATAATGGAACAATTGAACAAGTATATCATGTAGAAAAATATTATCTAAGCTACATAAAAATAAATAATTAGATAATACTAGAAAGCAAGTTTCACGTTAAGTGCAATCATCAAACAACTGTTAACTTCTCTATATGATAGTTATTATTTGTATACAATCAAAAATACGCCCCAAAGGGCATAGCTGTAAACACATAGCCTTTGTGCTATTGCACGTTAATTAACGCAATTAGCCTAATCATGCTTAGCTGAAATATTATGTATCTAACAACTAAGCATAATTACGTCAATTGTACCAATTAGCACTGCTTTACAGCCATGTCCCTTCGGTCGTGTTTTTACTTGTATATAAAGAGCAATCATAGAGTGAAATTAACAATTGTCTGCATCTAATCTTACGCATTGCTCCTTAGCATTAGCCAGACACGAGTTGTGTGTGCATGGCAAATAGTAATTTCATTAACAATATAAATAAACATAAATATTGATAAGATACCTGAAGTCTGCTGTAATTTTGTTCCAGTTGTGTTGAGTTTTCGAAAGTATTTTGACAAGCAGAAAGTTCCAATTTTGCTTGCTCCAGAAAGTGACACCATTCATAAACTTTCTCGTTAAATTCATCAATTCTTCGTACGAAATTCTTTAATTGCAAAGAGGACTCGGAAAATCTTGCTGTTAAATTCTCCACCCTTTCATCCAGTTCCTTTACATCGGGTTTAAATGCTTCTGAGATATCGTTCGATTCCATAAAAGTCTTGAAATTGCTTTGAAGTTCCTACAAGTAAGAAATATATGCAGAACTCGATACGCAGACAGCGTAAAAATAAATATATAGAAGAGAGGAAACTAAGGAAAAGTTAATTGAAAAAAATAAACAATTAACTCTACCTGAATCTTCTTCAATTTTTCGTTTGCGATTTCGTAAGTATCACTTGCTTCGTACGCAAGGTCATTCACCAAAACTTCTGTGTCATTTATCATTTTAATGAAATCATCAACTTTCTCTCTCGCATCGTTATCCTCTTTGACACCTTTCGAGTCTGTAAGCTCAGCAATATCTTTCATGTCTTGGTGCATTTTTAAGAGAATTCCTTCGACAGTATCTGCATCAATCTCAATTGATTTACGTCGAGTTTTCAACAGTCCTGCTGCATCTATGTCGACTTTATTCATCGAATCCATCTTTCTGCTCAACTCCATCTAAACAAAACAGATACAGAGTTTAACCAACATGCCATTATCCATCCAATAGAACAAACTTCACTCTCTTAAATGCACCCTTATCAAACAATATTTATCAAGTTGAAAATATGAAATTAGCTATATTCCATACTCACACATAACAAATGACATTTTCAAATCCCACATATATTATAACTACAAATGTTTATACTAATGTTATAATAACAAAGTCATCAAAATGTACCTTAATATTATCATCCACGTTTTCCCCTTGTTGAAGTTTTTCTCTTACTTCCTTTGTCCATTCATCAAAACATTCCTTCTCTTGTTCTATCGATTCTAATTTCTTTGCTACCTGCTCCAATGTTTCAGATTTCTCCTGAACCTCTGCCACGGCTTCTTTGAACTGTTTCTCGATATCTGAATATTCCTTTTCTTCTTCGTTGAAATTCATTCCCAATCCCGACATGAACATTTCATCATCTTCCTCTGATACCACATCTTCATCTTCCAAATCCTCAACATTCAGAACTTTATTCTAATACAAAGAACGTAACGAAAAAGGCTTTAAATCAAAGCAAGAACAAAAACCCAATGCTCACTAAACGCAAACAAATCATATTTGAGTTGCGGCACGAAATTTCAAAAGAAAGTGCAAGTACTTTGACATAAAACGTTACTTTCTTCAACTCAACCCCTATTACTTACAAGTATTTCATCCCCGTAAATGTGTGCAATGATCGTATGTGTATCCTAATATCACCCATATATATTTTCTACGTATGTACTGTTCTAATGTTGTTAACTGACTCATATATAGACAGTTATCCTTGTAAGTTAGAAGTGCATAACAGTTGTAAGATAACAAAGAAATCTAATCGGTGATTATTGCTACAGTTATGATAAAAAAATGTGAAATACTTAATTATTCGATAAGAGTTGAAAACAAAAACTAGCTTGAATAATAATTCAATTACCTTAAGTTCGTGGATTTGCTTTCTTGCATCCTCTGAATTTTTAATCACTGACTTGGGATTGATGAACTGGGTAGCTTTCAGAAGGCCGATCATTTTTCGTCTTCTTTTCGCCATTTTCCTCCATCGGTCGATCAACTTGCGAAACATGTCATGTTTCTTATGCACTAACGATTGTAGATTTGCGAATCTTTCGTTCAACTCGGCAAGCAGAAGAGACGAATCTGCGTCGGAATCGTCACCATCACCAGTTATATGTCTTGCTTTTTCAAGCAAAACATTTACATCAGCCTCTCTCGAGTTTATTCTGTCCATCAAATCCTAAAAATATAACAATTAGTAAATATAACAATAAGTATACATTAATCAACAAAATAGCATCAGCTAAGAATTGCTAACATTAAAAATATTTCTGCAATATGGTAAAAAAGGACTCAAAGTGCTAAGAAAATCCTTATTGGTTGAACTTAAAATCTTGTAGTGTGCTCAGCGGCCTTACCAACGAGCACTTCAACTAAGTAGCGAATCATAACAAGCATTCTAACACTCAACCATATTTATTTTCAAAATGATCAGAAGGCCCTAATTAGTAGGATTTGACTATTTGTTTGCCAAATTTCGGTCAATTTCAAAATGTCAATTTGGGAATTTAAACGTTCATGGAGTATCAACTGGACCCACATTGATAACAGCTATCAAAGCTGAAGTGGTTATCCAGTATAAATATTCGTACTTACTTACTTACATAAAGTAATTTATTTGTTGAAGCCAGCTCTTGGGACCAACTTTTGAACCAAATGTCCTAGAGAGCTGAAACTTGTCTCAAAATGATCAGAAGGCCCTAATTAGTAGGATTCGACTATTTGTTTGCCAAATTTCGGTATATTTCAAATTGTCATTTTGGAAATTTGAACGTTCATGGAGTATACGTAAAGTATATAATTCACTTGTTGCAGCCAGCTCTTGGGACCAACTTTTGAACCAAATGTCCTAGAGAGCTGAAACTTGTCTCAAAATGATCAGAAGGCCCTAATTAGTATGATTCGACTATTTGTTTGCCAAATTTCGGTCCATTTCAAAATGTCATTTTGGGAATTTGAACGTTCATGGAGTATACGTTAAGTAGCTAATTCACTTGTTGCAGCCAGCTCTTGGGACCAACTTTTGAACCAAATGTCCTAGAGAGCTGAAACTTGTCTCAAAATGATCAGAAGGCCCTAATTAGTAGGATTCGACTATTTGTTTGCCAAATTTCGGTCTATTTCAAATTGTCGTTTTGGAAATTTGAACGTTCATGGAGTATAGCTACGTAAAGTATATAATTCACTTGTTGCAGCCAGCTCTTGGGACCAACTTTTGAACCAAATGTCCTAGAGAGCTGAAACTTGTCTCAAAATGATCAGAAGGCCCTAATTAGTATGATTCGACTATTTGTTTGCCAAATTTCGGTCTATTTCAAAATGTCATTTTGGGAATTTGAACGTTCATGGAGTATACGTAAAGTAGCTAGCTAATTCACTTGTTGCAGCCAGCTCTTGGGACCAACTTTTGAACCAAATGTCCTAGAGAGCTGAAACTTGTCTCAAAATGATCAGAAGGCCCTAATTAGTAGGATTCGAATATTTGTTTGCCAGATTGTTCGAATTGTCCGGGACCTATACCACGTGACCTCACAATAGAATGTAGAGAGAGAGTAAGAAAAACTTACTTTTAATTTCTGTTCTAATAAAACAGCATTTTCCAGGTTGCCACCATCTATATCTTCTTTTGCTAAAACGATTTCTTTTCTTTCCATCCATTTCATCATTTTTAATTTTGACTTTGAAAAATCCCACCAATTCTTGGCAATGCACTCAGCCTCAGCCTTTCGACTTTCAACATTGTCAACAACTTCAGACCATTTCTTTCCCAAACAACCAAGCTGTTCTTCAAAGGAAAGAGAAGGAGTCTCTTCGCCATGAGACAACACAAGTCGGCCATTTTGAATTGACACATCTAACTGCTGATAACTATCATGCCAATTCTCTATCATTTCCTACAAGAGAAATATTTACGCCTCGCAATTCGAAATTGTTTTAATCAGTGTAATAAAAGATTGGAAGACTTAATAGTGCAAGGCACTGAACCGTTAAGGTTCTGGCACTAGAGTGGACAGTTAGATGAAAGTTCTGACAACAAACCTTTGCTTTTAAAGATTGCGACTTGATTTTCTTGACAATACAATCTGGAATATCATCACCAGTTTGTGATATTTTCGTTTCAATATTTGTAAGATACTCCACAAGATGCTTTGATGATTCTTGATAATGTCTTGATAAAACTAAAAGCTGATATCTTCCTGCAGCCCATCTTGATAATTCATCCCAAGCATCTTGAAATTAAATCAAATTAACAATGTTAAATAAAATGTCGCAAAGTTGAGGCTAAGTTGAGAAGAATCGATGAACCATCCATTAGTAATTCCAATCGTTTACTAAACGTATCATTAGAATAAAGTTACCGGTCATATTTTTTAATTGCTCTGTTGTTTCATCATGTTCGTGAGCTTCGGGCGATTTCGCAAAGTTTTTCCAGCCTTCATGAACCAACGCCTCAAATTCATTCTTTTTCAATGTGAGTTCGTTTTGTAATGTCTACGTGAAAGAAAATATATCCTATAAATCCATGAAACTTTGTAACAAAACAGTTTGTTGTAATTTGAAAATATTACAAAACCACATAACCACGAAAGGTGCATCAACTGACTTCCAGTAAAAGTTTTTGTTCTTCTCTTGATTCGTTATCATTTGGCTTTTCTAACTTCATCACTTCTTGCTTATTATTAATCCACTGTTGCATTTCTTCAACTCTGATCACATATGCCTCCCAGGCCTTTAAGTCATTCCTGACAGCTTGCATTCTCTTTGGAAAGTTATCAGATAAATGGTTGAAACGGCCGGTCAAACTTCTGATCAGTTTATCATCGGAAATCTCTTCAACCAAAAGGTTTTCCGACTCAAGGCTTTGAAGCTCAGTGACTGCTGAGTTGAATTCTTCCTTCTTGGAATTCAGCTCACCAGCAATTTCCTGGAAATGAAAAGAGAATCACTTTCATTAATCACACATCAGAAATCAAAAGATTACTTGACAAATCATTATCAGAATCATATTTTAACCTTGTAATTATCAAGAAACTTCTTCAAACAAACTCCACTTCTGAACTCCAATTTCTCTTCATCCTTGACAATTGCCGTCTTATCATTGACCCAATCCTCGACTGAAACTAATACACGGTCAAGTTTGCACCAATCAGAGTAGAAGGAGGTCATGTGATCGATTTGATTGCTTAGCGCTGTCTTTACTTTCAGCCATCTTTCATCGAGTTGCTGCAATTCCAACCTGACATCACATCTAACTGCAAACTTGTATTTATTTGGCAAAAGAGAACCTTTCCAAATCAGGTCTTCAAGAGACGGTCTCTTGTTATTTACTTCATTTAGTTTCTCCTGCAAGAAGAATAACACCAATACTAAGCAATAATTTACCCACCTGGACTGGCTGCACTCAAAACTGATTGAGCATCATCATGTAATAATCTCAATACCAAACATAAAGCACCAGCCTGATTTGCCGCCATCTAGCATTGATGAACACGGAGCAATAGAAAAACACAAGGGGGTAATGTCAATGAATTCCATAATGAAATAACCAAACCTTCTTTTCACTGAGGATAATCTTCAATTCCTTCGGAGATTTGTAGGTTCTCTCTTCAAAGTCAAGTTTCTCTTCAACATTTGTCAGCCACTGCTGAATAAGATGGACTTTATCTTTGTACGTAAACCATGGATTTAAATGTTTCCTCGCGTGGACTTCATTTGATTTCGACTGCTCGTAAAGTCTGTCCCATCGGTCGTTAAAATTGCAAACACTGTTTCTCAAATCCACTGCTTTCTGCTCATGCGCAACTGATGCTAACTCAGACGACAAGATGTTGAGAAGTTCTAACGTCTTATGCTCTGTAACGACTTCTTCAATCAACTCCTACAGGTTCAAAGTATAATAACAATAAATAACTTGACATCACTTGACAATAAACACACTTAAAGAATTGGGTGGGGAACGGGTACCTGAAACTTCTCTGGTGTTTCCAAGTCAACTGGTAACACTGAAATACTTTCAAGTTTTTGTTCTGTCGTTCTTAACCATTCAGTGAAGTTACTTCTCTTTTCATTGTATGTTTTCCATCGTTGGATTTCAGTTGTTAAAGCATCGATCCTCTCTCCTACTGCCATTTTGACTGTCCGCTTCAAAGTATCGAAATTTATTCTTTCCTCCATCAACTTCTCATTTCCTGATTCAGATAAATGGTCTTTGAATTTTTCAGGCAATTCAAACAGACTTTCGTCACATTCAAATTCAGTATCGATTCTTTCTTCTAGATCCTGAAAAAAGAAAACAAAAATGAAATCATTCCAAGTATAAATCAAGTAAGATAAAATTATTTGGGATATATCATGTAATAAAATCGTGGTGGCTTAAGTTGTAGAAATGATTATACCTTGTATTTTTGAATTCTTTCTTCTGCATTTTCCTGACTAAATGCATTAACATCATTATCATTTTCGTGTAGAAATGTCTCACTTTCTTCCAATCTCTCCATTACTTTCTCCAACTCCTTAACATAGTTCTTCCAATGTTCCAAGCATTCATCCAGGTCCTTTCTCTTTACAATTGATACTTCAAGAATACGTTTCCATAACCTTGAAAGTGTTTCAATTTGATCCACAACAATATCAGGTACAAATCTTTCATGGTCAGAAAGTTCCATCCCTTTCTTTAAAGTTTCTTCAATTTTCAACCTGTGCTCTTCAATCTTTTCCTCAATATCCTGTTAACAATGAAGAAATTCATTTAAAAAATGAAATCCAATCAGAAATGAATACACTGGAATACTGATGTAAAATCGGAATTAAAAATACGTTGATCAGAGAATGAAATAAAGCAAGTGCTACTTGTAGCACGCATCAGTTCAAAGTTCCACGGTGTCCTCCCCCCCCCGTATCTAGGTTGGTACTTGGTTTAAGAGACATAAACAACAGGAGACTAGACGGGGGAAACAAGTTTACAAATCAAAACAAAACTCACTTTGTGTTTATCTGATTCTTCTTCGATCTGTTTTATATCTTCGATGAAATATTCCGTTTCCAGAACAATCAACATTTCCTGTACCCAAGTTAAGACTTCCAGCAAACCCGTTTGATAATGATAGCATTCGTGCATTGATGGTAGCGATGAATTCACTTCAGCTATTGTCACTTTTATCATATCAAATCGGCTTCTCATTGTAGTATAGTCTTCTGTCAGATCTGGAATCGTCCAATTGGCAGATAAAGATTCAACTGTCGCAGAAAGTTTGCTGGCATTTTCATTGCAAATGTCAAGTTCGCCTGTTAATTCCTGCAAAATAAAACAATAACTTAAGAAAAAAAGTTTTACCACCAGTGAGTTCGCTAAACTGTCTTCCATTACACTTTATCAAGACGAAGCAATATTTACCAACCTGAAAACAGTCTACAGCTTCTTTGAATAATTCGTAATTATCAGCATTTTTCGTTGATTGGATTAAATCTTCCATCATATCAATCCATTCAACAAGAGATTCTAAAACTTCGTAGTAATCATTTTGAATATTCAATTCTGGTTCAATTTGTTCTTCGAGTTCTTTGATCTCACTTTGTCTACACGACCAAACAGTTGATAATTGCTCCAGCCTCTCTTTGAAACTCCCATCAGGATATTTCAATGAATCGAGTGTTTGTGAAAGGCTTCTCAGGGAATCTAGATCTTTTGAGCAATCTAAATATTCATCTGAGCTTACAAGTGTGTTCAGCTTCTCCATGAGATCATGTGGGCTGCCAGTCTTGCTGTACAATGCTTTACCAACACTTCTAGTTTCCCTTTGTACAAATGCAAGGTTCAATTCTAACTGACTAATTAACTGTAAACATTTTTTATAGATGCTCTGGGTACATGATCCTCTTGCATTGTCAAATTTCTCATAAAGTTGGTCAAACTGCGTTGACAATTGTTGGACTAGCTCGTTTTCATTTATCATATCAAGCAACGCAGATTTGGAAAGCAGAAAATCTTTAAATGTTGCATCGATTTCTTCGAAATATTCCACCAAATCCTAAACAAACGATAATTCATCAAAAATCGTGATTTCTCCACGAGAAGTCTTGAATAAAGACTATAAATATTTCACAATATTCTCCAAAATCCTAATGCTCCTTTTTCACAATTAAAGATGAAAACTACAGCCTTATCTTAATGATTAATGAGAAAACGTCTCTTTCTATCCTCTGTGGGCTGCAAGTCCAATAGCTTGAAGCCACAAACTGAGAAGAAACCAAAGCAAAAGGAGAAAAAACGACAAATTTCCATACCTCGACAGGTTCCAAAAACATTTCCTCAGCATGGTTTGCAAAAACTTCAAATTTTCCCCAAAGATGATGCAATTTTGTAAAATAAACCATTTTTGCTTCAAGTTCGTATTGAACTTCATTCGATGACTTTGTTAAACTATCAAGATCATTCCTCATGTTGGTAATGTCAAGAACGAAATCCAAATTTGAAAGAGATGAGAGTGATGAGTTTGCTTGACGGATACTTCCCAAATACAATTGACACTGATCTTCCATGGTCTAGATATAATAACATGTAAAAAATATCAACATTTTCACCTCCTGGAAGTGCCACATAATCCATCGATAAACAAGGTAAAAATACACAGCTCAGGGGGTATGGTGAGTAAGCAATATACATTAGAATAGCTACTCACTTGAAGACTCTTGAAGTGAGCCTCAAACTGGCTAAAGGATCCAACCTCGTTCTTGTGAAGCAATGATTGAAGCGTTAGTACCCAATCTCTTTCGTCCTTTAACTCATTGTTACTCTTGCTCAAGATAACACCAGCTTCGTGAAACTTTGACAACAGATTCTGCGACGATGATATGCGTTCTTCTACTTGAGAAATCATCTGATTTAATCTCTCATATAATGAAGATAATTTTTCATCTTTCGTTAATCCAAATTCAAGTCGGCCATTGATGATTTTCGATTCCAATCTCAAACCGTGATGAAATTCAAGGAGTGAATTTATATATTCCTAAAGAAATTCAAAAGCAACTTAAGTATTTAGAAAATAAAATGATAAATTCGTCAGAATGAATGAATATCGCTATCTTCAACAAAGTTGTTAAGATTATTGAGTAAAAATAAATAAAAAACAACCTTGACAGATTTGGATGCGTTAGCTATTTCATCTCTTGTTGCTAGAATCTTCGTATTCTTGTTCCTTTCTTCATAGCACTGAATTAATTCTTCTGCCTCCCTCAAATGATTACATACAAAGTCATGCAGCAGTTCATTGTATTGTTCGTCGCTATTACATTGTTTGAAATAGAGGTTGATCAGTTGAAATCTTCGCTCTATTCGAATAAGAGGCTCGTCTAGATTCGACACTCTTGCATTAACAACATCAACGGGCATGGAAGCGAGGTTGGTTTGCAATGAAACCAAGCTTGTTTTTTGTACTTCAATGTCTTTCAACAAATCCTAACATAAAATAGGGCAAGATAAATACACAACAGTGTATGAAACATAAGCTGGTCATTCAAAATAATAATTCACTCGGTCTATCCTATGAAACTTACTTGAACTTTCCATTTCGGCTCATTTGTAATAACTTCTTCTGCCATTCTTAACCATTCTTCTAAATGTTGAACACCATAACTTTGACCATGCACAAAGTCATCCGTAGTTATAACAGAACATTCAAATGCTTCAAGGTCATTTAGGCATTCTTTGTAGCACTCATTCAATCCATCCGCAAAGTTTCTTAGTTCTAATTTTTCTTTTTCATCCACAAATGTTTCGTATTCAGACGAATAGTCGAGAAATCTGTTGAATTTTGCTTGAAACTTTCCACTAAACTTCTTGCCGGTAAACCAATTCTGAAAATAAAAAATTTACTCCACTAACGCACTGGGTACAGAAAGGGAAAAGTGAAAAATATTTAACAGACAAACAAAGATGATAAAACACAATATAAAGCACAGTATTAAACAGTACAAAACACAGAAATAAGTAGAAACCTTCAGTTTTATTATAAGAATCTTTCCTTGATCCCCATTCTCAAATTTCTCTCTATAACTCTTCAGTTTTTTGTCAGCCTTTTCCAACAGATTAACTACTCTTCTTTCGTATGCCTTATATTTCAGTTTTGCAATTTCTTTTTTAACATCTGTGAGAATTTCATCCAAATCAGCTTCAATTTTGTCAATCTCTTCAAACAAGAAGTGCGTGGGATCACTTTCAATTGAATTTTTTATTTCTTGGAGAACTGATCTTTTGGTGTCACTATCCTTAAAGAACGCCTGGTAAAAATAAACAACAATTATGTAGTTATAGAAATAAATTAAGTGCTAAATCAATACGAAAATGAAAAGAATAATAAATTGAATTACCTTAATCTTCATAATTTCTTGACTTGTTCTCTCCTCTCTACTGTGAGATTTCAAAAAGCTCTCTGCTTCAGTCAACCAAGATTTAAAATTAACAATCTTCGACAAATTTTCTTTATCGCCAGTTAAATGTTTTAGCTTCTTCATGACAACATTCAGCTTTATACAGATGAATTTCCACCTTCTTACGACAGCAATTATTTCATTTTCATCCTGCTCTAGATCATTGCCATGTTCACTCATCCACGTCACCTGCGTTGCTTGCTGCTTGGATATGCCAATCAATGTCTGTATGTTCTGTTTCAATTCAATTCAATAAATAAAAATATTCAACATTCAAGTAGTCATAGAAATAATCACAATTAAAAACATAGCAAAGTAGTTCAGTCCTCACCATGTACATGACATTCAATGGTTGTTCAGACTCAGATTGAACTTCACTTATGAAATTATCGCAATGTTTCAAGTATTCAGCGGAATTATCTAACCATTCCTTAATCGAGGTATAATTCCATACAACACTGCTATGAAGCCGTTGCATCTGCAAATACAAGCAACAACAGACGCTTTGTATATTCAGGTATAAATTGCATTTGTTCAACAAGGTCTATTGATGGATGGGCTATCAATGCGCTTGCCTATATGGCTGATGAAAACATATGATACAACATGATAAAATTAACAACTTACCATTGCATCCCAGTAGTTGACAGAAACATTTTCGATAGACGAATCAGTGTCAGCATCTGAACCTCTGTTAATGGAGAAATACAATTATTATGAAGCAAAATACTCATCTTCTAATTGCAATGCAACACACCCTGCTATGTAGCTATGAATTACTGAAAATCTGGCCGTAAACCGGGGGGTAACATACAAGGCTACCTACTCGTTTCTCTGTTCGATCTGGGATGATAACCTTCTTCTTTTGAGAAGCTCTACAACATTCTTAAATTCCATGGCTTTGTTGATGTTTTCATTCTGTGTGCTGACCAGACTTTGCCATAAAAGTGTCACATACGCCATAACTGACTTTTCATCAGGATTTTCCGACTCCAACTCTACAGTTCGAAATATTTATATTGATAATGTGCACCCTCTAAAAATGTTTTTTAAAGACAACTTAAAAAGAAATGGTATTGCTGTAAGGATTTACCTTTAGGTTCGATTACATTCGGCACTCCAAGATACTTCTCTGCGATATCAAATGCATTTCTTAGGTTGTCTTTTCTGTCTTGGGACATAGCACGCGAAAAATCAACAAGATCAGGCCTAGAAAAAAATAAAAAACATTCAGACATCCAAAGAACACCAAGTAAACACGTTAGTCTCTCCTTATTCGCATCTCTCTCTTCCTAATTACACGTTCCATTGTCTTATATAGAACAAACCATCCAAAATAGCCAAATATCAAAAGTTATGACTTTGTTGATTTTTACTGTTCACCTTCTTTCTTAATTATAATTATTATTGGTATTTGTTACACATAGTTTTATGGTGTCTGTTTTGGTTGTCTGTCTCGCTATCACTGCACAATTATATTACCTGAAAGAATGGATGAGTAGATTAAGAGCATGGCCATCTTTCAAACTGCTCCCAAAGTCTTTCATGACGTAATCACCTCTGAGAAAAACACAAAAACATTATCAAACATACGAAATAATTCAAAACTTTTTAAGCTCCGAATATTTAGAGTAAACGTTTCAATGATACATCTTCGTCAGTTCTGGTTCGAAGCTATATATACAAAGCGAACGTGACCTGAGAATCAACATTATCAGACATATAAATACACTATTGAAATACCAGTGAGATTTGATAAGAAGCAATAAGATCATATGAACAATTACCCGGTGACTTTTTGAATAGCTTCTTGGCACAACAAGAGGAACCTGTGCTTTAATGATGTTGATTTATGCTTGCTTCCAACTAATCTTGGCATCAAGTTGCAAGACATCTTTACCTGAATTAAACAGACGGCATTAAAATCCCAAAATGTACATTAAAAATACGCTTGCCTTAGACTTGAGAGTCAAAATGCGACACTATCTAACAGCAATTTGTTTCAGTTTAGGGCTTCCAAAAGTAAAATACGGTGGATTGTGCTTTTCGCAAGGTTTGGTTATTTGCTAACCTGATAATTAAGTATGATTGCCCATATCAATGCCAGAGTCATAGATGAATTTCCTTGATGAATTCCCTCCTTGTGAATATTTACCAGTTTTATCTACAAAAAGGAAACAATAGTATACAAATCCAATAAGATAAAACTCACAACAGTTAATAGGTCGAGAAGGTGGAGAAATTTGAATAATAAAAACCTTTTTCGATTGAAGATTCTTCAGTACTGTATCAATATTGCAAAGATAGTTGATTTTTCTTTTTCCCTTTTCAATTGGCTATTAAAAAACGCAACTTCAAAATTTCTCTTTTTTCATAATCTACCATTTCTAAGATCAGGAAGTTTATTCTTGCTATTGGGACATCTATTTCGTAGGAAACGAATGAATTTTTCTACTTTGCCATTAAGAAATTTAATATTTAGTTCTGTTAATATCTATTAATATTTAATTTATCATTGAATTTTCTGGGGTAACTTGATTTAAAGCGCCAATGGGGTTTCAAACGACAAAACTGGACATGTTAACAGTGGGGGCAAATTCGAGTGGGGCAGTTTCAAGGTACACGGTGAAAGTTGTGCACAAATCTCCAATGCATGTACACTTTTTTTTTTAATAAGCAACCGCTCAATAAGCAACTAGGGCTGGATTGACCCTAACATTAAGCAACTCGAGGGCTCAATTGAATTACTGTTAGCAACTAAGAATTCAAACGTCATTTATTTTAACATGCCAAAACTGGGCAGGAATGTTCACTGTGCTGTTGAAGTTCTTGACTAACATGTTTACACTTACTGTCTCTTAAGTCTTGTGCTGTAGGCGTTACAGTTGATGATTTTGACCCACGAACTTAGGAGAGGCTGTTATAGGCACAAAAAATTTTAAGCAACTTTTAAGCAACTTTGAGGGCTAAAATACCCAAAATTTTAAGCAACTTTCAGGGCTGGACCAAAGTCTAGTTGCTTATTAAAAAAAATAAGTGTATGCGCAGACTTTGGTATCACAACTTTCTTTGCTAAAATTCTAAATTTTTTGTGGTGTTTAGCTAAAACTTACCAATTTTTCACAAAAAAGAATTTCAAGCAACTTGATAAGTTTGACGCCAGTTTTCAGATCTTCAAACAAATCCGATATTCTCATTTCAGAATCAGACTAAAAACAAAATGGAAAGAATACAATAAGAGAATTATTCTGACCTCATTGTGTTTTGATTGCCAATGAAATTGGATTACGGCGAAATCCAGCTTAAATTCGAGAATGTAAAGAATAAAAGAATAGAAAAGACAAAACGAATGAATAATACCTGTTCTAGATAGGCATTAATCCATTTTGTAAAAGCTTTCTTTTGAGTTTTTCTTTGCGTTTCTAGGAGTAAAGAAACCAAAATAAAAAATTTTGGCTATAATCTAAAAATCAAGACCATACGCACGCAAAACGAAAAAAGAACGATATAATATTTTAATGCTGAATTTTAAGCATACAATAACATACATACATTAAACAAACATTTCATTTCGTTAATTTTTTAATTATTCAAGCATGCCTATGATAATTATGCTGTTAATATTTTAACTTTGATGATAATTGGTGAGGGGAAATGGACTTTTAATCTCGAATTAAATTCTTTACTCCAAGATGCTTTGCTCATTCAAGGATTAAAAGGTCTCATGTGGTTTGTTGTTGAAATATTTATGAAAAAAGATCGTACAACTGATAGTTGAATATTTTGAAATGAAAGAAGCAGTAAATGTGGTAGCTAAGTAACCAAAGCAAACACTGGCAATCTCTAAATAAACCGTGAAATATAATTGACTCTTTGTGGACTCTTTGCAGTTTTATGCAAAATATTCTGTATAATATAATAGGGATAATAGACAAAACGGAGATAAAAAGTATTATTGTGGAAACTTTGCTACTTGCACAAGTAGGTTTGTAGAATTAGACCATGAGAAAAGACATGAGAACAAAAATGACTCTAACAAAAATTTAATTTTTAGAAAATGAAATGAAGATATTAAAAAATAAATGATTCTTACCGGCCAATGTTTTCATTTTCTTGCCAACCGAGTCATCACCATCTCTTGAGTGAACAGCAAAGGTTGAACGATATTTTCTTTGCGTATTTTTCTGCTTTACTTTGCCAGCTAACAAAGTGCTACTTGGCGACTTCTCAGAATTCAACTTCGCATCCGAACCAATTCGAAATTTCATTGAACTGCTAATAGTTGGTGATTTCAACCTTGAACCAATGTTTGACATTCTATCAACAGAGGCAGCTCTCTTATGTGGTGATAACTCATCCGTTGTATACAGTGATAAATGTTTTCCCGCTGAAATACCTCTCCCATGAATACTTCCATTTAGATTATCCACGGATGCTAGCATTCTTTCACTTCTTACTTTCCTTCTGCCCATCGTTACAGATTTATCAATGCTTGAGTGTCTCTCACTACCTTCTCGTTGTTTTCTGGAATTTCTTAATGAACCACTGGCTGATGACTTTGATCCAACACTTGCACGACTGCTATAAATGCTTTCTCTTGATGATGAAGGTGACATCAGTAACTCTTTTGCTGGCATACCAGCCTCTAACACTTCATCAAGAAAGTTTCTTTGCTCATCTAAATTCAAGCTCAGTCTATTTGGTTGCAATGATGTTTTCCTTGACTTTGCTTGACTTAATCTTTCCACAGATGATGTTGATGTTATTGATAAACTTGGAGATCTTCTTTCCATTGATACATTTGATAAATCACCTTGCTTCCATTCTGCTACATTCACCATTAATAAATCACGATTTTTTGACTTACTCTGATTTTCATCTGAAAATTTATCTCCTTCACTATCTACAACTTCTTTGGATATTGAATTTGAAGATGTGTTCACACTTTCTACTGATAATTTATCTTGTCTGCTTTTCGCAACTTCTTTAGATGAAGTGCGTCTTTTTTCCGCCGATATTTGTCGCATTTCGTGTCTACCTTTCTTTACATTTGATCTCTCTTTTTTGCTAAATCTGGTTCGATGTACTGCTTCCTTTCTGTGTTTTGGTTGACTCAATCTATCAACAGAAGCGGTTAATTTTCGTGACAGCAATGGACTATCCTTTGGTGAAGACGATTTTAGAGATGGATTTGATAATTGTTCGTCTGATATTCTTTTTTCAGCCATTTTATGTATTCACTTTACTTGACCCTATATCGCTGTTAGTATCCTCTGAATGGCATTTCAATGAGTTTTCGCAAATATACACAGCTTGCTCTATTAGCTGAAGAACAATTCATCCACACCAATTACAAAGCAAAGTGTTGATTGCAACTCTCCAGTAAAATAAATGGTAATTAAATGTAATTAATATCCTATTATTACGGCATATACAGCAGGTAACAGTGAACTTAAATCAAGAGCATTGTTAGTACATAACTCGCGGGACGGTACTGTTTCCAAGTCCCAACGGGCCTATTTGCATTCTTGCGAACAAAGACGCTTTTCTTTGTCATGTCAAATATAAAGTCAAATCACAAGCGCCGGCCTACCATCAACAATCGTTATAATGTAAGTTAAATATAGTTTGGCTCCGATAAAACGCTCTTCCTCTCTTTCCTTTTCATCAATAATTGACTACCAACAATAAAACGCAATGTGAGCATTCCACGCTCTGAGTTTGTTTGCCTTGCGATCAAGAAGAGCATTGGTTCGGTAACACGGTAACACGTAATAATAAAGGTGGGATGCACACATAACACAAGCGCTTACAATGAGAAGCATGTGCAGAAAAGAATGAACAACATTTTGACATCGTAACGAATTTCGATTTATGATGGTCACTAAAAATAAAATTTACATATATACAATTTAAATAATAGTCATGGAAAATCAAAAAGATTCATGGTAAATTTTATAAAAAAAGTAAATCGTAATAACAAAAAAGTCTTAAATATTTCAAGCAATGGTCCATTTTAAACTACAAACAATTATTTGATAAAAAATATAACTATCTATTTAATAACATCTTTTCTTCGGAAAAAAGAAAAGATGAGAGTGAAAAATAAATCACAAAATTGTAATGTACAAATATATGAAGAGTTCATTTGCTCAAAAGTAATACTTAATATTAAGCCTTTTGAATTCAGGTTAATTATGAATAAAACAACAAAAATTATGAAGCTGCAGAGTGCGATTTAGTGGGTTCGATAATAAGTTCTTAACCGCCTGGAAAAGCGTCATTTCATATTACCTTACAATGGAAAGATACATGATACGATGGGTTGAAGATAATCTCTCTATATGATTAATTGATGCGTAATAGCTACTATACTACACTATACGTCTAAACTACGACAACTAAACAATGGTAATAATCATAATAATAATTAGAGAAGAGCTCAATGTGATTCAATTCAATGCTGGCACGTGTGAATTCAGTTGCTTCCAACATTCCAAGATCAAGATGGAATTTTCGACACAAATTTGTAATAAAGTAACTCAACAGCTGAAGGTCTTGCCTTGGAATCCCTAAAATAAAAAACATTAATTACAATAACATTATCAAAAGTTTGCAATAATACATAGTTAAGAATTGAATTATATTGTTATGACGAATGAAGAATTGCTACCTTTGAAGACAAGCTCTGACAAATTCTTGTAATGATGAGGACCCAGTAACACGTGGGTCAGTTGGTTGTGTTGCAATTTTAAAAAGAGCAGCCATTGGTTCATATTCAGACCAAGGAGGTTTAGTTGTTGACATTTCAATTACAGTACACCCAACACTCCTGCAACAATAATCAACACAACTGTATGTGAATGATAGTCACGCTAGTAAGATAAGACGGTCTTAGTCTTAGTAGCTGCATAAGACAGTTCTTAGTCTTAGTACATAAGAAGGTTCTCAGTGCTCACCAAACATCAGCCTTTCTTCCATATCCTTCACCATTTATCACCTCAGGGCTCATCCAATATGGCGTCCCATGAATTGATTTAAAACCAGTAAGAGTGCGAATAGTCTGAAAAAAACATGCAACGTTAAAGCAGCTTGGAGATATAGGTTGGTCGAAAGCCCAGGGCCTTCTTAATAAAGTGTTATCAAAGCTGCAGTTGATATAGCTAGATGTCGAAAATTAGAATTGTTTTGTTATTTGTTAAAATACCTGTAGTCGTCTTGATGCACCAAAATCGGTCAATTTTATGTTGTCAGAAGAATCAATTAGAATATTCGCACCTAGAGAAAAAAAGCAAAGCAATTTAATAAAAACTTCAGTAATAAAAAAAAATAAAAAAATAACGAGATGAATTAATAAAATAATGCGTTAATGAAGAAAAACCTTTAATGTCTCTGTGTATGACCATATTTTGATGGAGGTAAGCAACACCTTCTAAAATTTGTCTTGTATATTTACGAATTTGATTTTCGGGCAAAGAGCCATCCCGTTGTAACTTATCGTAAATTGAACCCTGAAATGTAACAAAAACATCAATTAACTTTAATATAACTTTACAATTAAGACAACAAAAACATGGGAATATAAGACGGTGATACGCAGATGGGTAAATGTACTAGGATTGGTTTGCAAATGCAAGTTGGCTGGACTTACACCCGGTAAATATTCCATGAAAATACAAATTGAATGATTGTCGAAATCAGTTCCAAAATAAGTGACAACTCGTTCGTGATCCAAATTTCGCAGCAGTTGAATTTCAGCTTCCAATGCTTTGACTTCCTGGCAAAGAACAACATCAATAAACAACATTAAAATCCTGTCTTTATCAAAGAGCTTACGGAAAAGATGGGAGTGGATTTTCAAATCTTTTTACATGGTTATTATTTGACTTTCAAAGACAGAATGGCGAATACTTGAAAAGTCTGGAAGATAAAATAGAACAAACAACTCAATGAAATAAAAAACCTTTTGAGTGGCTGCATTGGTGTGGGTTTGTTCCACGGTTTTCATTGCAATTTCCCTTCCTGAATCGACATCCAAACATAAAAATACCTAAATTAAAAAATTTCAAATTGTTTCAGTACAGATATCAGGTCAAAAAATGATCAAATGCGAGTATATTGGTGTCAGCTACTTGTAGCAATAAAACCACGTTAAACCTGTCCATAGGCTCCTGCTCCAACCATTCGCACCTTTTTCCAATTCTTTGGCATACATTGATCTACAATAACAAACATCGATTATTGTATCACAGCAAAATTGTCTCTCACTGAAAACACATACAATTCTAACTGCCTTCTCATCCCTCCTATCTTTCTGTTACTTCTTGTGTTCTTCAAGGATCTCTCCTGTTCGTCCTCCCACCCCTCTAATTCTTCAATAAACACATTTAGCGTTTGCAAGGCAATAAAATACATAATATAAAACCTTTTGTAGTATTCGTAGATAGACCCTTGAATCGATCTAATGCTTTATCAAGTATGTCTCGTGTTGGATCGTAATCGGGAACGAGGCCACTGCTACTGCTACTATTCCCCCAGCTGTGAACGGAATCTGATTTGCCAACAGGATGAAACATATCCCTCGTAACCTTGTGGTGCGATCGCATCGTCATGTAATCTAAAACACAGATATGAATGCAAACGAGGATAACGAGAACGAGGCTCCTTCAATGTATGGAAATGCTATTCGGGTTGATAGCTGTGGTGGTGGGTGAAGATTTAACTCACCATCTTTTGCGTCGAAGTTTGTCAACGATACTTCTGACGTGTGACGTCGCCGAGGAAATGATCCAGACTTAGTATAATCAAAGCTTTCTGAAATAATAAGAAAACAAAATACAAATTAAAATTGAATGAAATAGAATAAAAACAAGAAAAAACCAGAATGAGATATATTTTCATGCTAACCAAAGTCATATTCTGTGCTATCAAGAAATATAGCACTGCTTGGGCGTCGTTTTCCTTTGTAAAATGCATAGGCATTTTCAACACTTTGAAAATAAAAATACACATTTAATGAATAAAAACAGTGAACAGTGACAATATGTCTCATATCCTATAGCCTCTAATCAACTTGTTATTTCTCATTACTATCTTTCTTCAAATACAGGTAACCATCCTCACTGTTCTATACTACATAACACGTATTAAAATCGCGACTAAAAGTATGACCATTACCTTGCCATTGATTGAGGACTGTCTGACAGAGCTGATGTTGAGCCAAACAAACTGTCTTTGCTTTTTCTTCGTCGTGAAGATACTTGAGCCTAAAATTTAATGCATTCACAATCAAATGAATTAATAATAGTGGTAAAAACTGGGAAAGAAATGTTGAATAAATAGGAATATTAATTGCTCAAGCAAAACTCACTTCGTTATGACCAAGAGGGTCAAAATAATTTGCTCCCTTGAAAAAACAACAACTTGATCTTTAGCACTCCAGCATCTGATAACTTGTACATGGATATCGGCAAGGGTTAAACAGAGGGTAATGATGAAAATAATAATGAAAGCTCACATTAGAAATGTTGTTATGAAGTTCCTCAGGAATAAACTCTCCTTCACCCTAAAATAGGCAAAAATAGAAGTCAGTGAAAACAAAGGGAAGGGTTGAGAAGAAGCTAAGAGGTTAATGAAAACATATAACATAAGGACATCAAAGGACAATAACATAAGGACATCAAAGATAATAATACAACAGAAGAAGGTAATAAATCTTAAAAAAAGATTTGATGTTAAAGTAGAAAACTTGATGTTATAGAAGAAGATAAGAGGTTGCAGAAGAGGTCATAAAATAGGTATGAAAAAGATGATGAAAAACCTTGATTGTATGAAGTGATTTATGGTTGTGTGTGACATCAGGTTCAGGGTAATACCCTGGTGGTGGCGATGGGGATCCCCTTCCATTTGATGATATAAACATTGAATAGGAACGAGATGTTGCCAAATCAGGTGAACTCGGAGAACCAAATGGTAAATCTTCTGGATTCGATTTGGACCTGAAAAGTCCGATTAAATCAAAATTAACATACCAAAGTAACTGTGAGTATAATATCAACAATTTAGAACTGAATTAATTATGATATTTAATGTAATCTACCTTGCTGGAAAAGGTCTAGTCTTTCTCTGAAAAAAAATGTAAAACATTCACATCACAGAGAAATGACAAACAAAAGATCCCCTGTCTTCTTGCATCTCCTTCAACAACTTCTCATCAGCTTCTACAATCCTTCATCAAATTCTTCTACTTGTTCCATCTATCTACTAACTCTTATATTCTTGTTTAAAAACTTCTTATTTATGTATATTTCTACATCATCAGCTCGCCATTCAGATTATAAATTTATTTAATAAAAACGAAAAACATTATACTTACATTGAATGGCTGATTTTCGGGATCAGTGTAGGTCCGTGGGTGAAATGGATGGAGTGGGCAATCTTGAGAAGACTGTTCCAAATCATCAGAATTCTCAGCATCATGGTAATAATGATCATCACCGTCATCATCAGTGAGAAAGAGACGCAAGCTGTTCAGTGCAGGACTCTGGTCTAGCAATGCAACTGCCTTATCAAGATCAGCTTGGCTTTCAATTGGAATGAATACCTGGATATAAAGTATTGAATGATCATGACACAGCTAATAGTAAATTGAGAATCAAGATTAGTAATAACATATTTAGTTAGAGATTCACTTCAGCCCAATGAGGTCTGGTATTTCCTTGGCTAAGCACCCTCACATACTACGAACCCCCCCTTTCAACGAACCAACTTTTGAAACAAGTGCTCCTCTTAATGCAACAAGGCAGACAGAGCTTACAATTTTCAATATCAAGTTTTTCAGAAATAGAAATATCAAATACTTACAGCATTATTCACATAATTAACTGTTAATTTTTGTCCGAATGTTGTCTTTGTTTTTACTTGCAGTTTATCAAGCATTACCGGGCGTGAAACTGGAATAATTCTGAAAATAAAAACTAGATTTATTACACAGAAAACAAACAAATGAGGAATATAAGATAATAAAAATGCAAAGAATTAATAATACCTTCTTTCTCCTTGGTATTCAAGCTTAACACGGATATCATTCTACGATAAGAGATTGAATTGAGTACAACCCATTTCATTCAATTTGAAAGTGTCCAATTTTCCATGTGGTTTGAAAGGGCACTCAAGGCAAATGATGTAGAGGTGGTCCAATAGTATCACCCACACAAAAATAATATTGTCACCCTTAGTTTTTAAAGACCCCTGGACATTCTTCTGCTTGATCCCCTATGGGGGTTATTGAATGAAACAAAAAATGAAAGTTGGTAGTATAACATGTGATCTTACTTTTCTTTGCATGGTGAAATGAGGTTGACCACCAGTTGAAGCTATTCTTCTTCTGGCTTCCATAAACTAAAATAGCAAACATGTAATTCTTTGAAACAAAATTATCCCAAGAAAGCTCATTCATGAACCAAAAACAAAATTTGGTCTCCAGCTGTGATAAAAACATTTGTACAACCCAAATCTCAGTCTCTGTTGTCATCACTTTGTCTTTTATATCTGGATTCAGATTTCTCTCATAACATACTTAGCATGACTCAAAGTTAAAGCTTCAAAGGACCAGGAAGAAATTTCACTCCATTAGAATAAGCTTTAATATTTATTGTTATAATCTAAACATATAATACTATGTTTTGTCCTTAAATCAGCTGAAGTATATATGATAAATCTAAACACTAAGACTTGATTCTCTGGTGAGCAAATTATGAGCCAATTCTCAGTTTAATTTGTGCTGACTAACATCCTTAAACACTACAACACAAATTCCAAAAAAATATGTTCCGAAAAGTTTAATTTTATGTTAGAAAAGAAAGGAAGGAAGTTAACTAAATCAAGGGCGCAGCAACAATTTTTGAGATAGCAACTGTATGAATAATTTCTGGAAATACTTACAATTGCGTTTTTACGATTCTTGAAGTCAGTTTGTCATAAAATCATTTTTAAGTTTCAAAGAATGTGCAAATTTGCGCAGCAAATCGGGCAAAAGACTTTATTCTCGATAAAATTGTTCCAGCTTGCAAATATTGGCAGCAAAATTCTCTGATGTGAAGCATGAAATACTGAAGTATAAACCCACTCAATTTCCAAAAATATCAGCGATATTGCGTCGCAAAATTCCAAAGAGAATTGATTATCTTTTCCAGACAGCTATAAACGTAGTGGTCAATTAAATTTAGGCCATCTGCATAAAGAGCAAACTTGGATAAACGCGATGCTACAATTTTTACGGCGAAGTAAATAGGCACTGAATAAAACCTGCAAAAGATTAAACAATTGAGATTTGTTGACTTATAATGGTTTAGTTGTAATGTTTCATGTATATGATATACTTTCAACTTATTTTCATCTAAACACTTCCATGTTTCCTATTTCCAGCCAGACTCTCAATATTGGCATTAGTAAAGATTGAAATACGCATGCGCATTTCATTGCAGGCGCATTTCATTGCAAGGATGAAGCACGAGGCCTCAATGCAGAAAAATACCAAAGAATGAATCATCGAATAAGCAGCCCCCCTCCCTACCTTAAATAAGCACTCCCACCGAAAATTCACTTTCCCCAATAGGCCCCAGGAATTTATTGAGAAATTACGGGTAAAGATGGTGGGACTTTCTTGTAATTTGCACTTTCTCAAGGAACATAAACACTAACTATAATGCTGCAAAAGATTAGACGCACTTCAAATAGTTGATAGACTGTTAATTTTTATTCATATAGAAGAAGGAAATAGTTGGTCTTAAGAAATATAAAAATGATTATCAATGGCAATATACAATTTAACTAAAAAAGAATATAAACGAGACATTCGTTCCATCTATAATATCGTCGTAAAATTATCTAAAATAATTGCAAACGTAAGCTATTATATATTTTACATTTAATTAAATCATTTCTGGCGTAACCAAAAGAGTCACTAATTTTATGAATTTTTTCATAAAATTATCGCAACCTTTTTATTTTTATGGACAATTATGAAGTAAAAAGTGGTAATAATTATAGCTTTAATAATAAGAATAGTGAAAGAATAACCAGCTAAGCAATAAGAACCGGGTAATAACTAATATAAATAAAACTCTACATTTTACATGTGTCTAACTAAGTCTCGGATGTAAATTGTACTTATATATCTCGATATCAAAAGACACAACTGCAATGGGTTGAGCAACTGGATATATCTGAATGTGTGAAAAATCAAAATGACATTATCACATTCTCAAAAACGATCTTAATTGGAATTACATCTTATGTAATTAAGACAGCTGCTATAGATAAAATGTTACTTCAAAAATTAAAAGCAAAATCAAATATTTTAGTCATGAAAATTATTAAAGCAGTGGAAGCAATCCAAAGAACTTTGTGTCAATGCAAACCAAGCAAGAACAATTTGATCACTTGTCAAAAAAGACTTGTGCTTTGTCAATTCGTTCAGTGGCAGCTAAAGGTGACATAAAGCAAAGAAGAAATACTGGATAACAAAAACTCATGTACGAGGAAGTAAAATTAACACGAAGAAAGTTTACAGAAGGATACGAGATGAGTTCGAATTCACTTACAAAAAGATTCAGGGATGCAAGGTATAGCATGGACGGGTTTAAAAATGAAATATAGAAACATCGTGTATGGTTTTAAAGAAGAGAAAAGACGTACAAAAGGTAATAGAGGGATATGAACTGATTTTATCATCCGCATCTAGCAGAATAAGAATAAGAAATAGAAATAGAAATAGAAACAAACCATGTTGATTATTCATCAATAAGCTCATGCAAATCATCATCTTGTAACTGCTTCATGTGTGTTCCAGGTGAAAAAAGTTGTGCTCTGTACATCCTATTCTTTCGCAACAACATTAGAACAGTAGCAATCAGAGCCACGGCCACTAAGATGAATATTATTATGATCACTATTAATCCAGTGTGTGTTACCTTACTCGATGTTGGCGATGTATTCTAGGAAATAAAATGCATAAAATTAAAAAGGGCATCAAAGCATTCAGTAACAAATCAACTATGAATATTTACATTTCCGCGCACGTTAGCCATATATGCTATTAGTTAAAAGGTCTATAAATCTGTTTGGACCAACTTTAATAATTCAAATATTATTATTTCAGTGATTTGAGTGGTCGGCCCTCAGTGATGCAAATCATTAGATGTAAAAGTAAAATACCTGAATTGCATTACAAGGCACAAATGCTTTCTCAAACTGTCTCTGAATTGTTGTTGAATTTCTGCAAGTTCCCACTGGAATATAGGTGACATTTTTTAATCCATTAATGCAATCTGTATGCACCTCAGTGAAGTCGAATGTCTTGCAGATTGGGCATGCGTAAAGTGTGTTCCATGTTAAGTGAAATACACATGATCGCACTTCCACGCCTGTAAATCAAAATGGCCGTGTTAAATTAACACTCGATAAGTTCGCGATTAAGAAAAGCAGCTTAAATGCTATGAAAATATTACCAGTCTGGACTTATTAAGCTAGCAAAAAGAAAGCTTTAAAATATGAAGTTAGCCTATGCTTGTTGAGCTAACAGTGAGTCTAAAGAGATCAGAGAAAGTGAGAAACGTATAACTTCAAAAAGGTTTAAATCAACTAAACTACAGGCAAAATTGAGCAAAGACCTCTAGAGTTCAAGAACTACAGAGACAAAACAAGTAATATACTAAGACAAATAGTTAATGAATGGTTATCTTGGTTGCATAGTGTATTAAGAAATGGAGAAAATAAAAGAGTAAATTTTCATACCGGAGTCATTTTTTGTTGGCATAGGGACACCAAATCCAACATCGGGGTCGCATTGCATTTGGATAATGGTCTTGGCTTTCTGCATTTTCTCTGCAAAACGATTGTAACAATTGTATCCGTCTGTAAGTTCAACTGTTAACCCTGCTCGTAAATTCGTCATCCTCTTAAAGCCAATCACCCGACCGAGGCTGTAGGAATATCGTGATGATATGGACCAGCGTTTGCATGCCATTGTTTTTAGCACAACCTGAAAACAGCAAATAACATGCATCATATCCTTCGATTCTCACGGAGAATAGCGGATTGTTGACATAACAAATGGCGATAATAATCATAATTATAATAGTAATCATCATCATCATACCGCTTCTCTCACGTACTTTCCATTTTCAGTTAGCCTTGATACGATGTCAGTACATGAAGTATTATCATGATCCAATGTACATATATTAACATAGTAATACTTTTGATACCAGGGATGGCCAGACTCCCTTTTAGGCTGTTGTACTTGCCGCATTGAGCCACCGTCGTTTGCTAACGGCATTAGATCGTATAAAATACCGGGTGCTGCTTGAAATTTGCAATCATTAATCAAACACTTTGTTCTATCCTCATTAGATTTCGTGTTCGCTCCACACGGTATGCACTTCGACTGGCCAATCTGTCAAATAAGTATCCATGACATTAGTAAATATTAAGCTGGTGAAGAACTTTTATCAAGCTTCCATACAAAACAAATAAAAGATTGCAGTTCAACTATGACTTTACCTTGTCTTGAAAGAAATTCTGGCTACATTTTCTGCAACGTTTCCCGTCTGGACTAAAGTGACCAATGGGGCATTTAACACACGAAGACCCCTTAACCATAGAACCACTCATGCAGGCCAGGCATTTTGGTGCTTGACCATTCACTACACCAAGTACTTGGACTGAGTATATCCTAGCTTCATAGCTCAATATGTTCGTATTGTCGTTGTCATTTTGAACAAATGTTGCTCTGAAAAATGAACAAGTACATTGCTTATAGATATGTTTGCGTTTGTTTGTCTGTTCAGTGATAATAAGTCATAGAAAAAATATTCGTTTATCATATCAGAACAAATAACAGATCTCTCGAAACGTGGCACTTGTAAACACTCCTGTTCATGACGTGATCAACTTCTGTTCGCATTAAGTACATTGACATTCGGTGTACAAAGATACGAAGTCAAAATAATGAAAGACATTGAAATGATATAAGACGTGTTGGGAAGACAAGAGAGGGAGATACCTGAGAGAATAGTTGCCAGGTATTGTAAGACCATAATAATGGGGCATAACTGTTCCATTTCGGAGATGATCACGACCATATCTGATGCAATCGACTTCTCTGATCGTAATTGAATTATCTCGGACAATAGAGAAACGCAGTTGACAGTTGCTAGCAGAAGCGAATTGATTGGTTGATGGGTTGATACGACAATCAACAGAGCATTTGAATCTGACGTAAGCACTGTAATAATTGACTTGTAGATTGCCAAGCTCGATGTAAGTTTCGTAGTTCCCGGGAATTCTTTTGGTGGTTACACTATTTCCTGTTTGCTCCCAAGCTCCATTCTAAACATAAATCAAGTAATTAATAAATTTTAATCATCATTTTTGATATCATTGATTATGCATTACAATCCCGATAACTCGACCTTCCAAGTGGCCCGTGAAAATGGTTCGAGTGTCAGAATTTCACTGCAACTACTACACAATCACACAGAACAATCTGGACGTTACGAAACAAAGTAAACATCGTGGCCTAATAGTCCCGCCGTTCAAGGTTCGTTCGTTATATATCGGCAGATACATTGTGATCACAGCTCTCATCAAGGGCTACAAAAGACGTGGATGTGAAAATTACTTACCTTGGGGCAAAATTTTCCAGAACATTCGGTTTTGAATTGTTTTGGCAACGGCCCATCCACCCATTCTTGGTAAAACAAGCCGGGAATAGCAGCAAAGCCGTCCTGGCATGTTTTACACGTTGTCGAATTACCAAAAGATGCCGTTCCGTCCAGACACGGTATGCAACTATATGTATCCGGAGTGCCTTCGGAACCATGGTTTTGCACTATTCTAAAACCTGGCTGGCAGACACAAGGCCTTTGTTTGTTAAGTTTTTCAATCACACTTGAATCGGCAATGCATGGGCTTACTTCCATACCTATTTACAAAACAATTAATAACAATAAAAATTTAATCAAACAAATAATTCAATTTAATCAGTAGAAGACTACGCAGTCTGATAATGATGGATGTTATTGAAGACAAACCTGGCCATTTTGGTACAAAATATTCAGCATTACGAACCAGTTTGCCGTTTACCAATTTGCATTTTGAAATTGGTTCAAGACGAAATCGGTAATCAGATAGTCTGCATTTTCTAATGGGGAAGCACCCTTTTTCAGCATCGTGTGAAAATTGCCCTTTCGGGCACTTTAAGCATGAAGATTGCCCGGTCTTTTGCTGATAATAACCATAGGGGCACTTTTTGCATTCCATACTACCTTCTTTGCCTGAGAAAGTACCAGCTGGGCATGGCTTACAAACTGTGGTCGGTTTGTTGGCACCAAGCTGAAAAAGACAATGAAATACGATGGAAAACAGTGCAGAGCTACATCACTGAATCATACACATAACAACTGCAATGCCTTTGTCAATATATAGCAGCTACTAAGGAAACCTTAGAACAGATATTCCACTCTGAACAAGTGTCTGTTGTTGATCTCCTTCGCAGAGGAGAAATAGCAACAACTTGTGGTAGCATATTGATTCAATTATCTGTTCAGCAAGAAATATGAGTAGCTACTTACGAAGGAAACATGTGCTATGTAACCAACATCAAGGTAACCATCTCTTTTGCTACAACTGCTTACGTGAATCCATTTGAATAAATGTGTGCCCTGCAAGAATTGACATCGTAATAGCATAAGATAATCAATCAAAGGGAACCTATAGCCAGCTCGCAGAAGAGCAACAGTTCACGGTAGTTGTCATTCTTCTCCCAATTCACATCTATTTTACAGATCATCCCGGATTAGCAGCAGTGGGATCGAATTAGCAATCAACAAGACAGAATTAGCAACAGCTGTGCTCAACTGGCTCAACAATGAGGGAGCTTCGGTTATGAAAGGATTGGAGGAAAACCGAGAAATAGCCGACCTCAGTGATACGGTGATATCAGGGTCTAAATATAATGATCACTAGCGATTTTGACGAACTGTTTATTCATAGCCTCCCTGGACAACTGCGTCATAGCTCTAATTAACCTCGGCTTTAGGAAGATCTCCAACATGATAAAATCTTTGCATGCTCCTTTCAACCTTCTATATATTGAGAATCTACTGCGATAGTTCTTGTATAGTAAAACAACAAATTGTCCTTATGCCCTGCAATTGTATAGACAGGACATTATATATCAGATAAATTGTTAGAACGAGTAATGTACTAACCGCAGTAACATTGTATCTGAATTTTTTCCATTTGAACTGGACATCGGAGTGCAAAACAAGTTTTCCGTCGATGTAGAAACGCAAACCTTTGAGACAAGTTGATTTTGATTTGTATCTTTTCGGACATGGCATTCCATCGACTTTGTATAAGAAGCTAACCCAATTATTGTCCGGTCGATTGTGATAAAATCGGACATAAGTCTGCATTGTCTTCTGATGATAGCAAGTGATTGGGTTAGTTCCATTCACAAATTTATTCGACACAAGATGACTGAAATCGTCTGAAAAAATATAAAATAATGTAAATCACTTAAAGATAAAGGTGGAATAACATGTAAGCATAACAACAAAATAAACAAAGTAATGAAAAAAACTTGAGTATTCAAAATTTGGTTAATAAAGAGTTTGCTTTGAAACCCTTTGTATCAAAATAAACAAAAAACTAGTGCGAGTGCCAACTGTACGATGATTGGTGGTCAGCAGTTTTCGCGCATGACGAGATTGACAAGCTATGACGAGTTTGCGAGCAACATTAATAAGCCTGCCCCTCGTTACGCTCAATAATAGCTTATAGTAATAATTATTATTACGATGATAAGATGTAGAGTGAAATGCTGTGAAATGATAAACGTTGTTAAAGAAAACCGAAAATTTATTAAATTCGCAAATATAATAATATAAAAATAAATGTCAACATTGACTGCATGATAAAGATAATACCTGAAGGCTGCCAGCCACTACATGCATCCCCAGTGGTAATACTTGTACAAAATGGCATGAATCTATAGCCACTGCCTGGAATATTCATTGTACCATTCCACCTATTCCATTTGTCAATCAACCATCCACCCAAACTATAATTGCCGGGCTTACAGTTCTCGCATGTCCAGGAAAATGAGTTACCAGATGGTTTGATCTTAATTCCTTTGCCAGGAGAACAATCGCAAGGAATGTTGTGGTATGGCTGGGGAAAATAGGAGCCGTTTGCGTTCGGATCACTGCAATCGAAAGTAATCTATTAATCGTTTCATTAATCATCCCCAATCATCAATCGATCATACAAAACTAAACAGCAAACATACAATCTCTACAAGGCCCCAAGTCATTGGTGCCATGGTTGTCCGTTATATATGAAAAGGCTAGACTGTAAAACTTTCTCAAGGCCTTCTGAAATTTAAGTATCTTTAACAATCCTTCAATCGCTAAAATTTGGCCAATATCGCAACGTTGACAACATAGCAAAGTTTTAGATGTGACTCGAACAATGAACATCTTATGAAATAGGAATAAACTGATATCACGCTGAACTATGTAGAAATTTATTAATTGATTAAGTAGAAAGTAATCTATGTAGAAATATCTAACTATTTGGATATTATTTCACATATTAACTTTTCCCAAAATATTGGTATTTAGTCTTAGCAATGGATACCTATTGTTCCAAGGGTCAATTGTTGTGCAAGCAAGTTATTGTTTTGAAAGAGAAAATGTGTACAAAACAAAGCACTTTTAACGAGATTAAGAAATGGTCCCAATTCTAAAATGAAAATCATTAGCTGGGCAAGAAAAGACAGGAAATTGCTATTGATTTTTCAAACTATTATTTAATTTACAGCAATTAAAAGGCAATCCAGTTTGAAGCTTTAAAGCTCGATCGAATCCATCTTGACAAACAACGCAATGTGTTTTGAAGATGAAATGATTGTTATGTAACCTCAAACACCAGAGGATAACAAAAATACAATGAAAGTGGTTTTAGTTCAACTGTGTTGAATAAATGTATCATTATTTCTCGGTAAAAGCAGATATTTACATACACGTAACATGGTTATTTGAATCTGGGTGTGTTGAAGAGAAAGCTATCTCGGTTCGGAATGTAAATCACGGATTTCTATTGGAATGAATTGAGACCGCAAAACCTAACTCGACTCAAATGACGTTGGCTTCAAATTTTCATGTGATGGTATCGTAAGCTTAATCCGGATTGGGTTTATAGACGTGCCGCGATCCTAATCCGGATTGTAATAAAAACAATCGAAATGTAAACGGTAATCTAATATCACACTGTGCATATCCATTGCAGGACACAATTTAACATTCAAATGAATACACAACACAAAAAACAGCAGGTTTGATATTAAACATGATTTGCTTCTGAATAAACAGAAGTACTTGTCAAGAAATTTGAAATTCAATTATTATGCACAACGAAACTAGTAAATTTGAATTTGAAACAATAAGGCACCAGTCATTCAAATCTTGAAAACATAGCGTACAGAAAACGCAATATTAAATCCTGTTGTTTAGAGATTCGATTTTTCCAATTATCAATTCGCGTTAATGAATAACGAATTGTTGTCGACACGAGATTTGTGGCTGTGTGAGCGATGCCCCGCAATTTTGCTTTCAACGCAAGAAGGGTTGCCCTACGTCAAGGCTAAAAATCTGAATGACAAATCTAAACATGACTTCAAAATCTGACATACCTCGCCATAATTACATAAAAATTAATTTCAAACACTTTCCGTCAATATTGCTAGTGTGCTTGACAATGTTTTTATTGCTTAAAACAGCTTGGGGGCATTATAATATTGAATAAAGTTATGACAGGGATGAAGATATCTGTATAGCAAATAATGAAACCTCACCATCTTTTGATCAGCAAAGGCACGATGGATCTTGTTCTGTTTGCATCACAAGGTAAAAGAAAATGTGCAAAATCATTTAAACCGCATGGTCTTGTAACTGCTCCTGTACAAAAGAAACTGCAAAGAAATACAAGGAAAATCCAAGTTGAAATACGTGACCAACTATTCAACGAACAACCCGCCATCTTTCTCTGGCATGAATTGTCTCGAATCTTTTCCAGGTTGCCACATCCCTTTGGCCAGTGGAGGCAGAGTTAGATTCGGGAGGCAATTCTTGCCCTTGTAGCCAATTTTCAAAAGACAAAAGTCATTGTTTTAGAAAAAGGATCAGTGTCTCAGAACAAAAGAGCATTGTTAAAATACAAAAAACAAATTACGCATACAAGGAGCTGCCATGAGATAATTACGTCATGGACAGATGTCAGCGGATGTAGCGGTTTCCTTTGATCTGAAGGGATGAACTTGTGAATTCGATGAATTTGTGACTGAAACTATTATTTATGACAGAATTTCTCAATTAGGCAGATTTACTGTGGAGGCCAACCAATTTTTCGGTAGCCAAAAGTTCAATTAGGCCAGATTTTTCAAATTTGGCCTCCAAATAGGCCAAATGGCAACCCTGATCTTTTCTTTGTTGAAAAGAAAGAGCAATAATAATGATTGACACTTGAAGGTGATGACACGTGAGGGTCAAGGGAGGGAGGGAGGCTGTCACAGACAAAAATGCCTGGCAAATCTCGCCAATGATAATTCACAAGCTCATTTGAAATTCGCCAAGAAATGTCTGTTAAAATAATTACATTTGTAAACATTGTAAAGAAAACAGAAGTAGGGATTGTTATCAAGTCCCTCGTCGAGACAAAAACAATCGATTGAAATCCTTTTGATTTTAACAAAAGTAACTAAGTCCTATTTAAAATAATTTAAAAGATAGAACAACAGTTTTTTTATTTACACAAGTTCAACAAAACGAATAAAACAAAGATAAATGAACAATGTCCGATAAACAATTGGGATTATAATAAAATAAAAAATCAAATCGAATGATTATCTTCAGTCTTTTTTCTGTAAATTCTTAATAAACATCGTGAGAAGCAAAGAGCATAAGATAGTTAAGGAAACTTTATAATCATAAGAAACTATGAATAATGGTAGAATGAACAGTTAAGGTTTTAAAATGAAAAATCGCTGTCATCATCATCATCATCATCATTGAAAGTGATATCCTCATCTGTGTCATTGAATGTATATTTGGCTTTTTTTGCAGTTTTATTCCTCGAAACTCTGTCTGTTTTGGCAGGAATTTCTTTATCCAATGATTCATCATCATCATCATCATCATCATCATTATCATCTTCGTCAATATAATTGAATGCTTTCTTTGCTTTAGTTGCCGCTGGTTTTGAATTCTTCTTTACAACTACAGGCTCATCTTCGTCACTTGAAGCTAATGCCTTCTTCTTTGTTGCTTTCTTAGCTGGTTGATGTTTCGAGGCAGGCTTATTTGCTCGTTTTGGCTTCTGAAAAGAAACGAGACAAGATTCAATCAGCATCAATTGATTACAACGCAAGCAGCCAGTGTCTGAATTCATGGCTACAACTGCGTAGCAAAATACATTTAATCATCTTATAAGAAGATTAGTGGGTGTAATTTCAAGAACGCACAAAGCGCGAGCCAACTCATCCCCGACCAATGTCTACACATGGAGAAATCAGTTCATGTTTAAATGATTACAAAATCAACCAGTGCATACCATTTCGCTGTCAATTGGTCCTTCCTTATCACCACCATCGTCATCATAATCATCATCAGATGATAAAGACAATGTAGTCGTCTTCTTATCAGCAAGTTTAGTTTTCTTCGTAGCAGCAAATAAAGTCATTTGATTGGCATCTTTAACGAATTTCTTTCCACGGGCTGGTTTTGTTGTTGTTGTTGTTGCTGGTAATGTTCTCTTCGCTGGCTTCTTCTTTGATACTTTGGAAGCAGCTGCAGGGGATGATTTCTCATTATCAATCACAATATCGTCATCATCATCGGTTAATACATTTCTTTTAGCTTTCTTTGACGCCTGGCTTTTAGCTGCCTTCTTCTCTTTAACAGGAGAGAGTTTTCTGATCAACGCTTGGGTTTTCTCTATCTCACTATTATCATCATCATCATCATCATCGTGATGATTTGAAACCTCTTTTTCAACTTGCTTCTTTTGCCTCTTTTTCGGGATGAAATCATCATCATCATCATCATCATCTAATGAAAAGTCGCCAATGTCATCATCATCATCATCATCCGAAAAAGAAACCGTCAACTTCTTCGTTGGTTTTCTTTTCTTGGATGGATTGAAATTCAACAGGGATTGAATCTTACTTGATGGATCTATGAAATAAGAGACGATAACATATAAATAGTTATTCCTGATGGTACATTTAGAAACATCATTAATTCCAACCATATAAATAGTTGGAAACGTTCATGAAATAGTGTTGGGTAAGAGTCACCCAATCAAGACGTCACAGTGCTGTATTACAATGATATTTCTCATGAAGTGATAAATCTGAACTTGAATCGCTGTGGTCCAATTTTTCACGCCAATCTTCAAGGGTATTCGTCGTATCACAAAGGAAATGTAATGATATTGACCACAATACCAAAGGAAATATTCTCGGTAAAAAGCTCACAGTCGCAACCAGGAATTAGAGTTAACACTCTGCAATCTCTTCCTTAATGGCTTAGACTGTAAGTCAAATTGCGTCAAGTGGCCATTCATTTACAGCCCTATGGCTTGAGGAGTCAAACAGTCGAAACTGTCTTGGCATTTCGATTAAGCATACAAAACAATGAGATAATGCAGGATCGTTGATCTTTGGAGAAGAACGATTTTCCTTATTTCGAGGCTTCGAGCACGTATCATGATGTTACATGGCCTTAATCAATGGTCAACTGCCGGTGGGCTAGACAAGTGAATAGTAATCAATAATCACCTGATGCTTTCGATGCAAGTCTGTCTTTTAATGACATCATGTTTGATGACGTTGTACTGCTTGCGTCATCAATAGAAACTTCATCACTTGTTGTTGAGTCTTGTTTCTTTGGTTCCTTCGCAGTGGTCTTGGTTTGGACTTTCGTTGTTTTCTCTTTCTTAATTGCTGCTGTAGTTGCGGCCTTCTTTGGCTTCTTCAATGCTTTTTGATTCATTGATTTTCCAATAGAGCGTGCCAGAAGCAAGTCTTCCTCTCTCTCCTTCTCTTCGACTACCTAAAAGCCAACCACATTCATTGATCATTAAGGACTGTGATCATTGCTACACAACACCAAAAGTCCTGGATGGTACCTATTTAATCATCAAGTAATGAGTTAAATTATCATCATCATCATAATATTACATCGAGCTGAATCAAGAAAGCGTCCAAATCTTCATTCCAAAGGTCTTCTGGTGATTTTCTCATCAAAATAAACAGTTCGTCTTTCTAAGATTAATAAGCAATTGAATATTAGTACTCAGAACATGATTCGTATCAAGATAGATCAAGTCATATAAATACAATCTGTTACCTTTGCATCACGCAAGGCCAACAGTTCTTCTTTCTTCTCCTTTGACAAACTCCACAGATTCATATTCAAGATGTAATTAAAATCAGCTCCACCTTCGTCACTGGCAACACTTTCACTATCGCTTTCATCGTCCGTTCTACTCGCCATTTCATTATTTTTCCAAGTTTTCACTGGATCTGATAAGAATCCCTTTTCCAACAAAGTTGACACAACATCACGCTTGCTTCGATTTTCTGGAAAACGAGAAAAGTGTGCCGATAAAGATCAAGAAACAAAGATATCCAAGATATAAGCCGCAGTAACTAAATGCTGCATCTATAACTTCTATAATTTCTAAAACCTTTTACCGCTTCGCTTCATTACAACTTGTACATTTTTAAATGCCAACTTAAATTAATATGCCAAATAACCCAAACAGGGAGCAATATGGGGGTGATGGTAAACATAACTAAATGTAGTGTTACGTACTATCTGCACATAAAATTGCAAATATGGGGGTCTACCTTTGAAATGGGTTCAATTAAACCTATTTGCTCCAAGACTTACCAATTGAAATTTTCCCCTCGATCTTCTCCAAAATAAACCTTGCTTGATTTTCCAGTTTAGTAACCTCAGCCTGAAGTTTACCCTTCATATACTTCATCCTTTCGTTGTATTTCCTCAATCTAACAGTGTAGAAATCCTTCAATATCGATTCAACATCCTCGTACTTCTTCAATGCACCAGCCTCGTCAAACAAAACCTACGAAAAACACAGCACAAATTGAAGTAGATGAATATGAGCTTTGCAAGACACGCGGCAATGCATAAGGCATCTCGAATGGATCGAGAAAAAAAGAAACTTCATCAACCCACTATGTTGTCCCTGAATTCAAAGCTACTTATCGCAATGACTGCCAGTACAGAAAAAACCCGCTTATAAGAGCTACTATAAACCCGCTATTGATCGGGGAAAATAAGCTATTGTTTCTTCTATTGTTGCAAGAAAAATCTTAGCCCCAAAGATGGTTCTCATATGCTGGTTGGTTATCTCAAGCCCAGATAGACATCCAGCAAATAGATATCCCAGAATTCCTCTCACCATTGATGATGTATTGATTGCTGATTCCAACTTGAATCTCTTTGAAATGCCTTCTTGTTCAGCACGTGCTAATTCATTCTCTTCCATAGCAATTGTAAATTTCACAGTTTTATCTGTGCTGCAATCTCTGTAATCACTATCAAAACCAACAACAATAACATTAATTCAATCAAAGAATCAATCACTTCAGCCCAATCAATCTGCTGCGTATTGGCACATACAAAATCTAATCAACAATGAATGGGTGATCAGGTTACTAACGTGATGCATGCTTTGGTCTTCTCTGTGCCATGTAAATATGGCTCTAGAACACCCTCCTTATACGAAGATGTCCATGTTTTAACTGGCAATTCGGATATTTCCAGAGTATTCCCATCAACAATATCGAATTGACCACTTGCGATGTATTTTTGTGTCTCGACTTGTTGGATGGTTCCCGTGAAGTTCTTGTACCAAGGTACCTATCACACAAAACAAGAAACACCTTCAACTCCATTTCAAACCTAGTCTTGAAAACATTTTATCCGAACCCTGTATAAATGCAGAGAATGGCAATCGGATATCAATCCAGATCCGAAATCCGAAAGGATCACAATTAGGATCAGGATTACTATCCTGAAAGCGATTAACAAAACCCAAAATAATAGTGAACTTCAATAACATACCATGGGTTCAATTGACTCCCCAGCAAGCAATTTCTTGATATTCTGAACCAATTCTCTTGGGTTATAATTTGGTATCTTTGTGGACCATCCTGTTCCAATGCCTTCTGCGCCATTCACAAGTACCATTGGCAATATTGGACAGTACCACTCTGGTTCAATTTTGGTTCCATCGTCTTCTAAATATTTCAACACTGCGTCGTCTTGTTCAGGGAAGATCAGACGAGTTACTGGACTCAGCATTGTGAATATGTAACGAGGGCTGGCTGAATCCTTTCCTCCGTTGATTCGAGTACCAAACTGACCAATAGGCTGTAGCAGGTTTATGTTATTTGATCCCAAATAATTCTGTGCAAGATTGATAATGGTTCCCATCAAACTTACCTGAAAAACAATCCAGCAATAAATACACAACACATTCTCAATGTTACATACCTATAAGTGCATGTAGCCTGGCTCACTCTTTGCTATAACGTGCGTGTGTCGTGGTGGTAAGAAGTAACTGACTCCTGCTGGTATATAATTAATGTGCAGAGAAGTAGCATGCAATTACGGTGTATACACACCTCGCCATGATGGTAGGCAGAAAGTTCAGCAATAGACCCAGCCAGTTGGGCGACTTTGATTTCCCTTTTATCGTTTCTCTTCAAGCACGTGAAGAGGACTTTCCTTTGCCCCGGCTTCAATCCTGCCAGAAGAAACCAGATGCATAAGTCATATCCAAGAATGATTAATCATCGGATTAAACTCAGATTAGAAATATTGATCACGGATCGTGTACGACGATCAATCTCGATTCATAATCCAAATCTAATCGAAGCAATCGCTTAAACAAGATCAAGCAAGATCGATCGAATACATACCATCAACAATGGAAGGTATAGATCTTTCATTATCTGTATTGGAGAACAGTATTAATTCTTTATTAACAAATTCTGAATACGAAACAGCTCTTGTATCCTTGCCGTACAAATACATTTCAGGCATGCCCATTAATCGTCGGGTCTTTCTCTCTTCCATGCCATGGGTCAGCCAATTTTTTCTATCTGACACCATCTTCTTACTGAATGCCATCTTGATGGCCTGGTCACATGTTGCACCGTCATAGTTGAACTTGATTCGATGCTTTTGCATGTCTGAGAAGTATTCTTTCGCCTCTTTGCTTGTGCTCGTACCCAAACCTTTGTAGTACTTTACCTTCCATGATTTTGCATTTGCTGTTTGCTGTTTCCATTCTTCCAGCTCAGGTAAACTGAAGAACGACTTCGACTGAGTACCTTTGGAAACCTACATTGACAAATGTCATCAATCATAATACTTCATTAATCACTAACAACCAATTAAGATACAGTAAACAACCGCATATAAGAACCTGTGAATTCTGCATCCAGCCTGTTGTTCATATACAATAGCCTATTGTCTCCTGTGTTGTTTTGAGCAGGGATTTTAGCCTGGAAGGTTCTTAATTCACTGGTTCTCATATGCGAGTGTCCACTGTAGCAGAATCTCGATATAACGAGCTTTGTTGAAAGTGAGCAAATATGATGAAGGGTGAATGATGGTTAGGAAGTCAAATACCTTGACAATCGGTGTGATGAATTCTTCCAAAAAAGGCAACTGAAGGATATCAGGCCAATTACTATGAAAGAAATTGATTAACAATCCTTTGATATGAGATCCATCTTGATCTTGATCAGTCATTATCATTATTCGACCGTAACGCAATGATTTCAAATCATCTGATTTTGTGTATTTCTTCTTGTATTGCAGTCCGACTATCTTCACAATGTTATTCACCTCGGCATTCTCCATAATCTAGAAACGAGAGCAGATTTTTGTCAAACATCTCCCCCATACAACCACTCACATAACGCAAAGGCATAGCAGAGCAGGGATGATAGAGACGTGACGTGATGCTTACCTGTTTACTTGATGCATCCCTGACATTAAGCAGCTTACCACGCAATGGAAATACTCCATACTTGTCTCTGCCAACAATTCCAATACCGCTCACGGCCAATGTTTTGGCTGAGTCCCCCTCTGTCAGTATCAAAGTACAATCACGAGATTTGGGGCCGCCGGCGTCATTTGCATCGTCCAACTTGGGAATGCCTTTGATTTTGTTCTTCTTCGATCCAGAGCATTTGCTGTTCAGTTTCTCTTGTGCTTTGAATTTCACCCAGTTCATGATGTTCTCCAAAACACCGCACGATTGAACCTGTCATGGATAATTAATGTCATCAGCACTATCTCTTATCATCATATCACCTCCGCAATAAACTACACAGCACACTTCTCTACAATAAACATATTGGAAGACTGCAGGGGGTATAACATTATACCTAGAAGGCATTCTGTTTTGCTTATTCTATGTTAACACATCAACAGACCGAAAGAACAAAATAAAAGAATCAATAGTTAAAGAAGACATACAGACTTGATGAACTTCTCGCTGAGTTCACAATTTGATCCAAATGACTTCTGATTCAAGGTCATGTTCTCTTTGGTTTGTGAATCAAAAGTTGGATTTTCAATCAAGCAATTGATAAACACCCAAATGTGATTTTTGATTTGAAAAGGTTTGATATTTAATTCTTTGCCTGCCTTCTTCTTCACAGTTGTCATCATCTTTGAGGCAATTTGATCAACAATGTAATTGACGTGAGAACCACCCTGAAAATCAATCTCCTTTGTGAGCGAATGCATTCTTAATCACTTACTATTGCGCATATGGTACTCAGTTTGTAATTGAAGAAAACAGGTCATATCTAGCTTGGTTGTGTTTAAATATCACATTGTAATATAATGATGAATTGACAGTGATAAAAATATGAATACCTTTGTTGTGGCAATGCTATTAACAAAACTTGCTTGTTGGAATCCACCTTCACTAACAGTGACACATACTTCCCATCTGTTGTTGCAGATTTCGTGAACAATCTTAGAAGTCTTTCCATCTTCATCTTCATCTCTCTTTATTCCTTTCAAGTAGAGATCAACGTACTCCTTGAAGCTTTTCACCTGTTAAACATGTCAATCAAATCAACATAGAACATTTCAAAGGAGAAGTTTGGATTCCAACAATGTCACCCAGCCCCTAGAGCATTCAAACATCACTACAATGGTATTCTCTGCTATGTACAGAACAAAATCTTCCAATTTTAATGCAAAGGTCTACATAATCCAATTATAACCCACTCTACAAATTACACAAATTGACATACTCGTAATTTTTCACCATTCAAGTAGACTGAGACACCTCTTGAGCAGCCAGCAACGTCATAAGCACGTCGCTTCAACAAGGCAACCATGTCATTGTTTAGTTTTTCCATGTGGAATTTTGGAAGGTCAGGTTGAAATGTGATGCAAGTGAAGTCAGTTCCACGGAAATCCTGAATTTTGGGGTCTTCAGCTTTCGTCATGTTGCCTTTCCAAACCTGACAAGACATAATACAATACCAAATTTAGAGCAGCAGTAGAAGTAGAGATACAACATGCATGTTCTGCTATAATAAACCTTGTTAAATTCACTATATAGCAGCAAAGCATACAAAACTATTAGCATTCGATAAGAGGCATATACCTGTTTGAATTTCTTTCCATATTCACTGCAAGCAGTTTCAACAATGAACTTTGTACTGTAAATATTGCAAAGCTTCGCACCAAACCCATTTCTGCCACCTGTCACTTTCTTCTGTGTATCGTCATAGTTACTTGAAGTGAGCAGTTGGCCAAAGATCAATGTTGGAACATAAACATTCTGTTCTTTATGCAACTCTATTGGAATTCCTTTACCATTATTCCACACACTTATCACATTCTTCTCCCTAAAACATCAACACATCAACATGCTTGGAACAGAACAGATACCAAACACAGGATAATGCTTTACTTTCATTCTAAACCTAGCACCGTCCCTGCTCATTGTCAGTGTAAATATAAACAAATGAGTGGATGGTACTTACGCATTTATGGTAATCTTGATTGTGCTCATTGAAGGATCGCGTTGCTTGTTATCAGCTGCATTCACTATTGCATAAAAAATTTAATAGCATCAGTAGTAAGAGTGATAACAGCAACATGTAGAAACTACTTTCTTGAATAAGCCCCATGAAGGGTATTTGCAAAAACAAAATATTGCCAGGATGTTTATCAAGATGCATTCAATCCTGTAACAGTAATAAGGTAGGGTAGTCAAAGTAAATTACCGAGAATTTCATCGAAAATTTTATAGAGACCAGGACAGAAAGTGATTTCCTTCATGGCGATATTGTTCATCTGATCATTCCAAATCCACATATTTTTGGTTTCAGATTCAACTGATCCAATGTAAGCATCCGGACGGATTAGAATGTGTTCTCTTTGCGTCTTCTTCTGGTAAATCCTCTCCACTGATAAACGTTTTCCTTTTGTATTTTTCTTCTTTCCAGGACTGCCATGCTTTTCAGGCATTGCGTTTGCATCAAGAGTCTGCAATACAAATTGCACCAATTTAAGTACAGATCATACAAATTTTATTAGTTGCTTACCTATACCAACAGCATTTAAATACCTTTCTCATCAACTCTAGGCCATAACTTTAGCTTAATTGGCATATCTGGTGCAATTCTGGCTGGTTGAAACTTTTTTTCAACTTTTTTTCAGTCCTAAATTTAAAGTTTTGCATTGCTGTGACCAATTTTACTGGTAAACCTTGCCTCTGTTGTATCACTTTCCATTAAACCGTTTCACCGCGCGATAAACCTCTGCGGAGGGGCATAAGGACGCTGCTGGACCAATGAGCAGTGAAGAGCAACGAAAATAACACGCGGTCTATTGCTCTAAGTTTATCGCGCGGCAGGATTTTGAATTCGACGGCAACGGGACGGACAGCAAGGTTTTTACCGCGCCGAGATTTATTCTTGTTCAGTCTCTTTGGGGAGGGCACAGTTTCTTCGTTTAGTTTTACAAAGATACAAGAAAGACCGATGATGCATTGTGCAACAATAATATTCATGCAAACAAAATGCAGCGGCTGCATTTCAGCCTGAAATTATTTTTACCGACTCGTCAATTATCAATACATGGGCCTAAAAATGCGCCATTTAAGTTCAAATTCGAAATATAATTGCCTTGGTTGTTTTGATATCTGCAATTGATATTTTCAACTAAAAATTGCTTTACTAACTCATGCTTAATTTCTGTCAGTTAACGGTAAAAACTTAAGATTTTCAAGATACATAAGCTCGATATCATCTCCGACTCAAAGTCATCATGTCAGGTTAATCAAGGCACATCTATCCAAACTCTTTCCTTCGGGCAAAAAAATCATAACAAATATAGAGATAGGACATACCTGCAAGACTTCAGCCATGGCCTTATTCTCTCCAAGATGCCTTGTTTGGTGTTTTCGATGAAAGTTTTAACTAAATTATCAGGAGTGGAGAACCAAAACGAGAAAAAAAACACAAGGAAAGGAAGCAATGGCAAGAAGCAAGCGAAAAGATGAGATGAGCAAGTGACCCGCCAAATTAAAGATTAACCAATCAGGAAGCATGTAATTTTAAATTCACCAATCACAGTAAGGCAGTTCAAGGTCGGTGATTGGTGGATGCCTCAATGCACAATGGCCCAGAGATTGACAAAACATAAAAGTGACAAGTTACTAAAATTTTCCGAGAGTTATAATCATTAATTAAGCAATTTCTTCATTTATAATAAAGATATAAAATTTGTTTACATTAGGCCAACAACTTCATCAGTTTCAGGGTCAATGTCGATATCAAAGAAGCAAGGTCTTGTGGGAAGGCCAGGCATTGTGCTCATCTAAAAACAATAAAAATCAAACAATAATTATAATGTTGTTGTTAATCAATTGTAACCCTTTTAAATCATAATAATCTACTTACAGTTCCAACAAGAGGGTATAGAAATCCAGCGCCAACACTTGCTCTCACATCTCTTATTGGCAAAGTGAAACCTGTCAAGAAAGGACACAGCATATATTTAAGTAATCTGATGCTTTTGGTCCACCCTTTGGCTTAATAGAATATCTGAAAAAACAGCGTTACCTGTGGGTACACCTTTTAATTCTGGGTTATGCGACAATGATAAATGCGTTTTTGCCATGCAAATCGGAAGATCGCTGAAGCCCTTGGAAAAATGACACATGAATTTCGCTTCGCATCACAAAAATCATAGGCTATATAAGGATAGAAGATAAAAGGTATATTAAAAACAATATACAAATGAGATACCTGTTTCTTGTATCTTTCAATTCTTGCTTTTGCATCACTACTTAACTCGATACCATCAGCACCGTATATTTTCTTTGCAATTATTTCCATTTTCTCCTCGATAGGCAGCTACAAAAAAATTAATGAAGGTTCTCGTCAATTCAAAATACTCTCCACCCGACAACCTTCCATTGAGGCCTACTCTTTTGATACAATACCTTGACATCGTAAAGAAAAGCAAATTCACACTTTGTCTTAGATGCAGCATCAACAGCCCTGGCAAGATCAACAGCACCTAATCCTGAAAAAAATTAACGACAAAACATAATAATCTTATAATCTAGATGAATGCTTGAAACGGGTGATATTTAATTTATAGTAAACACTTATTACATTAGCAATATACAACATTATTATCGTTATTATTGCTTGTCGCATTGGATTATCACTACTATAAATTCGATAAATACTATAAATTCACTTTTATTGCGCTGCATATACCTCCGTTTTCCCAATGCCTGCAAGAAATTGCATCAAACGCACCAGCATCCTTACTTAATTTCTGAATCATTTCTACTTCGGCATCAGTATCAGTCCTGAAATACGATAGATTTATTCATGCAAATTAAGATTATATTGAAAAAGAAAAAGTGGTGACAGTAAAATAGATATTTGTTGAATAAATATTACTTGAATCGATTGATAGCAACTACGACAGGAACACCAAATAAATGTGTGTTTTCAATCTGCTTCCTCAAATTACAAAAACCTTGGCTGACAAGATCAACATTCTGGAAAGAAATAAAAAATATCAGATTCATCAACCCCAACACGAACATAAACGCAGCTAAGAAAACATGTCAGTTACTAACCTCGCTTGAGTATACGCCTGGAAGAGGCTGCCCTGCAACAACCTTCAATATAAAAAAATAGTTTCATTAAAAATTTCACTTTCCAAATGAATTTCGAATGACGCAATAAATTGCTGATCAAATTACCTTCGGTCCACCTCCGTGCATTTTCAATGCCCTGACAGTTGCAACCAGCACAACGCAAGTTGGCAAAAGTCCTGCAATAAAAATATCCTTCAACATGAATGTATTCAATTTTAGTGGGCTTCTGGAATAATCTTTACTTGTAAGTTCTCAGATAAAAAAGCATGGCAACACCTGGAAAATTTCTATTAAAACGTTATTTAAGACAGCTGTTCAGGAGGAAAAACTTACTTTCTAGAGACAAAAACTATTCAAGAGAGAACAATTGACTTTGGAAACGCTTTATTATATTTTATTGTTGTTTATTGCTAAAAAGTTTGGATTAAGGATTTGCTGGAATTCGTCTCGCAGGAATATTATAATAATACGTTGTTGTTTATAAATTTACTATAAAAGATCTTAAGATTGATAATGATTTAGATCAGGTTTGGCCTTCGGGCCAAAAGTAAGCAAAGCCGTTTTGTTTATCTCGCAAATAACAGCTGTGCATCCATGGTGTAACATAGAATATAACTAACATTATTCGAATATATTTCTTGCTGATATCCTGTTATGGTTTGCTAGCAGAGTTCAAATTATATCAGATAATCATATGCAATTAAATATACAACTTGAATCCCACATAACGAGATTCCAATGAATAACCTGATGCCATTCCCCAGGCTGAGAAATAGAAGCTCTAGCCTACTGGTAACGTGGTTGCAAAATTAATCGAGAGTCCACTGGTTCGAAACCTGAAGAGAGCATCTATCTTTATTTTAATGATTATGTATCCATCACATACAGGGCCAAAAAAAGGGCATGTGAGCGTGCATGCGGAACACCATATTTAGACTACTGCGTAGGAGATTCTATGACGTAATAGCATTCAGGACGGTGGATGATGGGGTTGGGTTAGGATTAGAGTTAGCGTGAAGATTAGGGTTAGGGCTAGGGTTAGAGTTGCCGTAAAGGTGGGTGTGCATGCGCAGTACCAAATATAGGCCACTGCGCAGGAGATTCTATGATGTAATGGCATTCAGAACGGTGGATGATGGCCTTGGGGTTAGGGTTAGCGTGAGGATTAGGGTTAGGGCTAGGGTTAGAGTGGCCGTAAAGGTGGGTGTGAATGCGCAGTACCAAATATAGGCCACTGCGCAGGAGATTCTATGATGTAATGGCATTCAGGATGGTGGATGATGGGCTTGGGGTTAGGGTTAGGGTTAGTGTGAGGATTAGGGTTAGGGCTAGGGTTAGAGTGGCCGTAAAGGTGGGTGTGAATGCGCAGTACCAAATATAGGCCACTGCGCAGGAGATTCTATGATGTAATGGCATTCAGGATGGTGGATGATGGGCTTGGGGTTAGGGTTAGGGTTAGTGTGAGGATTAGGGTTAGGGCTAGGGTTAGAGTGGCCGTAAAGGTGGGTGTGAATGCGCAGTACCAAATATAGGCCACTGCGCAGGAGATTCTATGACGTAATAGCATTCAGGACGGTGGATGATGGGCTTGGGGTTAGGGTTAGCGTGAGGATTAGGGTTAGGGCTAGGGTTAGAGTGGCCGTAAAGGTGGGTGTGAATGCGCAGTACCAAATATAGGCCACTGCGCAGGAGATTCTATGACGTAATAGCATTCAGGACGGTGGATGATGGGCTTGGGGTTAGGGTTAGCGTGAGGATTAGGGTTAGGGCTAGGGTTAGAGTGGCCGTAAAGGTGGGTGTGAATGCGCAGTACCAAATATAGGCCACTGCGCAGGAGATTCTATGACGTAATAGCATTCAGAACGGTGGATGATGGCCTTGGGGTTAGGGTTAGCGTGAGGATTAGGGTTAGGGCTAGGGTTAGAGTGGCCGTAAAGGTGGGTGTGAATGCGCAGTACCAAATATAGGCCACTGCGCAGGAGATTCTATGACGTAATAGCATTCAGGACGGTGGATGATGGCCTTGGGGTTAGGGTTAGCGTGAGGATTAGGGTTAGGGCTAGGGTTAGAGTGGCCGTAAAGGTGGGTGTGAATGCGCAGTACCAAATATAGGCCACTGCGCAGGAGATTCTATGATGTAATGGCATTCAGAACGGTGGATGATGGCCTTGGGGTTAGGGTTAGCGTGAGGATTAGGGTTAGGGCTAGGGTTAGATTCGCCGTAAAGGTGGGTGTGCATGCGCAGTACCATATATAGGCCACTGCGTAGGAGGTTCTAAGGTGTAATGGTATTCAGAACGGTGGATGATGGGTTTGGGGCTTGGGGTTAGGGTTAGCGTGAGGATTAGGGTTAGGGCTAGGGTTAGAGTGGCCGTAAAGGTGGGTGTGAATGCGCAGTACCAAATATAGACCACTGCGCAGGAGGTTCTATGATGTAATGGCATTCAGAACGGTGGATGATGGGTTTGGGGCTTGGGGTTAGGGTTAGCGTGAGGATTAGGGTTAGGGTTAGGGCTAGGGTTAGTGTGGCCGCAAAGGTGGATGTCCATGCGCAGTACCAAATACAGGCCACTGCGCAGGAGTTCTA